>CM068580.1:64207482-65409982 GCA_035048485.1 Pteria penguin | reverse complement strand
GCTTCTTAAGTAAGTTGACATTAGTTGATTGAAAAAGTTCTTTGAATTTTTGAGAATTTGGTCTTAGACAATAAATATTAGGAATATATAGGTTTCTAGCTTGTATAATATCATAATTATTACAATCGAAAAGGTAATGAAATTCATCTTCGATTTCATTTGTATTACACATGTTACACTTTCTATCTTCTCTTGGTACGTTATTCCAGCGGCCAGTTTTTCAATAGGTAATTTAAAATTACATGTTCTAAATTCACAAAGTATTTTGGCCGCTTTAGATGGCAATATATCTAAATATTTTTCAAATTGTAAATCATCTTTAAAAATTCTATAATTTCAACATTTTGATGAATTCAAAACACAGCTTCTCCAGTTTTGTAAATATTGGTCAGTGAGGATTTTTCGGACTTCCAATTTTTACCATTGTATATTACAATTAAAAGGGTAATCCCATAAGTAAGTAAGTCCACATTCATTTAAAATATTTTTGACAAATTTCATCCATGGTGATGAGTGTGTATACATTAATTTACATAACATCGATGAAATTTTATTATCATGGTTGAAATGTTGTTTTGACCAGAATGTAATAACTCTTATTTTAACATTTACCATAAGTGGGTATCTGCCAAGTTCACCATAAGCCATAGTTTTGTTATTAACATTTAAAATATATTTACAAAATTTAAGATGTAATTTTTCAATAATATCAAATTGGCGAATCCCCATATTTCAGAACCATATAATAATATAAGTTGTATAATTTTATCAAACAGATTTAGTTGACAATCAATAGATAGGTGATTTCTTTTAGCCTTGGATAAAACACTGTACATGGCTTTAACTGCTTTATCGTATTGCTGTTTAATATTAAATTTGAATGATCCATTTTTGAAAAGAAAACGCCGAGATATTTAAAATTATCAACAATTTCAGGTTTTTCATTTTGATAGTAAAATTCATAATTTGGGTCCCTCCCCCTTCCAAAAATCATAACTTTAGTTTTATCAACATTTACTTTTAGTTTCCACAATGTACAGTATTCATCAAAATTATTTAGTTGTGTTTGTAATTCATGTGCTGATTTACATAAGATAATAGTATCGTCAGCATACAACAATACAAAAAGTTGAAAAAATACATTGAATTCTGTTTCATACATTTGAGTCAAGCGAGATAACCCTTGTGAATTTTTTGACTTTAAGAAATTTTCTAAATCATTTAGAAATATGGCAAAAAGAAAGGGAGACAGGTTTTCACCTTGACGGACGCCAATCTGGCATGGGAAGGGGTTAGAAAAAATACCATTTAATTTAATTTTAGCTTTTATACCATTGTACATGTTTCTAATCATTTTAAAGCATTTTCCATCTATATTACTAATCAAAAGCTTGTTCCATAGCCCATGTCTCCACACCGAGTCAAATGCTTTTTCAAAATCTATAAATGAGCAAAACAATTTCTTTTTCATAATTTTATACAGTTCAATCAGCATATGTAAACTAAAAATATGATCAGTTGTGCTATGACATTTTCTAAAACCAGCTTGATTTTCTAACAACAATTCGACACTATCGGAATATGCATGTAAACGATCATTTAAAATTGATGTAAATACTTTACCAAGACAACACAGCAAAGTAATAGGTCTGTAATTTTTAGGATCGGCTTCATCGCCTTTCTTTTTTATAAATTGGAACTATTTCCCCACATAGCCACTGAGAAGGGAAAATACCGGATTCAAAAATAATATTAAATAATTTGCTATAAATAGGTAACATGACGTCATATGTCGATATTATGTCTTCGTTAAAAATAAAATCGCACCCCGCGGCTTTGTTACACTTCAGAGATTTTATACTTTTAACTATATCCGGGGTGATGGGTTTATTAATAAATGTATTTAGTTCTAGATCAGAAAGTATTTCGAGTTCGTCAGGTGTTAAAAGATTATCAGGTTCTTGGTTGACAGGTTCGTAGTTTAGGTTTTTGAAAAATTCATAAAGTGTATTCATTTCAATGTTGGTCTTATTATTTGATTTATCCCCTTTATTTATTATTTTCCAATATTCTCTGGGGTTTTTTGATTTAAGATTTTTAAGTTTGATCTGCATTTCATGTTTATGATGTTTTATGGCTGATTTCATTGCCTTCTTGTAGGATTTTTCTTTTTCATACAGATTTTCTTTAAATATACTATTTCCAAACTTTTTATACAGGTGTTTAGCTTTTCTATAGTTTTGACGGGCATTTTTACAATCTTTTGTGAACCAAGGTTTTTTAAATTCACATTTCTTCTTATTTGTCAAACGTTTTGAACCAAAGGAGGATTTTGCACTTGATGTTAAAATAGTGCCAATATTTTCAACGATATTGTTAATAAAAGATTCGTTAATGTCGATGCCATTCACATTATTAAGTTTAGTACAAATAACTTCTAGTTCATGCGATTGTTTGAAAATATTTTCTCGATATAGTTCTTTTCCTTCATCGTTCCATCTATTAACAGTTTCTATTGTAACATTGTCATTTATATTTGGAGATTCCAATACATGTATGTTGAATTTTCTGTTCTTAAAAATTTTAATGTTCAAAGGATTATGGATATCAGAGTATAAACGTGAAAACGATAGAACTTCAAAATCAGAAACTATAGAAAGAAATTCAAAATTACCTATACAATAATCAATTACACTCACATCTTCACATGTTGTTTTACCAATACCTTTGTCGTTTCCAAGACGACCATTTAATATAAATTGATTTGTATGTTTACAAAAATCTAAAAATAATGTACCAAAATGATTTTTAGTCGTATCACAAGACACACGATCAGTTTGAATATCTAAGGTGTGTAATAGATGAACACTGTTTTCAGATATATCAGAATAAATATCAGTATGAGTTAAGTAATCTGGATCAGATGCCGTTCTCGCATTAAAATCTCCAATAAGACAGGTATATTTACAATCATAAGAAAATCGAAAGTACTCTTCTTCTAATTCTTCAAATACATTTGGTGATACATGCTTTGAGTTTTCGGGAGGGATGTAAACAGCTCCCAATAAACAATTTCCAGAGTTTTCAAATAAAACAGAGTTTATATGTAACCATAATATGTATTTACTAGGTGATTTAATTTCTTTTACAATATGTGCAAACTCATTTCTGACATAAACTGCTATACCACCAGATTTAAAACGAGATAATTCGTACCTATTTTTGACAAATAAAGTATAGCCAGGTATATCCAAGTGATCGGAATTATCCGATTTTGTTTCATTTAAAGTTATGATATCATGTTTACTATTTTCTGAAATAAATTCTGGGCACATTAGTGTGTTTGCAAGACCACATACATTAAGATTATAAATACTAAGAGTTTTAGATGAGAAATCTGCTGAGAGAGAGAGTTTGTATTGGTTGAGACATTACCTAGAGTTCTTGAATTATTTAAGTGTACTCCGTGGTTGTCCTAACGGCGGTCTGTGCACGTATTCTCCTGACAAGGTCTTGCAATTGGTGCGGTTTCCGGACGGAATAATACGTCATCGATATATAGTCTATCAACGTTCAGCACGGCTTTCTTTCCTGGTCTCTTAGCAGCTTTCATATGCGGGTATAACTCCTTCCTGCGATCGTTGATTTCCTTTGGAAACTGCTCATTGACTCCGTATCGCGTGTTCCGTAATGACCGTGGTGCTAGTTTCCTGATCTTTTCCTTCTCCATGAATAGTACGAATTTCGCCACAATGGGTCGATTCCTCCCGCGTTCCTTTCTCCCCATTCGATGCACACGATGGAATTGCACTTCTTCAGTAACACTCATCTTATTACGTTGAAAATCTAATAGCACTTGCTCGGTGTTCTCCTCTGGCCGCTCGTCTATACCACTAAACACAAGATTGTCCCTCATGGAGCGACTCTGGAGATCGACATGTCGCTCTTGTAGCTCGTCCAACGATTCCTTAAGTTGCGTGAGTTTTAACTGCAGGGTTTCTTCGTTATCCTTCAGACTATCCGCTCCTTTCCTGATTTCGTCCACTGCTGATTTGATTTGGTTTAAGTCCGTTTTGTGATCCTCAAAAGATTTATTAATAAAATTTATTCCTGTTTCCATTTCACTAAATTTTTTCTTCATGTCTGTCATTTCATTATTTGTAGATTTCACTGATGACTCTAATGTATTTAATCTGTTTTCTAGGATATCCAGCTTTTTGAGTTTGTCGAAAACACAGTCTAATTTGTTGGCTAACATGTCACATTTCACATTCATATCACTCTGAATAGACGACAAGTATCCCGCGAACTGGCTTTGCGGTGCCTGCGGCCCTAAAGGCTGGTGTTGTAGTGGTGTACTTTGTACAGGTGTTGGTTGGAAGGGCACGGGTGAATACATATGTTCGCCATTCATACTGGACGTTAACCGTGGCACACTGAAATCTGCCTGTGATTGAGTAGTGGTCACTTGAAACTTTTGTACACTTTCACCACTGACGTTTTTATTCTTGTTTTTCCTTTTCTTCTTTTTCTTGTTGTCTTCTGTGTCACACATTTGAGATACGTTTCTTTAACTTATTACAATAAAATAATCCAGAAAATAATCAATTAGTTGGTTTAGGTAATGTATATTCCTCAAAATATTTCCCGTTTAAAATTCGTGTCTACTCTACTTCACGCATGCGCATCTACACACACAAGCGAATACACCACAAGTGGTCAGTTCTTAATTGGATAGGTAATTAACATATCATAGGTAGGTGACCAGGTAAACGCGTCGTTTAACTGTTAAACAGACAATCGGCGCAGAGAGGAGATATGCAGTGTATTAATTAAACTGCAGTTATTTGCTACGGCTACGGAAAGCAAAATTTTGTCCGGATTATCGGAGCAAATTGCATGTACTTTTGGAATTCCGTACCCGTATTTCCTTGTCCGGATCCGGAACGCGGATTTCCGGATTATCGGATCAAAATATCATTGGGGAAATCCGTTCCCGCACTTTCTTGTCCGGAAAGTGGATTTTCCGGATAAACGGAGCCCGGATTAACGGAGCATCACTGTATTAAACAGAAGGGAGCAGTAACATACACCTTTGATGCAATACTACATTCAACCTGCGGAAATAGGCCAAATATACAATAGACATCCTGACAAAAAACAAAAACGGAAAAGATTAAGTCCAACTAATTTTGCCAGACCCACTTACTTCCTTCCTTCCTTCCTTTGCTCTTCACTCCACCCCCCCCCCCCCCCCATCACATTGTCATTTTCTAATTTAAATGGATAATTTACAATGAACATAAGACTAAACAGATTGATAATTAGAAAATGACGATGTATTGAACAGCAAAGTTTACACAAGTGTCGCTGCAGAATAAAGTGTCTTGTTTTGTGTTTTCAAGCCTTGGCTTGCGAAGATGAAAGTACAATGTCTGATGCATTTATTAAATATAATGCATGAAAACACAAAATAATACACTTATTCTATGTGTATGCGCTTTACTATCAGGCGACAGAGAGTTAAACCCGGGCCCTCAGCGACAAGCCAGTTTATATCCATGTTGCCTCTGTGACCACCCTGTTACCTGGAACTGTCAAGGAGTCTGTTGTGATGAATGTGACATTTGGCACCACAAGTTCAGCCTTGAGCTCTGTTCGAAAGACTATGAGTTACTGCACCGCTCTAATGTCCAATGGTTGTGTTGCAAGTGCGAAAGAATAAACATTAGTTCCTTTACATTTCATCAATACGAGGTAGACTCAAATTATTACGCATCCATACAAGACTCCGAGTTCTCCCTGAGCTCTGTAACATCGCATGGGTTCAGCCAGCTGGTCCCCAGCAGCCCAAAATTCCATACACCATCATCATCCGAAATAAACACCAATACGTCGGTTCCATTAGGACATACTGAGCATAAGGGTAATCTAAGGATACTAAACATAAACTGTAGAAGTATCTGTGACAAGAAATCCGAATTCACTGCCGCTCTATCCTGCTTTGAAACCAGGGTCCGGCGCCATAAACTGAGAATATACTTAAGTCAAATATTTCATTTTAATTTATTCCATTGTCAAACGTTCAAATAAATTCTCATGCAGAGTGATTTAATTCTGTTTATCATTAGAATAAAACTAAATAAAATCCAAATCCCAGTTATTTACTAGTATTCATTGATGAACAGAAGAATATGAAATTTTGATTTAAGTATATTCTCAGTATATGGCGCCGGACCCAGATGTTGTTTGCGGGACTCAGTCCTGGCTTAAAGGCGTAAAACCAGGGACAAATCCGAGTGATGACGTAGTAGTAAACTCTAGTGAAGTTTTCCCGAGTAACTATATAGCCTACAGGAATGACCGTGGAAATCTTGGGGAAGGCGTATTTGTATAAGTCAAAGATGACATTTTGTCCATGGAAAAACCAGAATTTGTAACAGATTGCGAGTTATGTTGGGTAAAACTTAAACTGAAAGGGAACAAAGACATGTACATTGGCAGTTTCTACATGGCTCACCGTAACCAGAAAGACCTCAACGAACTCGACAAGTCACTACAGCTTGTCAGTTCTACCAACTGCCGACAAGTGGTTCTGTGTGGCGATTTTATTTGTCCAGATATAGACTGGTCATCCCTATCCGTCAGTCAAGGTTCAGATAGCGTAATTCAACAGGAGCTTATTGACCTGACCGCAAAGTTAAACTTAACACAAATGCAGGAACCGCCTACTCGCCAAGGAAATGTGCTAGATTTGGTCTTTACCACAAACCCGTCACTGGTAAAAAACGTTATCACCACGCCTGGCCTATCAGACCATGACATAGTTCTTATTGACTTGGTCACTAAACCGTATTGTTCACCTCAAAAGCCAAGAAAATGTTTAAGCCGGCGTGGCCTAGTGGCATCGCGTCGGACTCCTGATCGGGAGGTCGGGGTTCGAGTCCCGCTCTGGCCATACCGGTGTCATGTCTTTCGAATGAGACAGTAGAAATCGAGGCCCCGTGTCATGGTATGCATGGCACCTTGAAGATCCCTCCCTGCTTCGGGTGGGTCCGTTGCAAAGGTCAAAATTTGTATGCCCCGCATCAGACAGATGCCGTCACCATATACGTGAAACATTCGTGGTGTGACGTAAAACAAAAATCAATCAATCAATCAATCAATCAATCAATCAAGAAAACGTTTTGTTTATTCCAAAGGCAACTGGTCTTTAGATCTTAAGATGGCGTGTCGTCGCCTTTCAGATAACGTGCTTCATATGTATCAACAAAATATTGATATCAAGGTGCTATGGAACACTTTCAAAACATCGTTGTTGGCTGCAATAGATAAATGTATACCATCCAAAGCTCAACGACCCCAGTACTCCGTGCCCTTGTTTAATCGTAACCTCCTGAGGCTTGTTCGTCGGAAACAACGCCTACACAAGAAAGCTAAGCGGACCAGGAACTGGAAAAACTACCGATTTATACAGAAGGAATGTAAACGGCAGTTTCGTCGCGCTGAAAGGTCATATATAAATAACTTCATTGAAGAAGGCCTTTCAAATAATAACTGTAAACCTTTCTGGAATTGCGTTAAGTTGAAAAAGCAGGACAACGTAGGTGTTTCGCCATTAAAAAGCAAAGGTATATTGCACAGTGACAGCAAATCCAAGGCTGAAATCTTGCTAGGGCAATCCAAGCCTGAAATCTTGCTAGTAAATGTAAAGATGATGGATAAATCCAAACCACAAGTCCAAAAATCATGAAACCATACGACATACAAAATCAGTGAAAATGAAAAACAAATGGAAAATAACAAAATATGTCTACTTGAAGAGCATATGTGAACCCCTGTGATGGAATGAGATCAGGTGCCCGGGGAAAGTGAGCATCTCCTGCTTGCTAGAAACACCCGTCACATATACCCCGTAGAAAGAGTCAAATCGTGTGAATTCCATATGTATTTATATATGGAGAAGTCGAAGTAGGTAACCTTCTAGTATAGAAGGTGTCAAATCTGTGTAAAGTGATCGGAATCGGTCTCAGTCCAGAATATCATTTAAAAGTCTGGATAACGAGATATCATATGGAGTAATAAGAGTCTCGTAACGACCGTAGAACTTCCTCAGTGACGTTGCTAGTCTAGCATATATATAACCCTGGTTAAGCAGCTTAACTGAAAGTCGCCTAGCCCTCAGAACAAAGTCATTGTAATTTGAACATGCTCTGGAATAACGTATTAACTGAGATATGAATACGTCGTATGCGTAGGGCAATTCAGCTCCGTATTCACTCGTGATAGTGAGAATGAACCGCTACCACCAGTCTCTCAGAATGTCCGCAGGAGTAATAGTGACCTACACATTCAGGAAGAGGGAGTTCTTAAACTTCTCCGGAATTTGAACGTGCACAAGGCACATGGCCTCTGGCTCTGATAAATCTAATCTTGAGGGATTGCGCAGTAGAACTAGCACCGGCAATTACTGCCATATTCCAGTCCTCTATTGACTCTGGCCAATTCAATTACCAAATGATTGGACCAATGCAAATATAGCCCTGGTCTTCAAGAAAGGAAATCGTCACCTACCTGAGAATTACAAGCCCGTTTCACTTACTTCGGTTCTATCTAAGCTACTCGAACACATTAGTATGTAAAACATGTTATCCCACTTAGAGAAGCATAAAGTCCTCACTTTATATTGCGTTAAATTGCGGATTCCGTTCAGGTTTTTCTTGTGAGACCCAATTAGCCGTTGATCGCGGAATACATACCGATGTCGCGATATTAGACTTCTCTAAAGCATTTGACACTGTACCCCACCAAAAGCTTCTCCATAAGTTGAATGCCTATGGCCTACAAGGGAAACTACATACGTGGATCACATCTTTCCTGTGTAACCGACAGATGCGAGTGGTTGTGGAAGGTGAAACATCAAGTGAGACGAGTGTGGACTCCGGGGTCCCCCAAGGAACGGTATTAGAGCCACTTCTGTTCTTATGTCAAATTAATTAATGATTTGCCCGACAGTGTCACCTCCCGAGTTCGGCTATTTGCTGATAACTGTTTACTTTATCGTCCCATTTGCTCACATGAAGATCATATCAAACTACAAGAAGACCTATTTAGTTTGGAGCAGTGGGCCCTGCGTTGGGGAAAGCGTTTTAACGCGTCAAAATGTTATATATTGTCCATCAAGAAGAAGACCTCGTACTTTTACCAACTGAACAACGCAATCTTAAAGGAAGTTCCAAACAACCTTTATCTAGGTCTTATTATATCTAATGACCTGAAGTGGACTACCCATATTAACAAAATGTGTAAAAGGGCAAGTTCCACGCTGGAATTCATCAGACGAAACCTTCGTCATTGCCCCAAACCACCCGGAGGACAGCTTATGTGTCACTGGTCCGCTCAACATTAGAGTATGGTGCAATAATATGGGACCCATACCTGCAGTCAGACATTGACAGGCTGGAGCGAATCCAGAGAAAAGGTGCTCGTTTCATCTCTAGAGACTACAGGTCAAGTGACTCAGGGAGTGTCATCCGCATGTTGAAGAACCTTGACCTTCCCACACTCCAGGAACGGAGGACGGAGCTCGGGCCTCTGTTTCTGTGCGAGGTGGTTGAGGGCCTGGTTCCGGCCATACCCTCAAACAGTGTACTAGAACCGTTGCGATCGAGGCGGCGGGTGGCCTCCACCAGATTTAAAGATTTCCAGGTAAATCACTTTGTAAGTCTGTACTAACATAATAATAGCAACAGTTTTAAAGTCGTGCACAGCAATATTCAAGTTCACAAGTTCTCATTTTTTACGCGAACAGTCAGTGATTGGAACCAACTGGACGATAGTAGTATCTCCGCGCTGAAGGCAAAGTGTGTGAAACATCCAACTGCTCACCGCAATTAAGATCATTACATGCGCTCTCTCCTGTCGAGTAAACGCCAGTATTGGAAAATTCGACGTATTTATACAAATACAGATTATTATTCGTATGTTATATCACTTTTATTCGTACTTTGGACAGACACAGAATTCCAGAATACAAATAAGAAAACATTTCATGGTTTGAATCGCGAGAAAAATAGCCTTTAAACTTGTATTAGAGGGGTCCTCGACGACGAAATAAAAAAGTATGGCGCGCAATGCTTTTCGCGAAAGCGTGGGGCCATTAAATCTCATTCATTCGTCTGTCTGTCCGTCTGTTTTTATCATGTGACCTTGACCGTGACCTTTGACTTACTTCAATGTAACTTTTTAACAGTAAGACTTAGCCCCTTCATATTTGACATATGTGTCCCTAATTGCAATACTTTTCCGTTGGTACCAGAATTTTTTGTTCATGTGAACTTGACCGTGACCTTTGACCTACTTCAATGTACCTTTTTCGTCGTTAGACGTAGGGCTTTCATATTTGGCATGTTTGTCTGTAGACATGCACAACCATGACAATATATCACTGATCACTGCACCCTTACTGATAGAACCCGAAAGAGGGAGACCACAATTCTCTGAATTTGCTTGTTGTTCTCTTATCTGCTTTAGCTGTTATTCGGTAATAACATAAGAATTAGTGATCATAGAGTATATACAAATATACTAGAAAAGATAAACTCTGTATACAAGTTTACATTTAAAATAACAAGAGCCACGCATAGCGTGGCTTAATACGCCCGTCGCTTACTTTGGACAGGATCAATGTGAACGTATGGTTTATTACTCCCAAACTTGGGTCTCTTTGGTAATACTTTTATGAAATATTGAAAGCCAAAAGGTGGCTTCCCCTACACTATTTAAGCATTCTGTATAAGTTTCATGAAAAACAACTGACGTTTACTTAAGTTATCGTGTTACATACCATCTCCGTAGCATTTTATCATAGTAAAAATCCAAGTTCCATAACTCCGTAACGACAAAACAGAATTTGCCCAAAATCAAAATGCCGCTTCCCCTACCCTATTTAAGCATTCTGTATAAGAGTCATGAAAAACAGTTGCCATTTACTAAAGTTATTGCGTTCCATGTCATCGTACTATACCAAAAATAAACCCAAGTCCCATAACTGCGGAACAACGAACGGAATTTGCTCAAAATCAAAAGGTGGCTAAGGCTTCCCCTACATTATCGAAACATTCTGTATAAGTTTCATGAAAAACAACTGACGTTCATTCAAGTTATCGCGTTCCATAGCATCTTTTCATAGTAAAAATTAAATCCAAGTCCCATAACTCCGAAACGACAAAACAGAATTTGCTCAAAATATAAAGGTGGCTTCCTCTACACAATTTAAGCATTCCGTATGAGTTTCATGAAATACAGCTGACGTTCACTAAAGTTATTGCTTTCCAGGACGGACGGACAGACGGACATTGCCATACCATAATACGTCCCGTCTTTCGACGGGCGTATAAAAACATGAAAAGTGCTCTTTGATCGCTCTTTCTTCTTAAAGGCAGAGTTTAATATACTAAAGGCATGTTTCAGTACTCAATTTGTTATATATTGCGTTTGATTCGCCTTGATGACCACAGCACGCTTTTCAGGAGATTTGAGCCTAAGCGACACGTGATTAATATTCGATTCGAATTCCTTACATTCATTGGCAGTATTCAATATATTGAAACAGAAAAACATAGGTTTTTGGAATAAAATTTTGATTGAGAGATGACTCACGTAACTGAAAATGAATGTTTACGTGCTATTGGACTGCTGAAAACAAATTTGCTAGGCAGTTTGGAGTTCATATTAATACTGTAAATCATAAAATGCTTCATGGACGACATCAGCAAACTGGCACTGTTTGGGATCTCCCACGATCAGGACGCCCGCGTGTGGCGTCACGTCGGCAAGCTATGTACAAATGTATATACGGACGTCACAGTTGCGCAACCGATTCCAATCGGCTTCTCTGGCCACTAGAAGCATCCCTGGGCATCGACGGGTAAGTCCCAGTACCGTAAGGAACAAATTGCTAGAGGCTAACATCCATCTTCGACGTCCTGCAACCTTTCCTGTACTGCTCTGGCGTCACCGTCTTGCGAGTATAGCATGGTGTATAAGTCATCATCGTTTCAAAACAGAGATTGAGCAGAAGTTTTGTCTGCGGACGAATTGAGTTTTCATCTCTACAGCAGTGACGGTCATGTTTGCGCTTACATTACATTGACGCCTGTGTTATTCAGCGCCGCTGATTCGGCAAAGGGAGTGTTATGATTTGGGGTGGAATTACACAAATGGAAGGACTCCTTTGGTAATAGTGGAAAGCAGTTTAACCAGCATACGCTACCGTTACGAGATTGTACGTCAGCACTTCGTTCCATTCATTCACAATCAGCTTAACGGCATGTTGCAGCAGGACAACGCACGAACGGCATTCTGCATCAGGACAACGCACGACCGCACTCGTTGTTACTGACTATCTACAGCAGCAAAATGTGAATGTGCTACCATGGCCTGTATGTAATTCATATAGAACATGTTTGGAAGAAATGGAACAACGTCTATGTCAAGAGCCAACGCTCCCTATTACGTTGCACGCTTTGCGTCGTTCTTTATTGGCGGAACATTCCCCAAGGCATAACCCGATTCGTTCAATGCGTCGTAGGAGTGAAGTAGCATCGGCGCAAATGGCGGTAGTACACGTTATTAAACTTTTTTGTACCCCCTTACTTCCAATGGCTGTTCGTATCAACCACAATGGATATAATTCATGATATAATTGAGTTGCAAAAAATGCATTATATCAAATAATGATATACATAATGCAATATAATATTTAGGAAAAACAAAATAGAAAAATAATTGGATATTATCAATGAAAATATTGCTCAAGGGGAAATATTAAGGTCAGAGGTTAAATATGTAAATGAAAAAGAAAAAAATACAAAGTTCTTTTAATCACTGGAAAAACAACACAAAGAAATCAACGCTAATAGAGAAATAGAAAGAGTGGGAACGGAAAAAAACAATAAAAATTATAACATTTTAGAGGCAATGTGTGACTTTTATTCAATCTTATATCAATTAAAGCATGGAGACGATAACGTTTTTGATGGATATCTCTCAGATACTACTTCACATCTTATCAAATGATAAGAAAAATGATTTAGAAGTAATGTTTTAAAAAAAAAAAAAAAAAACCCAAAACAAGAGCAACGCCTAGCGTGGCTTAATACGCCCGTCGCTTACTTTGAACGGGATCAATGTGAACGTATGGTTTTATTACCCCCAAACATGGGTCGCTTTGGTAATACTTTTATGAGACATTGAAATCCAAAAACAGGGATCCAAGTCCCATAACTCTGTAACAACAAAATGGAATTTGCTCAAAACTAAAAAATGGCTTCCCCTACACTATTTAAGCATTCTGTATAAGTTTCATGAAAAACAACTGACGTTTACTTAAGTTATCGCGTTACGTGGCATCTCCATAGCATCATAGAAATATTATTGAAATCCATGCACAGGGAAAGAAGTTATGGCCTGAACAAAGTTTTACTCACTTTGCATGTTGTGACCTTGACCTTTGACCTATGACCTTGCGTCAAGTGTAACAATTCTGTGAAATATTATTGAAACCTATGCACAGGGCAAGAATTATAGCCTAGACTAGGTTTTACTCACTTTGCATGTTGTGACCTTGACCTCTGACCTATTACCTTAGTTTAAGGTCATGACACACCCTTGGGTCCTAACTAACAATATGGTTAAATATTATTGAAATCCATGCACAGGGCAAGAAGTTATGGCCCGGACAAGGTTTTATTCACTTTGCATGTTGTGACCATGACCTTTGACGGTCAAGGTCATAACGCACCCTTGGCTGCTGAGTAACAATTCTGTGAAATATTATTCAAATCCAAGCACAGGGGAAGAAGTTATGGCCCAGACAATGGATTATTCATTTTGCATGTTGTGACCTTGACCTTTGACCTATGACCTTGGGTCTAGGTCATGACACACCCTTGGGTCCTAAGTAACATTTCTGTGAAATATTATTGAAATCCATGTACAGGGGAAGAAGTACCGGTAATAGTCCAGACAAGGTTTTACTCACTTTGCATGTTGTGACCTTGACCTTTGACCTACAGGGGTCGAAATTAATGGGAAATACTCGCAAAATGCGAGTGAAATATAGAAATTGCGAGTTGAAAATTTAGGAACTCGAAAAAAATTGCGAGTGACTAATTTACATTGTGTCATACCATCTCCGCTGTTTTCATACCCCTTTTTTATCAAGATGTCCGTTTTACAGTGTTTGGACAACATCTGCGTTAGTTAAAAGCGTGAATAATTCTGTATGTTTTAGGCAATAAGTAAAGCGTATACAGTACGGCCGATGCTATCGCACGATGATTGTGTACGTAAACCGGAATTTCTATATACACGACGGTCGTATAAATAGCAGAGGAAGTGTGCAGTGGCTATTTACACGACAGTCGTGTACCTATATTGACTTGGCTATATACACGACAGTCGTGTTCCTAAAGTGATTTGGCTATTTACACGACGGTTGTGTTACGGTGTACCTAACACACTCCTTGTCGAGACCCCTCGTTCCTAAACGTATGATGGGGAAATTTGTCTGTTTGATACAGAATCTTTATTTGTCTCCTACATATATGCGTACATTGTAACATAAACGTAGAAGAACTTGTATTTCGACGTAACAAATGTAAAGAAGGCAAACACTGAAATAATTTTTCATTTCGCTATCTATAAGAAGAAACATTCGTGTACTTAAAATGATTTGAATGAGAGAGATTAGAAATGGGGGAGGGGGATAGCAACATCTTGTTCTGTTTGTGGGTGTTGATTATATTTTTCTTCTTACTTTAATATCTATTCCTTTATTATGGTTTTTATACTGAGCAGTATTCTTATAAAGAAAACTTCTATTCAAAATGAAAGCCCGCTTGACCTAGTGGTATCACGCTGGACTACTGAAAGGGAGGCCGGGGTTCGAGTCCCGCTATGGTCACGCCGGTGTCCTGTCTTTCGTATGAGACAGTAAAAACCGAGGCCCCGTGTCGTGGTATGCATTGCACGTTAAAGATCCCTCACTGCTTCGGTGGGTCCGTTGCAAAGGTCAAAATTTGTATGCCCCGCATCAGGCAGATGCCGTCACCATATATGTAAAATATTCGTAGTTTGACGTTAAACAAAGATCAATTAATCAATCTATTCAAAATGATGAAATCTCTAGTTGAAGAGATTTGGTTGTGTATAAAACAATTAAATGAAATAATTGATCACAGGAATCGTTAACAAAATGTCTTCCAGGCATCTTCACATATACGGGTTATATACCAGTCGTCTACTTAGGCAATGCACATAAGTAACACAACGGTCGTGTAAATGGCCCGTTTCACTTAGGTACACGACCGTCGTGTAAATAGCCACTACCTTACTATACATGTACTATATGACATTGTAGATTCGATTTCATTGCGCGAAACTTGATGATAACTAATTTCTTCAAAAGAAGTCAGTGATTTACAGACTAGTCACTAGTTTATATTGTTAATGTTACATTGTAACATGGTGCATGATGTATTTGAATTACAGTATTGAAAACATCATTTTTTCTTGATTTTTATTTTAGCCTGTAGATTTTTGTTTTCGCCTGTGGATTTTTATTCCACAGGCTAAAATTAGCCTGTGGTCAAAAAATTTAACTTCAATCCCTGACCTATGACCTTGGGTCATAGGGAAAGAAGTAATAGCCCGGACAAGCTTATCCTGGTTGCCGGACGGACAACCCCATAACATAATACGCGCATATAAAAAGAAAAGAAACAAGCAAATTCAGAGAATTGGGATCCCCCACTTTGGGGGTTCTATCAGTAAGGGTGCAGTGATCTGTGACATATTGTCATGGTGGTGCATGTCTACAGACACACATGCCAAATATGAAGGCCCTATGTCTTACGGTAAAAAAGTTACATTGAAGTTGGTCAAAGGTCATGGTCAAGGTCACGTGATAAAAAATACTGGTACCAACGGAAAGGTATTGCAATTAGGGAAACACATGCCAAATATGAAGGCCCTTCGTCTTACTGTTAAAAAGTTACATTCAGGTAGGTCAAAGGTTAGGATCAAGGTCACAAGATAAGAATTTTGTTACCAACGGAAAGGTATTGCAATTAGGGACACACATTCTAAATATGAAGGCCCTACGTCTTACAGTAAAATGTTATGACCAAAGTTAAAATTTTTGTGACAGACAGACAGACAAATGAGATTTAATGTACCCACGCTTTAGCGAAAAGTGGGGGACAATAAAAGACACTGCTTTTAACATGAAAAAAGGATCAGCCCTGTTCATGATGCACTCATCAAATCACTGATGATCAAACCCCTCGCAAAGAATGGCTTTACCCACTCCGGGCTGCAAAGGGCGTATTGACTGAACAACTTTATATCAGTTTTCAGCATCTTTATATCAATATTTCATCAGAAATAATCTGTTTGAATAACTATATCATTATAAAACAAGAAACCGTCAAGGACAGTATGACCGGATTGCAAATGATAAATGCAAAATGTTGATGCTGGACGGACGGACGGACAGACAGACGGATACACGGATGGATTTTGCCAATTTATAGACTGGAATTGCTTTGCATTAACATTAACAATACATGTATGCAAGTGGTCACCTTAAAAGCAAACAAGAGGCCCAAGTGGGCCTATATCGCTCACCTGAGTACTTAGATTATCAGTCATGCATGAAGGAAGAATTATTTATTTTTGCATTACTGTGACTAAGTCAAAACAAATGTTGAAAATATGTCAAATTTTATTTCAGACCAGAATAAAAAACAACACTTTTTTGCACATCCATTCAGGTGATTTTGATATTCAGCATTTGCTCTGTCTCTGCAAGATGTGATTCAGGTCATTTTCTTTAGATGGGACCTTTTGTTCACTGATTTCAAGTCTGGGCCATGAACAACAGTTGTTTCAAATATTGTCCAAATACAATTCAAAGTGGCCTAATTTCATGTCGAGTGTTGAGAAACATCTAAAAACTTATTTAGATGTGTAAAGAAATGAAAAAAAATTTTTGACCACTGCTGGATTTGAACCGCTACTCTCCATATTTCAATTACCAAGTGGTATATGTACTATTGTGAGACCTATTTTTTAGACACTGTGGCACCATCTATTGACCAATTTGGATGAAATGTAAAAATTGATAGAGGACCTATAGTAATTCATGTATACCATGTTTGATTAAAATCTTTCATGTGGTATAACAGCAGAAGTTAAAAATGTGAAGAATTGTCCCTATACACCCTCATTTGGAAGTCTTAAAAAAGTCATAAAGAATCAAAATATTGAGATATTGACAAAATTTTTTCAAAATAAGATTCCTTATCATAATTATAATCAAAATAGTCCATAAGAAATCATCATTATCAATTAACTAGGAAATATGACACTTTTCTGCATTGAAATCACCAAGTCAAAAAAATGCCGAAAAAATTTCTAAAATTTGATTTTGGAAGGGAACCAAACTGACAATACTTCTTCATTCATCCCTCTGGATCATTTCTATGCATTCTGTTTGTCTCTGTATACAGCCAGTATGAAGAAAAAGATTGTCAAAGAAGGGTACTCTTTTGTGACTTACTTTTGTTTTGACTGTGGTGGCACCACCTGTAAAGAGGTCTGGACGAAAACAACAGGATTTGAAGGGGGTAATAAGGGATTTATTTCTACAAAGATTTACTAAAATCCTTCGAAAAGTTTTGCAGAGAAAGTTAAAAATAATGTGAAAAATGGCCAACCCCTCCCCTCACCCCCCCCCCCCCTTTTATTTGGAAGTCTTAAAAAATTCATAAAAAATCCAAAAATGGAGACATTGACAAAATTCTTTCACAATAATATTCCTTACCATAATCATGATCAAATTAGGCCACAAAAACTCATCATTATCAATTACCTGAAAAACATGACACTTTTCTGCATTGAAATTACTAAGTCCATAAAAATGTCGAAAAAACTTCAAAAATTTGATTTCGGAACAGAACCAAAAATAACGAAACTTCTTCAGACATCCCTCTAGATCATTTCTATGTATTCGGTTTGTCTCTGTATGCCCCCGGTCTGAAGAAGAAGTTTGTTAAAGGAGGGTTCCCTCTGTGACCTACTTTTGCCTGTGGTGGCGCCACCTGCTAACGGATCTGGACAAAAAACAACAACACTTATAGGGGACCATGAGTACTTCATGCATACCAAGTTTCATCAAATTCTGTTCAGTTCTGAAGAAGAAAACGAAAATGTGAAAAGTTAACGACGGACGCCGGGCGGATGACGGACTACGATTGATCACAATAGCTCACTTTAGCCTTCGGCTCAGGTGAGCTAAAAACAGTGTGTGTTCACTGAAGCGTAAATTCAAGGTCAAGGTCACTAAATTTTTGTATTGGTTGGATAGAACATTCAAGTATCTATAAACCTACCAACTTTGACATAAGTACCCTTTAGGGTATGAAAGAAATCAAGCTTAACACAAATGCTAAACGCAAAATGTTGACACCATGAGGACAGACCGACAAACGGATTTCACCAATTCATAGGCAAGAATTGCTTTGCAATCCGGTCAATGATGTGGGTACACTAGCTGTTGAAACTGTTAAGATTTAAACACCCCCTCCCACCCCACCCCTTTTTTTCCCGTTTAGCCCAAATCTTTATGTTCATTTAAAAATCAAAAGCATCAAAAATGCCATAAATTATGTTTAATTCACAAGGCTTGATCTCTTCTTTTTGTGATAGCATGGAAGTGAAAAAATCCTTTTTTTCAAAATTCCACATTTTTTGCCCCCAAAATTCCCTTACTCATTTGATAAAAAGTCTAAATTTTTAATGATAATATCTAAAGTGAAGTGTAAACTAACACATGTTAAATGTAACTTTCATTTCTGCTGCAATTGGTTAGAATTCTAGCTGTAATTTGAGTAGATTGACTAGAGTGTTAGATCTCTGACAAAACGAGGTCTTAAATTATATCAAAAGTCAAACACCACATAATATTTCTTTACAGTGTTTGATACAGTGTTACAAATTCAGTGCCAAGAGGTTTGTCTAACCGACTACCACAGTAGAGAGAGAAGGGGTGAGGAACAAAAATAAAAAATTTCAAGTATAAAAGATAGAATAATTAACAAACTCCTGGCTTTCTCCTTTAATAGGTTGCAGGAATTTGATATTTGATGTGCATATAGTATACAACATGCTTTTGTACTTTTAGACTTGCTATGAAAGTTTGTGTACACTTTACCTCATTACATAGGTCTTAAATTCTATGCAAATCATCAGGCAGATGCTGTCACAACCAGGTTAAATAATTTATGATAAAATTTGGAATGAATTAAAACCAGAGATAAACATCAATCCATAGACCACATAAAAACAATTGTAGATCCAATTCTTTTCTGTAATTAATACATATGAGATGGTGAAACAATTTTATTATAATTTCTGACCAGTGTCAGTGATTATCTAAGTAAATCTAGGGGACTGAGATTGCATTACAACCAATAATATTGGCAACCACTCCTTTCATGTTAAATCAATGGCTTTATAATTAATAAATTATTATCTTTTTATTCTGGTAGCCTCTTCCTCCCCATTCCTATTTTTTTTTAAGTCACCAGTTACGAAACAAAACGAATATAAAGTTTGCCCCCCCCCCCTTTTTTTTTTCTTGAAATTCTCCACACGGCCCTGTCGACTGTCCAGGTATTAGAAACGGGATATGGGGTCATGCACTTGAAGGTTGCACTCATAATCATAAAGAATAAGAAAATAAGATGTCGAATTTCATCTTCTATGATGATAATTTTTGTAAAGGGGAATTCTGTGCCATTCTCTGAATCCGCTCTACAATACAGTAGCCTTTAGAAGCCATGCAATGTCAGCAGGCCAGGTTCCAGTGCAGCGCGACGCTGCAGTGCACATGACCACATGCTAACATGGCACATCGCGTTTACGAGGACTTCAGTACTATAAAAGGTTTTCATTTCGCGATAAGAATCCCCTGACAACTGTAACATACTCAAAAATGAAAGTGTTGCATCATTTACATACCTGGTTTAACTGCTGATATGCAAAGTTCACGGAGCATGCATCCAAGCTCGTGAAAACCAGACGTGACGTAAATAGTCGATTCGATACAGAAATGTTACCTTACATGATGCGATACATTCAGAAAAGAAAAAAAAATTATTTATTTTATACTCATTCGTTCAAATTCGTGTATTAAAATTACTGGCATAATAAGTAAAATATCGAACATATTTATATATGAACTGATCTTTACATTGTGAGGACTGTTGCGGTCAAAAATGCAGTATAAATTATTAATATTACTGAAATAAATATTTATATTGTTTTTCTTTTTCAATGATAAGGAACACATTTCTAATAACAGTTTTTAATAATAATGTCTCTAGAAATCTAGGTCTTTATAGGTCTTCCGTAGGTCTTCAATTACTCGTAGGTCTTCAATTAGGTATGCCGCATTTAAGAAGGGTAACCGGTCATAATCTTGGGTGTGGGGAATCACTCATTCACTGAGTCTGAGTAGTACATGTAACTGTATCTTTTCTATCACTTTTTAAAAATCACAAGAATTTGAAGTTAGAGAAAGACAACTGTGTCGTTAGGTAGAATTTATGTTGATAAAGATTGAAAAGAGGACTTTTTACACAAATTACAAAGTAAACAATGTTTTAGGTGTGGTTCAGTTCAGAGTGGTAGGAACCAAAGAAGCGGGCCGCCTCCTTCCCCTTTATATTCTTCGAATCATTATATATATATATATATATATATATATATATATATATATATATATATATATATATATATATATATATATATATATATATATATATATATATATATATATATATATATATATATATATATATATATATATATATATATATATATATATATATATATATATATATATATATATATATATAGATATATACATAATGATTCGAAGAAGTCATCCAAAGGGAATTCCAGTACATAAAAATAAAGGAACACAAACTCTCCATACTGCTAATTTTCGGCCTCATGACCAAGATGACAAATACTATGTAAAATCTATGTTTAGGTAAAATCCATGATCATAGAAATATTCTAAACCGAAAAAAAGAAAGAAAGAAAAAAAACGAAAAAAAAAAGAACAAATAAACAAACGAAAAAATAGTGCCGAGTACCAAGATAAAATATGATAATTTTAAAAACACAAGACTGAGGGAATAAAATAACAAAAACGCTTGTTTATCGCATTCTTTTAACCGAACTGAATACAGGTTCTTAACTGAACTGATAGACGTCAAAATTTTGAAATGATTTTTGGTGTGTGCACTTTGGTTACTTCGTGCGTTTTTTTGTTTTGTTTTGGTTTTTTTTTTTTTTTGGTCTTCTTTTTTTCGAAGAGAACACTGATTTAATTTTAAATGAAACGTCATGGCATTGTCGATGAAAAAAATCATCTGGAAATATTGAATCTATAGGCATAAAGGTGTCATGAGAACACTAAATTAATTGTAACTGAAATGTTAATTAAAGTTAAATTAATTTTAAGTGAAGCATCATGCATTGCCGATGATATACATGTATATTTAAAAAAATTATAAAGGTGCCATGTTTTGCCCTATCACCCCATCCTTCTGTATTTCACAAGCCACCACCCATCCGTCTTCAGGTTTTACAATCTATCAATAAGTATCAGAACAGGGAATAAAGTAAGAAAACGCTTGTTTATCGCATTCTTTTAACCGAACTGAATACAGGTTCTTAACTGAACTGATAGACTTCAAAATTTTGAAATGATTTGTGGTGTGTACACTTTGGTTACTTCGCGCGTTTTTTGTTTTGTTTTGTTTTGTTTTTTGGGGTTTTTTTTTTTTTGTCTTCTTTCTTTCGAAGAGAACACTGATTTAATTTAAATGAAACGTCATGGCATTGTCGATGAAAAAAATCATCTGGAAATATTGAATCTATAGGCATAAAGGTGTCATGAGAACACTAAATTAATTGTAACTGAAACGTTAATTACAGTTAAATTAATTCTAAGTGAAGCATCATGCATTGCCGATGATATACATGTATATCAAAAAAATTATAAAGGTGCCATGTTTTGCCCTATCACCCCATCCTTCTGTATTTCATAAGACACCACCCATCCGTCTTCAGGTTTTACAATCTACCAATAAGTATCAGAACAGGCCTACGTGTTTAAGTTTAGTAAATCATAAGCGCATGTCAAGATGATGAAGGCCGTTCACAGTGGAAATCCAAAGCGTAGATATCAACTTACTCCCCTATTCCGAATCAAACGGTATTCCCCTTATCATTGACTGGGTAAAATGTATAAAGTATTAAGCAGCAGGTATTCATTTACAATTACGGCACATACAAAAGATGCGAGATTTATAGGGCGACGTTTTGCGGTAATGACCACCCTTCTTCATGCATCGCTGAACAAAGAGCATAATAGTTTATTTGTCGCTTACCTGTACAACATACGTATACGAAGGTCACTGCTCCATCGAATAGATGACCAGGAATCGTTCTACAGCTAAGTTTGAACAATGTTGATATTTTATTTGTTGACTATACTACTAAACTAACATTTATATATTGATTATAGACATAGGCAGAGGAAAGGGGGGGGGGGGGTTTAAAATCTTTACCTGTTTACTAACTACATATACGGATTTTTCATGACTACAACATAGATTAAACATCTCTGTAACATTATTTTAAAAATCAGCCCCCCTCCCCCCGCTTCCTTCGCCGATGAAGTAGTATAAATATTTTGCTTGTACATTTCAGTCATTTGTTGCATTAAATTGCTGAAGACTGGGGGCATTTAGGTGAAATGATCGTACTAAGCACCGTCCATATGATATTCTGAGGGGAGGGGGATTATTTGAAAAAAATTCTTGCACTGATTTTGACTTTAAAAAATAATCTTGCTCACTCAGACAGTGAAAAAAAAATAATCTGTCTCCAATAGATTAGTGCAATCAAAAATCATAGTTTGGAAAATATTAGATGTTAAAATTCGATTTTTCCTGGAGAGCTTCGCTAGCTAGAATTACACATTACAGAACAGTTTATGTTTTTATGATATTTTTCATAGACTAGCCTTCCATATTTCTTACTTGAATTTAATGGCAAGATTTATCAGCAGATAATTGGGATCTCTTATAGAAGATTTGTTTCTATATTGTTATATAGGGAGTTTCATGTATTCTTTCCAACAATCTAAACGATTCAACCTTATTGAGATGTTGGATGATACCTCTAGTTATTGTACATGTATCTTGATGACATCTTAGTTATTGATAACCCTGAGTTTGAAAGATATATAGCTAACATACACCCACCTGAACTTCAGTTAAACAAAGGCAATATTTGTGATACAGAAACATTTTTCTTGGACCTATACATTAAGACAATTAAAAATAAAATCCATACCAATATTTACATTTATGATAAACATGACGATTTTAGATTTCCTGCTGTAAATTTCCCTTAGTTGGATAGTTACAGGTGTTCCTAGACTAGACTCCCATCATATGTTATTCATAAAATTCAGTTGTTTTGATTTGCCAGCACCTGCACGAACGTTTTGGACATACAAAAAATTTACAAATAACATTGGAACTTTCAACTTAAGGTTACAAGTATCATAAACTTAGAAAAGCCCTCGGAAACTGTTTTATGTGCTATTCAGAATTTTTATCAAAATTCAGAAATATTACTTTGTATCCAATGGAATTTCCCATCCCAAATCTTGTGTACAAACTGAAGAAGGTCTAAAGTCCAGTAAGTTTATCTTGTCAGATTCCAAATAAGTGAAAAGCCTTTGTGATCTACAATAATATGATCCAGAGATGATCAAAATAACAGTAATAATTTTTGTATTGACCCCTTCTTCACTCTTATACAGAGATTTTTACTTGAACCTGTACGCTGACTAACAGGCAGGTGGGAACTATATGGTGGGCCTTGTTGAAACCTTTTTCAAAGAAGAAAAGGACTTCTTATTGTTAATTGGGACTCTTACAGATCAAGGGTCCGAGCTCGCTTCCAGATTGGCAGAGCACAATTTACTCATGTTGATGACGATTTTTACATTTTTGATATTTTGGTCTTACTCAGCATTACTGTACATGTTTATATTTTTCTGACCTTTCAAACTGAGAAATTTTTTGATCTTTGCTCTCTATATGGGGAATTATTCATAGATATTTAAATGTGAGTTCTTGGATTATATACTGCTTTTGTGGAAAGCGGGGAGGAGGACCCGTAAACTGGTTAACCACTCCAATTAACTGACTATACTGTCATATCAGTTGACCGTCCAAAGTCAGTATTGCAACTTCACCTTAATCGAAAGTTTTTGTGATGTTCTTATGACAAGTTGTGTCTGTTTTATTTTATTTTTTTTAAATATTACAATATTAACAGTGCATTTCCGTGGTGATTTCGGTCATACAGCAGAGTCATATGCGTTTATCTTTTTCTTTGAGTAATGTAATATTTGTACTGGATATATGCCAAAAATGGTTCATGAGGGGTGTACAGGGGATAGTAGCAACCCCAGGTGAATATTGCAGTGTATTCATATCTTTATGTGCTAAATATATTTGAATAAAGCTCAGTGAGACCAATTCAAAACAGTTTTCCTCTTGTTGATATCTCTATCCTGTCAAAGGTTATGGCAGTTTGAAGATGCCAAATTTTGACATTTTCATAGAATTTTTTTTTCTATATAATTCTTGATTGATTTTGTGACTAAGATGGAACCAACATATCTCAGATTTTCAGAATTTTTGTCATTTCTCTGTCATTTTTTTTTTTTACCCAGGGTAGCCCTCTTTCTGTTGCACCCCTACCCCCTTCTCTCCTTCCTCAACCTCCTGCTTCTAGTCTCACCCTCATTTCAGTGTATGGCATCATTATGATGGACGAAAAGCGTATAACATAGCTGAGATTGGTTTCAGCAGAATTTTGTAAAAAATAACTGTCTTTTTTTTTTTTTTTTATCAGATTTGTATCATTATACAACAATATTTTACTGGTGAAAATTTTTTTTTTGCTCTGGCTCCTCTGAAAAAAAAATTCCCTTGCCCCAAGGCTGAGGTAAAAAAATAATCTGACTGGGTTTAAAAACCCAGGTCCCCCCCCCCCCCCCCACAGATTATCAAATGGACAGTGCCTAATAGGTATATCACAGAACACCAACATATCTATCGGACTTACTGAGGGCCTCAGTTCCTGAGTGTGCTAAACGCTCTACAAGTCTTGGTTTGATTCTCAAGTCAATGGAAGAAAAAAGTTTTATGACAAAGATCATTTCATTTATATTGTGACACTATATAAATCTGCCTAATACATTGAGCAAACCTATACAACGGACCCAAAAGAGAGAGGGATCTTATATGTGTCAACATATACCATAACACGATGCCTCGGCATGTACCTTCTTATCTGAATAATAGGCCCAGACAAGTTGGTGGTCTAGGTTAAGCCCGAGACCTCTCTGTCCTGAGCCTAACAAACTGCCAACTGAGCTTCTCCTGCTCATGTGTTGGAGTGTTTGCCTGTATACTGACTGGCGGCCTCTCAGGTTTTGTCTGGGTACTCAAGTTCGTTCACCACTTAGCACTGGCTGCCACTACTTTGTAGTAGCCACCACACTGTAGTAGCCACCACATTGTAGTAGCAGTATAAGTATATGTATTAGTAATATTAATTAGCAAAAAAACCTCATTATAACAAGAGAAAGTTGAATAAGTACGTATGACAAGGATTTCATACAAGCAGAAATAACATGTATCATAAATTAATCTGGACATGATTAACAATATGATACTTCAGAAATGTATGTACATATGTATAAACAAAAACATACAATACATATATTGACATTTATTGACTCTCTTGTTTATGCATGCATGGATACTGGTACATATACATTTATTATACACAAACAAAAAAGCCAAATAAATATAGGGAGGTATCACCTGGAGACATAAATATTATGAAACTTCATATTTCAAATGTTTTAATTATGGTATGATACATGTATAAATCAGTAAGTTTAGAACTGTTCTCCCTTTCTGATCAATGCAGGCACTGTATAATTTGCTGTAGTGGTAATTTCATAACCATATGCTCACAACCATCGGACAGTTTTAATTATCCTTAAGGTCCATTGCCATTGTTCTCCTCACCATAACCACTTTCTGATAGAAAAGTATAAAAAAAAGCCCACTAGAAAATATAGGATGAATTTAAGTTGATCAATTTATATGTGATGGTAATGTTGAAAGAATAGCTGCAGATATTTTAGGTGACTATTACCAGTATTCATGTGATCTAATTTGATCTAGGGTAGGTAGTAAAGAATTTAAACCTGCATAATCAATATTGAAAAGACAACTACAAATGTGTTAATGATCATAACAAATATTTAAATGAGTTAATTTCAATAGTTATTGAGGAGGTGTTTGTAAATTTTTTATTTGCATTTTAGAGTTGGGGTACCCAAATCATTTCACAGAATTAATAACATTATGATTTTTATTGATATCATATACAGTCAAACTTTGAAAGCAAAAAAACGCCTGGAAACTTGAAGTAATCATGCAGTCGTGACAGATTTTCTATTCATTTTATTGACAACATGGAATACAGACATTTTGAAAACTTGCACCTATTGAAAGTCAAGGTGATTTTGTAGGTCCTTTACACTTCGGTTAACCAAGTTTAATTGTACATTGAAAAGTAAATATAATTGAATTGCTTAAGTAGTACAGTATAGGTTATAGCATGGAGAAAACAAGTTGAATAGTAAGAGGTGTCTACATATTCAAAAAGTTTTAAACTTTGACAGGAAGACTGGTAATCAGTTTCATATGTAAATTTATAACAGGTTATGAATAGTATATTAGTGCAATGATAATGTTTAAAAAAAGAAACACAAATGCATTAGTTGATAATTGCAATTTGTTAGATATATGAATTGTCAAAATCAACAAATGCAAACAGCATGCCCCCCCTCCCCCCCCAAAAAAAATTCTATTATCAAAAAATGACAGTGTAAAAGTGTGAGAACTAGTAATCAATAACTATGGTAACCTCTAACCTCATTATACTCCCTATGTTTACTAAGCATGCATGTGCTACTTTTTTTTAAATAGATGATATACACAATTCCTTGGTCAAGGGGGAGGTAATTAGGAATTTTGAAATTTGATGTTTTGCATGTCTAGAGCTAGGGTACAAAGAGCTCATAAGATTTCTAAATTTTCAAGTATATAGTAAGCTATATATGTAATTAGCAATATATATTGAAAAGAAAGTTGCATTCCCAAAATTCTGATTATTAAGAATAGAATAAATTTTGATATACAATAGTCTATATTAAAAGCAAATATTTAAGACAAAATAAAGATAAGAAAAACTAACACCCCTCCTTCCACATTTTGAATTTCATACTATGTTCCCATACCTGATTATCCGACTTAAAGAATCAAGATCAAATAAATCATTATGCTATACATTGCAAACATTATGTACATATTCTAGACCTTTTATATAATATAGATATGTCAACCTCACTTAAGTTGTCAGTATTTACAACAGTGAAAAAGAAATGTGCTCTATATTTCATTTTTAAAAAAGTTCTCAGATTTTTTATCAATCAATTAAGTGCTAATGACTTAAGATTTATGCATTCAAAGAAAATATTATCCTTTCAAAGAATGAAGAGCTTGGTTTGTTTGTTAGTTTTCAGTATTGCAATGGTCAAGGGGGAGGTAACTGACAATTTATTAATTCATTTTATTGACAACATGGAATACAGACATTTTGAAAACTTGCACCTATTGAAAGTCAAAGTGATTTTGTAGGTCCTTTACACTTCAGTTGACCAAGTTTAATTGTACATTGAAAAGTAAATTTAATTGAATTGCTTAAGTAGTATAGGTTACATGGAGAAAACAAGTTGAATGGTAAGAGGTGTCTACATATTCAAAAAGTTTTTAACTTCGACAGGAAGACTGGTAATCAGTTCTATATGTAAATTTATACCAGGTAATGAATAGTATATTAGTGCAATGATAATGTTAAAAAAAGAAACACAAATGTATTAGCTGACAATTGCAATTTGTTAGATATATGAATTGTCAAAATCAACAAATGCCAACAGTGTGCCCCCCCCCCCAAAAAAAAAGGACAGTGTAAAAGTGTGAGAACTAGTAATCAATAACTATGGTAACCTCTAACCTTATTATACTCCCTATGTTTATTAAGCATGCATGTGCTACTTTTTTTTTTAAACAGATGATATACACAATTCCATGGTCAAGGGGGAGGTAATTAGGAATTTTGAAATTTGATGTTTTGCACGTCTAGAGTTAAGGTACAAAGAGCTCGTAAGATTTCTAAATTTTCAAGTATATAGTAAGCTATACATGTAATTAGTAATATATATTGAAAAGAAAGTTGCATTCCCAAAATTCTGATTATTAAGAATAGAATAAATTTTGATATACAATAGTCTATATTAAAAGCAAATATTTTAGACAAAATAAAGATAAGAAAAACTAACACCCCTCCTTCCACATTTTGAATTTCATACTATGTTCCCATACCTGATTATCCGACTTAAAGAATCAAGATCAAATAAATCATTATGCTATACATTGCAAACATTATGTACATATTCTAGACCTTTTATATAATATAAATATGTCAACCTCACTTAAGTTGTCAGTATTTACAACAGTGAAAAAGAAATTTGCTCTATATTTCATTTTTAAAAAAGTTCTCAGATTTTTTATCAATCAATTAAGTGCTAATAACTTAAGATTTATGCATTCAAAGAAAATATTATCCTTTCAAAGAATGAAGAGCTTGGTTTGTTTGTTAGTTTTCAGTATTGCAATGGTCAAGGGGGAGGTAACTGACAATTTATTAATCAAACTCTTACAGAAAAATTCTGTAGGTTTTTCAAGGTTTAGTAGCAAAAAGAAGTATTCTCCAGAATTGTCAACAACTTTTATATATTATTCAAAGTATTGTAAAGGTTAAATTGCACTAATGAAAATCATGGAGGATGGGGTTGTGAAAGCATGGTGGAGTGGAATATTACAATACTATTATGTTTTGTATTAAATAAGAAAGTTGAAGAAAACAAATAGTAATTGTTTATTTGTAAAATCAATGAACAGTTTTATACAATATTGCTGCTGAATTTTTAAATATTAGTTATTGCAGTAGTCAAATGGGAGATATTGATGAATTTAAACATTGTAGACATTTACTTATATTTATTTTAACTTTACAAGGAACATTTAAGTTATTTTACTCAAATAAGATTGTCTTAGTATTCATAACAATTTAAATGTTTATAGTGATATCAAACTCACAAAAGTATTAAATATTAAACTTTTAGAATTTATTTGAATTCATATGTAAATCAAGTAAAATCTTTCACAGGGAAGTCAGAGTATAATAAAAATAGATACACTCTTTTAAAGAATTCTTGGCCTCTTGACATAAAAAATTTTAAATGCTGAACTTTATAAAATCCATAATTTGTACTATCGTTTATCTCACTTGATAAAGGTAAAGTGGCCAAAAATTTGTGACAAAAAGTTTTTGAATTTATATACATTCACATAAATCATATACAAGTAATAAGGCCATAATAAAAAAAAATTGCTAGATTTTCATCCAACTTTTCAAAAAATTTGAGGAGGGGAGGCAAATTTTATTTTTTGTTTTTTATTTTTCTCTAAAATGGAATTGGACACTGAATATGACTAAATTAACCTGGCAAACACTAAATACATGTAATGACATTGTTCAGCTGTCATAGTTTTATTTGACTTCCTGTCAGTTTAACAATAAAAGATAATCACAAATTCAATATATATACACAAGATTTCATATATCTATAACAGAAATGGACAACACACGGGATATTTCTACTCGGCTATATAATTTTCAGAATGTAATTTGGAAAAAAAAAGAAAATTCAGGGCAGGCGTGAAAAATCAGGATTTTTTTTTTTATTATGGCCTAAGGTAAGGGAGGCTAAAGTCCCTTACTTCTTCATGTGAATCTGCTGCATTATTTGGAACTTGCACAGTATTTTGTCACAGATTTACAGCTGAAAATGACTCAAATGTATAAATAAATATGCAAATAAATATGTTATGACCTGTATATTTAGTTTAAATCTACAATGAGGAACCACAGGAGAGTAACACCATTGGAGAAAGCTTTATCATACTCAATGATGAAACAGGACCCTCCTTCATTTCAAGTTGATGATATTCCACCAAAAGGTATGGAAAGTGTCTTTTATAACATTTAAACTTAAATTTTTGTTTGTATTCATGTATATAGTCATCCTTTGATCACAGTGTACCATTAATCAAGGTGTGGTAAAATTACAGTCCAGTTTGGGTATTAATGAAAAGTCTACAGGTGACCCTTGGAAGGTTCTTCGAAGGTTGACAGATATAAAACCTGTGTTAAGGATATCCCTAATGTGCTAAAATGCTTAATTGTTCATGCCAAGCACAGGGGTGACCTTACATTGAGATATTCCCAAGACGTAATCCGTAATAGACTAGTAATACCATAGACCTATTATAGGTCTCTGGTATTACTAGTGTATTAAGGATTACGTCTTGGGAATTTATCAATGTAAGGTTACCCCTGTGTGCCAAGGGTACTTTCCAGCTTCACAAAAAAACCAAAGAAAGGCAGTGATGCGAATATTTAAGTGGAAATTTCTGAAAGCATAAAAAGCCTCCAGACAATTGTAAAATATGAACACATTGAAATTATTCTGCATTATGTAAATTCTAACTTTAACAAAATATGACAGCTTCATCTAAATAGTGTTATATTTTTAATATATATGCATCTCAAAACAAAGTCAATGCAGTAAAACTTGCAAATGTAACACTGGGTAGATATTGCTTTATGTTAAGTGTTTTGCTGAAGATTTAAAGGTAGCAGATTCAGATTAGATTGTTAAAACAGGGCTTTTATACCATGGCAAATGCTGGAAAGTAGAAAAACTTTCTTAGCTTCATATGGGTACAATTTATAGGTAAACATTTACTAAACAAAACATCAAGCAGATGCCAACACTATATACCCAGATAGCATGGGTACATTGGCACAGGCGTGGTGTAGTGGTTAAGCGCTTGGCTTGCGGCGACAACGACAATCCGGGTTCGATTACTGGGTTGCGGCACTATGTTTAAGAGGTTGGTAACCTCCTGCTTCCATGTCCCGATATAATTAAAATATTGTTGAAAGTGACGTAAAACACAAACCAACCAACCAATGTTGGCCCAACATTGGGCCAACAATGACACTTGTGTTAGCCCACTATTGGCATATGACGTTGGCCCAACGTAACTCTTGCTTATCGGCACAACGTTGGCCCAACATTTTGGCTACAACAATGACCCAATGTTGGCCCAATCTAATTAAAATCAGATCTTTTCATATCGCTGCAATATTCTTCACTAGAAAAGCGGAGAATATCATAACAATAAGAAAAGATCTGATTTTAATTAGATCGATGTTGCCCCAACAAAGAGATGCCAATCATATCCTTTACCAATGTTGGCCCAACATTGGTCCAACAAAGAGATCCCAAATTATTTTTTACTACATACGCTGGCCCATTGTTGGCCAACAAAGTGATCCCAATTATAAGTAAGACTGATGTTGGCCCAATATTGGCCCATCAATTTATCCCAACTAAAATGTACGTTGGCCTTGCATTGGCCCAACAAAGATTTATCTCATTCGTTGTCTTGCTCAGGTCAAATGCAGCTGGAGAATTCCTTTAAAGTCAACAATCTAATCCATAAGGCAGCATATTGCAAACCTAAATCAGTGTCAGTTCTCAATATATGCATTACAACATTGACCTTCACTGTTTGCTGACAAACAGTACCTCAGAAAATCATGAACTGACAGCAAATATATGTTGAAATCATAAACACTACCATAATAGATGACTTGAATTTTAAAAGTTAAGTTTAATTAATGTATGTTTTAACATCAAAATCAATATACTCAACGCCGACATTATGCGACGATGCCAACCATATATCGACATTGGGTCGATGTAGTCATGCTATCTGGGTAGTTGACATAATTCTAATGTAGCACGAACAGTTATTAAGCAGTCATTAAGCAATCAACCATTCCTGTTTTAGCCCATTCACACATTGTCTAATTTGTAAAAGGCATTTGTTTCTGAGAAGTACACAAAGGTAAATACTACACCTCTTTATAAAGATAGGATTTTTCATTTAGGACGAGGAATAAGAGCAACTGAAGAGATCAGAAAGGGCGACTATGTCCTCACTTACTTCGGTGAATATATAAGCACTGAGGAGGGTAATCGTAGAGAGGAAAACTGTAGCTCAGGTTTTCGCTTTTTCTATGGAAACAAAAAGTCTGGATGGTGGTAAGGTTAATGTAATAAAAAAAAATGCCTGTATATTATTGCACTTGGCTCCATTTTTGAGTCCACCTCTCATTGGAAGACTCAAAAACTAGAGCTTCCAATGATACCTTTTTAACATGAGTTTATGTTGCTTAAACATGTCTTGTTGTTGTTATTTACTACATGACAGACTTCATCTGTCCTGTGCTGTTATGCAATTTTTAAGTAGCTATGAAGGGTTATGATTTATGTCATTATTATAACCCAATCCCCCCACCCACTCATACACACACACTCACATACTAAGTATATAGGAATCGCCCTGTATGTCTATCTATTCGTTTGTCTGTATATCTGTCCATCTGGTTAAGAAATTCTGAAAGCAGATTTCTCTTGCAGTATTAGGGATAGGGCTTTCATATTTCACACACACATTCATAATAAAAAGTACTACATTTAGATATCAAGACATTTGAACTAGTGACCTTGACCTTGAAATATGTAATAATACCTTGGTTAACATGTTCTGTAAGCAGAATTCTCTTACAGTTTAAACAATAGGATAAAAATAGGATAATATAATAAGCAATAACAACATTTTGACACCAAGACATTTCACACAGTGACCTCTGTCGTTTATTAATAATTTGCTCAATTAGTTCCGTAAGCAGATTTCTCTTACAATATAAGTGATTGGGCTTTCAATTACTTCACACACACAGTCATCACAACAAGTTCTACAGTTTGATACCCTTTGATTTGACCTAGTGACCTTGACCCTGAACTTTGATTTTTTCATCATTTTGGGACTTAATGCATTCCATAGACATAAACTTGTCTGGAGTTTTATCTATTTCATTGATTATACCACTTGAACAGTAAGGGTTAGGGTTTAATATACAGTGACAAAGCCGGTGTGGCCTAGTGGAATAGGTGCTGGGCTCGTGATTGAGAGGTCCCGGGTTCGACTCCTGCCATGGGCACACCAGTGTTCTGTTTTTTTGATGAGACAATAAAAACTGAGGTCCCATGTCACGGTAGGTGTGGCACGTAAAAGATCCCCCACTGCTTCAGGTGGGTCTGTTGCATAGGTCTAAATTTGTATGCAATGCATCAGGCAGATGCCGTCACCATATACATGAAATAATCGTGGAGTGACATAAAACAATAATCAGTCAATCAACAATCATTTAATATACAGTGCAAAAGTATATCATGACCTTGACCTAGACTCACCTTTATTCTATGAACAAATTTGTTGTTATTCAACTTTGCTGCCATGGGGTTATTTGTCCCTATAGTGCAGTTCTAGTCTTTACATGTATTTATACATGTATGTCATATAGTACGGTGCTGTCAAGTTGAACAATGGATATATATTTTCATATGAGGGATATGGACATATCCTGTGAATAAAAGACTTCTAAATAGGTACATTTACATTCCAACATTTAGTTGTGCCCTTGTCACAATATTAACTAGGATGAATCCCCTCTCGACCAAATGGATCCATACCTATGTGTTTTTCAATCAACAGTATAAAGTAGGAAATCCTGTACGTCACATTTGATCATGACATATATAAACAAGCAGTGTTTGTGAGACACTAGTGTCCCTGGCGGCAAAAAAGTCCAAAAAGTTATTTTTAGCATGAAGGTCATTGTCAAGGTCAAAAGGTCATCGACTTTGGTGTCATTTGAAAAAGCTTCATTAGTTGAGTACGCATGTCAAATATGAAGTCTCTATCCCTCATGGTTCAAAAGTTATAGCCAAGGTTAAAGTTGATGACAGACAGACAAACAAACAAACAGACAGGACAAAAACAATATGCCCCTGATCTATGGATCCATGGGCATAAAAACATGTCATTGATTTGGTTTGGCCAAAATTGATGAAGCAATATATCATGTAGGTAATGGTACCCCATAAAGATGAAACACTCCTGACTTGGCAATTTAACAACAATCCAACAGCATCATTACCTCATTATTATCATATCGAATCTGAACAATATAAGTGGTATTGATACATTATTCATGTTCATTTGCAGTGTTGATGCAACTGAAGAACCAGAACATCCTCCATGTTTGGGAAGGTTGGTGAATCACAGCACAGACAGTAAGGAAAGAAACTGTGTCATGAAGGTAGTGAAGCCTTCAGGTTTCAGGAGAGGATTTCTGTGTTTGTTTGCCACTAGGGATATAGAAATCAACGAGGAGATATTGTATGATTATGGAGTCAGTGTCCCTTGGGAGGAGCAAAAAGTAAACAATACATGTTATTATGCCTTTAAGATTATGTAAGAATTCAGGCCCAATTATGTTTTTAGATTCCATAGGCTAACATTTTAAAAGGTTTAAGATGATCTGATGTCATTAATATATTTTAAGGTGTTGAAAGTTTGACATTATTTGTCACTGTAATACTGTGATGACAAACTCAAATGAGCATGAAGATATTAAATATTATATTTCTAGATATCTAAGAGGAAGAAAAAAACAGTACAAGCAGAAAAGAAGATAGAGTTAGATACAGAAAGATTTCAATGTAAGGCAGAATATGGTGAATCCATACTTCCACTTCCACTTCAACAAATCAAAAGGCAGTTCATAGATGGGTAAGATAGTCACTTATATGTTAAGTGATGGAGTGTTTTTTTCAAACATATCAGTAGCAAATAAGTTAGTTGTCACTTACTGTACATCAACGCACATCCTTGAACTGTTAAGTTGCCCTGATTGCTGTTTATATTTTCAGGTCTACAGTAGAAGAAATTGAATGGAAGGAAAAGCTAAAAGTGAATCATTTTGAGGTAATGACAGTGGTAGTTACAATGGAAACTTTTTTTTAAATCAGATTAAGAATGATTGTTAAATATTAAAAAAGTAAAGTAAAAAATAATAAACTATAATAATAATTTGTAACGTTGTAACATTATATCATCTAATTTCGGATCAAATAACAAAGTTGACCCTATCTTAGAAGAAAATGCAATATTTATCTCTTCCATTTGTGTGATTGCTATTTGGATTATGAAAAGAATGTCAGTCTTGACATGGAATTTTGAAAGTTTAAGTGGACCCCGTTAACTGCTCCAAAGTGTTTAGCAAAATACTTCACTTGATTTGTCAGGTTATTTCATTGGCTTAATGTATCAATAAAGAATATAATTCAAAATTTTTCAACACATCTCTGTAAGGATGCCATTAGAAGTTTTGAAGAAAATAACAAGATTTTTAATTCATACTCACTGAGAAATGTTTTGACAGAATCATAAATGTAACACCACTATTGCTTTTTAATATGGTTGTTAATTTCAATGAAGTTTGATATTGTAGCACACAGAATTAGATATTAATCAGAATTCAGTAAAGATCAAAGAAAATCCAGGTATGACTCACACAGCGAGTATAAAATCATCTGCCAATCCCCTGTTCCTAATTTCTGTTCACCACTCCGCTAACGCCTCACAATTATTCCTGTCAAGGAATTTGCCAATACCCTAGCTGTCAGTTTTTGTAAAACACAAGCATGTTTAACCGCCAAATACACTCAATACCTATCCTAAGAAATAATTCTGTCCTTTTTAAAGCTCACCTCTAATACTGAGATGGGAGCTTATGCTATGCCATGGGCATCAACCACTTTCCGCTTGACTGACAGGTTAAGAAGTTTGAGTAAGGTCCATCAGAAATGAGATTTATAAATGATACATGGTTGAAAGTTGATGTAAATTTTCATCTTTATAAACTGAGATAACATCATGCATTAGATGCTGCATCTGACTTACATTTTCTGCTTAACTGACCAGGTCATGGTAAAATTCATCCAAATGAATTCACAGCATATATGGACCACAATTTACTGAATTTGCTTCTTCTGTTTTCATATGCAAAAAGATTTTTGCTTAGATGCAAATGTCCCGGTCTAGGTGAACTTTGTAATCATAGATTACTTTATGTCTCACATTTGTCTTTGTGATTTCTCATTTTTCATTCAGAACACTAAACTCTTTTTATTTTAATTGATTATTTTATGTCATATTCTCTTTGAAGTTTTAGATAATTCTGATGTGCAGACCTTAACCTTAGTAACCCTCAAACAGTTAATTACAAAACTTACATCTAATTCATAAAGATATCAATGTAAAAAGATAATATTTTCTGTTATGGAGAGGCTACCTATAATTGTCACTTGGTAACTAATGATTATAGTTAAACAGAGATGAACAGAAATACATACAGTTTCAGGTTTGTTTGGTAACAGGGGTATCAGAACTTTATATTGTATGAGTACTGTGACCCTTAATCAAATGGATTTCTTGTCCTGGGGGTTTTAAAAAACGATTCAGGCTCATTGGAACACACAGGTGTACCCTCTATATTCTGGCTGATCATGGACCAATTTTTATCATTAATTCATTTATTTACAAAAAGCTCAGTATCATATGTGTATTCAGGGAACTATTGGAATAGGGTACACTGCTAATGAACCCTTTCAAAACTAACACCTTAAGGTCAATGACTTTGATCTTCATGCCCAAAATAGATTTTCTGTCAGAATTTTTATGTCTTCCAATATTTTAAGTTTGCCTGGCGATATTGAAGGGATATTATTATAACATGTTTAATATCAGAACCTAAGGAAAACCCCTTTTGTTTGTGATGAAATTTTGTGCCGTCGTTGTAGAACTATGGTACTTTGTATGTTAAAAATAGGCTATTATCCTTGCAATTAGTATCTTCATCCTATGTGTCAAAAAAAAAAAGAGAAAAATAACCACACAGTATACAATATTTATAGCAATAAGTTCTCATATCTTTAAATATCCAGACATACTTTTGTTGCCACCAGGAGCATAGTGTTGCACAACATCATCTTGTTAATTCTTGAAAAACTTTTAAGAACTCATAAATAATGCTACCTGATATCAAGATTTTATAATTTAGATTAGATGTATTATGTTATGCATTCTTCTGCAGAAATTACAGACAGTGCAGAGAATGTCCCAAATCATGAAAATTCATCTAGTACACCTTATATACATAGGAGACTATCTTTAAAACTAAATAAAAAACCAGGTAAGTGTAAAAAAGTGTAGAATATTATTATAATGTATAATAATAAGTTAAGCTGTTACATCCAAACATTTGTACTCAGTATTTAGCATTTTATACAGCCTTTAAGAAGCATTTTTATACCTTTCCAAGTGAAGTTTGAGGGCATTATGTAGAATTTTTATAAATTATATGCAGCCCACTCACACACAAATATGAATGCGCAATAATATCTTTAATAAGTTTTCTGATTTCCATTTTTTTAAAAATCATTTTGTTTTAATTCATGTACATGTGTGTATCTTGGAAAGATTTTAAGATATTAATTATTCAAGCCTACATCTCCATGTTTTGGATCAATTATGGTAATGCATGCATAATGCTCATGACCTTAGGGTTCATTTTCAAATGATTCATGATGAAAAGAATGTGTAATATTAAGTTTGTGTTCTTTAAGAAGTCATTTGAGGTATTATTCGGACTTATACAACATGAAAGGAAAAGAAAAACAAGACTAAGGTACCATACTTCTTCTGATTGTTGATTCATAAGAATGGGTACTTGACACATGGTACAATTATACAAACTTGAAGTCAGTATGCTAATTTTCCTTTTTAATTCATGTCAAGGGTATTTCTAAGAAGATAAAGGGTTGCACATGCATACCATACCTGTGTTACTCACATGTTTATGTCCAAATTGTAGTGCTTCCATAATCAAGAAATATGATAAAAGGCCAGAAGAAAGTAGTTATAAACATTCCTTCATTCAAATTATTTCCACATTTTCTATTTTTAGATTATGGAAAATTCCAATCTAACAAGAGTAGGAGGGAATTAGGAGATAGAATATTAAAAACTTTCATGAAATTTTATGATATGGAGGCATTATAAGCATTATACATCTTGAATGTAATTTTGGTCAGTAAAGATCTAAAAGTTTGTCAGTCACTTTATTGACGATCAATCATGATTTGATATATTTGCAGTCAATGTAGAAGATTTCCAATGCCAGAAATCAAGCACATTTAATACACCATGTATTTATAGAACACCATCTTTAAAACTAAATAAAGATCCAGGTAAAAAAGCATTGGAAAATAATTATTCAACCTTAATATTAGTTTAAAGGTTATCAATCCTTAAGAGAATTTCAGTGAAAAATGTGTGCTTTTAAATTTTTTTTTGGGGGGGGGGTTTAAAAATACATGGCATAAACAAATTGGGAGCATTAAAATACCCCCAATCCATATTGATTTTCATTTCACCATGAAATTGAAATGTCATCTTGTAGTCTAAAAGATGTAATTTGACACATTTGGTCATGACTGATACATGCATGTCATCTAGTAGATTGCACTGTATGGGAGGTTGTATGTAAATAAAAACAATACAAACAACTTTGTTTTGTTAGCATGATGTCCTTTCTTCATGATTCAGCATCTCTTTTAGAATCACTGAAATCTTAACGATGAAAAGACGTCTTTCTGTACTAGTGGCACTAATATGTACCCGACACATTTGCATCATAAAGTGATATTAAAGTGATGATAAAATAGAAATGTGTGAAGATTTTTTTATTGACTTATTTTCATTTTACAATTAAATATCATATGCATTAAATAATCAGAGGATATATGTATGTAATCCATGTTAGATTTCATGCAGTGAAAGATTATATAGTTAAACAACCAACACCCCCACCCGCCTCCTTATTTTGTCTCCCAAATTCTTGTGAAAACACTAAGTGACAGCCCACAATGAGTTGAATTCTATGTGCAGTCTCATTAATCTACATTACACTCTAGGTACTAAATCAGATGTTTATTTTAATAAAGAAAATTCATGTATAACCATGTACATTTTAAGATAAACAAAATAACAGTACCCCATCCCTCTTACTAGTTGACAGGAAATCGTGACAAAACATGAAATGCTCAGCTCTCACTAATTAGAAATATGTGTTAGAATCATACTTTTACATTCCTTTTACTTCAATAATATTTATATCATATATATACATATATCCTTGGATTTATTCACCCAAATCAAAAAAGTAGTAAACCCCCTCCCCGACTTCCCTTTTGAAAGAAATTATTGCAAAACCTTCATTGTACAGTTCTGATTACACAGAAATATCACCCAAGGATCGGTAATCCTTAATCTAGTTGCTTGTATTAAAATGATTTTATCTAGAAATGCTTTCCACCAAATCACAACATATAGATTTAATTTGTTTACAAAAGCAATAATTTTGTCTTATTTTTGTATTTGTCTTTCTGCAATTTCTTGATTAACATTTACAAACACAGTATCTTTTTCATTCAACGAATTCATTTAATATAAAGATCAGTATTTCATATCTGTAGAATCTTCAGTCAAGGCAGATAATTTCAAGAATCAGAGAAATTCACCAAGTACACCCTGTACTCACAGAAGACTATCTTTAAAACTAAAAAAAAAACCAGGTATGTGGGGAAACTGTCGAATATTATAAACACTGCTAAATAGAATTTGCTGTGTGTCCTTCAGCAGTGTACCAAAAAATTGCCATTAATTTCATTTTCTAATTTCACTACCAAGATAACTATATTTGTCAGTTAGATTTATTTTGGCACTAGTATTGATATTAGATTGTTAATACAATTAAGAACAAAATAAGAGTACTGTGACAAAATATTACTTCTGATTTAAGGAATGTAATATAGCCAAGAACAATAACTCCATACAAAAACTAATTTTCTGAATGGCATGTTCTTTAGAAATACTTCCAAATTTAATTCATATTTAATAATGATTGAATTTGATGAATGAATCTCTGGCAAAATTTTTCATTCTTATTTGAGAGGGGTGGGGGTGTTTTATCATATTGTGCCCTGAAGAATTTTATTATTGGCAATAAAATTTTTGAAATGAACTTGGCTGAAATTTGCAGAGAATAACTTACAACAAAACTTTTTCTGTTATCTAGATAAATGTTAATGTGTTTGTCTTCAAATTTTTTTATGCATGGAATTTAACTCAGGACATATGATTTGGGCACTAGACAATTATGTTGAATATTTTTATCTATATAGTGAATTGGTATTGTCCAATGAAATCTTAAATGAGTGTTTATACCCTTTCAAATGAAAATTGTGAGCATTTTTTAGGATTTCATTGGAATGCACGATAGAATATATATTTCTTTGGGTTTTCGTTATTTCATTTAAAATCTATTTATACTTTATAGTTATATATTGATTTTAGTATAAAAGGCATATATTATACCTGTATATGTCATATATGTTTATGACTTATAATTTGTGGCCTAGGCAGATTTGGGTTTCTAAAGTATGATGATAGTGCAGATTCTTGGAATTTAACAGGTTACTACTCAGAAACTGAGGATCTGTCAAGAAATATTTAAAACTTTCAACATTTTGAGAGTATTGCTGACACAATTAATACATGTCCCCTACTCATCCCAGAAATATGGATAAGGATTTATGTGACTGGAGGACAGTGACTAACTTTCCTTCCCATTACTAAGTATATCAAAATTTTGAATTTGACCTACGGTGATAAAACGATGGATAAAACCAGCTCATTATTCCAAAACCATGAAACCAAAGGGAATAAAAATCAGCAAAAAGGACAAACAAATGGAAAACAAACTGAATAGTATCTACTTGTGTCATAAGAATCTCTTCCTCAGTGATATGACTTAAGCAGGTGTTAATGAGACATTGCTTCTCATAAAGAGAAAGTTTGTGAAGCTGAAATTGACTTTGAAACATTTGTCATAGATTGGGGTGTTCAAGTTACCATTAATGTTGTAAGATAACACGACATCTAGATACAAATTAGAATTGTTGCTCTCTGAGCTTGAGATGCCAAATTCTTTGATCTTAAAATCAGTTGGCATCTGCATCTTTTCATAACTAAGTATATATCCAAATTTGATTTAAATTTGACATAAAGTACACATATACTCACACAGTGTCTGAAACCATTGTCTATATAAGTTCAGAAACTGTACTATTGACCTTGGACATGTTTACCTCAAACATCAATAGAAACCTTCATCTCCTCATAACTACCAGGTAAGTACATATACATATCCAGATTGAGTTTGAATCTAGTGGAGGGTTCTTGAGTTACCATGTGGAAACCATTTTGTGAAGAAAAGAGTGATGGACAGACAGACAGGTGCACAGACAGAGTGGAAACTTAATCTCCTCTGGCCAGTTATTAGATGATTGAAATTCTGATAACTTCTTTGATGATACAATTTAGAAAGGAAGAAAGACTGATGTATCAGACTTATTTTAATTGATGCTTGTAAGATTGAGGCCATAAAATTGGAATAATGTATAACCTCCAAGTCAGCATTGTAAAATTTGCTTTAAATTTGTATGACTAATTTTCATATTCTAAAAGTCAGAATGACTATTTCTTTCAAAGGTAAATATATATTTGAAACTAATAAAAGCTAGTGACTTACATGTAAGCTGATCTCCACATTTTTGCCCAAGATTTGAGGTCTTCTCTACAAGACCAAAATTACTTATTATGTTTCTACCACTCAACAATTCTTGTTCAGAGGTAGATATTCATTACACAGAGATAAAATTTGTACCTTCATTGTTTTCTTGACTTGTTTTTAATACATTTGCAGTCAGTGTAGAGGACACCCAATCCCAAAATTCAAGTTCATCTAGTTCACCTTATATTCCTAGAAGACTGTCATTAAAACTGAATCAAGATTCAGGTAACAAAACATTGTGAGATTATTCTACAAGTGTTTATTCAGTCGAGCTGATTATTACCAATTTTACCATAGAAATTCTTCCATTAGCTTATCCCTTGGAATTATGTTTCCAAACATAAAGGTCCTGGGTTTGAATCTTATCAAAATCTGTTGCATTTAATAGTTTGAGTCTGTCTCTATATCAAATTAATAAAGGTTGTATATGTTATTAAATGAGAGGAGAATATTTTTTCAGTGAGTTTTCATCAAATTAAAAGTCCATGTTATTTAAGTGGAAGTAAAACCTTTGTCCTATAAAGTTACAAGTGGTTTGAAATGTTTTAATAAATCAGAAAATGGCAAAACGGAATTGTTCCCTGGTAACTTTAAGTTAAATTCATCATTTCTAAACAGTAACTTTTAAATATGATTATAAGGGAGATTGTTTCCATAAGCCTGGACCCCATTACTATTTACATACTCACATTAAACAGTATTAATTTCAACTTAAGCACTCACTTTCGATTTATTATACAGATACTACTTATATAGAGAGATCTCTACAGCCCAGTTTTCAAGAAGATAATGTTCAGGAAGGTAATTTACTCATGATGATTAAAAGTTAGATAAAACATAAAAGACCAATTCCAATAAAACAAAAGGAAAAGAAAATCAGCAAAGGAAGTATTACCTAAGAATAATTGGTTGGTTAGTTGATTTGTATTTAATGTGGCTTTCACCTTAAACACTGAGACTGGCACAATCTGGGAGTCAAACCGTGGTAATTTGCACTCTAAGCCATCTATTAGTGCTGAACCACCACATCAGGTATACCTCTATTCTGCAATAGAAGAAATATGCAAATAGGTAGCATCAATGATGTAAAGAAAATTAGGATCAATCTAACATAGTGGGGATCTGTGAAGATGTATAGACAAGTAACAAAGCCGTAATATCAATCAGAAAACAGGGATGGTATAAATGCACAAAATGGGGTGATAGACCTTTATCTTAAAATTTAAATCTAAATATTGAAAAGGTGGAAAACTCTATGTTCATTGTGTAATTAATCCGAATAAACTTAACGAGCAATGCCAAAGGTGGCATCCACTTGCATGGCAGCAAAATCTATGGTATTAAATTGACCCTGACCTTTGGACCCCAAAATCAATAGGGATCTTCCTCTTATTATACTTAAACTATATGTGAAGTAGGCATTGGAACCCAAGAAGGCCAAAACTGTGACTTGTAGGGTATTTACAAGGTTTTTCTATCATCATGACCTCTGGTAACCTTAACCTCTGACCTTTTAGCCCCAAATTGATAAGTATAATGAGAGGGATCTCATTATACTTAAATTACATGTGAAGTATGAACTTAAAGGGCCAACTGTGACTTCAAGAGTGTGATCTACAAATTTTTTTTAGCTCACAGGAGCCGAAGGCTCAAGTGAGCTATTGTGATCAATCACCGTCCGTCGTCTGTCATCCGTCGTCCGTCGTTAACTTTTCACATTTTCGACTTCTTCTCCAGAACCACTGAACAGAATTTGATGAAACTTGATAAGCATGTAGTACTCATGGTCCCCTACAAGTGTTGTTTTTCGTCCGGATTCATCAACAGGTGGCGCCACCACAGGCAAAAGTAGGTCAAAGAGGGTACCCTCCTTTGACAAACTTCTTCTTGAGACCGGGGGCATACAGAGACAAACCGAATGCATAGGAATGATCTAGATGGATGTGTGAAGAAGTGTTGTTATTTTTGGTTCCGTTCCGAAATCAAATTTTTGACGTTTTTTTGACGTTTTTTTGTACTTGGTAGTTTTAATGCAAAAAAGAGGTATTTTTTTCTTTTAGTAAACATTGATGCATTAATTTGGTTTGATTTGATCATTTTGATGGTAAGAAATACTACTGCGAAGAAAATTTTTCAATATTTTATGTTTTGGATTTTTTATGAATTTTTTAAGACTTTCAAGAAAAAGGGGGGTGGGATAATTGGTGTAAACATTTCACAGTTTGAACTTTTTCTTCGGAACCACTTGCTGGAATTCAATGAAACTTGGCATGCATCAAATACTCAAGGTCCCCGACAAATGTGGTCATCTTTGTCAGGATCCATGAACAGGTGGCACCACCACAGACAAAAGTAGGTCACAGAGGGTACCCTCCTTTGACAAACTTCTTATTCAGATCGGGTGCATACAGCGACAAACCGACTGCATAGGAATGATTTAGAGGCATATGGGAAGAAGTGTTGATATTTTTGGTTCCATTCCGAAATCAAATTTTTGACGTTTTTTCATTTTTATTTTGGACTTTGTTATTTTAATGCATTAAAGAGTTATTATTTTCTTTTAGTAAACATTGATGCATTCATTTGGTTTCATTTAATCATTTCTATGGTAAGGAATGCTGGTGCGAAGGAATTTTTTATTCTAGCCTGAAATAAAATTTGACATATTTTCAACATCTGTGTTGACTTAGTCACATTAATGCAAAAATAAATGAATTCTTCCTTCATGCATGACTGATCATCTAGGTACTCAGGTGAGCGATATAGGCCCACTTGGGCCTCTTGGGTTTTTTTTACGAATGTACAAATGCATGCTCCCACACAAGAAAGTTACCATTACTATATCCCCCTTACAATGCTGTTGCAAGGGGATAATTATATCATGAAATTGAAATTGTGTCCATTAATATTAAACAACTCATGATTAAATCAAATTTATGACTGTTTTATAAATAATCTTCATTTTCCACTTCACTGAATATTTTATGTATGAACAAATCTAGTTTTGATTTGCAGTCAGCATTGACCGTTTCCAATCCCAGTATAACAGTGTAGCTAGGAAACCTTGTATTTGTAGAAAATTATCATTCACAGAAAATCATACAACAGAAGGTAAGCACAACCTTGTAGACAAAATATAATGAATTACCGTATCTAGTTTCATCATATATGGCAATTGTCAAGAAAATGTATATATAATGGTTAACAGTCAACACCAATACAACAGTTAAGTATTCAAAAGGACGAGATAACTTGGAGACCTGTATTCCTTTACAGTTTAAAAAAAAAACTTACACATTATTTGAGCACAACTCCCATTTAAACTAACAAACATTCTGAGAATTTTGCTGAGGAAATACCAATATCAGGGAATAAACTTAATGCTCGCCCACTCGCCCAAGACGAGTAAAATTTATTGTGGACGACAAAGAAACACTTCCTACTCGCCCATGTGGCGAACGAAAAATCTGCAAGACGAATAGGCCGTTTCCTTGTTGAATTCTAATTTGAATTATCTAGACGCTTAATTCCGTCGCTGAGTAAGCGGAACTAAGGGTCTAGATGTTTCAAATCCGGACATGTTCTTTTTATTTGTTAGTTAGCAGTATCTGGTTTCAGTGGCGTAGCTACCATTACGCCAAATACGCACGTGCGTACACATCATTTTGTCAAAAATATAGTATCTCATGAGAGAGAGAGAGAGAGAGAGAGGTGGTCGTTTTCTTTTCCCCCAAACCCTTGCCTTTCTTGTGCGTACACATGATTTGCGCTCTGGCTACGCCCTTGGGTTTCACGTTTGTTTGTATAGGTCAAAGCATAGTAATTCCATTTCCCATAAGGTCTCATGTTAAATTAACAAATTTCCAGCAAGATTTACACAACATCCTGCATTTTAGCTATATACAATCTAATTTCTATCGAAACGGTTGGCTCATACCTTCCCCGTTTCCATAGAAATCATATACAATCCATATATCAAAATGTTTGTCAGACCGTCCTCTATCAGAATTTTAACAGTTTACCATAGGTTATCCACCTTAATTTTAAGAAAATCATGCTGGAAGGGGGTCACCCCCCAAAATTCAAACGTAAACAACCTATCTAACTATCTATCTCTATATACTGCAACCACCCCTTTTTAGGTTATGAAATTTCTACATTAGCGAAATGAGATAAAAATCATGATTTTACAGCAGAATCAATCTTTATTTATAGATAGATTAAATAAATTCATTCAATCACAGCTCCTGATACATTGAAATAGTATTCCTCTCTCCCTACACCATCAGCCAATCACGACTCTCGTTAATTACTGTTCTTTGACCTTTAAATTATGGCTCGACAAGCCCACTTAAGTTTTTTTTTCGCCGTTCCCATGAAACGAAATGTATCGCCGATAAAACGGGACGATAACTTCAAGGAGTAAAATTGGAGAGAAACTGTTGTGTAATGTAATAAAATTCAGGAAAAAAAATTGATAAGTTTTTCTTGCAACTTTTGAATGGTTTTAGTGTGGACTCATAAAGATTGGTGTGGGCCCGTAGATTCTGAGTCTTACGAGCCCACATGGCTCGTAAAAATTTCTGTTAAGTTTATTCCCTGAATATATGTCCCTTACCAGTTCCAGCGAATTCATTAAGGTACTATGTTGGTATTTGACTATATCTAAGCCAAAATGTGAAAACTGGAATAAAATGAGTATGATCAAAAGCTTATCACCATGAATAACGAAATACCAACTTTCATTAAAATATTTAACTGTATCACAGACAAAATGTCTCAAAAACTGAATTTTGTGCTTCATTAATTAATTAAGGACATAATTTTTGCTACGATAATGTTAGTCATAACCAAAATCAAACTTCATCTGTAACTTATCTGAAGTTATCATGGTCCATATATCTGTACATACATGTATGCTGTGACCTTGACTTTAAACTTCAAAATCAATAGAAATCTTGCTCTCTTTATAATAAAGTATATGTGTGAATTCAACTTGCACCTGATTCATAGAACTTGAATTATCTGATCCAGAAACCATGTTCTCACCATATTTTATTCTAAATTCTGGTCCATGACCTTGAACTAGATATGCATCTTTTTCTTTTAATAACTTATATATTCATAATTGGTATGAATCTGATGTATGGTACTTAAGCCATTAAAAGGAAAATATTTAGTGACAGACTGACTGACAAATGGACAAACAGAAAGAGGAAATCTGTAGACCATGTTATAAATACAAAAACCTGGTTTAAACACCTATTAATTTATTCTAATATATAAAAATGAACAAATACAGATAAAGTCTCTTCAATCAAATAACATGTTTGATGCAGTCCTTGTTCTCAAAACAACCACACAACAAACAACGTTTTTCTGTCAATCATGACATCACAGAGACATCGCCGCATGTCTGACGTTGACACCATATCTCCTGATTCACAACAGGGTTTACTCTAGCTTTGTCAATGCAGTAGTTATAAGTAGCTATATTTGCTAAATCTTCATCGTCATCTTATCATGACTCACCATTGATCCAGTAGTTTTGAATTACAAAACCTTATTTTAAAATTTGAAGTCAGTATTGATGACATGAAATTAGAGTCCAAAATCTCAAGTACCTCAAGTACCCTTTGCGATCAGAAAAGATTAGTCCTGTATGAAAAAGGAGGTAAGTGCAATGATGTTAAGTGATTTTTAATATGAATATCTTTTACTGCAATTACTAAATCATAACATTTTGTCTCTGGTGTGCATTTATTTACTGGTACTGTTGATACATATGTTTTAGTAGATAGAATATCAGCTTCTTTTGTTTTGTTTTGTTTTGTTTTTGAGGGTTTTTTTGTTATACAAATTTTTGTAAAACAAGGTGATAAATCCTATGATTTATATATCTAAGTTACATTTACAAGAAATGAATGAAAAAACATACATATGTAACTATATTAAGTACATATATGTAACATTCAGTAACATTTTGTAATTTATTCACATTACTAATGAGTAAATGATTTAGAAATTCTAATAAAAGAATAGTGATATTAATAATATAACTCATATTGACATTTTCTTGTATCATTAAATCGTCTTATCAGTGGATCCACTGTGATGACATAAAGTAAGTGTGTAAAAGCTTATGGCATATACACTAAAAAGAATAGTAACAATGAAGGCTCATTATTTATCTTTTTTTACCATTTTTAGAGTAATTTGTATTTTGTCCATCACTTCCCAATTCTGGGTTCATACATCTATATTTGCAGAGAGCTTTGAAGACTTGCACAGCAAAACCTCAAATGCCTTTAATACACCTTGCATCCGTACAAAATTATCTCTAAAATTACCAGTAAATAAAAGAAAAGGTAAACATAGTTTTCTTTAACCCTATTAAATAGGGCTGCATGATTGTAGCTATGAGCTATAGGATCAGAATGTTTATACACTATGCCTCGGTGGCAACAAAAGTTTGTCAGGATATTGAATGTGTAACAACATCATTTATGATCTCTCAAGACAAACTGAAGTTATTGTGAGACATAAAATGAATAAAGCCTACTATTAGCATACAAAGTGCCATAACTGCTTAATGACTAAAATGGTCTTCCTTGGGTCCTGATATTGAATGTATTATAATATCATTTAATTCTCTCAAGGCAAACTTGAGATATTTCAAGACATAGAAAGTGCCGACGTAAATTTATTTCTGTCATAAAGGTCAATGGTCAATTTAAGGTCATTTGAAAGGGTTTCATTAGTGGTAAGTATACACATGCCAAATTGATACGAAGGATTACAGTAATCTAGTTTTGGTATAAGGGTCAAGGTCACAAGGTAATTGACCTTGGTGTCATTTGAAGGGCTTTAATATTAGTGAAGTACACATAATAAATGTGAATTCTTTATCTTTTATGATTCAGAAGTTATAGACAAGATTAAAAGTGCCAATAAACAACAGACCAATAAACAAAACTTGATGTGTTAGAGTGCCACATTTTAATAACCCAGCAGTAAAGTTTCAGTCAAGGGGTTGTAACTCCTGTAAATTAAATTTTTACACAGGATTTCCTTTACACTATGCACATTTACATATTTTTATCTTTATTTGTACCCAGTTTCATGAAAATTTTCCCAAGGGTTTAAGAGGAGTTGTAAAGACAAAATGTATAAAGGAATGACAAAACGACAGCGAGGTGCAATAATGTATGCCCTAAACCATGTATGGCAGGGGCATAAAAACAGATTGTACAAAAACAATATACCTCCTTATTGAACCAGGGCCATAAAATGTTATTAAATTTCACATAGAATTTAAGATTTAAATTCAAACATTGATCTTCAAGAATTTTTTTTCACTTTTGAATAATTTTTCACTGTTCTTTTTTAATCCTGCAGGTGATGGATTATCTAGTTCCATACAGTCTAATTTAAAAGAAAGTAAGATACAAAAAGGTAGGTCAACTGAAAATATGAATATTTTACCTATCAAATGACATCCGAGGACGATATGCAAGGGAGAGAGATTAATATGTAAAACCAGGGGGCCAGGTAGCGGAGTCGGTAGCATGCTTGCTTCTCACCAATGCGACCTGGGTTCCATTCCTGTTGTGGTATGTGAGATGGTGAGGCTGTCACCAACCTGGCTTCATGGGTTTTTTCCAGGAACTCTGGTTTCCTCCCACATAAACGACATCCTTATGCCAAGATCCATGCCAACGAGCAAGATTTATAAATGTTGTTAACTTGTTTCTTAATGGTTGTGAAATAAATAAAGTTTAAATCTTTTTTAATAAGTAAAACTGTTGACATCAAATTGTGAAGACATGAAATCAATCATCAAAGCAATGTGTAATAATCTGTGAAGATTTGACAGATACTATTCCAATGCCATTTAATACCATCCCTATGCAATTTGATACCATCCCAATGCCATTTGATACCATCCCTATGCCATTTGATACTATCCCCATGCCATTATTGATTCCAGTCTTATTTAGATTAAAAAATGGCATAGGTCAGTTAGTTATATGCTGGACCTTGAACCACGAGGTCTTGGGTAAGAGTTTCATCTGCAACTCGTCAGTGTGCTACATTACAGATCACAATAAAAGTGGAGGTCTCTGATACATGGCACATAATAGATCTCTAACTGCTTCAGGTAGATTTGTTGAATTATTCAGAATTTCTGTACAAAGCATCAAACAGATAATGTCACTATGTAAGTGAAATAATCTTGATTTGACACGAAACAATGAGGAAACAAACTTTTATAAACTAATAATTAGCCAAGCTGTAATTCAAACCCAGACCTCCAGCTAATTACCTGTCTTCATTTGTTAATTTTCTGGACAAGTTGAATCAGAATCCTTTCATTACTTCCATAAAATTTGAAAAATGTTCTAATTTGTAACAATTTGCAAGAGCTTTTGACTTAAGTGAGCTAAAAGAAGTGGGATCAAATTGCAACAGAATGGTTGAATTTGGACTTTATGAATATATTGTCTTATATCTGAAAAGTCAAAATTAATCAAGTTTATCAGAATGCCTCTGCTAAATATTAATGACTTCTTTTACGTATAAATTTTTAAATATACTGTATTTTCAGTCAGTGTTGATGACTTCCAATCCCAGTATTGCAGTATATCAGGAAAAGCTTGTATCTGCAGAAAATTATCATTTACAGAGGATTACAAAAGAGATGGTATGCTTTAAAGTATATTTCATAGCATTAAAAATTATAGGATTAGCATAAAAGGGGGATTTTGAAACTTATACATCACTGTTTTTTCCAGATCCACAAAACTACTACATGCATTACATCTATAGTCCCCATATAGTATTTATAAATTTAGTACAAAATATTACTGCCATATCTTGGTAGGTGAAAATCCTGTATATAATAAAATCTATTGACAAATTTGAGAGAAGAAGTAAAATAAGAGATAGTTCAACTATACAACAGATTCCACTAAATACAAACTCTGAAAAGCAGAATTTACTTTTTCATACCATCTTAAACATATATGCATAGTAAAGAGTAAAATCTATGGTACTCTAGAATATGATGTTTTACATTCCTCTTATATACTGGCAAGGTATATGATGTTTACCACAGAAATTTGTGTATTTCAACTGTGGAGTCCTTATTTAAGCATTTCACTGCTATAAAATCATACAAAAAAATTGTTTTTCTAGTACAAGACTTTTAACATCAAGTACAAAGGTAAGGAAGGTGTATTGCTATCGAGTTAATGCCAGGTCTAAGAGGGTAGATCCAATACTTTGGTCAATACAGAGTATCTTTCTTACTGGGAACAAATGTTCCATGTATTAAAATATCCAGAGTTATTGGTAATATCCACAGAAAGCAGAACCAAGTTTTTCAGATCTCAGTAACTTTATTTTAGCTAGGCATTACCTACAGATTTTGAGAGTTAGTTCCCTGGTGAAATACCTCTCAAGTCAACCCTTCTAATTCAGTTATTGGATTAAAAGTCAAGGTCACATTAGCACATACACATTTCAATAAAGCCGGAGTGGCTCAGTGGGTAAGGTGCTCGGCTCATGACCGAGAGGTCCCGCTTTTGACTCCCGCCCTGGTGCTCTGTCTCGGATGAGACAGTAAAAAAACAAGGTTCCATGTCATGGTAGGCATGGCATGTAAAAATCCCTCACTGCTTCGGGTAGATCCATTTCAAAAATTTAAATCTGTACGCAATTGCATCAGGCAGATGACGTCTATTTAGGTGAAATAAACGTGGAGTGATGTAAAACAATATTCAGTCTATTATTTCAAACATTTTGGTAAATTTTAACACATTGTCTGTTTTTCTGTGAGGGGTTATTTCTTTACTCAGATCCTCTGACCTTGTGGATCCTATCCACCTTATCCATAAGTAATACCATTAAAATGTGTTTGAAGATATGCTTTTCCAAGCAGTCATCATGTGACAGTACAAAATAAACTTAAACTTTTCAGATTCTGATTTTATCACAGTGTACACAAATAACTATTCATTATGACAAGTGTTGGTCAAAACCACCTGTTTCTGTTTAAACTGACATTTGGTTATGTTAAATGCATTTTCAGGTAGAACTTTTTATAAGCCAGTATATCATATTTATCTTTAAATAAGGCCATACCATTTTTTTTTCTGTGACAAGTGTCAGGTTTAGTTACAAAAATCAAGCTACCTGTCTAGAAAAAAAAATCCAGTAAGATCACACATGTAATACAAATTTTCTTTTTTTCCACTGACCGTTACCTATCTGCCAGCTGACTCTTAACTCAAAACTGACTCGATGTAGTCAAATAAAGTAATACGATGTTACATACTTCTTTTTCACTTTTTCAGAAACAGATGTCTAAATGATTCATCATTACAACAGAGTACTAGCTTTCCACGAAATCATTGAAGTTCTTGAAAACATGCTGGAAATGTCAAACAAGTAATAAACAACAGATGGAAGTGAATCAAACTATTGAAAAACTTGTGAATCAATATTTCCTGAAGTACATTTTTGGCTTTCAATGTCACAAAGTCCTAGATCTTGGGGTCAGTAGGAAAGGAATCACATTCAAAGCAGCAGTTGTATCCAAAATCATAGGGTTCGATGTCTTTTGAAAAGAAAATGCAGCATGTAGACTGAAGAAAAAAAGTAACAATGTCTGTAATCAAGGAGTAAAAATTGTATAAACACAATAAAAAAATTTATATGTTTATTGCATTACATGTATATGTTTATTTTTGAACACACTCACATAAAATGCAATAATATCACTGCAGGTCATCAAAATGCAAATTTAGAAAAGTTATTCATAAATTAATCAATATGCAAAAACATATCCAATATGAAAAAGATGCTGAAAATAAACAAAACATGCTCCCTTTAATACCCACTTTCAACAAATTTTGAAAAAAAAAACAACTTTAGGAGAAATTGATGAAAAAAAACCCTAAGCTATAACATTTACCCACAACAAATCTAACCAAATCAAACAAGGAATAAATTCTACTATCACATATTTCTTAAGTCACATACCACTACTTAAAAGCCTATACATGAAATGTAATGCAATAGCGTACTATAAGAGCATTCTTCCCAAGTCTGATCAAATCTGTTAAGTCAACAAACAAAGTTTTCATAATAATAGTATTTATTACATATATAGTGACCTTTAATTCTTAAAGATTTTTTTCGAGTTACTGAGAAGATAAATTCTTCTAGAGGGAAAACAATCTACAATAATAACACTCTATATTTACAAATGTTAAATAAGAAGAAGGAAGACATGTCTCTTAACTTGATAAAGTGAAGTGGTAAGAACATTGTGATAGTAGAGTGTTATTTTTTATTGCAAATTTCAAGTATATCCCTATATAATATACTATCATTAGATACTGAGTTGTGTCCTAGTAATTCCAGGAAACATTCAAATATGTAACTCATGTGACAAAAAATGCTTTAAATATAATATACTGAAAAGACCAGGGTCACTAACGCTTCACTTCAGACTAACGAGTTTTGAAAAGAGAATTGAAACTTGCTAAATGACAAATTTATTTGTATTTGTGTCTTTATGAGTATCCATCAATGACATGTGAAAAACTTTTTCATACATAGATGTCAAATAACATATAGATGGTGTCAAACAGATGTAAGAAATTGGCATAGATATGCAAAATGGCCTAAGAAATGCTCAAATATGAACCTTTCTGTACCCATTTAAGTTTAGGTATACTGCAAGCTTAAATCTAATTTACTCTATGCCTCATTTGTTTGTAGTTTGGTAGTCCCGGGACTTGCATGTGCATATATCCAAGTTTAGGAATTTTAAAGGGTCTTGGGTGGAATTTATTTCCTTATGAGACTGTCAAATATATACACTAACTGCGCATGCATATTATAGAAGTATCATCTGATGAGCAAACAATATTTTTGATTGGTTTTCATATTTAGTCTGATTAAGCTTGTCAATGACCCTTGTTCTTTTGATTGTCCTTTTCAATAATACTATATAAAATTTTTCATCCTAAGACAGCCAAAAATTGAAAAAAGATCTTCATTTGAATTGACTTGTTATTTGTAGTTATTACATTGTAAAAAAAAATTTAATTCCTTAAGAAGCTATACCACTCCAAAAAAAAAAATCTTTTTTTCCAATTTTGTCAATTTTTTTTCACATTTGCAAATGTAAAGATTTTGATAATAGAGGACAGGGAAGATCACAGACAAATCTTGATCAAATGAACTCATTTGCACTTATGGCTCAAGAAAATAAAGACACATCCTAAGAGCTATATTTTTAGAACAGCATTATGTAATCATTAACAAAAGAATAAAATGAGCCTATATTACTCACCTGAGCACATGAGTAACTCATCCAAAAATTCTCTATATAAAAGATGTTACCTCTCTGGACCTACTTTGCAACAACATCAATCATCCCCTGGTCAGATCCAGCCAAAATAGGAATTGTACTTGTAAGGGCATTGAGTACTTTGTTTATGCCAAGTTTAATTAAAATCCTTTCATTGTTCTGAAGAACCCCATCAAACCTTAACACATATAAAATAACAATGTTTTGCACATCCCCAACTTCCTTCTTTGATATTTAAAAAAAAAAATGGAAAGCATTATTTCTGCATTCAAATTCTTACAATATTAATTTTTTTTATTAATATCTCATAAATTACACAAAGTAATACATTGTAAGGAACCTACCATGAGAAAATAAAGAAATAACTGAAAATATACAAAAAAAAAACCCCAACCAAAATTGAAAAGATGAAAAAAACACTTTCAAAACTTTGATTGAAAAATAGAACCAAAATGAACAACACTTCTTAAGACACCTTTCTTGATCTCTCAAATGCATTCAGTGTGTTAATCTATGCAGTCAGTTTTAAGAAGTAGTTTGTAAAAAGGGGTTCTCTATTGAGCCTATTTTACCCTAACCTAGATCCAATTCTTCAGATCAAACTGAAAAACAACAGCATTTGCAGGGGACCATATGTACTTCATCCCTACCAAGTTTTATCAAAATTTTCTTCTGTTCTGAAGAAGTTAAAAATGTGAAAAGATTGGGGATGATGACAGACAGCCAACAAATTATTACAAATTCTTTTGTAAGCCTTTGGCTCAGGTGAGATAAAAACATCTTTTAAAATCATATAGGAAGCATTTATCAGGTATATCAAATCCTTCACAATACAAAACCAATTCACATGCAAAATTCATCTTTTTTTCCACAAACATAAATACGCAAAACACCCTAACAAAATGATTATGACAGATTCTGAGTATCGTAAATTTTAAATAGATTATTTGTAAGTGAATGGGACTAGAACAACACCCAAGCTTTGTTTAAGGAGGACTCAATAATGATCAGTTTTACAATACACATACCATTTGGCTATGTTTAAAATTGAATAACTGAATTTATCATTATTCAATTAATACAAATATACCCAAAAAATCTATAATCGAGTAAAAAGTGTGTACATTAAGCTTGTTTCTATTCAAAGTTGTATTTATAGTAAATACCTTAAATTAGATTGTATCAGCTGACTTTATAAAAAGTTGTTGCCTTTTAATTAGGCAATGTTCAACCAGGGAGCCAAAATACTATGGCAGTATTAGCCACGGTTTTGTGTACTCACAAAAGTTAACATTCTTATATAAAAGATTGTTTCCTGAATTCATTCTCCATAAAATGCTTTAAAATACAATTTTCATTTATAAATGATATACAGTAAAACCTGTTATGCATGACCACTGCCGTCTGCAACCACCTGTCTTTGGCGGCCACGGAAGTGGTGCACCAATGCATTTTACATAATAAAAAACCTGTTGTCCGCGACCACCAGCAAAACGTGACAGGCAACCACGATTTTGGCCCAAAACTAACAAATTCCCTTTTTTGCACGACCACGTTTACCATCAATATCGGCAAGCGCGATTGAGTTAAAATTAAAATTGCTCCCTAAATGGCTATTGAACTCTGTAGAAAATAACTTGCATTAGACAGACTGACAATTTGCCTCTAGTAATGTTTGAAGTCAATGCTCTACGGAAAGTGTGAACACTTAATCCCTTAATTGCCTTTTATGTTCCCGTCATATTGAAACCGCCGTCCAGGTAGCGAGAACTGGTATATATCTTGATAGCTTGTGGTAGGTGACAAGTAATCAACTGATATATACACAGACATTTAACTTACTTTACTGAAGTGGTCAGTTTTAGCTTGGATTTTAATGTTTTAAGATATTTTTACTCAGACGAAAAGAAAAAGCAATGTTATGGCAATGTATAGCCTAAGTCTGAAAAGGACTAAAGTTTTAACACTGGAAGATAGGATGAAGGTCATTGAGAAGTTCCATCAAGGGATTAGTGCACGTCAGATTGCTGCCCAGCTGGATTGCGGTAAAACCCAAATTCAGACCATCTTAAAGAACCAGGATCACATAAAAAAGCAATGGGAGAGTGGATGTTCGGGTGATCTGAAATATTTAGTTCAGCGTTGTACAAAAATGCTGATTTAAATGAAAAAAAGTGGAATTGGTTTTGCGATTCAAGATCTAAAAATCTACCTATAACAGGCGGAAAGAGTTCCTTTTGGACCCCCCAATCAATTTGTTTGATTCTTTTCTAAATATTGAATATGATATTAAAAGAATGTATGTTTTGGATTCAAAGCGTTTAAAATCAATGCAATATTGATTTTAGTATCGTTTTAATTAATTATCAGATAAATAAGTTTAAAAAATACTAAAATTTTGGCGGTGGTCCAAAAGGAACTCTTACCATCAAATGGATGGCTTGAGAGTTTTAAGTCCTGATATAACATTTCAAGTGTGTGTCTCAGTGGGGAAGGGGGCAGATGTTAATCAAGAAACGGCTGAAGGCTGGAAAAAGAGATTGCCGTCTTTGGTTGAGGGTTAGGACAGCAAAGATATATTCAATGCTGACAAGACTGGATTGTATTTTCGTGGATTGCCGGAGCGTTCAATGGTGGTGAAGAAGGGAGAAAGAAAAGGAGAGAAACAGTCAAGTCTGGCTAACTGAAGGGGTACATGTACATTGGAAACGGTCCATGTAAAATGCATAAATTTGATTCTCTCTATGGAAGACCACCTGTCTTGCAATACCACTTTGTTTGGCAGCAGGTGTGGTCTTCCATAACAGGTTTTACCGTAGTACAAATATTTCCAATACACTTACAGACCTGATATGTATCATATAGTATGGCTAAGTTCCCTCAAGAAAATTCTGAAGGAGTAGGCAAGATATAGTAAAAAATAATTCCCCTAACTCGTGGGCATAATGTATGTCTTTAAATGTGATCTGGGTGAGGGGAAACCAAGAAACAAGTTCGAAAATTGTGTAAAATTTCTAGCAGAATATTTCCTTACATCCTGAACTTTAGAGTGAAAGTAGGCCAAGAGGACTGTAAGTTGAACTGGAATATCATCTTGTCATAAGGAAGCCACACACCAAATTTCAATTTCAACACCTCAAACGATGACAAAAGAAAGTACCAAAAATATGAAATTATAGTCCTTAACTGTACAAACTGGCAGTGACAGACAGCGCCATGATTAATTGCTTCCAATGTTAAGACTGCATATAATGGTAATAAAAAAGACAGGTGTTTTTCCTCAGCATTTACCACCTAGTCTTGAACATTCTTCAAGGTAATTATAGTCTCAAATAATAAAAATAGTTCTTGCTACACAGGATAAAAAGAAATACACATGTACATGTTACCTATACAGCTGCATGTATTGCTGCATAAGTATACACCTATATATAATGATGCAGTAGTTATACAGTATTCTGTTTATTATAGAAAGAATGTAATAAAAATGGGGTAAAGTCAAAAACTGTTGAGTACTGAGAAGTAGAAGAAGTGAATGGTAAAACAAAGCAAAGAAAAGATAGCTTTTGAGATATACTACTGTTATATAATCACTAACACTTAATTAAATAAGCTATGCTCATCTTGTTTGACACAATTCTGTTCAATGAAGTTATAAAACATTAGAAGAGATGATCATAATTCCCGAATATTTTAACCAGACTTAAGACTAAGGCAATATTTATTTAGTCTTTTGAATTTCCCTTAAAACATTACTTGGGTGTTGTTGATCTTAAATATTTACATGTAAATCAATACTTAAAATACAATATCATAACATAGCATATGGACGGCTCTGAAGAATCTCGCACTGATCTTAAGGTATTACATTTTTGATTTACTGGTATGTAAATAATTTGTACACAAATCTTGATATTTTTTTTAAAAATAATTATTTATATTAGTATTATTTGTGTCAAAAACATTATTAAACAGTTTAATAGAAGAAAATGTTTTAATAACTATCTTGTTTTCAAAAAGATTTTTTTACATCTCTTTTTGTAGACATATTTCTCTTAAAAAAGAAAACGGATACTGAATTTATCTCCAAATACTTCAATAAACTCGACAACCTTCCTTTGACCAAAAAAAAAAATCAAAAAAATAATACCTTAGATATGAAAATAGAAAGAAACAAAATTTCTTCTACTCAAAAACTGGAATGTCATTCATAGAATATGTAGATATTTCTTTCAGAAAAATAAGCTGTAAATTATTCATGTTAGAAGGAATGTAGACATAATAAAGGTAGCACTTCTGTATAAACAAGGGTTCTAATATGAACAGGAGTCATCCTGTCTAAAAATATCATTGTTGAACACTGAAAAGATAAATGTCAAAACTTAAGCTTTCCCATCAATATTTGTTCATTTTATACACAACCGTGAGAAATATGATACAAAGGAAGATGAAAAGGATAGTGATGCAAAAATCAGGCGAGATTATCCAGAGCAAACACCGTCATACAGTCATCACAGCTTCTGAGGTTTTTCTTGCTGATGTATCCTCAGAGGTCTCTGAAGAGTCCTGAGGTTTTGTTCGTTTTCTTCTGTTGAAATATTTTTTCTGTGCTGCCTCAATCTGCAAGAATGTCCTTTGTGTATAGTCAACTTATTTTAATATTCAAAAATAAATATACCTACATTTTAATATCCCTAATACTTTTTGAAGTCTAACTATATAATAATTGATATACATTGGTGAATTGAAAAAGTCTCACTTTCCCATATCAATAAATTTTTATGCATTTTTCAACTTAATTGAGGGAGGAAACATTAACACTGTGACCTTGACCTTACAAGTATGATCTGAATTCAATGTCATGACACACCCTTGGGTCCTGGGCAACAATTCTGTAAAATATTATTCAAATCCATGCATGCATCATGGTGTTATGGCCTGGACAAAAATTTAACTGACATAAGCACTGTGACATTGATCTTGTAAATATGACCTTGGTTCAAGGTCATGACACACCTTTTGGTCCTGGGCAACAATTCTGTAAAATATGATTCAAATTCATGCAAGGGATAAAAAGTTGTGACCTAGACAAAGATTTATCTATCAAATGCACTATGACCTTGACCTTGCAGATATAATCTTGGTTCAATGTCCTAACACACCCGTTAGTCCTGGACAAGAATTCTGTGAAATATTATTTAAATCCATGCAAAGAAGTTAAAAGATATGACCTGGATAAAGATTTACCCATCATATGCAATGTGTGATCTTGACTTTGCAGATATGGCCTGGATTCAAGGTCATGACACACCCTTGTGTCCTGGGCAACAGTTTTGTGAAATGTTATTCAAATCCATGAAAGGGGTAAAAAGTTAGGTCTGGACAAGAATTTAACTGATATAAACACTGTGACCTTGCAGATATAAACTTGAAAACTTGACTCCTGTCATAAGAAATAAGTGTACAATGTTTAAAAGTTCTAGCATAAACACTTCGGCCCTTATCTTGTTTACAAGGTGCTTTCTAAAAAATTCCCTTTTTTTGCTACAAAAATTACCTTGACCTTAAATCAACTGACTGTGTCCTTATGTCTTAAGGAATATGTGTACAAAACTTTGAAGTCCTAGCCTAAATGGTATGGTCTGTATTTTGTTTACAAGGTGCAGACACACCCACAATGCCATACCATAACACATCTGTCTACGATGGGTGTATAAAAAAGGGAACTAAATGAAAATTTTATGTTCAGTGTATTTTAATTATCAGAGTTGTCAGAAGACAAAAGAACCCTACAGATGGGTTTAAATACTGTAAAGTAAATTTCATTAAAATGATATGGTCAAGGTTAAAATTTTCAAGGTCAAGGTTACAAATTAAGAAGATATGCACCATTTCTCATGTTACTCAAAAAGCATGTATCAACTTTACTTGTAACTTGATTTAGCAGTATTTAAGGTTATAAATAGTAGTAGATTTTGTCTGTTGCCAAACACCTTTAAGGTGGCAGCCAGTTTATAGTGGTAGAGGAAATCAGACCACCTGGTGAAAACCAACTTTTGTCAAGTACACTAGTAGACCTTTCTACATGTCTTAACAAGAATTAAATCACAACTTGACAGAAATGAAAGGCTACAGGGAGTTCAAACACAGTGGTAGCACATTTGCTACTAAAACACTGTATGATAATTCAAAAGTTGGCATTGTTTACCTCGATGAATTTTGGCTTCTATATGAACATAGATTTACAAAAGATGATAGTATATTGTAATGAAATAAAGTGGCAAAATAAATTTCACTATAAAATGTGAAATAAAGCAACTTTGTTTTGTAAATAAATACATTCTATGTCAAAGGGGGACATTGGATTTCTTACTACCTCCAGACAATTTGTTGTGTTTATGTTTTACTATTCACTTTATGCTTTACTTTGTCCTTGACACTTTGTAACTGAGCTTACCTTATCACCAAAGAAAGAAGCAATTGTGAAAAGCACGAGTACAATAAGAGCTAGGTGAGTCCAGAATTTAAGCCAGTCACGGTATGCCTTCCATTCCTGAAGCTCGGAAGTTTTCAGAAACCTATTGCGATAATCCCTTGGAAGTTCAAACTTTGATTGTATTGGAAACTGAGACTCGTAGAAATCCTGCAGTATTGCCTTCACCTATGTAACATTAATCATTGAGTGTTGTATTTATTCTTGTTCACTTTAAATTTATAGTCTTTCTTACATACAAGTATACACTTTATACCTCGTAAACAAAATAACTGCCTTTAAATGGTTTTGGAATCTGTCGATGCAATGCACAGAAATTTGACCTGTAGGTGTTCTTATTCTAACACCACATCTTAGCAAATTTACAAGTGTATTCAAACGTTAGTGCTACCTCTGATTGCCCTTTAACTTATCTGTGAATAATGGGTTTTTTTGCACAGTGAGGAATTTGCACAGAAAGGACAGTGCTAATTCCACTAAAATATGAATCTTCCTAACATAAGTACACATAGAATATCTAACAACACAAAAACTGACAATCTATCAAATTGGTCCTTATCTTTGCTAAAACAAGCAGGAACAATCTTTTTCTCAATCATTATTTCACCTATTCAATGACCCAATTATGCATTTTGAATACTTCCCTTACATGACAGAATATTGTGAAATATACAATACGGCCATGTTTTACCTTTTTTTAAATAAAAGTTTTACTTTTACAAACTTGAACTTTCTCAATGTCTAAACAAATCCCCATTTTATGTCCAAATATTACACAAAATCTTGGGCTAGATTGTGACGCTTCCAATGTGACATTTCAAGTTTTTAACTCACCGTTTTGGCATCATCTCTGCCATGCTCTATATCATCATTCAAGCACACAAACTTCCTACAATTTTAACCATATACACAAATGTAGTCGTGAATGATACAAATCAGCAAGGTTATGTAAATGCATGTATACTGATTAACAAAGGGTCTTATGAACACATGAAAGATCAATTGGCTACAGGATAGAGAACATTTTGCATTTAGAACTAATTTGAAAGAATAACTTTTTTCTCTTTTTATGCAAGAGAAAAGTTAAAGTAATAAATTAATATGCTTAGTATTAATACAAAGAAAATTAAGATACATACATATTACCATCAAAATATTCAGGTTTTTTTTTCATGTAGTTAGTTAAAAATCAAATACTGTATGGGCACGGTCCCTCCCGTAATAAAATTTTCCCAATTAGATAAATTTTAAAATAAGAATTTAAGTTAAGATAGGTCCTTTGTTTTGTTTTCATTTTGTCATAATTGTTTATGTCAAAAATTCCTCTAATAAACACACTAGTTTCCCATGATAATAATAGATTCTTTTCCAATCAACTTCAGCCATTCCAGAAAATGTCAGCATGTGACGTTTACTTTGTTTAATATTTACTGTAGAAAAGTCCTATCTAAATTATTAATCCTCCATAGTTTGGTTATTTATGCATTTCTCCTTGTGAAAATATGCCAAGGGGTTATGACAAAAAAGATTTTAAAGGTGTACATTAGTAGTTTTCTCCATTTGTATAGATTTGCTGAAATATTAAGAAATTTGTTGATGGGAGGGACTGCACAGACAGTATTGATAAAATCAATGGAATATTAGATATTTACTACTAATTAAAACACACTCTTTGAAGTCCTTATTAAAATTAAAAAGTGTGTTTTAATTAGTAGTCTACCATTACTTCCCTGAGGAAGATATATTGGACATTAAATATTTACTTTGGACTTTTCCTGATGTCATCTAATTGCCCAACCACAGTGGAAATATTGGTTTTGATCATCTTAAAGGCTATTTCAGTGTCATCCTCTATGGTATACCTATGGAAGATGGGTAAAGTAATTTCTAAACTAAAAAGAATTGATACTTTGATGTACATAAATCTTCTTATTGTAAGAAATAAAGGTAAACACTATTCCACATACAGTAAACAATAATGGTCAAGGTCCAAAAAGTTTGGTATCAATTATTAGAGCAGATCAACATCTACCAAGTAATTGAATCTGATGTATGTATCTTCAAGAAAACAAAGCTCAACATGAAATCTGTCTGTTCAATGTTCATTCTATTAAGTAAGCAGTCCCTGCAGGACTAATATCTATGTAGGAGTATACCTCCATTGAAACATGCTTCAAAATACATCAAGTATGTATGGAAACTCCTTGGTATATTGGTACTTGACAAACAAAATAAAAGAACTTGCATTACCTGGAAAATATATGGTTGTGGTCATAAAGTAATAAATTTTCAGGAATTCAATCATTTAAAAATTACCTTGGGTTACTTACTTGTATTTTTCAACAGATGTGAAATGTTCCTGGATCAGTTTTTGTACCTTGTCACATTGGGTAAACAAGGATCTCGTAACTTGGGGCTGTAAAACCACATAAAACATATATATCAAATTTGTGAGCTTTGACGCAAAAATTGTAAAGTGTTTTTGTTGTTCAAAATTTCAACACATTTTCGATAATAGATACTAGCATATACTTATGTCATGAACATGATAGATGTAATTCACTATATAGCACAAAGTAATCAGTAATTTATCTTCAATATAAATCAAACATATCTACACAAACTTGGTGTTTTGCAGGTATACTGTTTAAGTATATACATACACATGTATTGAAGAACTTTCAAGTTTGAGATAAACAGACACTTAATCAATATACCGTATACCAACTCTCTATACTATTGACGTAGTACTATTCCATCATTCAAATTCAATCTAAATCAAACATATCAATTTAAATTTGGTATTTCTCTGTATATTGTTTAAGTATATACACATACTGAAGCACTTTCAAGTCTGAGATAATTAGACCCTTAACCAGTGAGTATTGTTTTTTGAACAAAAAACATGTCTCCCCTTCCTTATGGATGTGTTTCAGAATGGGCCATTACATGTGGAAGAATCTGACTAGGATCTTAAGAAATCATAGGAATATAATCTAAGATACTGGTGCTCTGTAGAAATGATCCGGGCATCGAATACACGTGCTGTGAGCTGAACCCGGAATAATCCGGGCAACAACTAGGTCGACTATAGCTTATTTTTAGATAATATTTATAGCCTTCCAATCGTTGTAAACGTTATAAAAAGACTTTCTATATGTGAATACAGAATTCCTATCTTTAAAAAATTCCATGACGTCACCTTCAATTTGATTGGTTCGTATATTAAGGTACGGGAAAAGGTGAGATCAAAATTTGTATTTCAAGATGGCGGAATTTATAAACACAACTTGATTCTTTCTTCAAATAAGTCTTTGGAAACGATGATAGTGATGTGGAACTTGATGCACTTAATGTCACAGATATAATTGAAGACAATGATTACTGAAAAAAAATATACGATCGGGTAGATTTCATGAATAATCGACGCGCAAGTGACGGCGGGCGGCCACGTGTTGACCTGGGATTTAATCGATTTTACAGGTGTTTGTAAACATCAGTGAAGACCGTCGATCTTCTTTGGATTTCCTCAATTTGTTTATCAATGACAATGATTACAATGGCACATGAAACTTATCGGTGTGTAGACCAGTATCTACGGAAAATGCTGGCAATTTAAAGCATACCTCCATTTCTCGTAATTGAATTTTCACAAAAAGGAAGGGGGAATAAAGGTGTTTACCGATTAATTATGATGCCGATGGGCCTTCTTGTTACTGGACAACATGTTTAGTAAACGTGGTCCATTCTTTTTATCGGTGATCAATAGATATCGACTCTGGCACTTTTAATTATTTTTCACCTGGCCGATACTACCTTGCAGGTACGACGTGGAAACCGCGATTTTAATCGGTTATTCAAACTAGTTCAGTTATATAACGAAACTGGGCATCATTTTGGTGCAGTATATACCCCAATCAGCATCTGTCATTAGATATACTTTATATACTATTAAATGTTACCTGAGTTTTACCTGAATAGTAACTACTGGCCTACTGGTGTGTGACTTTTATTATATTATTATTTCATATTTCAATATTTTCAATCTCTTTTATTGTATTTTTGAAAATATATGCATATATTTATTCCTAAATCTAGCTTTTTGTCATTTTACCTGTATTTACCTGCAGTTTACCTTTACCCTGCATAAATTGTGGTCAAACTTTTACAATCTTCATAAACTTCAAACATTCCTTAATATTTTGGTATATGATATGCCTATATTATTATGCAAACATCCTTCATAAAACAGCATACAAAAACATGCCTTTATTTTTTAAAATACATAGAAAAATATTCAGCTCAGAGCACTATGTCTGTGTATTTTATGTAGCATGACTAGGGTTAAGGCCTAGACAATTTTTTTTTTTTAAATTTGACCATGAGATTGTAAATGTAGATCAAGGTCAAAAATTTTTATGCCATGCACCTTGCCTTACTGTCACCTTTCTATGTTCCAAGTTTCAAGTTCTTACCTTAAAGGGTATTCAAGTTACAGCCTTAAAGACCTTTTTTTTTAATTTGACCTTAAAATTGTAAATGTAGATCAAGGTCAAAAATGTTTATGCCATGCATCTTGCCTCACTGTCACCTTTCTATATTCCAAGTTTCAAGTTCTTACCTCAAAGGGTATTCAAGTTACGGCCCGGACAAATTTTTATTTAAATTTGATCTTGAGATTGTAAATGTAGGTCAAGGTAAAAAATTATTATGCCGTGCACCTTTCCTCACTGTCACCTTTCTATATTCCAAGTTTCGAGTTCTTACCTCAAAGGGTATTCAAGTTATGGCCTGGACAACTCACCATTGAATTCTCATAGTATTGCTCATGTTTGACATACTGAAGCTCTTTCTCTTGTTCTTTTGTCATATTGCGGGAACAGTTCATAAAAATGTTCTCCAATCCACTGAGTGTCTATGAAAAGTTCATAATCATGACACAATATACAAAAAACATTGTAATTAATATAAAATACAAATTTTGACCCATCTATATCTCTTAGCAATTAAACTAGAGTACCCCTTTCTATATGCACCTACTTGACAATGACCCCACTCATAAAAAACCTGTCAGAAGAGAGGATACAATAAGTTCAAACACAACATTATAGATTACTTGCTCACAGAGTTCCCTGTACACTGTGACCTTCTAATTTAACTATCCATCAATTGCACCTTGCAATTGATTACTTCATGACTGATTACACTGAACGGAAATTAAAAAATACTTTGTACCCTTATTCACCTCAGCATCAACATATAAAAAATGCTGAAGTTGCAAGAAAATGTTGAAATTGCAAGACATTATTTCTTTTTAATTTCTAGACTAATTTGGAGGAAATTTTATACCTGCAGGTCCAAAGGAAGTTCATAAAGTCGTGTAGCAAATGTTCTTATTTCCCTGTCTGATAACACTCTAAAATGTACAAAATAAAATACAAATGTTGTAACAACCATTGTTACTCAAGCAAGAGACCTTTTGGTCAAAAGCAAAACATCTTAACCATTGTTCTATGCCAGCTAAGAAAATTATGTGAAATAAAATATATGCATCTCTCCATATATAGATTGTCGAGAACAGGTTAATGAAACAAGAGATATTTGTTCTTTGAAAAGTTCACTTACTCTATATTTTACATGGGTAGAATTGTATGACTTTATTCTTTTTCCATTAAATTTTTAAAAATAGAGTTAACCTGAATTCTGGGTTTATTTTTGCTTACTTGGATTTGTCTGTATCCATATCATCAAAGATTTCTTCCACAGTGACATTTCGAGAGACTCCCATTAAATAGTAGAAGTAGGAGAAAGCAAACTGCATGTCATTACCACTACGAATCTTATTGGATGATGTCGTTGCCCACTCGTCCACAAACCTATTGTGAAATAACTTGTGTCTCAATAGTGATTACAGAATGTAATAAGCACTGTGCAAATGATGTTGTAAAATATAATTAAATTTGTTTTCAATCATCAAAATCTATCAATTGTCAAGTCAAGTATACCCTAAAGATGAAAACAGGAAGTAAAATCAAATACAGAGTAACAGATTGGATGTTTTGTATCTGTAAAACTGTAGAGTAAACACTTACTTTCATCTAGCAATATTTATTTAAAACTGTTACAAGTACATTTTAAATGTTGAAGAACTTTCCATGTTAATATTAGTGCTAATGACAAGAATACACTGGAATAAATTTTGGTTTAGAACTGATCACTTTCTGTTTAATTCATTTGGAAACAAAACTTGTTCTCATTCTCTAGGGAACTGATAAAAATTATTTTCTTAATCTTTTGTATAAGAAGGAAAGTTTCTATCAAAGTGTTGAAATAAGTTATTAAGAAAAGAATTATCATTTAAACATATACCTCTTCTTTTACATAAAGATGTACCTCTTTTTAACAATTAACAATAGTGGTAAAACTCTAAATAAATAAATGCATGCTTTACCTGCAGGGCTGTCAGCTTGTTGCCTTCCTTACGTGGCTTCTGATTGGTTGGAAGGAAATCTCAAGTTTTACCATGCTACGAATGACCATTCAGAAGCCACTTTAGGAAGTGTACTTGTCGAAGTTTAAATGGCATCTGGGTTGGGGTCATGGAGGATGGAAAACAATCGAAGGTAAGGTAAGGCGATAGGCGGGATAATTTTACAGGTTGACTGTAGTGAGTTATTTACTTTTTTTTATTGTACATCTCCAGAGACTGTTTTCAAAAGGGAAAGCAGCAAGTGGTTGCTTTACACCGTAGCGATGGTTCTGACTTGATTAACTTCTCGGTGTCCGACTAAACTTTTTTGAGCAAAATTTCGAGTTCCATGGCTCACCATGCCCTTAGTTTTGCATGGATTTGGACAATTTATATATGGATGTGTAGATAAATATGTCTGCTTTCATTTGATACCATTTTTAAGACGATTTATGAAGAAACAAAAAAAAAATCTAAGACACAGACAGAAGGAGGTGTATTTTTGGTAAATCGGAAGTTCTAACCTTTCTTATTATATTGGTAAAATTAAGGGGGGAGGGCAACGAGCCGAAAGTCCTATGCTTTACCTGTCTTGTAATTCTTCCATGATTATTTTGTCGACCATGTGAGGCATGTGACCAGGAACTTTCCTTGGTGTGAAGCCAAATGCTCTGTTGTAAAGTTTGTTAACATGTCGTAACGAATCCCCAAAAGTATCTAATAATCTACGTCTAGATGAGGACACAGTCATGTATTCCCTGGATCTCAATTGCTCATTATGTTTCTGTAAACAAAGATTAACAGTTTAAAAATCTTTTAGATCATAGAAATAACATCATTAACAACCAATTTAGTTTTACTTTGATCCCTAAAAAATTGAACAACATTGCAACCCAGGAAGCATAAGTGCTCAAGTCATGTAAATTTCATGACTGAATAAGGAACGATATTGGCACTTTGAGATGTAGAATAAACCTTTGTAGTCAAATAATGTAGCCTTTATATATAGCTATACTAACAGTTGAAACAGTAACTAATGTGTTTTGATTTCACTAACCTTAACTAGTTCTGTAAACACACCAACTTTTTCCCATGGATTTTGAGTTTCATAGACAGAACTCCCTCCCATCTTAATGATATCTCCTACATCCTCTTTATACACACCATTCTTCTTTATATGAGAACGTAAGTTTGAAATTAATCTAGAGTAATATTCTGTTTTATTTTCATCAGCTTTGTGATGTCCTTGAACATCCACAGAATCTATAACAGGAATATCAACAAGCCCTAGCAACTTTCTATTTCCTTTAAAATGATTTCCGTCTTTGCTGATATCTTCACTAATGTGATGTCCAGAATCTTTGTAGGATTGATATTTTTTCCAAAGCTCTGACTGTTTTATATTAAAGCCTTTCTGTGTAATCTCATCTGAAAATATAAATTGTAATAATATGTAATCATGAGCCTCATCCTGATATAATAGGCCTTGATAACTAAGTGAGCTAAAGTGCGATGTCAAAACTCACTGTTGCCTTCTATTGCTGTCAAATCTGGGTTTGACATACCCTAAGAGTAAGTACTCAGTGTATTCGTCAAAGGTTGACGGTGTTTTTAGGCTTTCCACTTTCCCACCTCAAAACACTGGAAGCACACATTTATATGATACAATCCTGGTATGCATAAAATATTACTTAAATAAATCATTTGTACAAATTTTTCAATCTACAGTCATAATTTACAAAGAGTGTTGTGTTAGTTTTTTTTAAAGTCAAGACTGATTCACACTATTACAAGACAAAAGAAGACAAGATCCTTATAAAGTCTACATGAAATTATAACATGTTTTCTCCTGATCTAGAGGATCTCCCGACTGTTTTATGTCACTCCATAATTATTTCACGTATATGGTGATGGCATCTACCTGATGTATTGCATACAAATTTACATTTTTGCAATGCACCCACCCAAAGCAGTGAGGGATCTTTTACATGTCATGCCTACTGTGACACAGGACTACGGTTTTCACTGTCCGAAAGATAGAACACCGGTGTGCTCACAGTGAGAGTTGAACTCAGAATCTCTCGGTCACAAGCAGAGTACCTCATCCACTGGGCCACACCAGCTTGCTTTCATTAATGATTACAAATTATTACTTACATGAAAATGAGGAGATATGTACTAAATAAAGCAAATGTAAATTCTATACATATTTTTTTTAATACATGTACAAACATATCATTACAATTGCTCCATTATATAATTTGTACCATTATTGAACATTTGAAGAATAGCATCCAGTTCCTCTGCTAAGCCAGGAGGTAGCATGTCTTTTGTCAGGTTGGCAGCAGGTTGTAATTGTACAGATCCATCAAAGATAATGTGTGGACTCCTATTGTGATTATAAATTATCATTTTCGAAATTGTAAACAAATGATTTCTATATATATGAAAACTATTCATATCAGTTCCAGCTGATACGAAATATCTAACAGCTACCTATTTTTAATGAGTGCACCATCTCCATAAAGGTAATTTTTTTAATGAAATATGCTTTGAACATAAAATTAATCTTTTAAGTATGGTTATCAGTTTTCAATGAAGGAAGACTTCAGAGAACTCATGAAAAAGTAGTTACATTGGCGAGTGCATTAGTGGAGTTCTTATACACGGAAAGTCTAACTACTTTAAACCAACAAAGAAAAGTTGCAATTGTAGTGTCAAATTTGATAGAAAAATCTTCAGCAACACGTAATATTAGCCTTTAACTATTTTACAAATTAAACAATAAATAAACACAGATGACAGTATGGCAATAGGAAGCAAGAAGGGAACTTTTCAAAATAAGATTTTTGTGGTCTATCTCTTGATATAGATATGCATCTTTATCATCAGATACAATTTTTTATCTTCTTCGTCTCCTTCTTATTTCTTTGTTTTTGTTTTTGATAATTTATCCTATCATCTATCTATGAAAACTGTAAACAGATGAATAAATTTCTTTTTTTTATCTCACCTTTTATCCTCTGGTATGTCATAGACTACAGTTTGCTCTGGTGTGCTGGTTACATTCTTCACATTAGTTTTATTGTCCATTACATCATGTTTCTTAGATTCTAACTTTGTGATATTTGTTTTGGATACATCCTTATGGATTGACCTGGTTTCTGTGGTCAAAGTGAAATGAAACTGAAAGTAAACATAATTATTTTAGTATGTAATACAATACATATCTGGGTAAAAATTAAAGCCAGGATATAAAACTAATTTCAAAAACATCGCAATTATTTGATAAACCATATATCTATCCTAGCTTACTAACAAAAGCAGGAATATTGTCCAAGAACTGAAAGAAAAATCTGAGATGAAATTTGTAAATGCAAGATATCTATGAACAACACTGTATTTAATCTTTATTACTATTCAAGACCTATTCTCTGTTTTATGCCTATTACCTCTGTTATCACTTTGTTTTAAGTTTATCAATGTCAATTTGCATTTCATACTTGAAATTACTACACAACCTTGGACAGGATTAAGGTTGGAAAGAATCATGAGAATTAATCTATAAAAAAAACTATCCTTTGCCAGTTCCCTGATAAACTATTTTGTTTTCTTAGACTATAAATCAATTAAAATTTTTCAAAAACAATTATAGAATGTAGTTAGTCACAACTCAGTACCTTAACTTACTGGAACAAAAATCATTAAAGGTACAAATTCTATCAATCAGGAAAGATGAAACTCTGACATATGCACTTTGATCACTCATATTCATCCTCTACTTTACCTCAAAAATGTCACTTGTATTTCCTGTGTGTCCTTTCAAAAAGAAGTTCTCCATTGTCCTATTTTTGCCAGGATAGAGTAGAACTGTGATGACCTTGAATTTGTTAGCAACTGAAGCTGACCTAATAACCACAGACTTGTTATAGTCAGCTGCAGTAATACGTCCATTCTCAGATACGATATTTGTCAGGTTGAAGAATGCGATGATCTCTCCTATTGTTAAAAGAAATTGTGAAAAAAATAAGCCAATCCTTATGTATCTTTACAGAGGTGTAATGGGAACTTGAAGTTTCTTTTTGTTACTTCTCCAAGTTCATAATAATAGATGGAAAAAAGCTGACTGATTTACAACCGGTATCTATTATAAATAATCACAGGCTATAGGTATGAATTCAATGAAACAATAGAACATATAACACCCACAGCAAAAGCATATTTGGTCTGTACAATGTCTTTACAGCAATTTTCTGTAAACAATCCATGTTAATGTTCTATGTTAAGCAATCCTACGGGGCCCCATGTGACATACCAATAACGTAAATGTGCCTAAAGTCGTCATAGTCCCTAAGTCGTCACTCTCAAATCTCGCGTTATTTCTCAAAAACGAGAACTCAAAGAAGTTAAAGGGCGACGTGTTTTGAAAGAGGTAAGTATGTTCCATGTTTCTATATAAAATACCATTTTCATTTTATACAAATCATAGTAAAGAATTCATGATATTTCAAGGAATATTAAATTTCACTTTGACATCGTACGGGCGATGCCTTTTCAAGTTCCATATTCTCTTGGGCGAATGCAATTTACCGTTATTCAAAGACATGACATACGTATATCACGAGTGAAGCAAATGCTCAATAGAATCTTTTACATAAAAATACGCTTATTGGATCACCTCACCCCCGACATATCGCTACAAAGGTCAAAAAGAAAACTGACGATTTAAAGGCAGGGGTGACGACTTTAGGACTATCATTTATAATGTTATAATATTTCTAAAATAGGGATCAGCTGTCAATGATGAGTTTGATATAAATATATAGGGTATAATAACGTAAATGTGCCTAAAGTCGTCACTATTTTTCTGTCTTTGATATTCTCCCGTAAAATTTGTTCCTGTATATATCAATGTTTGGTATCATCTGGTTCAAAAATCAATCTAGTTTCTGATTTACTCTCTATTACATCGACGCAGTAAGTATAGGGCAAGATAATAGGGGTTAAAAGAAGGAGGTGTCCGTATGACGACTCTAGGACGGTGCATTCCTTAAGTCGTCATGTCGTAAGTCCTAAAGTCGTCATTGCTATTGAATAGAGATCATTGAGTCAGCATGTTCGTTATTATACAATTAATTACTCGCTATCAGGTAAATATCGCAAATTTATGACCCAAAACCTTACACTGGCGGTGGTCTGACCTAACTGAGGTCAGAGGTCTTAAGGTTTTATCATACCGAATTTTTATATACCAAGAATAAGGTCATTTAGTAAAACATTCGTACCTTGTATTGTTGACGTACATGTAAACAAACAAGTTATCAAATTATTATTATTGAAGAATTCTACATCTGTCATATTTGGCGGTCATTAATATTAATGACCCAGACATTATATCATTTTCCGGTCAATAGCTATCACGTGGTTTATTTAAGTCATAAATCTAGATTGAAGTTGTTTGCTCTAATGTTGCTAAGATATATGTATCTAGACAAGTTGGTTGGTTGAATGGGGTTTTACGTCGCTTTCAACAATATTTCAGTTATACTGCGACAAGGAAGCAGGAGGTTACCAACTTACCAGCCCCTCAAACATAGTGGCGCAATCCGGGAATCGAACCCGGGTCGTCCGCACCTCAAGCTAAGTGCCAACCAATACACCAAGTCTGCCCTCTATCTAGACAAGCAATGCCAGTCTATAATAAATCTTTTTAATGGTTCATAATCAACCAATCAGTCATAGAATTTTAATAGAGGTATAATAATATTTTTTTTTTTTATTATTTAATGAATGAAAACCAATACTTCATCAAGATATCATTTCATTACACAATGGGCATATGCTGACACAAAATATATATATTCTGTACAATCAACACCAGTCCCTGTATACGGTTATATTCCGTACGACCAACGCATGCACTGTTCTTGTGTAATATATATTTTTATTTATTCATTATATATTTATTTATTTATTCATTATATATTTATATATTTAAAAAGCAAATTTATTACAAGTAACGTTATTATACCCTATATATTTATATCAAACTCATCATTCACAGCTGATCCCTATTTTAGAAAAATTATAACATTATAAATGACAGTCCTAAAGTCGTCACCCCTGCCCTTAAATCGTCAGTTTTCTTTTTGACCTTTGTAGCGATATGTCGGGGGTGAGGTGATCCAATAAGCGTATTTTTATGTAAAAGATTCTATTGAGCATTTGCTTCACTCGTGATATACGTATGTCATGTCTTTGAATAACGGTAAATTGCATTCGCCCAAGAGAATATGGAACTTGAAAAGGCATCGCCCGTACGATGTCAAAGTGAAATTTAATATTCCTTGAAATATCATGAATTCTTTACTATGATTTGTATAAAATGAAAATGGTATTTTATATAGAAACATGGAACATACTTACCTCTTTCAAAACACGTCGCCCTTTAACTTCTTTGAGTTCTCGTTTTTGAGAAATAACGCAAGACTTGAGAGTGACGACTTAAGGACTATGACGACTTTAGGCACAATTACGTTAGTGACCCTAGGGAAAAAAAATCCAGCAAACAAATGCTATAATGTTCCCACAACAGAGATATATGTGTGGAAGATAGCATTGTTCCTATTTATTTAATTGTTTTGTTTGTTTGATTCTTGATTTATGTCACATCTACATTATAATATATATTATATTATAATGGCATCTGCCTTACGCAATGCACAGAAATTTAGACCTATGTAATACCCCCCCCCCCACTACAAAGCAGTGGAGGGATCTATGTCACAACAGATGTCACACATGACTTCAGTTTTAGCTGTCTCATCAGCAAGACAGGAAATTAACCAGCCACCGGTGACAGTCGAACCCTGGACTCCTTGGTCGTGAGCCAAGCACCTAACTGATTGAGCTACACCAGCTCCTACAATACCTAGGACACCAACCAGCCACCGACGACAGTCGAACCCTGGACCCTTCGGTTGTGAGCCAAGCACCAGCTCTAGCTCTGTCCCTATTCAAAAACAATTAGTTGTAAAAGTGAAGACGTGTATCCTCAGGTCACATTAAAAATTCATTGTATATTGTAACTTTATATACAGAAACCAATAATATTCTAAATATTATCCGACTGATATAATGTGGACAATGTTCATAAACATAGTGATTTAAAGTTGTATAATAAAAGAGATGACAGGCAAAGTATTGATACAAACTTTAGACATGTGACTACGGGAAAATCTAATACCTGCATACTCCTGTTACTTAACAATGGTAGATTGCTTGGTATGGGATTATAGCAAGATCTCATTGTGCTTCTTTATTTTAGACAGACATAATAAAAAAGATTAATATATGTGAAACACTATCCTGAACAGTCATTTATCACTTGTTTTGAATTTCCCTTACCAGGTGGCATTTTGTACATTGTTTTATCCCTGTACAATGGTATCTGGTACAAATCTCCAAAATTATCTGTTCCACAATCACCAACATCATAGCCACAGTTGTGAACATTACATGCCTGCATTAATAGACATAAAATCTTATCTAAATTAATTGTAATAATTGTTAAATTATTATTTAAATTAATTCTTTATTATAATTTAAAAATTGAAGAATCTGAGATGACTGAATTTTTCTGTAGTTCTAATACATCTCACACAATTTTCAAATGATACACTTTATATTTGAATTTTTTTTTAAACAACCTGAATCTGTGCATTAAATTTTTATGCCTAAACAAATCTTTGTACTAGTATAATTCAGCAAATGTTACTCTTTACATCTGAGAGAAAACAGAAGACATCTGACAAAAGTTGTATGACACAAATCACCAAGGACATGCACAGAAAACATGATAATAGTAAACTATATGAGGAAAACCGACATTACAAAAATATTCGAATGTGCTGCTGTTATGATACTGACTTAGGATGGTCATTTAAATTAATAAACGTCAATCAATTGATGTGGTTAACTGGTTAACCAGTTTAAAGAAAAACTAGAACAGTCTTAATTGGACAACTCCTAATCCTGTCTTAATCCAGTCCTTGACTTTGGAGATATGATCTTGGACCAAAATATAATATAAAGGACAGTAACAAGAACTTACAGTGTCACAATAACGATCTGCCAACCAATTATTTGCACATCCTTTGTTGCAAAACTCTGAAAATTTAAATTCAAATTCATGTTACTTTATACAGCTTTAAACAGAACCAAAGACTTTTTAAAGAAAGAAATTATACAAACAAAATTAAAATCCTGCAACAGAGCTCATCTACACCAGATCAAAGTTAAATCTGCACTACAGGATCTTATCATGATGAAGTTTTGTAATGCATTAAAAGGTTAAATATGTCCTTAAAACATTTTGCAATATTCTAATAGTGTGAGGTTAAGTGCTTGGCTTATAGTACCAGCAATCTGAATTCACCTCCCACATAGCACAGCTGTTTTTATGTGGATGTTAACCTCCTGCTTCCATGTCATATGGACTTTATATCTCAATCAGTCAATACAACATTTTATAAAATCTATATGAAATATAACAAAGAACAATAAACTCAGCATTCACAATATTTCCATCTCCTGACCTTCTTCCGGTGAATTTATTGGAATTGGTAGCGCAAGTTATGTGAAATCCATCATATTTCATAACCGATATATGAAAAATTACAATAAACAAAGAATTACGTCATAGCGTATACACATGTATAACATTTAGCGCAATTCCGCTAAAATAATATTTTCAATATATAGCGTTGCTACATATGTAACTATAAGATATTTAAGATAATAACTATAGATTTAAATAAAATTATGATTTTCCTCCCCCCTCCCCATCCAGCCCCACTTCTCCCATCCCCTACCTCCTCTTCCCTCTCACCCTGTCCGACACCTCATATATAATATCTTTGTTCATTAACATGTGTATTTTATGGTTATCATCTTAAATATCTTATAGTTACATATGTAATAACACTATATATTGAAAATGTTATTTTAGCGGAACCGCGCTAAATGTTATACATGTGTATATGCTATGACGTAATTTTCTTTGTTTATTGTAATTCAATCTTATTAAAACCATGTCTTTATTCAGCCTCTCTATTTGTCCCATTGCGGATAAAGATGTGGCAAAACTCCGTAAGGGGTCATGTTCTGGTGAACTATGATGACGTTTCAGTCACTGAAACCGTTATTTCCCATAGCCAATCAATGACTCAGCTAGGCACATGATAGTGACACAATATGTAACAAACATGGTTCAAAAACTATTTGTGGGTCACGCATGCTGTGGATGTTAAATTCATTCCTAGGAATGTGTAGCCGATCCATTGATTGGCTGAAAATCAGAGTTCACCAGAACATGACCCCTTACAGAGTTTCGCCAGATCTTTATCCCCAATGGGACAAATAGAGAAGCTGAATAAAGACATGGTTTTAATCAGATTGATTGTAATTTTTCATACATCGGTTAATGAAATATGATGGATTTCACATAACTTACGCTACCAATTCCAATAAAATTCACTGGAAGAAGGTCAGGAGAATAAAATATTGTGAATGCTGAATTTATTGTTCCTTGTTTTATGTCACTTCCCTTTGGAGGACATTTAAGATAAATGAAATATGATTATTGATTAGGTCTTTCACTACTTACGTTTCTCGTCAGTGTGCTGATTGTAACCACTCCAATGACCGACTCCTTGGTTGCCATGCTGACCTGTAACAAAATAGTAACATCCAAATACTAATGCCATCATTAAACATGACTGCTTCTGATTACATTCACAATGTTCACAATCATCATTCACTAGCCAATAACCTTCTGCTTAAACCTGATACAATATTTTAAGCAAACCTTTGAATATGTCTACCGCATACTTAAATTAAAAGGCACATTCTTTGTTATTCAACTTCAATACACTTGAAGTGCTCAAGATGTGTCTGTGTAAAAGATATATGAAAGTATCTATAATAGTTTCTGAGAAATACACTAAAGGATACATAAAGAAATCTAAGATCATGACCACCAAATTTTTTAAAGGTGCTAAAAGGGCAGTTTAATTGTACACTTTACAATTACTATTTATACAAATTTATTAGTTTATATATTGTTTCTTTATGCCAAAGCATGTACATGTATTATCTTTTAATTTATATGATGGCAGACAGTGTGGAGAAAAAAAAGAAACTAAATTATCGTACTCCAAGAAATTAGGGTAACGGACTATCAGTAAATATGGTTATATACATGGTGGGACATAATAATACAAAGGAACCTTTCTGAAGGAAATAAATCATACTTTAGAGACAGAGTAAAAAACTTTACACAAGTCAACTCTCCTATTAGATCCGAACCTAAAACAAACATGGTACTAAATTAGAGGTTTTTCCATGTATTCCATATATTTTGTTGGAAGATGTCCCAGACTCCATTTTGTTACTTTTTCAAAGAGCTAGCCTACAGCTCATCAAATTTTTATCTAGTTGTGAGGAATTGAAATTTTAATTAATTAGAGATAAATAAAAAAAGCCTAAATCAGTGATAAAATCCATTTTCAGACCTGGAAATATCCTTACTTTTAAACATACTTATTTGCATTAAGTAGAAAGATGACAGCAAATTTACACATACTGGTAGTGTACCAGTTACCGGCTAAGACCAGCTACCGGCTACTATGTTATTTCAGCTTTTGAAACGTGAGTTTATGAGATTTTTTTTATGTCATTGTCTGCAATACATAGAATACTAAATATTACATATAAAAATTTTGTCAATTCACATTTTAATACCCTTAATAACGCAGTAGCCTGTAACAGGTCTTAGCCGGGGACTGGTCCTTCGTCAGTATTGTCATGTAATTCCATAATGAAGTTTGCACAGGGTTGATTATACAGTTAGTGTGAAGTCCAAGAGACATCAATGAGTATTTTGAATAATTAATGAGATGCACACAAGTACATGTGTGGTTATCCTTTAAGCTTAACAGAGTTGTCCTTCTTACACAGATCTACCACTGGTACCATGGAATATTTAACAGACTATAAAATAGTGTTGTTTCATTATAAGCCAACAACAGAAAGCTTAAGTTGGGACCATTCAAATTTGGAACTGTATTCATCCTCCACAAAATCAAAATACATACAATAGAAAAGTTGACCCCTCTCACATACCTTCACAATCTCCGCCATCCCATTCGCACTCTGTATTATTACAGGCCTTGTCACAGTACCCATCCTTGATCCAAGAAGACGGACAGCCTTCATTACAGTTTGGAACAGGCCAGGTAAGGTATACCTAAAGGTCAATGACATATATATATTATCTGTACAGTTTGATTTCTTGGTGTTAAATGTAATACTGTATTTATATAGAAAAGCTAACATCAAATATTAAGACCAACTACTTATGCTATGTGCCAGCAGCTATTCATCTTTAAGAGGCAAAACCGTTTCTAAGCCCAGCACTAGTTGTATATTTCCATAAACAGATGAACACATGATAATTAGTATAATTTTTCAAAAGCAAAAAAGACTTTGCTAAATCCGTTGGAAGCTGATAATGTAGTCAAGAATTCTTCTTAAAATTTGGCTAATGCTTTTCTTTCTACATTACCTTCTGCCCTGCTGTGTTGGTATAGAAATCATCTGGCCACACCTCCTTCCCAAACATAACATCATCATTCATATAAATAAACTTTTGTGATAGTCCTGGGATACGATGAATATGAGCCTCAATGGCAGGAGAGCTGAATGTTGGAAGATGACTCTTGTTGGTAAATAATTCCTACATTAAAAAGATTGTTACAGTCAGGTTTTATAATGGTTAATGCCAGAAACAGATTACTCTATTACCACTTTGTACAGGGACAAGAAAATTCTAACTAAGAGTCAAGATTTGAAGTCCATAATGAAGCTTGCTGATGTTGCAAATCTTTGATACAAGGGTGGGATTTCCCTTTAAGGTATTCTTTTAAGGCATTGTGATGTCACCGTTTACATATGCCGGACTTGAGACAAACATCTGGAGGTACAGCAAAAACACATGGATAATTCAGCTGGAGGTGATATAAAAATTGTCCATACTGGATAAATGTATTTTTTAATGGATAGCTATTTTTGTATAAAAGTAGAATATATTTTACTGACAAAACTGAAAACACAGTGATGTACTTTTGATAAATAATACATATAACAGAGGAAATGAAGGGGACTTGGTAGTCAAGTAGTTAAAAGTACATTGCAGGAACTCATTGTGGTCCCTACCTTTTAATTGGCCTGGGTTACATAAAAGTTTAGGTCTAGTCAAAGGTCTATTATTGTACCTTTTAAGAGTCAGTGATTTATTTTTTCTGCAATATTATCTTTTAGGATACTAATCTCCTAACATAGTGGCACTTTAAAGGGATCAAACCTGGCCCAATCCTTTATGACCCTGAATCATTCTGATAGAAGAAACATCACACAGAAAAAACTCATAATATTTTACACTATTTATCTATTTAAACTAAATCAGATATTAAGGTATGTGTTAACAATTTTCATACATGTAAATATATTTAAAAGATCAATTTTGAGATCATTTTATGAATAGGATAATTTTGAGGAATGCGTACGTTAGCACCAAAAATAAGTTAAAGCTATCCACATACCTCATGGGTGATGATGGAGACTCTAGGATATTCCAGATTTAGCCAATGCGGTATTTGGCCATTAGTAATGATATAAACATGTCGTACCCAGGGGGCATATTTTTCTATGGAGCGCAATGAGTAACGAAGTTCTTCATTGTCCTCAAATCTGCTAGAGGAAATATCTTCATCACGTCGAAACTATAAAACACATACATCAAAAAACAGTTCTTAAATGGAAATTATGATGATATTACAGCTATGAAGCAACATAGACTTAATCTGGTTCAAAAATATTTTCCAAAATAATTAAAATAGATTTATTTATTGACTGTACATACATCTCTGAGGTCCCAGACTAAATTCGCAGCATTCAGTGTTGGTTCTTTTCCATCGATAGATATATTCCTAACCTGCAGAATATAAATATTCCATACACATATAAAATGGATATTATGCCTTTTGAAACAAAATGAACAAAATTGACCAATTCCAGTTTCACATCCTTCTATCCAAGGAATAAGATAGATTGTAAACATATTAATTACAAAAAATAGGTTGTTGTTTGCAGCAGTGATCAGATTGCTGTCTTGAATTCGTTTCTTTTCAATAGTTTTTCGCAAACACATCATTTATTTTTGAGTATCTAGGCAAAAAGTTTCTAAATTATGGAGACAAAAAGTTATGATTTGTTGTATGTTCTTGAGAAAAAGCAGACTCTTGGCTTAACACAAATATGGCTCCATGTTGATAATCCCAGACATCAAACATTCATATCTTGATATAAGATTATGCATGGCATAAAATTCCGGACTTTGGTTTCAAATTAAGGATCTTATCTAAAACAGAAGGTTAACATACTGTCAGTAGATTGTTGAAAGCTGTTTTGTCTGGTACATGAAGAACAGCTAATCCAGAATCTGATTGAATCTCTATCTGAAAGTAGATACCAGTATCACTTGATTTGCACTTGCAATCAACCAATGCCATTGGTGAAACAGGTTATGCTGATACTTATCTTGATGTTCAAATGACAAACAATAAAATTCATTGAAAATTTTCTTTGGACACTTATCTGAATAAAAATATTGGTGAAAAAGAAAACTAAAAAGATAAGAATATAATCTTAATATTTCTGGTTGTGGTACCTACAAAAAAACCCCAAATAAACAGATATACTACATGTCATTTTCATAATTGTTGTGTGTGCTGAAATACAGTTTTCTATCTTTTTTTGTGAATACAATTTATTTTGTACTTCAAATTTTAAAGATAAACTCATATAATGACTTCAATAAAAAAAAAGGAAAAAACAGAACATTTATAACATCTATAGTGAAATCATTTCATCTGATGATGAGGTTCATACCTTTTCAATGCCATCTCTGACCTGGTCTGGAAACTTTTCTTTTAATTCAGTGACATCATATTTATGAGGAAACCCAGACATAATGATGAGGTCAGAGAGTAGAATGCTATTGTGCACTGTCCAATCACTCGTCTACAAGATATAATGGCAACTGACATCACATTAATCATTTTCATATTTTAATATCTATCTTGTTAAAACAATTTTCAAACTACCAATATTGTTACTTATTCCTACATACAGCATCATAATTTTACACTTATTCATATACCGTATCTACTCGAATATAATACGAACCCCTAAAAATGACCTCGAAAATCATGAAAAAACGTCTAACTCCGTGTATAATACGCAGGGGGAAAAATCCAAAACAAAATGTCAATTTCATGTCAAGACTGAATTTGCTTTGCTGTATACCTTTTACAGTGTAATCGTGTAACGTCTATTATTATCAAAAGTGGCACAGAACCACCAGCCTTTATTCATCGTGTGATATCAACGCTTTTCTCTCTTTCATTTCAATTACAATCAAACTCGCATAGACTTCAAATGTCTTAACTATTACCTTCATCCCAAACGATTGCTTCATTTTTTTTTTTCTCTCTCGTTAGAATGAACGTGCGTGTCTACTATGCTATGTGAACTTTACGCGGAGATCACAAATGCTTGTGAAGACAAAATATATAAACAATGAATGAATGAGTGTTATTCAAACTGTTGATGCTCATGTCATTATGGTCAAGTAGTTTCACCTGTTGTGTAACTATTGATTAACCAATTAAGGATAAATCACCCCTCTAAATCTGCCACTGAAGCTTAAAAGCGTGGAAAAAAAGTTCCAGATATCTAACCCCTATGTATAATATGCAGTGAGAAAATGAGGGGTTAAACTGGCGAAAAAAAGTGTGTATTATATTCGAGTAAATACAGTAACACTGACCTTCTTGTGTTTAACCCCAGTCATGAACATTCATATATTAACCAAAACCTGTACAATTACACATTTCAAAGCATTTACCAAATCCAACAATTGCACATTTTAAACCAAATTTTTAGCACTATTTTTCTTGGCATATTTGGCAAGGAATATAGCTAAAATAAGTATTGACTATAAAACAAAATTTTCTTGTGTAACTTAAAAGTTATGTAATGAAGTAACATGTATGTATGTATGATAGACGTAATACATTAAAATCCAATGACTATAATTTGATAAAAAAGTTATAAATAAAAACATCAACAGTAATCAAAGGCAGATGACAGATTTAAAAAGATTGAAGTTGCATCATACATTCACAACCTGATGCCTTTTACAGTCATGGAACTTATCGTATTATTTTTATTTTTTTTTTTTACAAAATTGGTGCAATTCCTTATTTAACAAAAAACAGTTGCAGGCTACCATATGTGACATCATGATAATTGTTATGTCATGCAGAGCTTGTGATCAGTAAAGTATTAAACGTTTGGAGACTGCCATCAGCCTATCTGGTAACAAATGAATTCTCATAATTAGTTGTAAAAATATATCTATGAATGAAAGAACATTTCATAAATACTTTTATGTGATAATTCCAGTCTCACAAATTTCATTTGCAATGAGCATAAGTAGTTTAAATTCTATAAACTTGATCACTGATCACACCATAACTTATAGGTATGTGCTCTAATGACTTACAAAACTGAATATATTCAATAGTCCAAAATTTATATTCAGAAAGATATTCATCACCTTCATACCCTTGCTGTCACCATAGCTAATCAAAGTTTCATTTAACTAATACTTACAATAAATCCTCTTGTCATTGTATAGTTCTCTTTCTCCATCAAAAATTCTTGTCCTTGTATCTCCTTCACTGAACAAACATCAATTTAAGTATGATTTATATATTCTGTCTAAAAGATTTCAAGTTCACTTTTATAAACTCATACAAAATAACATTTACATAATCATAAGATTAAATTACTTAGTTTTCACGAACAAACGAACAAACTATGTATCAAAACTATAGTGCTGCATTCCAAACATCCAAACATACCGTAACAAAGTAAATGCATTGCCTGCAAACATGTTTAAACAGATCTAGAGGTGTGGAAGACAGACTATAATCATAGTGATCTATAAGTGTCATTATACTTCACAACCAAAACAACAGAATTACATGAGTACATGCACTACGTAAACTTCTCTCTCCCCTTAACTGACTGCATTCAAAGGTTGTGGGTCTTGATAGTGCCACCTAGCGAAAAGTATTCAATATACTACTGACCAAATTGACCAATGAGATTAAGCCTGAATTAGCCAACTTGGTAACGAAGAAAAACAATAATGGCAACACTCATCTGCATCTATGTATCTTAAAATTTCTGAAACGTTTTCTATAGCCAGCTTGAAAGATTTTCAGTCAAAAGGCATAGAGGCTTTAATGAAAGGGAAAGACACTTTTAATCTGTCAATCATATGCACTGGATCTATTTTTCTCGTTTCGTCACACGATTTGTTCCAAGGCTTCTGATTTGTTCATGTGCGGAGCAAGGGAACCAATCATGAATTGGCCCACGACCTTTGAATGTAATCAGTCAAGGTGAGAGAGAAGTTTACGTAGCACATCCCCTTGACTCGTGAAGATGAAGTACATGTAATAGACAATAAAACTTTTAAAATGACTAGCAAAATTAACATTTGATTCATATATTTCAAAAGAATCTGTCATACTTATGTACTGTGCCCATCTCTTACCATCTTTCTCATTTCTAAATTCTATCACAGTGAAGTTCAGCTTTTCATCAGTTGGTGATGTCACACTGAATAGTCGTTCAGCAGACTGAAATCTTTTGTCAACACTCATCAACTGCTCCAAGGTCATGTGATTGGGTAATTGTGGGTCCAAGACTATCATATTTGTTGCTAAACAGTTGGTGAATACACACTTTTCCTCCCTACAAGATAAAACAGGACACCTAATATGGTCAATTTTTGATTAAATAGCATTCAAATCACAAATGGAAGATTGCAAGATTATATTCATAGTATGTGCTTCACATCAGAATTAAGAGAAGGAAGATAATGATTTACAAGCACAGTAAAAAGATTTTTCCTGTTACTTTAACAACACTGATTTTGTATTTAGTAATACATTATGACTTTTCATGTTATGTGAAGCTGCCAAGTTTCTTTTCAAAAAGAATATTCAAGAAAATTCTCTCTTTTCAAGAAATATATCTTATGATTCAAAAAAGAATTAAGTGAATGCACAACAATAATGCAAGCATAAATAAAACAATAAATTCATTTTGCACAAATTATTCATTCTACATGGCTTGCAATTACTGTATCAAAAGTAAATCCAAAATCAGCAACATTTCGATTATATATCACTCACAAAAGCATTTTAAATTAATATATATGTTCATATGAAGCCAGATTTTAACTTAATGACATTATGAAATGGTGCAATAATCAGAACACTTTTTAAATGATCAACAACTTCAGGAGATCTGACAACACTTTTATTTTTTCTTCCATCCATAATATCTATATTTCATTATACTTTTACTTTTATACAAAAGTTTTAATCCTGCTCAAGTCTTGAGGATTTCCAGTCCTTCTTTTGGCGAAGAGGTCACAGTTAGCATATGCTTATGAAAGATACGTATCTGCATGTGGCGAGCACAGTGCATAGGACAAAACTTATCAAACATAGCACCAAGCAAGTGCCACAACCATACAGATGAAATAATCCAGTAATGGTGTTAACCAATAATCAATCAATAGAGAAATTCTAAACCAAAATATTCATTACTTTGATGCAAATTAGTAAATGACTGATCATCAAATGCCCAACATCACACCTTTTGGTACACTTTTTCATTATGGCATCATGAATAAATGGCAAGTCAAACATGATTTTAACTTTGACGTCACAATGAAACTACGTAATGGGCGTGGTTAAAGTTGGATCTGGCGATCCCTCAATTCAATCTTATGTTGAAGGTTTTCGTTAATAGCACACTTTAGAAAGTTTGGAGCTGCTTTATATGTGTGATGATACCAACACAGTGAATAATGACTATGGTATGTGTTAGATTTTATATTTATAAAGGATTTTCAGTAAAAAGCAAGGCAGTATTCAAACAATCTTTTGTGTGGTATTTTAACATAAATGTTCATATTAAACCACATTAAAGTACATCAAAATGTAGCTAATATATACAAAATGTAGCTAATATATTTCACTTGTCCTATATTAATACCACATGATAGTGAGAGAGACATTATGTATGCACGTTACACTTTCATATTATACCTGTTTTCTTTACATACATGTATTAAAAAAGTATTAATTATTTTATAAGCCTGATTAACCTCATTGTTCCACTACTTTTGAGTCACAGGAATGCTGCTATCTAACATTGATCATATTCACTTCAACATATACAATCACCAAAACATTACTGTCACATCATGCTCAGACTGGCTGTGGGTATTTCATTTTACTAAATGCCTATTTATTATAAGTAGAAGCTTATACGATTGTTACCATGTGATTAAAATAAAAAACCTTACAGGGCTTATCAACTGCATTTTCTATGACTACATGTAGATCTATATACATATAAATAATGTCTTACAGGACAATATGTTCAATTAAATGGGAGCTATTTTAATGGAAAAAAAAACATATCAATGAAGAACTCTGTGGTATAATGTTTGCTATCACACCTACACTACTTAAGCACCTATGTACATTTTACATACAAAACATTTAAAGCTATGATTTTGACAATACAAAGTTACCTGATTGTTTTGTGTATATATGTAAGTAATATACTAATTAAAGCAACTATGCAATAATTCATGCAATGCTCATTTAATATGGCTTACCCTTGTTCATTTCTTTTAACAGACCTGTCAATATTTCACAATTTATGTCATTTACTTTATCTATATCACTGAGACTGAAGTAAATTTTAACCTAATTCAAATGCTGACAAGATTAATGAACACTGTATAAGAACAGAAATACTTGGCAACACTCATCACACAATATGTGGGGCCCTGATTATTCAGTGGAACAAAGCACAGTACATGAATTCACTACAATTTCTCAGATTGAGTCACACTGTGTGCTAGAGTGAAGCCATCTAATGTTCCTACTGAAGATTGATTACATTCTCTACGATTTTTTCAAGCACTAAATACTTGCCACCAATATATAATTTAAATAATCCTAGTGTGGCATTAAACAGACTTCAGATTTATATAGTGTAAGATTAACAATTGCAGCAAATATAAAATTTGGAATTGTGACATCAACTCTGACAATTGGAAACCCATACTCTGAAGCAAGGGCTGTAGGCGGAATTAAGTTCAATTAACCAGCAGTTTCTAATGTTTCAATAAATACCTGGAAATATTGAGTTCCGCTTCCATATTAAGTTTAAAATTTCTCAGCTGCACGATTAGCTCTGGATCTGATCCATTTACCCATGTGTATACAACATCAATAGGAACTGGCTGACAAAGTCTGAAAGATTATGAGTTTTTACTTAACAATTTGTAAAAGTAGAATGTTATAAATTAACTCTCCTTAAACATGTCATATATTAGGCAGAAGCTCTGATATAATATTTTAAACAAGAGCAATGCCTAGTGTGGCATAATACACCTCAGGGCTTAATATTAACGCTTGTCCTCTACAAATGAAAAATTTTCACAGACAAGTGAATTTTGCTAAGGTCTTGTCCAATTGGAGAAGTGATTTCTGTGTAAAGAAGTTTTAAAATTGAAAAAAAAGAAACTGAATTGTAATTTTTTGTATTGAAATTTAAAGTCGAAAGCAGCGAGAGAACAACAGTCAGGAACTTTATTCTCAAAGCGAGGTCGGCAACTTTAAAATTGGGATCGAAGTTCACTTGTTGGACAATTCGGTTGTTATTTTTCTGTTATTTTCTAATTTTGCAATTGGTAAATACACCCTTACCGTTATCAGGAGCTCTGTATATTTGTAAATAAAATACCTTAACACAATGAGTAAATTGTTTAAATTTTATTTTCTTCATTACAGTAGTTATACATGTAGAAATTCAGTATTGACAAATTGTCAGACAAGTAAAATTTATATTTAGACAAGTAAATTTTATGGCTACTTGTCCGAAAAGAAAAGTGGGGAAAAATTTTAATGTTGAGCCCTGCACCTGTTGCTTAGTTTGAAAGGGTGAAATTTGAAAGTATGGAAAGTTTTAATCCAATGCTTTGGAAGACTGCAGAAAAAAATAAGAAGAGGAACACTCTGTCAATGTGTGCAAACTGTGACAGAGTGTTCTTCTTATCATTATTATAAGCAGTGCACTTCCTCTGGAAGTCTAAGAGAGATTTCTCCAGAAAAAAGTCAGGAAAACATGACCTCGGACAGACGGACGCACTCTGCCATAACATAGTACATGTACATCCTGTCTCATGACGGGCGTATAAAAATTAGCTTACAGTGTGAAGCTTCAGGGCCCTATATAGAGAATTGCCTACCTAGTTTCAAGCCAGTGTGACCTAGTGGATAAAGTGCTTGGCTCGTGATGGAGAGGTCCTGTGTTTGACTCCCGCCCTGGGCGCACTGGTGTTCTGTCTTTCGGATGAGACAGTAAAAACGGAGGTCCTTTGCCACGGTAGGTGTGGCATGTAAAGGATCCCTCACTGCTTTGGGTGGGTCCGTTGCAAAGGTTTAAATTTGTATGCAATGCATCAAGCAGATGCCGCCACCATATACGTGAAATAATCGTGGAGTGACGTAAAAGATAACCAATCAATCAACCTACCTAATTTCATCTATTCTTTTAACTGGTACAATTATATGCTTGAATTACTGATTTCAATCATATAGTTTAACAAATGAGAAATGAGGTTTAAGATAAAAAATACACAATGAGCCTTTTTGAATGTTTTACCTTTTAAAGTAACAAAAGAAAAACTATATTTTCAATACATCAATCATATAATCTATAGATAATTCATAAAGCTACCTCTCCCTAAACGATTTTTCTGCGATGTTGTCACTGTATGAATTGAATACTGCTGCATACTTCTCATGACTCCATTCTAACATTGTCTATAACAAAATGACAAGATACAGTGAGTTGATTACTACTAAATGTTAGCAGTTAAACTTTCTCAAATCAAAAGAAATATGTATCTGAACTTCTACCCTTTGCTGACATTATGCCTATTTACTTGTGTCAAAGCAGATTCTGAATTAGTTTTTATCAGAAACTGAAATTATACATAAATAAAATGATTACAGAAAAGATAAAAAAATCGTTAGTTTTCAAACCATGTGTTTTTTCAAATACAAAACTTTTCATCAGAAACATTTAAGACTGTTCCTCTACAAAATCATGATATTTTTTTTTATCTTAAATACCTCAAAAATCTGCCCAAAAGACAAATCAAATATCAAACTACTCTCCCACTGAAAAACAAATATTGGGCCGTTTACAGAAGTACTTAATTATCTGTAAATCATGGGTCAAAGTTGCGATAAATCCCTGACATAACGACAATAATTTTGTTCAGATCTAATCCTTTAAAAAAAACCAAAGCAGTGATGGTTCAAACACTATGCACTGCAAATCATAACTAGGGTTCACTGTGATAATGACCATAAAGATATGGTCTTAGTTAAACACAAAGGACTGATGTCCTAAACACAAAGGACTAATGTCCTATAATAAAACAGTAATGAGTATTTTCAGCATTACATCTGGCTGGCAGAATTGGATGGCAAAATCAGCACCACAATGACCTGCCAGAAGCACTGTTTAATAAGGGGCTTTACATACCGTATTCACTCGTGTATAGTACGCATCCGTGTATAATACACACCCCCAACTTTTGGAAAATAATTGAAGAAAAAGTCTACATCTCGTGTATAATACGCAGGTAAAATTGCCGCATAAGCAAGTAATCAAGTACCTTAAGTTTACCTAGAAAAGATCTCTATATTACAGATTTTACTTTACCAATTATCCCAGCGGGGTGTACGACGATGGCTTATTGTTTGACTGCGAAGCCATTTCACCTTGATCGACAATGATAAGATAACTGGATTGCATCGACACTTGTTAATTTAAAATATGCTATTCTCTTTTGTAAAAACATCTACATTTCAGCACATATTGTAAAGTGTTCAACACAAGGAGGTAAAACTGTAATGATAATCTCTTTATCAAGTGTCTAAAATCCATTTCAGTGGTCAAGTGGGGGTTCCCAAGCTCTAATGGTCATGTTCTGATCATTGTCAGTGGACATTTACAGCAATATCGCTCGTAAATATGTACTGTTATGTCTGGAAATAAGCTCTTGTATTATATCTCGTGTATAATACGCACCTGGAAAATCGAAGTCATATTTTATGAAAAAAAGTGTGTATTATACACAAGTGAATACGGTACTTCACCTATCATTTCTACATAGGATAAAATAATAAATTGGTGTTTGGATTCATCAAAAGAAGAGAAATATATAGTTCCATTGAACTAATATTGCGAAAATAAAACATAGATGAAAAGGTATTTTACCAATAAACAATGCATATTAGTTTGAGTAACAGGAGGGGTTTCTACCAAAAAGCTGAATAACCAATGTATTAGGGTGGTTATTGACAACTTATTTTGAATTAAAAACAAATAAAAAAGTCACAACCAGCAAATAACTGGATTAACGAAATGCAAATGAGATACTTGTGGACGATTCAGACTTCTAATAAACCAATCAGCATGTATGTATCACCTTCTTGTAACAGTGGTTTTCAAACACTTCAGAAAGACTCTTCTGTCCCTTATCCAGCCTTTAACAATACATTTCAGTCCATTTCTTCAATCTTACTTATGTCATTTTTGCTCCATTCCATGTATGCTAAAAAAAATTGGTCTCACAACTTAACTAAGGTAGTTCTCCAATATTCCTTTAAAGTAGCCATTTTGAACTAAATGGACTGTGGAGGTTCAAGAGTTATCTCTACTTTTAAAGTAAGGGACAACCAAACGGAGACATGGCGATAAAAATTTTCTGTACTTAAATTAAGTTTTTCAAGATATTTGCGAATCAATTGGCAGGATTTTATAAAGAAGATTTAGGTTTTAATAATTTTTTAATTTATGTCTACCCTCACGCAAGGAAAGATAACTCTTCAGCATGACCAAACGGCCTAGTCTGAAAAATGTTGCTCGAAAGTAACAGAGAACTACACCAGATGTGGTTTGAAGCCATTTTTTGAGTTTACATATTTATGGAATTTTTGCAAGAAAATTGGTTGATATGAATAGTTTGAGACTCAGTCAGTCTAGAAGGTAAATGATTCATGACTTGTGCCTGTGACTCCATGTATTGGTTGCAATGACCAAAGGGCCACATTTGACGGACATTATAGATGCTAAGTGTTCTATATGTTAACGACGATAATTTATTACCTCTCCAAAATGGAATGCTGCGACAATCAAAATAACAACTGCAATGAATACAGTTATCAACCCATATCTGTGGGATAAGATGTCATACACTTGTTTTTGGAAAATTTTCCTAAAATTATTCTCCATTAATGGTTCGGGACACGATGTACAAATAACTCTTGTAAATTTTTAGATTCCATTACACTAACAATTCAATTTATCAACGTTTAAGGCGTCAATAAAATGTTTATTAAGTTGCCGTTTATGCCCTGCCACGCCAGCGTCTGCATGTGAGCGCAAAATGAAAGTAGACATCATCATCGGACTTTTTGAAAAGTCGAGATATCTTCCGAAACGAGTAGTGTGTTGACGGCGCGGCATGAGTTCTTTAAGCGAAGAGTTATCGCAATTAACAACTCCCCATCCGGTTTTTGAAGATCCCGAGGATAATGAAAATGACGGTAAATATTTGAAAAAAAAAATTCACTTCATTCTGTTTTTGCAAAAGATGCGTGTGCTGTTTGATGGTTATAAACAGAGGAAATTCTAAACTTTCTCCTTCTTCTACTGTACCTCTGCTTGTTTGTTGGTCCGACATATCTGACGAAGGGCATTTTTATCATTTTTCGTTAAATGATAAAAATGACCTTCATCAAATTTGTCAGACTACTTGTTTGGATACCAAACAGGACTAGTAATAGATCAGCTAGTCCAACAAATCTGACAAAGCGCATTTTTGGTCGGAATTGCATAGCAATTCCAAACCCTAGTCGTTACAATATGCTGTGGGGAACGCGTGGAACGTAGAAAATACCTCCTCGGGTATAAATAGATATTTAGAAGAAACGTGATTAGATTTACTTTTAGTATTTATAATTCATATCGTACGAGTCAATGCAAGATAAGTTTGATCAGAGGAGAAAATAGATGTGCCGTCATTCCATCGATTTAGAGGAGTTATATTCCTGCGCTAGAGGACATGCAGTCTTTCCGAATACTCAACGGAAAGTGCCGAAAAAGTATAATTGACATTATTGTGTAGCTGTGCCGTAATAAGAAGTACACTACTAGTCTGTTCTAGTATCCGTTGTATTATAATTAATAAAACTTGAGAATATCACTTCTTGATATAGCAGTGGAATTCGAAGTACTCTACAATCTTCTCATCACAACGATAAACAAACGTCTTGCTAGTTGTTGATGTGTAATGCTACTAAAAATAGCCAGTTATAGATCTACATGTGTAGACATGGTTTTCCCCAAATGTACATGTACAGCGGGAGACTTTGTCCAGATTGCTAATTTCATACTACTGTCAAGGTCAAAAGTGATAAGAAAGAATGATAGCAGATTTGTTTGACAAAATCGGCAAATGAAAAGGCGAATGACTTTGATTTGCGATTTCAGGCAAAGAATTCAAGTCAAATATGCTTTAAACATAACATGTATAGTTCATTCATCTGTTGCATTTCCAAAATGGACCGTCTTTCCCCATACGATCGGATGCTTAGCTGGGTCCATGGCCATGCAGATTTGACCTCGTATATCTCAGGAAATGCTTGGAGTTTTTAAATGAAATTTGGTGTCATTGTACATTAATTCTTTATGTGTGAATGGGCGAAAGCCCGAAGGTGATGCATCAAGTCCCTCATTGTTTTTGTTTGTTCTGTTCAATGCAGACCATGTTTTTGTCAATACTGATCCTAAACATTACACGCTTGGTGTGTGATCTCTTGGTGGATCACAACTTTATTACCTTTGATGTACTTGACCTTGCAATTCCAACCTTGAGGACTTTCAAGCCCTTTCATTATCATTTCTTGTTATGCCTTCGTCAAATTTGTCGGACTATAGATCAGCGATATGTAGAATCACCGAAATAACATGGATTCACCGAAATAACATCACAAATCACTTAAATAACACCAAATAACATTCGTATGGTCATCATTTATCATTTAATGATTTATTCTCTAAGTTGGACTGGTCACATGATGCAATATGCGCTATGTTAGTTGGGGGATAAATCTCAGGATTTATTGTCACTTTATATGAAAAATCTGATATTTTAAAATCTGATTATTACAAACTACAGTCATATCGATTTTAAAGTCAATAAAGAAGAATAAGGGGTCAATCGTTATAGGATTCTTCAATGAATTTCAGCAGTTTAATGACACATATAGCTCTTGAGTTCAAAATATTATTCAGCAAAGTTGGATCAATATGGTCTATGATAAACACCAAGTTTATCCTCTGGGACAGTCTCGGAATGTTTCAAGTATTATCTTCGTTTAGATATTGGTGTGATGTCACACCGACCTCGAGAATGCGAAAGAATAATACATTTCTGTAAACAGGTAAAATGTGACATATGAAATATAAAAAGGGTCGCAGATCATCAGGTATCATGATGAATAGACCTTTTCAGGTTAGCTGCGGGACTGACGTTAAGGGTGAATTGAATATCACATTATTGAATATTTCGTTTTAGAGAATAAGATGCAGAAATCCAAAACCATTTTCTATCAAATCTATTGAAAATCCGCCACTTATTACACTAGAATAAAAAAGCGACTTCGTTTATTTGAATAGCCCGATTATCCTACCAAGCATAACTTTGTTAAAACTTAACTGTATAACGCCCGAAGTCATGTTGTTTTCTACGGTGTGAGCGACCAATTGATTAGAGTTTAATGGTTTCACACCTGTTCAGGTTGAAAGTTGTAGACCAAATCACACTTTAATTGTCTAATAGGCCGTGGCGGTAGGGATGAAAGGATTAATTAATTACCAGCTACCGAAGTCTGGTCGTACGCAAGATCATCTGAAACATCCACAAAATAAAGCTGTCAGCCAACGGCACTGCGTGAAGACTGACCCTACTAGATGCCGTCCACCTACTTAGTAAGGCCTTGCGCACTGTCAAGTCAACAACCATTGCCAACTGCTTCCACAAAGTTGCCTTTGTCTTGTCTGACAACGACACAACTGAACAACTGATGTCCGACCGCTGGAGGATGTTAATAGCTAGACGTTTGATGTCTTCATCACAAACGATGGTAACCGGGAGAGCTAAACTGCTCAGACTGATGAGAAAATATACACCAGTTTCCTTGAAGACGAGACCCGACCACGCGATGCCAATTCCTTCAAGAAAAGCAAAGCGACTACTTCAGCCTGTTGTGTCAGATGGAAAATTGAAATTTCATCCGCTTGAATATGCCTTTTAATTTGCCGGTGTTCAAATAAATTGTTGAACCCTGGTTACACAACTGAGATACAATTATATGTATTTCAATAGACAGCGGTTTTATCTTTACAGTCATATGAGCAAGTGTAATGTAGCTATTTAATAACATTGGGTCACTGTACTTAAGACAGTTTCAAAATTATCGAATATGTGGTCAGTTGACTTCATGCAGCTCAAGCAAACAAGAAGGGGATTTACATGTAAGAGAGGTAACTCTAGTGTATCTATATAAAGATACATGTACACTGATTTCATTACGGATACGGCGAAAGTTATACACGTATGCAATTCTTGCACAATCTGACAATTTTCTGGTCTTCGAAACTGCAAAACTTCGTTCGCTGCCCCATGTAATTGAATATTTGTTTATTTGAATATTAAGGTCCTGTCAAATAGCTTATTCAATTAAGCGGCTTGCTCTGTAGGTCATTCATATTTGTGTTCTTATCATTATTAGCAACTGTAGGTATACAGTAAACAGAGGTGCCCAACAGAATGTGGAATCTAGAACGCCAAAATTCAGAATTATAATTCGGGTACACAAAGACTAGATTCCATTTGTTTACTGTATACCAGTAGGCGTGAGTAATGACAAGGTTGAAATGAAAAAAGTAATTTCGGAACTATTCTGGAAAAAAACGGAAATTTAAGATTATTTACTGGACCTGCCACAATATTACCATACTTGTCAGTTGGTCAGATGATATTTCATCTTCACTGGTATAGTGTTATTTTGGTGAATTCCTGTTATTTCAGTGATTCCACGTACCCATTAGATCAGTTAGCTGTATTGATGTTATTAGCATTTGAGAAGAATTTACAGAGTATTATTCCCAGGCCATTTCCATTAGGAGTGCCTCATATCTCCTTCATTTTTGAGCCATTAAGGAGTGGAGTGCAACTCCTATTTATTGCCCCTCCTCCTCATGTGCATGTTGTGTATGCATATGTGCTAGAGGGTTGTGTTAATGATATACTGCATAGAAGGTCCATATATCCAATGGCTTTTATTATGCCACCCGAAAACTTTCGGGGGAGCATATGGTTGCTGTCATGTCTGTCCGTCCGTCCGTCTGTTTGTCCATCTGTCCGTCCCAGCTCATATCTTCTACACCTTTCATCAGAATTTGATCATACTGCAACATAATATTTTTTATTTTAAGGGCTTTTGAACAAAGTTCACTCAAGGTCATTTCTGAAAGGTCAAGGTCACTTATTAATTATGACTTAAAATACCATGAAGTACTTTATATCTCATACACCTTTCATCATAATTTGATCATACTTCACCAAAAATATTATTTAGGTTTAAGAGCTTTTGAACAAAGGTCACTCAAGGTCATTTCTGAAAGATCAAGTTCACGATAAAAAGTTTTATTTTATAACTAATCAAGGTCAATCTTACTCATTTTAGTTTTAGATACTGTGATCACTTGCTGGTCTACAGTTGACTCAATGGGATATCCATATGATACATTGAGATTTGAAATCGTCATCAATTAATACAATGATTTTCTATATATTGAGTCATTCATTTCCTTCATTATTGCTGTGCTTCTTGGAGCATGCATCAGTTTTACTGATTTTTTTAGCTCACCTGAACCAAAGGCTCAAGTGAGCTACATGTATAGTCATAGTGCGCCGTCCAGAGTCCGTCCGTTGTTAACTTTTTCACATTTTCAACCATGGTCCAAAGTAGGTCACAAAAGAGTACCCTCCTTTGACAATATTCTTCTTCACACTGGCTGTATACAGAGACAAACATAATGCATAGAAATGATCTAGAGGGATGAGTGAAGAAGTATTGTCATTTTGGTTCCCTTCCAATATCAAATTTAAAAATTTGTTTTCGACATTTATTTGGACTTGGTGATTTCATTGCAGAAAAATGTCATATCTCCTAGTTAATTGATAATGATGATTTCTCATGGACTATTGTTGTCCTGAATCACATCTTGCAGAGACAGAGCAAATGCTTAATATCAAAATCACCTGAATGGATGTGCAAAAAAGTGTTGTTTTTTATTCTGGTCTGAAATAAAATTTGACATATTTTCAACATTTGTGTTGACTTAGTCACAGTAATGCAAAAATAAATGACTTCTTCCTTCCTGCATGACTGATCATCTAGGTACTCAGGTGAGCGATATAGGCTCACTTGGACCTCTTGTTGTATATGAATTGAGTCATCAATTTCCTGCATTATAACTGCCATTTGGGGAGTATCCATCAGTTTTACAGATGCTCTTGTTACACACTGGAATACTTCTACCACAGTATCAGGTATATTCACTCTGGCCATAACTCTCTCCCAAGGACAGAAAGGAAGCAGAGATTGTATTTTGGATAAGAAATTGAAATTGAAAAATTTTTAACTGAGTATGACGGGGATGGAACCATTATCTAGTGAGACCCTCAGATTATGGTACAAATCCAACACCTTATCCACTGCGCCATCTGCAGTAATGTGCTGTATGCCGATATAGATGAATTTGTAATGGATATTTTTAAATGATATTATTATAGTTATGAAAGGAAATCGTCACATCTTGCAAGTTGAGTGTAAGCTAGAGAAATGTTATAAGACCTCTTTACATTGACAGTGAAGCTTTAACACTGGACAACAAAATGATAAATACTCCCTCCAAATCGAACAGAATGATGTCAAATTATATTTTTACATGTTAGATTTGGAGGGATCATTACCCATAATCAATTTAATAATTTTAATCAATTTAATGATAACAGAGAAAAGGTCGTGATATATATGGCAATACCAGACATACAATCATATAAAGTTTTTCCGCTCAGATTTGCGTCATATTACTATTACGTCATTATTCAGCATTAACGTCATAATGAAAATCCCGGCAAAAAGTTGTTTGATTAGTATTAGGCCCCTTATATCATTTAGAATTGGGAAAAAGACTATCGAGACAATGATTTCCAAACACCTTGGCATGTATTCCACTTTGACCTACAGTCATTTCGGTCTTTTGCAATTTCAGCTCAATAATGTTTTGGCCCATCAAAAAGACACTTCAGCAACTCATTCGGCCTTACACTCAAGACACTTTGGCCCATTTCTTCTTTCTAACTTTGTGAGAATGTTATTTCTTACTGGTATATTTTAATCGAGTTTCTTTTCACCAAAAACATTTTTTCTACTTGTGTTGCTTTTCTGATGATTCCATGTACTGCATTTATTGCATGTTAATAGTGTTATGGTCTTGCTTGAATAATATGCTTCTTTTCCACAATACAGAGATGAATTATTTTGTTCTATTATTTATTTTGTAAATGAAAGAAACTTCAACTTGTACAGGTAATGCTTTTTAATAACATTGAAATGTCATTTCAGTTGACCGTACTAAGTCTATTGCACAACTGCTTTTCAATAAAATATATTACTACAGTGAAAGATAGGTTTTCATTTCTGTCCCAGATGTCATTTTTGCAAATTTGTTTTTCTTATTTACATTTATTCTCATCTTGTTGGTTGGTTGATTAGTGTTTTACGTTGCTTTCAACAATATTTAAGTTATATCGCGACATGGAAGCAGGAGGTTACCAACCTCTTAAACATAGTGGCGCAACCCAGGAATCGAACCCGGATCGTCGGCACCGCAAGCCAAGTGCTTCACCACTACACCAAGCCTGCTCCTATTTTTTTTTTATTCTCATCTTGTATTAAAGTCTTATCAGTTTTCATGCTCACAAGGGTGATGCATAAGCTTTTGTCCCATTTAAAAGCTAACAGTGTAACCATAATGTCATTTGTAGTTTATTGTAATGTTATTGCTCTAATGATTTGTAATGCCATCATGGATTTTACTTATATGGTAGCTGAGAAATGAACATTGATTATTTCACTTGGTTGAGGCCAAGTGGCCAAAGTTCGTAAAAGCGTGTCTTCTATTTAATTCTCGAAATAAGTCAATAAACTTAGTATCAATGCAAAAGAAAAATTACAGCTTTACCACCAAGATGGTGGACAAGAAAGCAAAATTTTAACCATGAAAGAAATGACTTATTAGGGATATTGCAGTTTATTGACATGAAAAGATATTCTTCTATATTAATAGCCATGTCATTGTTTTCCAAAGAAAATTAAGAATATAGCCTGCATTGTCTTTTGTTTTTTGCAGAAGTGTCATATCATTGAACTGAAGTTGCAAGTGACTAATATTGCATATGGCCGAAATGACTGTAGGCTGAAATGGAAAAAGGCCAAAGTGTTTGGCACTTGAGACAACTTATCTCCAAAATAATACAACTCCTGACATCTGTATTAGTCACCTCTCCTAATTGGTGACAGGTTGTCTCCTTGAATGTGAAACTTTGGACATTTGGTCCAGTAATCTTCAAAACATCGATGTATCGAACCAATTAATACTGGATCAAAGAATTTTCAATCTTTATAACAAACGTGTTTCAGAAAAAATTTACGGTATGCTGCATGTACCTGTGGTAGTTTTGATACTAAAGTATTACTACCTGACAGACAGACCTATATTTACACAGACACATCAGGAAGTGAATAAAAAATTGCATTTCTGCAAAACAGAAGTAGCATTAAAATGGAGCAAGTCATCATTGACATTGTAACCTTAATGAGCCCACTAGTTTAATCAAGTTTTTAAGAGGATTTTAAGTCTGGAATATCTTAATTTTAATTGTCAATTTCAGTCACTGTTGCACGATTAACCAAAAAAGGTCTTGAGGAATTTGCTCCTGTTGCATCCAGTAAGCTTAGAAGAAAGGTCACAAACTTATCCACAGATGAAGATGTTAAGTATGCGGGAAAAAAGACATCAAGATCACAGTTACAAGAATTTTCATTTGGTAAATACTCTCATAAAAAAAAATAGTACAGCCAAAGTTACTCTATATTTCTTTGCAGCGTTTAACAAAAGTCCAGGTCCAACTGGTCATTAGGTCAGGATTTTACAAGGACAGAAATCCGCATTTTGCCGGTCCAGATGTCCAACACACATTTCTGCACTGTTTACTTTCACATTGAAGGAAGTCTTTTTCTTCCCTAGTCAAAAACGTGTCGATAATGCCCATTGGATAAAATCTATTTGTTGGCGAATCAAATTCTCTGAAACTGCTGTCACTTGTTAATGCATTGAGTAATAAGTCGAGAATACTGATTGGGTACGATAAAAAAAAAAGATTCAGTTCACTAAAAAATGATTCGGACCCGCAAAAATTGCTGTTTTACTGGTCCGAATGACCACCAGATCTCAGGGACATTTGTTAAACTCTGTCTGTGTCAGAATTTTCTTCACATACTTTATGTCCCTGCCATGAAATGGCTACATGAAGTGTTTGTTCATTTTGTCATCCTGTTCCATACATGGTTTCTGGATGATAACTCATATACTTCAGATTTGTTGTTACTTATCAAGAGAGAAAGGAGCCTTGCATGTTCATTCCTGCTGACCACTTGTTGGTGTCCCATCTTCTGAATGAGGTAGATGAGAAGACAAGTGAGGGATCTAAGGGATTCCTCACTGCTTCCTGTAGGTTTGTTGCATAGGTCTAAACTTTCGTTCAGTGCAGGAATCGAATATTTTTACCACATAATAAATATCTGAACAATTGTAGCCAAGATGCTTGGCTCATGACTGAGATGTACTCGGTTTGATGTCCACTAGTGGCTCATTGGTATCTGGACTTTCAGATGCGGCAGCAAAAACCGAGGTCCCGTGTCACAGTAGACATTGCATTCAAAATCCCTCATTGCTTCAAGTGGGTCTGTTCCTTTTCTGCACAATGTATACAGATGTCATCACCATATAAATGCAGTAATCTTAGTTGATGTAAATCAAGAATCAAATACAAAAAATACATTAGCTTAAAATGATATTGACATGATGTAAAACAAAGAGCAAGCAAGGTTCAATTTTGTAGATACAGACAGTGCAGAGGAAGATGATGGAGATAGGGATGATGAAGAAGATGGTGTGATTGATCAGTCTGATGATATAGAAGATGATGAGGATGATGAAGAAAATGATGATTCAGTTGATGAGGAAGAAATAGAGAATCTCCTTAGTTTTAAATCAAAGTTCAGCAAATCATCACAAGATTTATCACAAACTGGAAATAAATTTAGGTTAGATTCTACATGTATATATGACATGTGATACAATGTTGCCTACTAGAAAATTGATTTAGTGGTCATATTAATCAATAAAAAAAATTGGTCAAATTGAATTTAAGAGAGGTTGATAATTTCCATTTACCGGTTGTAAGACTTAGATTTGAAAAATCTGAAAACATTATTACAAACAGATACAAGAAAGATTGCATTTAACATAGCATTAAAGAATTTTCATTTTAATTGAACATGGAGAATAAACGAATCTATATCTATTGTCTGGTGATGATTGAGAAATTCACTATCCTAAGTGTCAGGTTAACTTGGTCCATTTTGAGGAATGGACTAGTTGACTTGACACGAGTGTCAGTGGATTTCTCGATCATTACTAGGCAATAGAAATTGATTATTTTTCTCTCATATTTACTCTCACTAACAGGATTTGTTTGTAAACAACAACCATTTTTCTTAATTTGAAACAATAAACTTCAATAAATATCATTTTAAACACATAAATCACTGAATATATTTGAAAATATTCAAGTTGAACTTCACCATACATAATCGATACACAATGATGTCAGTATGATGCCAGTAACTGAGTCTGTGTCATTTCTGGTAAAATGTATTAAGCTTATCTTCGACTACCCTGTAGATGCCAGGCTGATCATTTTGCACATATTATAAGGATAATTGTGAATATGGGAGAAAAGAGCCTCCACAAACCATAACTTATTCTATTTTTAGCTTTATTGATGATGGACATTACAGCAAGTATGCAGATGATTATGATAATGAAGATGATAATGAAGATGATGAAGAAGATGATGATAGTGATGATGGACAGGAAGAAGATTCCTTTGATGACGATGATACATATAGAAAAGGAAAAGTTCGGAGTGATGAAAGTGAGATAGAGGAAGATAGTGAGATGGAGGAGGATAATGATGGTGATACTATTACTGCTGAATTGCTTACATTCATATTTACATCAAAATTTTGTATAATTAACTTCAAGACATAAGGGAATCAAGAGGATATATGTAAAAATTGATGATATTTTATTTTCTTAAGTGCTGTAGTGAGTAAAGTCATTAAATGTCAATGATTTGCACTCCAATGGTTCTATTATTTAAAAATAGAATTGTTTGAAGTTTTAAATGTATTAATCTATGATGAACAATTTTCAGTGGAATGAACGTATTTTAAAATTTTGTTATCAGTTTTCCTTAAATATTAGTTGCTTTTCATTTGGTGCTTTGCTGATACAAGGTTCAATTAGGTGATTCGTCTGCCCTTGAAAGGAACTCTCTTACATTTTGCATATCTCAGTCACAGGGGTTTGTGACAGAGTAAATAAGGTTTTTATTTATATGTTAGATTAGCGGCACAAGACGGGGTTTATTTTGTGTTTATGGTAGAAGAAACCTAAGCTACAACCGAAAAAGATAACTCAGGATAATCTGGAGGAATTAATTTCGATTGAATTCCAAATTTATTCGGTCACGAACCCCTGTGATCTCAATGACGAACTGTAAATAAGATAAATGTAACTGCTACTTGACTACCTCACCTTGGCAAATTGACCATACAATTCAGAAAAGTACATGTATATGGAATTAACAGTCAGTACACAACTTTTATACCACTGTTTTGTGAATTGCACTAATAAACCAAAATAAATAAAGTAGAGATCTCATCCTATTAAAGTGTCATGTAGAGACCATTCACATTCATGCAATACCTTGTCATCCAAATGTACAAAGTTATCTCTTTAGCTACTTTTTTGTGGAAATAACACAGTTTTAAATTATTCTATGTTTTGCTTGGTCCAGAATAATTATGGTCTTGTGTTGAATATAACTTAATGAATGTAATGTTATGATAGTGTAGTCTTGTTCATCAGTGCTCTAGAATTAGGCTTCCCAGTTACCTTGCATTAGTTGTTTTTGTGATAAAAAAAGTAGATCATCATATGCAACTTAGCCAGTTGAGACAGATGCACAGTGTATATACAGAGCAAGTCTTTTGTAACATTCAAAGTTTTAACATTACTTATCAGAAAATATTTTCACTGGAAACAATTATTTTTTTTGTGGAAACAAATATAATGGTTCCTTTTTTTAATTCAAGTTGGACAGGGTGAGTTATTTTTTTGATTGGGTGAGTGTTTTTTACCTGTCACTTACCTGTGGATAATACAAAAAATTCTTGAGCACTGTACAGAGAAAAGATACTCATACTTTAATTTTGATATGGTAATACATATCATTGCAATTACAAATTTTGATGTTTGTCTTCAAGGTGATGGAATATCTAGTTTCTCCAAGTCTAGTCTTCAAGCAGAAATACAGAAAGGGCAAGCTGCTAAACAACAGCTGGGTATGTAAGGAATCAATTAACAATATTAGAACATTGGTTGAAGTAGTATAAATCAGGGATCAGGAAGGTCACGTGCCCTGCCACAAAGTCCCTTTCAAATTGAAAATGGCGCATTAAACCACTTATTCGGTGCGCCCTATTGCGCATTCAAATTTCAAAGCAGGAAACATTGGTTCAGCAATGTGCGTTTTCGGTTTTTGACATAAGTGTCTTCGTAATGTCTTGTGTGATAAAGACGCATGATTTACAGCGATACGATCTTAAAAGTGCTCCCGAAAATGATCCCCATTGCCTATCCAACAGGCTTTTAAAAGCTTAGCTTCCAGTCAGTTATTGCCTCTTTCTCTGGCATTAGCACTAGAGGTCGTTTTAGTGAAGTTGCATGTACTCCCAAATCAGCTGATCTTGAAAAGCAGCCGTACAGTCGTACATGTTAGGGCGTAACCGTAATTAAGGTATTTACGTAATCAACTATGTATTTCTACTTCATGTAGACACCCTTTCACGCCATAACAAATTGATGCAACATACATGTAACGAACTATAAAAATTTGACCAAGTCTGCGAATAATTGCTGGTGTATGCTCTGCGCATCACTTGCTTATGTTCTTTGTATGATATGTGTACGCTGTGTGTATGTTGTACAAATTGAAATACAGCACGTGGCTTATTTATATATTACTCAATGAATGTGTTTCTACATCTTAATTTCATTGTAAGTTTCAGATCACATATTTGTATATACACATGCAACACAATTTCGTTCATGAAAAAATCATGTTGCAGAACTGCAAAAAAAGTACTGTTCTTGTCATCCTTCTGTGCATTCCATGACGATTTCCACATTCGTTCATAAAACTTTTATATAATCACCGATATTTCAGACTACAAGGTCAAAGCATTAAGACTCACAGCTAGTTTACAATCTGTGTGTTAGCATACACTACATGTACGTTACTCATACGTTTAACATACGGTAAGAGTTCGCAGTGGAAACGCCAATGATACACATATATGTATAATGTGATTGCTGTGTCCAGGCTGTTTGTCGGCATACATCGAGATTTTTGTGCATGCACAGGATTTCTCGACGTACGGAACGAGCTATGAACTACGAGTGCATACAAAGACGAACTTGAAACGCTTTTGTAACGTTCTCCCAACATACAATGTTCTGCCAACTTATGACAACGAGTGTCAAAGTTTCGCCAAATGCAGGCATAGGCATTTCTAATTCATTATAGAGTGAAAGCCACATAAATTGGTTTTAGGCTTATGATTTTCAGTGAATTGCATTTTCATTGGGTTCAACTCTGTTTACAGTACGGGTTTACCAAAGATTGTTGGTAAAACAGGCTATAGGCACCAAAAGATCATGGTTCTAGTCAAAATAAAAGTGCTGGGTCCTGGGACTTTAGTATATCATTGTTACCAAACTTCACAATAGACTGAGTCCCACAAATTTTGAGAAATGGTTCAGAGTTAGAATTGAAGGCAAATTAAGGACTTCTCAACCACAGTTTTGTTAAATCACTGCAGAAATTCGTAACAAAAATGTATAATTAAATCAAACTGAATTTCCCTTCATTGTTGAACAGATTTGTTATTGTTGTCCTGTCCCCTGAACTACTCAAAAGTTATATATAATAAATATGACACATAACACAACTTTGCAAAAATTGAATTTTCTAAATGGCCCTTTCGTAGTGAAAGATGGCCCATTGAAATTGAAAATGGCCCATTGAAGTTTGAGCAAAGGGGGCCATAGTCCCATTGATCCAGTTTGCCTTCCCAATCAATGATAAATACATAACTTTTGTGCCAGATTTAGTCAGTATTGTTTGTAGAAAATTTCTGTTAAAAATATTCTTACTGTATATGTAAGAATTAAATGGAAAAAGTATTATGTTATATCATTGAAATATGCAAGATATTTGCAAGACACTTCATGTTCTTCTCTTTCTCTATGCTCTTGTATAGTGGGTGAATTTGGGACACAAAATTGTGGTTAGTCTTAATGAGGCAGTCATACAAGGGCATGATAAAATTCAGTATTTTCTATGTTTAGCCATATTTACAATTAACAACCATATGTGGAACCTCTGAATGAATTTTATGTAATGTATGGGTAGACATTCTATAAAATTGTCAAAGGTGCCATTTCCTGCATACATTAGGAAAGTTCACAAAATCATGGTCAATTTAGGGTTATGTCCCATCGAGTTTGTTCTACTCTTACTTCCTGTCACGGAAAACTGTGGCAATATTCATTTAGTATATATTTCTCCAGGAATTAAAAGTGTAAGGTGTGACCTCTGATGATGTATGTTTTTTGTATATACATGTTGATTTATCATAATGCTAATGATGTCATGTTTTGGGGTCATGTCTCCCATTTCAAGATGGTAAAGTTGAAGGCTATTGCAACCATCAAAATTGCACAGGTTCCCAAAAAGATTTACAGTAATATTAGGGAAAACTTATTAGGTTTATATGGTATTTTTTTATGTTATAGGACTTTGGGATGCATTGTTAGAGAGTAGAATCAAGTTTCAGAAGGCAATATCATTAATCAACCAACTACCACAAGCCGACACATGGAATGAATTCACAAAGTTTGGACAGGAAAACTTCAAAATAGAAGCCTCTAAAGGTATTGAAGACAATCTGAATACAGTATAAAAGTTGATATATTCTGTGCTAGATTTATCTGTTTAGAATATAGGTTCTTGAAAAACTTACAATCCACAAGTTAAGAAACTCACAAAGAATTGTAAATCTGTTGTCTAATTTACTTGCAGTAAAGACTTTAGGCACTACGAAAGAAAGCCATAAATTAAGATGAGTGTTTCTCAATGAAAGATTAGGAAACACTGCTGTTATTTATGTGCACAACCATCGAGTGAATAGTTTTCTTCTGCCAATCATTTTCATGTATTTAGATCACTAGATAAACTTTAAGTTTCCATCCTAATGTATTGAATACTGCATTCTATATTTCAGCACAAACAAAGTTGAAGAAATTATTAGATAAATTAACCCAGCTGCAGACAGTGTTGTTATTACAGCAGAGTGAAACCAGTCATATTGTTACAGGATCTAATCAGTAAGTACTACAACACATACTTGTATTAAAGACAAGAGTTATAATTTTACACAAAAATTAGGATCAGTTGGGTTACAGGAAACATGGATATTTTTCTTTTGGCCTGAAGTGAGATAACATTGTCTTCTAGTTTTGCACAAAATGTATATATATAATGTATAAATATTTACAATGTTTAGAGAGAAGAAAAAGACAGAAGACATGAATGAAGAGATTACAAGTGAATCAGAGGAGGAGGAAGAGGAGGAGAAAGCAGTAACAAAAAAAGATGGAAAGATGGAGAGTTTGAAAAGAAAACTATCATTAGAGGCATATCCAGACTTTATTGCAAAGAGACATACAAGCTTCAGTTTATATAGGTTAGTATCAACATAATTTTTGTGTCCTCTGCAAAGTAGAACATCATATAGGGATCATTTGGTCCATTATCTGTGTGTTCATCTCTCCATTTGTCAGTCCAACTTTCTGTCCTTGGTTTTAACTATTATTTCAAACTACATGTGTGCTCCTTTGTACTCTGTATTCTAGATATTTGTACCGGTTGATTTTTTTAAATAGGCATCTGTTAATGGCTGTTTCCCAGTATATCTGTCTTTCAGCGGTGTTTAGAGAAATTTGTACAATTTCTCCTAAACTTAATTAAGTCTTTAGTCTTCTCTTAAGGGATAGCAGAGGATAGATAGAAATAAGATTTTTATGCTTCTCGAAAAATTTCGGGGTAGCATATTGTCGCTGTCCTGTCCATGTGTCTGTACATCAATCCAAGCGCATATCTCTTATGCCTTTCATCGGAATTTAATCATACTTAACCAAAATGTTATTTGGGTTAAGGGCTTTTGAACAAAGGTCACTCAAGGTCATTTCTAAAAGGTCAAGGTCATTTATTAACTATGACTTAAAATACCATGAAATACTTATATCTCCTACTTCCTTCATCAGAATTTGATCATACTTCACCAAAATGTTATTTAGGTTAAGGGCCTTTGAACAAAGGTTACTCAAGATCATTTCTGAAAGGTAAAGGTTACTTATTAACTATAATTTAAAATATAATGAAGCACTTACATCTCCTATACCTTTAATCAGAATTTGACCATACTTCACCAAAATGTTATTTAGGTTAAGGGCTTTTGGTCAAAGGTCACTCAAGATCATTTCTGAGAGGTCAGGGTCACAATAAAAAGTTTTATTTCATAAGGCCAAAAAAAAATATAATTCTGTTTCTGGTCGCCCGACAGTCCCTACATTTTACCCTCCGACCCTAAAAGTTTTTGTATATTTTCCAGAAATATCAAAGTTGACTGAACTTTTTTTAACATTTAACAAAAGAGTCTCGTAAATGTTTGAAAACAGAACTCAAACGGCTCTGTCAATAAAGCGCATGATAAACGTTGACTATGCAGCATGGCGATGGCGTCGGGTCCATTTAAATGCCGAAATTACTAGTGTTTGCCGAAATTACCAAATAAGTTACCGAAATTACCAATAATGTTACCGAAATTACCACTCATATGGTAGATAATGATGTTATTTACCACAAAAAAATGGGGTTTTTTTTCCATAATATTATACCTTCAATGTAGTTATATTCATGGATTTGCGATGAAGAAACCCAGGAAAACAAAATCAATAGCCAATAATAAGTAATGTTTGGTGTGGCGAAATATTGAAGCTAGCAAGTGTGTTGTCCATAGAATTTAAAGACCATATGGAAAATTTAAATCTTTTATTTTAAGAATCTGTCTATGTGCACTGTTAAGGTTCCTCCATACCCAGGAACTGACACTTTTAATGACAGTTTGTCACAATATGGCAATTTAAATGTACTGGTGTCATGAAACTGAGATATATATTTTGTGGCCTAACTAATCAAAGTCAAGCTTACCCATTTTAGTAAAAGATACTGTGATCACTTGTTGTTGTACTCAATTGGATATCCATATGATACTTTGAGATTTGAAATAGTCCTCATTTAATGCAATGATTTCCTATATATTGAGTCATTCATATTCTTCATTATTGCTGTGTTCCTTGGAGCATCCATCAGTTTTACTGATTTTTTGTATATGAATTGAGTCATCAGTTTCTTGCAATGTAAGTATTGCTGCCGTTCGGGAAGCATCCATCAGTTTCACTGATACTCTTGTTTCTTAAGGTTTAATTTCAACTATTTCAGGGGTTCTTTTATAAACATCATCAAGTTTGTATATGACTGTATCATTGCTTCTGAAATGTTTATTGTGCATTACAGGAACGATATCATACAGAAATGGTATGATAAAACAAGACTAGCTACTGGCAGGATCAAAAGCAAGTCATTTGGTAGTTTTGATATGTCAGCTCTTAAACAGATTGAGCAAGTGAGTAGAACATTATGATTCAAAAATTCCAACTATATGAAGTTGACAAGCTGGTCTTTTGTTAGATTTACAGGTATTTGTTGGTTTTTGAAAGTCAAAGATTATTTTACTTGCATGATAACGGTGTCTATCTAATACAATGCACTGAGGTTTACAGCTACGAAATCCACCCACTTGAATTGATGAGAAATAATTGAAATGTCCACATCTACTGTGACATGGAACTTTCATTTTTACTGTCTCTTATGGAAGACAGGACACAGATGATTCACCATTGAGATTTCAAATGGTGGCCTCTCAGCCATGAGCTAAACAAGCTGCACTTGCTCATATTTGTGGATGCTGAACCTTTATTATATGAAAAAGGGACTCACCGGTATATTTTAACATGGAGCCATTTCTCATTACTTAGAAATAAAAGATAATTATATCATGTACCAGGATCAATAGATCAGGAGGTATCATTTTTGTCCTGTCTGTCTGTCTTTTTGTTTACAACTTTAACATTTAACAGAATTTTCCAACCTTCCCAGTCTCTACTCAATATTTCACATTTATGTTCCTTGTGGCAAAACATTTTCATGTGTATCATACCATTAATTTATGACTCTGTGACCTTGAACCCCACCCCCCATGTTTGACCTACTTTCAAAATATAAATCCTTGGACATAACTTATCAACCATGGGAAATAGGACTTTCATATTTCACATGTGTGTTCTTTCTGGTGAGGCCTTTCCATTGATACCATAATTTATGATCTTGTGACCTTCACCATCAAGATTGTCCTGCATTTAATATAATTTAGAAAAATGCTTACCATATCCATAATATTTGAATCATATGACGTAGAGCTTTTGTACTGCATCCCATTGATACTATTATCTATGACCTTGTGATTTTAACCTGCATGTTTGGCATTCTTATATAAAAAATGCTTACCATAGCCATAATGACTTTGTAACCTTGACCATAAACTTGGATCTACATAAAAAAATGTCCTTCCAGAATTTTTTTGTCTTCAGTATCATGGTGTTTCATAAACACATCATGTTTTATTTTCATATGTGTATCTTCTGTTTGTAGATTCTTAGTGACAAGGAACGTCTTGTAAAAAGGACTCAAATTAAACGATCCACATACCGTATATATGGTAAAAAAGAGGATCCAACAGTGGAAAAATCTGTTTCTACTGACCCAGATGAAGTAAGTATTTGAGGCTTTAATATATTTATCTTTATTATCCTATATGATGCAGTATTAAAGTTATCTATACAGATTATAGCATGATTCCAAATTAGTACCAGAGCTACCGTATTCACTCATGTATAATACACACTTTTTTCATAAAATCTGACTGATTTTCCAGGTGCGTATTATACACGAGATCTAAAACAAGGACCTTTTTTCAGACATTTGGGAACCCTTACTTGACCAATGAAATGGATTTTAGACACTTGATAGAGATTATTATACAGTTTTACCTCCTTGTGTTGAACACTTTACAATATGCACTGAAATGAAGAGGTTTCTACAAATGAGACTAGCGTATTTTAAAATAACAAGTGCCGATGCAATCCAATTATCTAATCATCATTGATCAAGGTGAAATGGCATCATGGTCAAACAATCAGCCATTACCGTACACCCCGCAGGGATAATTGGTTGTCCACATTTGTTCTACCTTTACAGCTGTGTTAATCAATTTATTTTGTACAAACATTGACACTTAGAGATAACGGGTGTAAAATATATAGAAAATGGTGGCTTTGCTTCATTATCGGTATTTTATCAAGAAAACTTATTACAGTTGCTAATTGTTACAATTTTATTAACCATTCTTTATAGTTTTCTTTCTATTAATACACTGTATGGATCACAAATTAATTTTATTACGGCAGTTGAGTTTATACCAGTTTTTGAATATCGTAAGGTTCAGGCGCGTAACCAATTGTGTTTTCCGTAAAGTAAAATCTCTTCGTAATACAGAGATTGTTTTCTAGCTAAACTTAAGGTTCTTGACCTTTTGCTTATGTGGCAATTTTACCTGCGTACATGTATTATACACAAGATGTGGATTTTTTCTTCATTTATTTTCTAAAAGTTGGGGTGAGTATTATACACTGATGCGTACTATACACGAGTGATTACGGTACACATGTTAAGATACATGCATTTTGAATTTAGATGCTGATTTAATACAAGTGATAATTACCTTCCAGCGTTTTAGGTTCATATTGAAAACAAATCATTTTAAGCTTCAAGTAATAGTCTTTGTTCAACAAATGTATGTAGTTACCGGTATATCTCATTTCTATGAAGTTTATTAACTTTGTCTCTTATTAATTCTGTTATGTATGGGCAATCAGTGGAGTATTTAACCCATTTAAGAAAAAGACTTCTATCAGAAATTCTTTGTTACTTAATGCATTGAGCAGATAGTACTGACGAGGCTATGAAATCATCATATTTAAACTACTGCTTTAGAAAGACTTTTACATACGTACCGTACATGCTTTAGTATTCAACCAGAAGCTACAGAATTCAATCACCTTGTGATTTTTGAATAATAAACTGTATGAAATTGATAAAATTAAAGACAGTTATACTTGAAAATAAGAACTATGAAAGTAATAATTAAAGTAGGTCCATTACAAGCATATTCTTGTGTAAGACCTCAACACTAACACGTGGTTGTGGCAAATAAACTACTTTTTAAGTTTTCCACATCATCCACCACTCCCCTCTCACGCATCAAAACATAGTAACAAGGATGTATACAATGTGGATATTCAAACTGGAAAAATATAAGCATTTATTGATGTTATTGCTCGATATAGATTGTGTTGTGTAATTTAAACTGTTTACGATATTTAGATACGGTAGTTGAAGAGTGGGTCATCTAGCTTACATCTTCAGTATTCAGTTAACCAATGGAGGTGATAGTGACAATGGACATAGAATTCGAAATTTTAACCTACCATAAACTACAATTCTTTTAATAATTCTATTGCTGTTTAATAGGAAATTAATAATCATAGAAATTCAAATTAAAAGTAACAATGAGAGTGGGATATATGTTAGTCACTTTCCTCAGCATTGAATGTCTTCTATATTTGCAGAAATTGGCAGTAAAAATAAGATGGAATTATGATAAAATAAATGTCAAGAGATATAGCAACACAACTGCTTGTTATTTCTGTAGATGACACCCACAGTTAACGTGGTTGCATAATCCAGCCATTGCTGTCCACATGTATTTTTCATATGTCCACATCAGCTGTGCAATATGGAATAGATACTTTCCATTCTACAGGTTTCCATTGCTGAGAACATGAAGAGTTATGATTCTGAGATATTTGATGACAGTGACTTTTATCATCAACAACTTAGAGAGCTGATAGAGAGGAAAACCTCTGACATCAGTGACCCTGTAGCACTTAGTCGGTAAGTGTTCCTGATTCAACTAGTGACTGAATGTTTAATATGGTATTTGATTACCCTATTCTTCCATGCATAATACAGGCTTTTTTTTTTCAAAATTGCTGATTTTGATTTTATAGGTTCGCCTAAATACTGGAACAAAACTATTGCAAGTTTTTTTTCTCTCAAAACAAATACCATAGGAAGAAGTCCATTTAAATATGATTGCTGAACTTTCAGCAAGTGCTTTGATAACAAGGAATTAAATTGAATCTTTATTGATTGTGAAATGGATACCTTCCTGCTCTGTATAAGCGAAAAAAAAAATATCAATAATATATTTAGCAATGTTTTCATTTACATTTATAAGACAGCATGCAAAATTAAGCATAATATTCCAGATTGAAGAAACACTGTATCTTTACACTGAATGTCATCTGATTAACCATACTTGGATAATTGAATAATCATGCTATTTTGACCACACATGTAATAGATAAGTGGCACACCAAGACAAACATGTGAATATTTAACCAGTTGATCTCAACATTGCATCCATATGCTAATTTTTTTTTACTCCCAGAAAAATTCTGTGAGCATATAGTTGTTTCATAAACAGTTAGAATTTTATCATATGAAAGTTCTTTTGGAACATGGTCTTTTGAACAAAGGTCACTCAAGGTCATTTTGAAAAGATCAAGGTCCTTCAGCATAAATTACTGGAAAAAACCTCATATTTCTTAAACCATTCATCACAATTGTATCGTATTTCTCCTATTTGGAGACTTTCTAATAAAGGTCACTCAAGGTTATTTCTGAAACGCCAAGATCACTTTGCACATATCCCTAAAAATATTGGGAAAGGCCGTATATCTCTTCAACCATTCATCAGAATTATTCCTTGAGACAAGATCTTTTGGACAAAGGTCACTGAAGGTCATTTCTGCTAAGTCAAGATCAATCGGCACATATCCCTAAAATATTGGGAAAGGCCTTATATTGCTACAATTATAAGAACCATCATATTTCAAACAAATGTTCACTGGGACAGAAACTTTTAGACAAAGGTCACTCAGGGTCATTTCTACAAAATCAAGATCACTCAGCACTTATACCTGAAATATTAGGCCTGTATTTCAGCATATTCTTTGGGACAGGGTTCCTTGGTTCAGGAACTTTTGGACAATACTGACTGAAGGTCACAACCTTGAATATTAGGTAAGGCCTTAATTTCAGAAGATTACCAACATTTTATGATAATTCTACAGACAGTTTTACGATATTGTCAGTTGTCAGGATTTCAATCTCTTTGAGTATGTGCTTCAAAAAATCTATCATTAGATATCAATATATTTATTAATGTTTCAGACAATGGTTAGAAATTCAAAAACTGCGTAACAAGGTGAAAAAGAAAGTAGACACCAAAGCAAGTAAAGGAAGAAAAACTAGGTAAATCTTTCATTCATTTTACGTTGTTTCATTTTTATTACATTAATAGAAGTTGATACACAAGATATAGGATACATGTAAGTGATCAATTCATTGAAACCATTTATGAGATTCTTATTTACAGCTTATAGGAGAGTGTACCGGTATTGTATACCATCTGCTTTAGATATACACTATTTTCAATAATTCGAATCATAGGACGTAATTATATTGTGTCTACAAAATTTGATTGTGAAGCAAGTCACACATAGAAATCACCATGTCTGCATGATTGTCAGTTTGTCAGATGGTCAGTAGAATGATGGGTAGCAGGCATCCTGTTTGTTCCTTTATACACTGTTTATGTGAAGTAAAAAGATAATATCTTTTAAACTAAAATAAGATGCATTTCCTGTATTTATTGAATTTTCAGATACAATATCCATAAGAAATTAGTCAACTTTATAGCACCTAAGGACACATGCACATGGTCAGATGAAGCCAGGTAGGTGATAACAGGCACTTTGACACTTAATTTTGTTTGATACTTGTTTTATGTCACCCTCTGCACACATGTTTTGTATTTCGGATGAGACAGTAAAATCCGAGGTCCCGTGTCACTGTAGGTGTGGAACGTAAAAGATCCCTCACTGCATGGGGTGGGTCCATTGCAAAGGTCTAAATTTGTATGCAATGTATCAAGCAGATGCCTTCACCATATATGTGAAATAATCGTGGAGTGACATGAAAAATTATTTAATTAATCAATTCAGCAATACTCAGTAACATTGTCACCTGTGTTTAACTAAAGCTTTCCTCAATTCCTATGATTATCTGATACCATCTGGAAACAAAATACATTTAAAATGCTGTGAATATACTGTCACATTCTTTTTTTTACATCATTCTAGAAATAATTAGATAAATGCTATACATTATATTGTGTGTGGTTTGCTTCAGTTGTTTGACCATACTTTGCTAACCCTTTTAGTTTTATCAAAAGTATGGTGTGTTTTGAGTTGTATGTATGGTGTACTTGAGTATTATTATGAGTATGGTGTGCTTTGAGTCGTATGTATGGTGTGCTTGAGTATTATTATGAGAATGGTGTGCTTGAGTATTATTATGAGTAGGGTGTGCTTTGAGTCATATGTATGGTGTGCTTCAGTATTATTATGAGAATGGTGTGCTTGAGTATTATCATGAGTATGGTGTGCTTTGAGTTGTATGTATGCTTGAGTATTATGAGCATGGTGTGCTTGAGTATTATCATGAGTATGGTGTGCTTTGAGTTCTATGTGTTGTATGTTTTGAGTTTTAAGATGAGTTTTAAGTTTATAATGAGTATATTTTTTCTCTTGAATTTATTACAAGTACAATATGTTTTTAGTTTTATTATATGTACAGTGTGTTTTGAGTTTATAAATAGTATAGTGTGTATCACTTGATTGTTTATTTTACTAATATATCTTAATTTATCCCAATGGCAGTTCAGTTTGATTGTAAAATTTTCTTTAATGGTAAGCAATTTATTTTGATTGTACATCAATTTCATGATAGTTATTATATGTTCACATAAAAATATTATTGTTTGTATTTTGTAGGGATGATTTATTCAAATCATTATTTGGGAAACAATTCCAAACATCCTCAAATGATGCTTCATGGAGGTAACAGTAACAGATTTCTCTGTAGATTACCATCATATGCCTATATAAAAGACATTACAATGATGAAGAGCAAGATAGAAAGTTTTGATGGATTGAACTTATATTTATGCACTATAGAGTACTAATTGAACTAAATTGATAACAAATGAGATATACACACATATAAATATTAATAAATAAAAGAGATGATGTTGTTCTGTTTCTTCAGCATTAATATTACACATATTTATTACACTGGAATCACCCATGCTGTCTCTCTGTCCACTTTTCTGTGAGTAGAGGCAAACTTGTCTTTGCTACTCTTCCTGAATCTCTGAATGAACTGATATTAGATTATTTCAAGGGATGGATCTGGGGAAGGGGCAATGTAGGCTATAAATAGTACCTTCCTCTGATAAGTTGTGTCTTCAGAGCAGCTACATTGATCATTATATTGGATTGGATATATATACTTGATCTTGTCATGAAACTACTAAAAATATAAATGGATTAAGTCTTTCTGAAATTCGGCACAAAGAAAGACTGCAATATGTTAATGTCCATGAAGGAAGTACTGGCACTGATACATGTAAAAGATGAGGAAGGTGACTATTGATTCTTATTGGAGCTATTGCCCTTTGAAATGTGTGAAAAATGTACGTTAGAACTTTTTTAAGACTATAATTCAATGACTTTCAAGAAGTCGGTGTGGCTCAGTGAATGAGGTGCTCTGCTTATGTCAGAAAGGGTTCAACTCCCGCCCTGTGCGCACCAGTGTCCTGTCTTTCAGATAAGACAGTAAAAACCAAGGACCGTATCATGGTAGATGTCCCTCACTGCTTTGGATAGGTCCGTTGTAAAGGTATGAATTTCAAGGCTATGAATGGAGCATATGTTGTTGCCATAAAGAAATATTCGTGGAGTGACGTAAAACCATAATCAATCTGTGGTTTATAATCGTAAACTCATAATACTTGTGTGATTTTGCTGCAAAGGAGGGCGTATTTATCCTGTTAGAACAGTTTTAGTTCTAAATCAAAATTCACTAAGTGAAATATTTTCTTGTGTATAAGTGAAAACAGAATCAAACTTTTCATATATGGTAAATTAAAACTTGAGAGAATGACTCTCTCTGTAAATCCTGATAAAAAAACATAATGTGCACTAGAGCTGTCAGCAGAGTGTGACAAATACTATCTGTCCCTTTATTACACTCCCCTTTACAGATTAATGTGTTATATAAAAATTTCTAAGTATCAAGGATGGTAACTCTTGAAAAATTACGGGTGTCACATTATCTCACTGTATGAATCTGCACATGATGGTTTATTTTGGTGGAAATCCTTAAAGTGATTAAGAAGGATTTGTGTACCAAGGTTAATTTAACATACATATTCAGTGTCGAGGGCCATAACTCCTGCAAAATTCATGGGACAAATTTTTAAGGCGTCGAGCAGTCTTCTAGCGATCGTAAAAATTTTACCTCTGCGCCGCCTTTTTAATTCACGTAACAAAGTAGTACCTTCTTTACAGTAGTAAAAGTTCTTGCAAAACCGGCTTTGTTATCCTTGTTATTGAAATTTCATCGCACAGAAATAGGTTCAAGCATAAGTCTGCTTGACTTGAATTATTTTAAAATATTGCCCTAAAACACTTAATATTCTGTCGCTTATGGTGTGTGTTAAAATATTCATTCGCCGTAATGACAAAAGCCGATTATGAATTACAATCGCACTTCGTGGGAATTTTTCCAAATATGGGGAAGACCACGTGACATTGCCTTATTTGGAGAAATCGTAGTAGAACGCTTGTAACACACGCGATCAAGGCCTAATTTGACATAAACGCGCCAATATGGAAACCGATCGCGCGATCTTCGAAATATATATAATGATATAAATAATAATAATATATTTAGATATAAATTTCAGTTTAAAACCAAAAAAATGAAATATTTCAAAGAATCCTGAATATAGGCTGGCAATGCGTGTCACAAAGGTCTTAAAATATCTAGACAGGTGACCACTAATTCACAACGAGGCTGACCTAGGTTCAAGTGACGCGTTATCGGTTATTTTTATCTCGTTGGATTCATTTAACCTAGAATCAACAAATATCGACGAAATTAATTACATCCTCAAGGCTAAACATCACGAGCATCTCGTAAATTACGTCAGGTACTGTATACCTATGCTGTGTATGCTACTGTAGACGAATTTTAAAAATATCTACACGCAGTGTGTACAGCTTCTTATCTGCCCTTACCGCCTGTGCTATAAATAACACTTGCTGGACAGGGAATAGCCTCTACAAAATAGCGGTGGTCACTTGTCTCTGCGCAGCGATAGCAAGCAAGAGCAGGCAACTCCAGTCTCTCTTAAACAAGCATAGCTATTTAAAAAGCTTGGGTTACAATCGGAAAAGCATTAAATGTTCAAGATGTTGGTCACAAAGCCAAATAGCTTTATGTAAATAGGAATTACTTGTTGTTGAAACCATCTTTATTTGCGCAGTTGTGAATTTTCCCGCTAAAATTTCTAAAGCCACGCCTCATTTTTGCCTTATTAGCGAAGTAGCGTGTATATATATATATATATATATATATATATATATATATATATATATATATATATATATATATATATATATATCACATGGTCTTCCCCATAGTTGGAAAAGTTCCCACGGCGGCATAGAAGTGGCAGCCGAGAAAGTTTTCAAATCGCCTACAAAATTTAATGCGGATGTAAAGGATGATAGAATGGATAAGACAAAATTTTAGATTGAATGCATGAAAAATAAATTAAGTAGAACTCACATGTGAAGATTTTATTCCAAGTGCGATTGTGATTCACAATCGGATTGCGTCATTACGGCGAACGGCATGGCGTTGTAGCCCTTGCACGTGCACATACAATAAACGACCGAATAATAACTAGTGTGTTAGGACGATATATAGAAACTGTTGGCCCTAGTGTCAGTGTTAGTTGCGTAGACAAAAACTGTAACCTAGACCATATCTTAAAAAAATAAAGTATAAGGCTTCCATATTTTACAGGCAATGATAACAACTCGTCCATTTTTATCTTTGTAAAAAAAATGGCAATGGTGTTCGATTGTTTTCACATGTACATTCTTTGTGATAAGACATTTGACGTATTTCTACAAGAATGACGTAAAGAACAAGAAAATGTTATTATGATGTCATAATCACTACCACTTATAACCCTTGACTTCCTCATGACAACGGATCCCATTAAGAAACTGTTTACCATACATCTTACTTTATGACAATATGTTGCCCACTGACAACTTTCATTCACATTTTGATATTATATGATATATGGTTGTTGGTCTTTAAACGCTTTTAGTTTTACTCTATTTCAAAAATTATCAGAATTCAACAAAAAAGATGAACACAACTGGTCAATTTCTGCTATTTTTGACAGCTTTAAATCAAATTTATCTCGACGCCTTTGTGGCTCTTCAAGCCCTTGATTTACATTTTTTTTTTTTTTTTTTTTTTTTTGTCGTTTTTCTACTTGGTCATTTCACACTTTTCATTTTTGAGTAGGCTTCGGTGAAGCCGCACTCATTGCAATCACTTTCTTTTCAGGGGTTATAACTTTCACTACCGATATAGAGCTTACTACGCCGCTGAAAAATAAAGTTCCGAAAAATTACTGATGTTGTCTTAAAAATTCTTGATCAGCACAATGTACCTTTAGCTCAGTTAATTTAAGCTAAATATAAACTAGTTTCAATAAATCGAAAAAGGAGTTGCAATAATGTTTTCAAATTTCGCGTAATAATATGTAGTTGTGACTACTTTACGATGTGTTTACCACCGACACCGTCGAATGTACTCGATTGTGTAATTCTTCGGACAAAGCATTTGTCTTGATCTTGTATCGCTTGTTTTTATCGAGATATTTCAATTAAAGTTTTCCCCAACATGTTCTGGAACTTTAGTTCTTTTTCACATATATGACAAATTTAAAGATCGATCTTCCCGCATTTCCTCTGATAATGAAAATGCAATATAAATATTTAGGTAAATGTTGTATGTTTCTAAATATAAATGATGTTAAAACATTATGAGAATCGTGAATAAGATAGTTATTTAATGTCCCACTTGAAGGAATGTGGTTCCTTGGCTCAGCTCCGACTCGTGACAACAATGCAGTAAAACTTGTTGCCACGAAGTTGTCGATTGCACGTTCATTTCGGATACAAGCAATTGCAAACTCTTTGCCGTAAGATAGTATGAAGAGAGCAAATTTCATTAGCATTTTGTACATAGGTATAATGACGATGTAGTTGCAACAAAGACCTGATTTTGCCCCCCCCCCCCCATTTTCCTGTTATCCTGAATCCGCCACTAAAATGGTAAAATGATTACATACTTAAAATCAGCAAAGCCGACTCTCAGGACTTTTGAGTCCTTTGATTTTATTACTATCATTTATTTAGTTTTCTGTAATTTTATGATTTTTATACGCCCGTCATTATACGGGACGTATTATGTTATGGCGCTGTCCGTCCGTCCGTGCGTCCGTCCGTCCGGGATCATGTTTTCCGGACTTTTTTGTCGTCTTTCAAGATACTGAGTTGAAATTTGGTATATAGCTTTATTTCAAGCGGCGTCAGTACCAGTTCGAGTTTTGTTACGATTGACCTACTTTTGACGGATTTATGGCCCTTGGACTTATAAATTTCAAAAATTCATTAAAAAATCTATTTTTTGTCAAAACATTATGAAATTTCTCATGAAACAAGGAAAATGTACTAACTATCACATATGTTATGGTTTGTAATATCTTTTTTTTTTCATTTTTGAGAAATTTATAATTTTAGGAGGGGGTGACCATATATCCTAGGTTATGTTTTCCGGACTTTTTTTTTGTCGTCTTTCAAGATATTGAGTTGAAATTTGGTATATAGCTTTATATTAAGCGGAGTCAGTACCAGTTCGAGTTTTGTTACGATTGACCTACTTTTGACGGATTTATGGCCCTTGGACTTATAAATTACAAGATTTTTCAGAAATTCATTAAAAATCTATTTTTTGTCAAAACATTATGAAATTTCTCATGAAACAAGTAAAATGTACCAACTATCACATATATTACGGGTTTTAATATCTTTTTCTTCATTTTTGAGAAATTTATAATTTTAAGGGGGGGCCATATGTCCTAGGTCATGTTTTCCAGACTTTTTTGCCGTCTTTCAAGATCTTGAATTGAAATTTGGTATATAGCTTTATATTAAGCGGCGTTAGTACCAGTTCGAGTTTTGTTATGATTGATCACTTTTGACAGATTTATGGCTCTTGGACTTATAAATTTCAAGATTTTGTTTTGAAAATTCATTAAAAATCTATTTTTTTTTTTTGTAAAATCATTATGAAATTTACCATGAAACAGGTAGTGATATCTTTTTCTTCATTTTTGAGAAATTAATAATTTTAGGAGGGGGTGTTAATGGGTTGTGGGGGGGGGGGGGGCTTGTACTAAAAAATTTCAAGTTTTTTTTGCAGCTCAAGTTTCAAGATGGGTTGGATAGGACCATTTCTTATTCCTATGTCTATGATAAAATGCTATGAAATGCAATTAACTTCAGTAAACGCCAGATGTTTTTCATGAAAATCATGCCAAATGCGAATTGATCCTGTCCAAATTAAGCGACGGGCGTATTATGCCACGCTAGGCGTTGCTCTTGTTTATAGTGGATATAGGCTGGTATTGGCATGCTAAAATATTTTTAAATGTATTTTCATCATTCAGTGTGTAATTAAGTCATTTTAAGGGAAAATGCCATTGACTTGAAGGATTCAAAGAAGGTGTTTGAGTGTTTCATTTGCTGTATTAATGCAGGAGTAATTTTAAAATTTCACATAAATTTGAGTTTTCTTGATATTTAGTGATTTTTATTTCTGTTATTTAGATAGGCTAATACTGGCATGCCGTAGAGTATATTCAACTTTAAGTCTCCAGTCATTGTCTCTCTACACAAGTTGACGAATTTTACCTGCATACAAAAGAGACAATTCGTCAATTAACGGCAAACAAAATGTTGCACTGGAACTCGCCTTAGCCTTTGTCAAGACTGGGTTTGGTCAGAGTGGATTTCGTGCAAATACATATTTATGACTTTTCTTGTTGTAAAGCATAACAGAATACAATCTGATAATAGGCTTGTATCCTGTTTTTATCTTGATTTCCTCGTTTGTCGTTAACTTCATCTTGATTTCAAGGATGACTATGTATAATAGTAAGTAAACAAATGTATAAATAAAACTTGTTGTCTATTTCTGAATCCATATCACACAGGCTGACGGATGTGGTTGCACATTATCAGTATCCATGGTAACAGTTTCTGATGTACATGTTAATCGGAACACAATGTGAGAATGTACGCTAATTTTTGTGAAAAGTATTTTTAATAGCTTTTTTTGTAAAGAAAAGTATAGTACGTGTAACACACTAAAAGGCTGGATGGTTGATTTGTGCTTTACGTCGCTGTCGGCACTTTTTAAGTTATATAAACACAAAAAAAACAAGTTATAACACAAACAGAATAGGATAGTAAGTCCTCTCTCTCTCTTTCTCTCTCTCTTTCTCCACGGATGGAGTACAAATAAAACTAACCAAACATACAAAGACGTATGTAAGCGAGATATCATCGTTGCCCTTGGCTAAGGATCGTGATGGGCTTTGACATGGGATGGAGGTATTATTAGTTACATGGTCAGCTAGTTGGGGTGCGCAGGATGAGACAGGGTCAGTAAATCTCTTACCGGGGGAGGCAAAACCGAACCTTGTATGACATTTACTGACCCTATATCATCCTGTACAACCCTACTAGCTGGCCGTGTAATGAATTTACACCACCTCTAGTCTCTGATATTTTATCAAAAACTTCATTTGGATAATACTTTTTCACAAGACATTATGAAATATCAAGCTTGGGTTACGATTTAACGTCAAAAGTCAACACAAAATACTCAGGCATTTAATATAATCACATGACGCAATTAATACACTCAATACAGTTACTTTGTGACAGTTTTACTGTAATGATTCAATTCTTTAATTAACTATTTGTCATGTTTTACTTTTTGGATTCATCAAATCCCCTCCCCCAAGTAAATTAAAAAATTAAACATAACATTACTAAAGGAGGTGTAATAGACGTACATTTGGCATGATCAAGCATCTAAATGGGTTCTAACCTTGTACCTCTCAGGAAGGAACAAAATTACCCAACTACTACCGTGATATGTTTATATATGTTTAGTATCTTGTATAAGAGGAAAGACATTGAACACTGCATTATTTTATCGCTGATCGAATTGTCAAAAATTTGACATTTTGGTGAGAAATACTAGTAAAGGCCGCTACCAACTTTGAATGATTGTAAAATATTTTAGTCATATAATGCACACAATCCTTTTATGCAAGTTTATTTACATTCTTATAAATTCTTGTACATGAACTTAACATTTTAATTGACATGGCTAAGGCACCATACGAGGGCGATTCGTCAGTCAGGGGCAAAAATGTGACATAAAAGCTCTCCTTATTCTTGCTCAAGGCTGGATTGGTCCAATGTACATGTCCGCCGTAGTACTTGCCGAAAATCTGCAGTTTCCTCGTGATACTCTGGTTCCCTTCGTCATTTGACACCGGTGGCAATCATATTGACGATATACACCTGCTGGTCACTTCACAAAAGTTCTTATGAAATTTCTAAGGATTTTTCGTAACTTTCAACCCCAGATTTTGCAAACAGTGGAAAACCTGAACTGGAAATTTATCATATTTTTCATCACAAAACTCAAAATATTTCATTTTCTGCATAATGAAATTTGAATTTATATTATATCGAGGTAATTGTTATGAGATATCATTAAAATTTTAGTAAGAACTTCTGTGAAATGGTCTGCTGCTGTACCGTGAAACACCAAGCAAATCAGTCGGTTGGAAGAAAGGAGATATTTGAATTTTTCTTAACATTATTCAATCAAACTTTGTGCTTTCCGATATATTTTATATAAATAATTATCACGGGAAGTCCGGAATGTCAAGCCTAGCACAGAATCAGACGTGTAAAACTGAATGCCGAGTACGTAATAACCGTTGGATTTTCCTCAGTATATTATACTTTCTTACGGAACTGAAATGAAAATGTCGAACTGTGAAAGTTAGAACGACAAACCAGACTTCACATGAGTACAGATATTTATACCTTCCTTTTAGTATAAAACGTTACAGAGTCGACCTCTGATACATAAATTAATAATTCATATTTATCTCGGTTATCTAGATACACAAATATATAAATAAAGTTTGTAGTCTATTTCTAAATCTATGTCACACAGGCAGACGGATGTAGTTGCATATGAACAGGATTCATAGTAACACTTGATGATGTGTGTACATTCTATCTAGGCTATTAAGAGTACATTTAACCTACAAACATAAGGACACACTACTTCTTGACCATGGGCTTGCGGATGTAGTGGGTAGACATCCAGTAACAACTAACGATGTAACTAGTGTTTCGTGATGCCGTATCTGGCTGTTATGTCAAAGTATAGATTTAATTACTTTATAATACACTAATAATCAAGTTATGAATTAAATAAACATCCTGAATGTGTAGGAGACTCGTTGCACAAAACTCTGCGCTATCAGAATCGTTGATTTATTTGGACTCCGTAGAGGAAACTTGGAGACGCGAGATGATGATAAGGAATTCCAAAGGTACTTTATTAATCAAGATAGGAGTAATTTAAAATGAATGTGCTCTTTATATCTTCATACATGGATTAAACATGCTAAGAATTTCAGACAAAGAAAAAACCGTTCAATATTTTAATATTTCATTAATCAATACTTTTTATCACCATCATCATCATCATCATCATCATCATCTTCTTCTTCTTCTTCTTCTTCTTCTTCAAAAGTAAGCAGGTGTGGCCTAGTGGATAAGGTGTTGGGCTTGTGATCGAGAAGACCCGGGTTCGACTCCCGCCCTGGGAGCACCGCCGTTCTGTCTTTCGGATGAGATAATAAAACCCGAGGTCCCGTGTCACGTTAGGCGTGTCACGTAAAAGATCCCTCACTGCTTCGGGTGGAGCAAAGATCTAGATTTGTATGCAATGCATCAAGCAGATGTCATCACCATATATGTGAAATAATCGTGAACTGACGTAAAACAATTTTCAGTCAATCAATCAATCTTCTTCAACATTACTTATCTTTTCTGGTTTTTCTTTTCGAAACTAATTAATATTGTTTCCTTGTTCAGTCAATCATTCAATCTTCTCCAATATTACTTATCTTTTCTGTTTTTTTTTTTTTCCGAAACTAATTAATATTGTTTCCTTGTTCAGATTCTGGTGTTACTGAGCAGCCATATGTATCAGACGACGAGGAATCTCAACAGTCATGCATGTCACCAAGGTTACCCCAAGTAAGTTTAAAAGTGTACCAGAGTCACAACTGCATGTATCCGAACATATTGATGTTAAAGTGCGTTTGACAACATGCCACGCTTGTGACATGCTTAGGGTACCATAGGAAAATAAAAAATAAAATAAAAAAATGCTTATAGCAAACACACGGAAAATAAAATATTTTATTAAAAATACATGTATATATAAGAGGACCTTGAGTTACTTTAAACATTTAACTTTTTTCAAACTTCGCTATGTAGCATACGACAGAAAGCAGAAGTGTAATTTTCATGCAAAGTGCAGAATTATATTGTTAACATCTTACCGTTTTGATTGCGTCTCTTTACCATAGGTTATTCGAAATGCCACAAGAAGCGTGCGTAACCATATACGTCGCAAACTTGGCCGTTCCTCTAGTGGTAATAAAGAAGCGAAACCACTTCCTTCTAAAGAAGATCTTGAAAAGATGGCACAAAGCATGAGTGAGCCGGAATACCATGAACTTCCACTGTGTGAAATGCAGCCTGTTCACGAGTATGACTATCCCGATTTTGCCAAATTGAAGAAGCTGTCTAAAAAGTCATCTCCGAATTTCTCTATACACGGCCCATCTAAGTCCTTCCGACAAAGTAGCAGAAAATTGGGTCATCGATTACAAACATCCATCAAGAAGTCATTTAAATCAAAGGCGACACCCAGAGGAATAGCAAAGAAAGAAACGGAGAAAGAAAAAAACGAAACTGAAATTATAGCAAATAATTCTGATAGTGATGAGGGATATGTAAGCATTGACAGCAAACGGCAAATTTTTCAAAGAGCTACTCAGAATGAAAATAAAAGAAAGTGTTCGGACATTGATGAAGGATACGTCAGCATGAAATGTAGGGACAACCCTGTAGCAGGTTCTACTATGGGTACATCTCACGTAAAAAACTTGGCGGCAAATTTTGAAAAAGATGTCAACACCAAACATCAATATGGGAACATCAGTAGATCAACAAGTGAAATGTACGGAAAGAGGGCACCTGTAGTGCCAAAAGTAAAGCAAAATGCTTCTTTAAATTTAGGGCGAAATCATCAACATGGTCCACGAAATCAACAGCCTAAACCACTTCGCCCGCCAAAACCAGATCATCTTATTTCAAAATCGGAAGGCGTGAGACCAAGTCATGAACAAGACGACTTTTCTGAACATGTTCATACTTTGCCAAAGCCCAAGCGCAAAAATATTGTTAAGCCTATTGGAACCGTGTTACCTAATCCACCATTTATAAATCAGAACGCCATCATCAAACCTTGGAAACCACTGGAAAGTGGTACAGACACACTGTCATATCTGGATAAAAGATCGTTCAAGAAACAACCTAGGTTTTGTTCCATGAGTGTAGAAGACTTGGTTATAAATCTTAATCAGTGTGGACTTTCTGAGATGGCAAGAATTTGTGAATCAGAAGGACTTGATGGAACATTTTTGAACGATATGTCAACAAAAGAACTTCAAGATGAATTTCATTTATCCTCTCTTCAGACGAAAAAAATCGAGAAAATTAAAGGAGGTTGGCGACCTTATAGGAAAGAATTCAAACCGTTAGCTTGACAATCTGTATTGTTAGAAACTGTTGAATTTGCTGTTATAAAACTGTTCTACTCTTTTATGTCGAAATAGAATATATTTTACAGAAAAATAAATAAAAGAAATATCTAAATATATATTATTGTCCATTTACAATCTAAACTGATCGAGACCAAGTCGAACCAGTTGAAAGTTTGCGTTATGTGTTTCTGCTCATTTTCTCTCAGATGGATATAAGATTTGAAATTTGATATATAATATAGTTGTATTACGAGACGATGCAGGTCAATATCTCATTTGGTCCCGGTTTACTCATTTTTATCAAAGTGGTGGCTCTTTGAGTTAGGAATATTTGACATTTTGTTATGTTTCAATTTTGTCCCGGCGGGGTTATTTGTGTTGTTCCTTCACATCTGTTTTCTTTGTAAAGGAACTTCGTATATTAACTGTGTAGCATATAAGAAAGATTTAAATCAAGTTCTTATAAGCATGTGTCCATGAGCGTGTAAAAGTGGGTGAATATTTCACCAATATGTATAAAGAATATGGTTTTAAACAATCTACAATGTTTTCATATTTGTACATTATGCCACATTACCTACCTCGTTGCCAGCATAATGCGTAGAACTCCAATAAATCCATCGGAAGCAAACCCTTATACTCTTGACAAAGAGGAGATGACACTTATTGTCATTAATTCAGTGACGGGTCCTTGTTAAAAGGAATTCGAAGGGGTGCGAATAAATCCATTCATATATTTCGCTCATATTTGCACCGCATTTACACAATTTAGTATAAGATACTGATCAAAAATTTTCCTCACTCAAAAATCAATTTTGCCCAAGATATCCGTCACTGTCTTAAATGTTCCTCATTCAGAAATCAATCTTACCCAGGATATCCGTCACTGTATTTATTACATCCGAGTTAAATGTTTTATACTGAAAAATAGTAATCCATTCTGGTAATATGTTGTTAGATTTTGTGTTTTAATAGATACACTCTTTATTTTCCAAGAGGTCATTTGAGGATTTTATTTTTTGTTTTTTTTTTCTGTTGCTGTTGTTGTTTATTAATATTTTCTTATTAGGAGAGGGCTGGGGAAGGTTGTCGAGTGCTGGAATGGCATTAAATAAGTACGGCGGATATCAAAAGATGCCACTCCAAGCATCGGCATCTTAATGAGCCCGAACCAGACATACTATTCACAAAAAAAACTTAAGACAAGCCATGAATTTGCGCCTAATTTTAGGAGTAATCTATGGGGCTGATCACATTGAATCTTATAATTAAACAAGGATATTACCTCCTTTGATTCGAAGCAACGTCTTTTTTAACCCTTCATAAGGACAGGTTGTGTATAGTGGCTAAGCACTTGGCTTGCGCTGCAAACGACCCGCGTTCGATTTCCGAATCGCGCCACTAATGTTTGGTTACCCGAAATCCTGTGTCCATATCCCTGGGAAATTACTGAAAGTGATTTAAAACAATTATGAACCAACCCATCTAAAATATAGACTAGACTGATATGTGATGCCCTTGATGCTCGGATTTGGGGGGGGGTTTGTTTTTTTTTGTTTTGTTTTTTGGGGGGGTTGTGCTTTTTGGGTTTTTTTTTTGGGGGGGGGGGGGGGGTTGTTACTACTAAAGGTCTACATGAAACATAGGTAACCAAATTTGAATTTAGTTTTATTTCAGTCGTAAATTGCAAAAACAAAAAGAAAAAAATGGTCCCTGATCGGACATGAAACATAGGTGACCAAACTTTGAATTTAGTTTTGTTTCAGTCGTAAATTGATCAGTAAAAAATGGTCCATGATCGGTCAAACTTTGATTAGTAAGCTCAATCCCTCCCCCTTTCCCATCCGATTCTTACGGGCCTGGTTTTAAGACCTATTTTGTAACATTTTGAATTTTCGACTTTTGAAAATAAATTCACACTCGATCAACTGTAGGCTATACAGTGGCGGACCCAGGATTTCCGAAAGGGGCAGGGGGCCCACATGTGTATTAGCCAAACTACTCAGCCATTTTTGTGCCAAATCTAGATTTTTACTAGTAACTATGTGGCGAAAATGGAGGCGGGCCCCCGCCGCCCTCTAAATACACCACTGCTATATCTAGAAATACATGTATGTCTTAGTCATAATTTTGATTATGAATGTCGGCTAATTAGCTGTATTGATTTATTTTTAAATCGGTCTGCTTAGAACACTCAGGTATGAGGAAACAGCAGAATATATAGATAGTCTTATTCCTGGTTTTATGGTGTATATCAGATACATGTATTTTAAAAGAGAAAATGTTTAATATGAGGCCGGGACGTTCGTTGATTGTCCTTGCTGTACATTATAAGCCCATACTACGTTGTTGATGGAAATTTAAAAAAAAAAAAAACAGGCGCGGATCCAGCCGGGGGGGACATGGGGGCACGTGCCCCCCCCCCCGGGCAGTGCCCGCCGAAGGGGGCACCATAATCTATTTTAGGGCCTATTTTACTGCATTTCTGTCTAAAATTTCCAAAATTTCGCTGGCTCGCTTCGCTCGCCAGTTATTCTCTCATATTTCTTTAAATTTTCAGTTGAAAAAAAATCGTTGATTCGCTTCACTCACGATCAATTGATGATAAATCTCCCCTGATCCCCGTTTATGATCCATAATATCTTCCAAAGGGAAGCGAAATATGTGTGCAATCCAAATCAGTATCCAGCACACAAATGTTCGGTCACTTGGCCTCAGGCGAGTAAAATCGTATGGCTTCTTATACATCGTGTAGCAAATGTTACAAATGTTTGAAGCTACGCGCTGTACAAGATGGATTTTACTTAGCCATACAATTTTACTCAAATACGTCTTGTACATCGTGTAGCTTCAGTACAAATTTTTGAAACGCTTGTACTGAAGTTACGCGATGTGCAAGATGGATTTCACTTATAGTCATTTCTAGAATAGTTAATTTTCACAACGTATTTTGTATCTCAAAAAGTCCCAAATACAGGAGCTTCCGTGGAGGGGGACTTTGCACCTTGTTCCCCTACCAAGGATCTACCCTGCATCCACTGGGGACCTATAGGCAGTCCCTATACCCTGCGCCGAGTTTTACGCCTCCTCCAACTGAAAATCTGGATCCATGCCTGATAAACTTTCCGTGTATTAGAACAAAAGGGGCCTAATATGGCACACACGATTTTGCAAGATTTTTGTCATATCTTCTCAGGGAAACCCCATCCCCACCTATGGGAGGGAGGGAGGGGTGAACATGATAATTTCTGACCGAAAATATCACGACATTTTTCTTCCGATTTCAGAGTTTTTGTGGAATATTTGAAGTCAAGAAAATGTTGATGAATAATGCAAAAAAGAACGCCAGATTGCACCATTTTGCCTCATTTTTGCAAAATTTTCTCGGGGGAGGACCCCCGAACCCCCACCTATGGCAGGGACGAACCCCTCCCATACCCTCCCCATTCAGCCTTCGGGCCGGGCACATGAAGTTCTGGATCCGCCCCCTGAAAAATGCTGCATAACGTTTTCATAGATTCTGATTTTAAACGTTTAATGTATGTAAATCTTTTAATTTACAGCAGTGTACTTGAAGTTTTTTTTTTCTTCTTATTTTCGTGAAGGTAATAAACCTTGAAATCTCAACTTGAAATATAGAAAAAGAAGATAACTCTGTATGGAAATAGTCGCACTTCCCTCCCTCCCTCTTTTCCTCGCTGCGCATGCGGGTTACACTGTAAAGGTATTCATTTGTTTTGCTGATCACACGATCGCAACTTTGGAAAATAAGTAGAGCTTGTCCGAATTTATATACACAAGTGGCATCCATAAAAATGAGGACTACGTTATGGTATGTGCCAAAAACTATATTCATACTTGCATAACAAACGATACCGTTTGATATCACGATATTCTCTTTTGATTGTTATAGAAACATCTCGAGGTGGTAAAGGGGGAGGGTCCGGACACATTTAATGTTCAGTTATTTTGCTTAGAGCAATGAGATGTAAACTGTTTTGGCAATTGAAATGCTTAAAATAACATTAAATTTAATTTATATCTTCACTTTTTGAGTACTTTATTGGCAGTTTCCTGTTCTGTTGAATATTTGTCTGGTAGTCAGAGGAAACTCGAAAAGTACATCTAAATTCTAATCGTTAAAGTTAATTTATTAGATCCATTTATTGCTGCTCGATATCACAACAAAACAAAGAGTAAAGGTCAATAACTCATACTCATCATGGCATAAAATAACAAGCGGTATACCTCAGGACTTGGTTCTAGTTCCTAGACTAGGACCAATTTCATTAATGTTCCGAATGCCCATCATCAAATACCCAGATGTTCAACTGTGAGAATTATATTGAGGAGCAATTGAAGAAGTTTAATTTGCTAACACTTAGATTTAGGAGAATGAGGGGGAACATAATCAAGGTTTTCAAGATTATCAACAGTATAACAAAATAATGTTTTCTGAATTATAAGACAGAAAGGCATATCTCTATAAGGGGGAGATTCTGGGGCAGCCCAACCCCAGTCCCTCCAAAACTATGTTTGTCTGGGTACCAATAAAAAAAAAGAGTGACCAATGGTTTATCTGAACTGAACAGTAGTTCAACTAGGGGGAATTCAAAAAAGATAGCAAAGAAAAGATCAAGACTTGACCTAAGGAAATATTACTTTACCATTAGAGTTGTTGACCTCTGTAACAGTTTACTTGAAAATGTTATTTGTGCAACAAAGGTGAAGACCTTTAAAAAATGTCTAGATAAACACAGGAAACTCCATCCTATGAAATATGATTTTAACAATATTTAACATGAGCTACACCAGAAGCAGTAAGGTCAGTAGTGAAAGTAGTGACAATTATGACATTGACATTTTGTTTTATTAAAATGCTATTAATGGATAATCTGTTGATTAGTGAAAATATTACACTTCAGTTTAAAACCTGTTAATGTATAGTCTTATGGAAAACTAATTGCTACCTTTATACAATTACATGATCATATAGTGGCTGAATATATTGTGGAGTGTATGGAAGAAGTGGTTAAGCCAATGTATTTTGAATTTTGATACAAAATTAATGAAAATATGGTGCCATATACTATGAAAAGATAAGTAGTTATTGAAGGGGTACTGGTATTTAAAAAGTGTTCATCCCAAAGCTTGTGTTAGCATTCAATCATTGGACCTAAAAGTTTCATTGATAATACCTTTCTGGAATAAGAATAGATGTGTTTTTGTTCATTTGTGTTTCAAATTTAGGGACATTTCTGTCTTGAGGTTGTGGCAAAGAAGGGTAGTCATAATATTTCATTAGGGTTAATTCCTGCACTATATAGAAATCATTTGATGACAACATGTCAGTATGATGAATATGCTTCTATCCAGGCAAATATATGCTGTTCAATGCATAAAGTAAAGGTTGGTACATGATTTTCAAGCACAACGAGATATGGTTCCGAGCGAAGCGAGGGAGCGTATCGAGGGGGCAGGAAAAGAGTGTACCATCCGTCTTAGTGTATGGTTCAATCTGCATGTCTAAAAGGCTTTTCCTACACCACCTCTGAAAGTGTTTAATTTCTTATGCCATAGGTAATATTCACCAAACTGAGTTGGTATTCAACTCATTTCACCTTACTAAATTTAAAGATTCATTCATTGTCTCTTATCATATTTGAAAATGGATTTGAAGTTGGAGGAGGTTTTCGATTTTTATGATGAACTAATGCAGATACCAATGCAGAATCTTTTATTTCAAAGGGACAAAAATAATAATGAAACACGATTTTGTCCTTCTACATGTGTATCTCTTAAGAACTTGAAGATCAACTAATTAAGCGTATACCAAAAAAATACTCGACAAAACATTTTTGCGATGAATGTTTGGCGATCATGGGCAAAATATAGAAATGAAAATCTTGATGCATTACTGCACCGTTATTCAGTGGTTCCTGATGCATTAGAGAATGTATCAGAGGAGGAGCTCAACTACTGGCTCTGCAGATTCGTTAACGAGAACAGAAGACAAGACAGTAATTCATTTTCAACTGCTTATTGAAACATTCAGTTAGAAAACAATATGAAAGTTTTGGTATTTGGGGTTTAACAGAACAAAAACAGGAATATGATCAAAAGGTCTAGGTCACAAATTTAAAATGAATATAAAACAGGTTTTTTCCAGAGTAACTTGATATACATGTAAAATATAAAATAAACAAGATATGTTTGTGAAACATGAATGCCCCCATTGTCACTAAAGTTCATTAAGGCATATTTTGATAAGTAGGTCAAACATCAAGGTCAAGGTCACAAGGTAATTCATTTTCATGGTCAAAAATTAAGGTACCACTGGAAGGTTTTGTCACAAGGAATATACCAAATATTAGAGCACTATCACTTACCTGTAAAAACTATAAAAAGTTAAGGCAAAGGTTACAGTTTTAGCGGACAAACAAACAGACAGGGCATAACTATATGCCAGAATCTCTGATTTAAGGGGCATAATAATGGATTAAACGCAACACAAACCTTTTCATCAATGAACCTGAAATTTCTTTATTTTTTTTCTTTTTTTTTTCATTTTTTTCTTGTCATTACTACTAGAATAGTATGTTTCAATACTTTGTGATAAATAAATGTGATGCATAGAATATTCGATTAAATTTTCAATCTATGCTCATATTTTCATTCATTCATCATTCATTCGTTAACTCATTCTTCAATCATTTATGTTAGCAAACCGGAGTCTATGAAGCTTTGAGCTCGCACTTAGTGTGTCACAACTGGGGTCAGTGGAGCGTTGAGCTTGGACTTGGTGTGCACCAAGTTATTTCTGACCAGCAATTATATATTGTCAAAAGGCATGAACCATACACTAATTTTACATTTCTACACATTAATGGTGTGCTTTTTCCAGTGTCTTTGACTTGGGTAATGACTAATTTCACATACTGGTAGCATATACAACTTTCTTACAGTTTCAGTCTTACTTTGTACAAGTTGACAGACCTTCAGACAAATGTATCGCTCCAAATTTCTGAAATAATACATGTATATTTATAAATCTATGGTACATGATATTACAAGTGTTGTTATATATTTCAGGCCATTTATACCATATGTAATAGCACAGGCCCTTTAATCATAGTTAATTTCAAAAACAATTTGTTACTTTATCTGTGTATAATGTTCATTTAGGCAGTCCAAGTATATTTTGTTCAATTGTGATCCCTTTTATCTCCCAAGTATTGGCCACATATTACCAACTTTTGATTAGTGATATAGTAACATACATGTACATGAAATGACTGAGGTAGTATTCCTTATTAATATTAAAGACAGATGATGTACAATATTAAGGATATACAATGTCTTATGTAGTATTTATTGAACTTTACCCCAACCTACATGTAATGAGATGTGTGAAAACATTGGTGACGAAGTAAGCATAACTGGGTATTTTGTGGGATTTTTTTATATGACTTTAGAATTTTCATACATTAAATTATCAACACTTCTGTAAAGTAGTAGAATCAGATACTACTTCCCGGTTTTTTGTTTTTTTTTTAAATATCACCATTTTGGGTTACTGTTTTGCAATTTATAAATATACTGGTTAATATATCTTCATTTTATCATATACAAATCTTTCAGCACAATTATACATGTAGTAGGGGCTTGAATAGTCAAGTAGACTAAGAAGTTTCTCTGTAATTTGCTGTTAACTTCCTCTTATAGCTAGCTTGTGTTTAGTCTCTTGTCGTCTTAACTTTGTTAATTTACGTCAGGTGTCTGGTTTCCTGCATGTTAATTTTGGTTAACTTCACATTGGAGAAATAACTCTTTGAGTTTGGTAAAAGCAATAAATGAATCTTCTCATCAGTATCCAACTTGTGTTTTTTTTCTGAGAAAAGTTATACAACTAATATTTTTCTTTTAATTCTTCTTTACATCACTTCAAGATTATTGGGCAAGAGATCCTTTTGTACCCCCTCCCCTCACTTAAATCACAAATATTTTCTTCTGGTTCATTATTTAATGTTAATTTAGATGATAAATAATAAATGCAATAATAACAGAATAAAGATTCTGATATTCTCCTTAGAAACGATCTTTTTCAGACACAAACCCACTCGAACTAGTAAGGGATCCTTTAAGTGCTGCATCTTCTATGATATGAGGTGTCTGTTTATACTGTCTTACCCGAAAGACACGACCTCCCAGTTACGAGCTAAGCATCTATCCGATATAGCTACACCACGTCTACAACTAATGGATTGTTCTTCTATAAATACTCTAGAACTAATAAAACTTAGCAAAATGAAATTTATGTCCTTTTACATGTATATAGAACGATTTTGAGATACACCAAGTATACATTTACATGGTATTTTGATGATTTGGAGGAAAGTTAACAAGGAAGTTGGACGATAGTAGATGTTTATGACTCTGAACAACATAATATACCAATTACGGGGAATGCAAGTCTAGATTTGAACAGGTTTATTATCACTGATACAGTTTGTGATAACTCTTGACTAAGATACGTAAACGATAGATTGTGGTCCAAAAGGGCGATTTGTACTGCCTTATCTGCAGCCTCACCTCCGCTATTAAGTCGAAGTATTGTAGTGCAAAATAGTGCAATACTACGTAATATTGACCAAGTGTTCTATGTGAATTAAATGTGAATTTGTTATAAAGGAGTTTTAAAACGAATTATCTTGGTTTCTGAATCGCTCGGTGTTGATAGAATTCTGGAGTAAATGATCTCATGACCTTGTGGGTGTGTACCATACTATCTCGTATCAACCAGATTTTGCGAATAGTATTCAAACCTTTGATATTTAATTGGAATTCTTTCGAAGAATCTCAGTAAAGGTATGTTTCAATATGAGAGAGTTACCACGGATAATGTCTTTTAATTATGTTATATGATAGAAAATAGTTTAATGTGAATGAGTTTGTGATATAATTATATATCAAAGTTAACTATTTGATGGTTGGTTGGTTGATTGGTGTTTTACGTCGCTTTCAACAATATTTCAGTTATATCGCGACATGGAAGCAGGAGGTTACCAACCTCTTAAACATAGTGGCGCAACCCGGGAATCGAACCCGGATCGTCGGCGCCGCAAGCCAAGCGCTTAACCACTACACCAAGCCTGCCCCTAAACTATTTGAAAGAACAGGGATATCTAAAATAAATAAATAAATAAATAAATAAATAAATAAATAAATAAAAACAACCGTTAGAAACATTGCTGATGACCTGAGTTTTAACCAAGTACAATTTCTCTCTAATTGTTCTGGCGTGATATTTTGTCAAAACGCAGAAGAAAGAACCCGCTATCAAATAATAATAATAATAATAATAATAATAATAATGATAATAATAATAAATAAATAAAATAAAATAAAAATTAAAAAAATCAACAAAACTTCATGAGATTTACTTCAAGTTTCATATGATTATTGTTTATACACGTATATCGTTCATCTGTTCATGGTATAAATACCTTTTCGTTCCTAGTACGCAACAATATAGGGGATATACATGACGTCGTTATACAGCACGTAAATGTCACCGTTGTAATGTAATTACCCACTCCACAAGAAATAAACTCGTATATATATATATATATATATATATATATATATATATATATATATATATATATATATATATATATATATATATATATATATATATATATATATATAAGTAGGTAGTACTGATTTGGAGAGATTCGCGGGTTCGAATCTCAAAATGGATAAGGGCGACTGTCTTTCCTTTCGCATAAAATCGTACTCTTTGACCCAGCAATTCGAGCGTAACAGTTTTGTTTATGGGCGTATTCAACAGCATGAAACTGGGCAAGATGATTTATGATACATGTACCTTGTGAAGAATATGTACATTGCATATTCTGCAAATTTAACATGCGATATTGTAATAAACGACCGTTGCGGTTTTCTGCCTAAGGGTAAGGTACGAGCTTACGAGCGTTTGTCCATGTATTGCAAAAACTATACCATGAATCGAATGAAAACTACATATAACATATTACAAAAAGTGGAGGGTGTTGAGTGAGCGAGAAAGCAATGATATAGAAATGTGTATCGATATTATGAATATAATTAGACTGATATACATGTAATTATCTTGTATACAAAAGGATTTGTCCAAATACATGTATAGTATTTTTGCATCATTTCCACTCGTTTATCCTCTTCTGTCTTCTTCTTCTTCCAATTAATTGTAACACCTTTTAAGTATTTTCACTCTGTTCGAATGGGTGAACGTCTGTGTACAGTGCACATTGAAAAGGATAAAACGTTTAAAACATAGAGCCGCCCACTGTTCGGTTGCCATGGACTGCTGGGTCTTAAAGTTATCCAAGCTGTCGGCCTCCTACGCTCCTCCTGGCAATCTATTCCATACCCCAGTGGTTGTTTCCCGGAGGGTTTTGAGTGACTGGCACTGGAGTTGTCGCGGCATGGGTTGACACTTGCAGTCTTCAGTAGCAAATATCAACCTTTAGATCTCTCATACACTCGATCCTTAGTGCTGATTGTATTAGATCATGACTGATACAGATTTCAACAAATCACCGCTAAAACTACTATCGTCAGATCAGAAACTGAATGATTCATTCTTAAAATGTTGCTATAATAGTGAGGAATTATCATTTTCGTCGACTGAACTTCATTCGAAGAGATGTCAATATGGCTAAGATGTCAAAAATAATAAAATATGCCCTAAATCCGCCATTGATTCAAAAGGTTTGAAATCTGAAGCAGTATATTTGATATGTTATTGAGGTGAACTAGCAAAATTATCAAACCGCTACTGGACAGAGTAAAAACAAAATATCACAAGTGAAGTATTCGTAGCTACGGATCTCAAGAAAGAATGCGACATAGCTCCGCCTGTAGCTTACTAGGTTTGGAACCGAGGGGTCCAGGATTCTAGTCCTACCGGCTATTTGTCGGCATTTTTTTTTTTTGGCATCGGATGAAACAGTTAAAACCACGGCCCGTACACTTAAACACAGATTTACGAGAAATTACCATTACTGAACTTCTCAAGTGTTGTGTCAGTCTTGGGCGTTAGAAAACTTGCTGTGATCGGCTATCGAGTTAGTGACAAGGATCAAGGAGAAGGAGTCGCAATTCAGTGATAGTCAAGATACTTCCTACTAGTCCCAGTGAAGGCTCTGACATGTTAGGTGTGACCGGATGCTCTCGTTCTGGCCAAAACTGCCAATTGCAAAGTGCTTAGCAGTCTGTCAAACATTTAAAGCCTCTGCATTTTAGCTGTTGTTAACTCTGTACTGAAGGATTTGAGTTTCCAGTATGAAAATACTACCAAATATAGCACCGTAGCTAGGGAAATCAGAGGCAAGAAAACTAAATGTCAACACGAGAAATTTCCATTATAGTTAATATGTACTTACCGGGAAAGGGGTACGGCGGAACTGCACAGTGGATATGATTCATTCTCATGACATATATGAAGGCCTGTACATAGATTGATTAGATTCCAAGATAAAGTGATATTACAGGCTAATGAAGATTATAAACATAAAACTAGACCATATACAGTCTATGAAAAGTCATACAGTGCTTGTTGTGGTTTACTTATTGTGCCACTTACTGTTTTTGTCAAGTGATAGCTCACCAAATTGTTTGAAATATTTGAAAAGTCAAATAAGTTTACTTGTAATATTCATAATGGCAATACTATCGCTTTTAGATCGTCAACATTGAAATGTATTTGAAGTAGTGTTTCAAGTATGTCGTGCCTTTGCATACTTTTACAAAATTACTTTATACCATGTGGAGTGAGAATATATACAATAGTGTGCCAACGCATGTACATTAAAATTTATTCTTATTTAACCACATTTCAGTTCACTTATTCAGTCGTCAAATCTTCATGTGGAGTCTTTCAGAGAAAAGTAAGATCGGGCTATGATGGCTCATATAACATATATTAAGTAGATTGATTCTCCTCTAGACTTTTAATCTCAGTCGTCCCTTTTAGCTCACTTCATGAAATGAGGGGGAGCTTAATATGCTATCGCCCTCTCGGCGTCCATGTCGGCGTCTGCGTCCGCATCCACAATGTTAAGAGGTTTTATTTCTTTAACATGAGGACGTCTAAACTTACGCCATTGATGCATCTATGTGTGTTAAGGAGGAATCTAGTTTTAGATGTTGTTGTCTGACCCATAATTTTCCACTCAAGTGAATAAGTCTGTCCGGCAGTCCATAAAACTTTGTCCCGTTAATAATTTCTCTATGCCTACTTGAATGAAACATGTAAAGAAATAACCTTATCATGGTAAAAAAAACCTTATGAGGTGAGCTTCGTAATCTTTTATTTTAGTAGCCTTCAAAAAATGGAAAGTTGCTTTCTTTGTGTGTTGTGTATATTGGTAATTGTTAGAAAAAAATCTGGAACAAATGATTTAATAGCTGCTGCATTTTTCAAATTTGGCAGTTTATGTTTAAACTATAGTAAACACATAGATATATCCTTTTCAGAGGTATTTACGGTTCTGATTGAATAAACTTAGTCATGTCTGAAGAAATCAAAACAGAGCCAGCCACCCCAGCTGATGGTAGCATTACTGTCACCACCCCTCAGCATTATACAGTCACAGTACAAGCTCCAACAACTACCACCCAACAACCTCAGGTCAAAAAACCACCAGTCAAAAAAACACCAGGTAATAACTACAAACATACTACTTTAATAAAGAACAGGTCATTGTACTATATTTCAACCGTGAAAGCTCAACCAATGCATATCCAGAATGCATGATGTGATTATAAATGAGTGTCATATACAAAATAGTAAAAATTATCCTTTATCCAGTTAAATGTTTTGTTTCATAATTGTTAGATTATTAACAATTATTTGCTATATGTTAATTGGTGTCACTAGTTGTGATTGACCATTTAGTTTCATGTTTATCTCAATTACACGTAGTTGTCACTGTATAATTTATTGTGTTGCTTTTCTTCTCAGTAATCTATCACATAAACTTTATAAACTTTTTGTAGAATTCAGTTGTAAAGTATCATTAGTATGTGTCTTCAAATGGCAAGGGGCATGTAGTGTTACCCTGGTCCATCATTTTTCAGTTTCTGCTCATTTTCTCTTTGAGGGTTTGATGGATTAAATTGATATTGGGCATACAGATGTATAAAGGAAAGATACAGGTCAAATTCGAATATGGGTGTGGTGTGGTAATTTTTGACAGTTATTGCCCTTGAACATAGTAAATTTCTTAAAAATGACAGTTTCCACTCATTTCCTCTGTGAAGGTTTAATGGATTAAATTGATATTGGGTATATACATTGTAGATGTATCAAGGGAAAATGCAGGTCAGTTTCGAATATGGGTGTGGTGCAATAATTTTTGACAGAGTTATTGCCCTTGAACATAGAAAATTTCTTAAAAATAACAGTTTCCGCTCATTTTCTCTTTGAAGGTTTAATGGATTAAATTGATATTGGGTATACAGATGTATCAAGAAAAGATGCAAGTCAGATTCGAATATGGGTGTGGTGTGGTAATTTTTGACAGTTATTGCCCTTGAACATAGTAAATTTCTTAAAAATGACAGTTTCCACTCATTTTCTCTTTGAAGGTTTAATGGATTAAATTGATACTGGGTATATACATTGTAGATGTATCAAGGGAAAATGCAGGTCAAGTTTGAATATGGGTGTGGTGCGATAATTTCTGACAGAATTATTGTCCTTGAACATAGAAAAATTCTTGAAAATGACAGTTTCAGCTTATTTTTCCCATGAAGGTTTGATGGATTAAATTGATATTGAGTATATAGATGTATCAAGAGAAAATGCAGGTCAAGTTCGAATATGGGTGTGTTTCAGTAATTTTTGACAGATTACCATAATTGGCCTAGAAATTTCTTGAATTTTCAAATATTATTTCTCTGGCGATTATAGTTTACTACATTAGCTGCCAGCTGGTGTATTTGTGTCGCACAGACACATTAAAATTCTAGTTAAAATTGAGATATTAGATAACATGTCATTATTTTCTCTGTATATATATATATATATATCTATATATATATATATATATATATATATATATATATATATATATATATATATATATATATATATATATATATATATAGTGAAGATATCAATTGCTAAAGATTTATGGAAGATTTTTTAAAATAATTAATATGATTGGAATTTGTTAAAAGCAATAATTATCATTACAGATAGTAATGATCCAGAAAGATTCAAAGGAGAAGGTGTGGTGTTTAACGCCAAACTAATTGGAGAAGATGATGTTGAAGAAGCAAGGGGAGATAAGATGTGTCAGGAGAAGATAACTCGTCTCAAAGCCATTGTGAAGGCATCTGGAGAACACAAACTGAAAATAATTGTGAATGTGTCAGAAGCAGGCATTAAACTTATTGATTTAAGAACAGGGGTAAGAAAATCAAGGAAATTTTTAGATTTGCAAAACACTAGGATGTAAATTTTCTAACTTAAAAGCATTTGTAAGACAGTCATGCAAGACTGGTGTGATCCATTTGTTTACAATATGGTTCTCAGTTTAATGGTCTTGGGTTTATCTTGGTTGGATCCCATATCAAGATTCTGTATTGCTCATGGTGCTGAGTTGCAGGTCAGAATTTAAACTCTTTAAGGTCAGTAAACTAGATTTTCCATTTTCACTCCCAAGGAATGGGGCTAATATTGCAAAAAAGAGATGTATCTTCTTCTCATGTCTTCATCATATAGAGTTGAAGTTTGAAGTATTAAAGATTTTTAGGACCCTGCTTCATAACCAGGTGCCCTATATTAGTCCTCTGTCCATCCATCTGTCTGTCTGTCCATCCATCTGTCAGTCAGCAAAAACTTTAACATTGGCCATATATAATACACTATCACAGGTAGAGCTTTCATATTTAGCATGTGTGTTCCTTATGACAAGACCTATCTGTTGGTACCAAAACTTTTGACAATATGACCTTGAACATGACCTTTGACTTTCTTCAAAAAACTTTCAAATTGACCACGACTATTGAACCATTAGAAGTAGGGCTTTCATATTTAGCATCTGCGTTCCGTATGACAAGACCTTTCTGCTGGTACCAAATTAAGGTAAAGGTCATGGTAACAGGCATTCTACAGGGCTCTACTGACTTTGTCAGTTTTCTAGTCTTCTCTACTCCTATAGATATTGAAGGGAAACTGTGAACCAGTGTTGTAAATTTCATGACCCTAGGGGTACTAGTTCAGGCTTTAGAGAGGGCACAAAATGTGCGAAGTTTAATTCTTACAGGATTTCTTTACTCCTGCAGTTATTAAGAAGTAAAACCGTAGATTGAATGTTTAGAATGAACATGAATTTGTCTGTAAACATAAGACTGGAGGACAGATCTGAATTGATAATAACAAAATTTTAGATTTCATGACCCCTGTTACAGGCATTCAGGTTCTGACCATTCTGTCACTCTATTCCATATACATGCCATGTTGACTTTTATTTTCTTCAATGCAAATAACTCAAACTTGCACTTACCGGGGTAGCTCAAACAGATTTTAATGTCCCAATTTGTTTTCTTTATATAAATACATGTTCCTTATTCCTTATGTCCCTCCCCAAGACTTTGTTTAGGGGGATATATAGGAATCACCTTGCCCATTTGTCTGTCTGGTTAAGAAGTTGAACAAAGCAAGTTTCTCGAAATGTACAAGTGGGACATCCTTTACAATTATACTAGTGATATATCTTGAGATAAATTACTGCATGTTTCAACTTTGTTGCCATGTGGGGTATTTGTCCTGTTAAGACAGCTCTAGTTCTTGACTTAACTCAGACACAAGTTTTAATTTAAACGTTGCTGAGAATGATCTATTGGGCAGTGCATACTCAGGTGACAGATAGGGCCCATAGGTCTCTTGTTTCATATTAGAAACATAGCATGAAAAGTACACTATACTACTGACAAGTCTTTCCAAATTGAAAAATACAAAAAGTAATATCTCCTGTGCACATACATGGAATATGTTAATTAAAAAAAATTAGATAATTTTTGCATCTGTTTTTTATCCTTATTGTTTGTAGTTTTGGAATTCAGTCAATGAAGATAACAAATTATTTATGTTACAGAGCATTATTCACCACCACCCAGTCCATAGGATTTCCTTCATTTCAAGAGATGTCACAGACAGAAGAGCATTTGGATACATATTTGGTGCAGAAGACAAAACACATAAATTTTTTGGAATCAAAACTGAAAAAGCTGTAAGTATATAGACTTAAAAATATTGATATCCAAAGAGAGAGTAATTGATGTGCGTGAAAATAGAAATAAAAAGTAATATTATCCTTTTTACTTTTCCTCATAATAACAATTTTAAATAAGTGTTAAATTCCAGGACTGGGCCTTTTCTTTAAGAATTTGGTAATCTTCTGCTACTACATCCCTTTGTAACTTAAAAATTGTTGAAAGAACTTAAAACTTTAATCAAAATTTCAAAAAATATTCATATATACTAATCTGTACTTTTTAGATTTTTAGATTGAATTTTTCATGTTTATCTGAGATCTGTTTATATTTAAATTCATTCAAATCTTGTCAAAAAGAGTTTTTAGTTCATCTGAGCCAAGGCTCAAGTGAGCTATAGTCATAGCACGCCATCTGTCCGTCCGTCATAAACTTTTCACATTTTTGACTTCTTCTTAAGAACCGCTGAATAGATTTGAATGAAACTTGATAGGAATAAAGTACTCATGGTTCCCTACAAGTGTTGTTGTTTTTTGTCCCAATCCGTCAACAGTAGGCATCATCACAGGCAAAAGTAGGTCACAGAGTGTATCCTCCTTTGACAAACTTTTTCTTCAGACTGGATGCATACAGAAACAAACTGAATGCATAAGAATGATCTAGAGGGATGTGTGAAGAAGTGTTGTTATTTTGGTTCTGTTCTAAAATCAAATTTTTGATGTTTTTTCGACATTTTTTTGACTTAGTAATTTCAATGCAGAAAAGTGTCACGTTTTACAGTTAATTGATAATGATGATTTCTTGTTGCCTATTTTGATCATAATTATGGTAAGGAATATTATTGTTAAAGAAATTTGTCAATATCTCAATGAAATGATCTAGAGGGATGAGTAATGAAGTATTGTCATTTTGGTTCCCTTCGGAAATCAAATTTTAGAAGTTTTTTCAACATTTTTTTGGATTTGGTAATTTCAATGCAGGAAAGTGTCGTATTTCCATGTTATTTTGAAAGAATTTCGTCAATATCTCAATTTTTGGATTTTTTATGAATTTTTTAAAGACTTCCAAAAAAAGGGGGATGGCCATATTTCACCTTTTCAAATTTTTTTGCAAAACTGTAGGAGGGATTTTAATCAAACTTAGTAGAAATAAATCATTTATGATCCCCTTCAAATTCTGTTGTTTTTGTCCAGACCTCTTCACAGGTGGTGTCACCACAGTCAAAAATAGGTCACAAAAGAGTACCCTCCTTTGACAATCTTGTTCTTTATACTAGCTGTATACAGAGACAAACAAAATGCATAGAAATGATCTAGAGGGATGAGTGATGAAGTATTGTCATTTTGGTTCCCTTCGGAAATCAAATTTTAGAAGTTTTTTCGACATTTTTTTGGACTTGCAGAAAAGTGTCGTATTTCCATGTTATTTTGAAATAATTTTGTCAATATCTCAATTTTTGGATTTATTATGATTTTTTTAAGACTTCCAAATGAGGGTGTATAGGGACAATTCTTCAAATTTTAAACTTCTGCTGTTATACCACATGAAAGATTTTAATGAAACAAGGTATACATGAAGTACTATAGGTCCTCTATTAGTTTTGTACATTTCATCCAATTGATCAACAGATGGTGCCACCATGTTTAAAATATGGAGAGTAGCAGTTCAAATCCAGCTGTGGTCAAAAAAGTTTTTCATTTCTTTGCATATTTAAATAAGTTCTTAGATGTTTCAAAACACTCAACATATGAAATTAAGCCATTCTAAGTTGGATCTGGACAGTATTTGAAACAGTTGTTGTTCATGACCCAGACTTGAAATCAGTTAACAAAAGGCCCCATCCAAAGAAAATGACTAACTTGGTTGCCCTGAATCGCCTTAATATCGAAATTACCTGAATGGATTTGCAAAACAGTGTTGTTTTTTATTCAGGTCTGAAATAAAATTTGACATATTTTCAACATTTGTGTTGATTAAGTCACAGTAATGCAAAAATAAATGACTTCTTCCTTCCTGCATGACTGATCATCTAGGTACTCAGGTGAGGCCCCCCCCCCCCCTAAAAAAATATATGTTTCCTATAACATGGCTGAAAATTTAAGGATCAGTAGGTAGTTGAGTCGGGAAGTAAAAACAGGGTCGGTCGTGCTATAGGAAACACAATTATTTTTTTTAGGCCTGAGTGATATAGGCCCTCTTGGGCCTCTTGTTTCTATCAGGTACATGCATGTATAGTGAAATTAAAGCTTTATAATGTTAAATACTAGTAGGCATTAGATTGTCAGTATAAAGGGTTCCTTTTCAGGCTGAAGCTTTAGTACTTACACTTAGGGATTTGTTTCAAGTTATTTATGAAAACAAAAAGAAAGAAATGGAGGCTGCTAAAAACCAACAGGATGCTGAAGAGAAAAAGCAGGAAGAAGAGAATAAAAATGTTGTTAAACTGGGAGGAGACTTAGCAACAGAGTCATCAACTGATGATGAGCCTGTGTACTCGGTAAGTTTTCATAGAGAATGAACATATCATCATGATAAAACTTAGAAAATAATTAACTCCTTCTTGTACTACATTAAAATAAATATTAAAGTTTTGCTGTATGTTCACTAAAGAAATAGTGAAATTTTACTAATCGCAGTACATTACCTATGTAAAAGAACTGAGAAAAAAAAGGAAGAAAAGAAAAGTCAGTATATGTATTGAAACAATAGTGAAAATGTCATTATGAAAGTTTCATTTGTTGTTGATGTTACATTACATCAAGGTTATTGTATTTATATGTGACAGCATCTGCATGTGGCAGTGCACAGAAATTTAGACCCATTTGCCAGTATGCGTACTGTTAAATATGGCCTTAGCTTTTGCTACGAAAGAGCATAATGCATGTCAAACACACATTGTTAATAAAGACTGAAATTGTTCTGTTAAGAGATAATATGGTGACATTATCATCTTGTATAAACAAATAACAGTGGCAAGATGTGACCTGATCTTGATATTAGGACCATAATTCATTATGTTGTATATGCTAGCATTTTTTATTTTATGTAGTCTGAATTATCTGCACATTCGTTTCTGATCTCAAAATGCAATTCTGCAGATGTGTTAATGATTCAAATGAGCAAAGATGTATTACTTTCTAATGGCAGGTTGGAGGTAAATTTATATTGCTGGCCGATTGCTTGATATTTATACATTGATAGTATTTGTTCCTTTTGATGCAAGAATGCACTGAATTTTGCCAGCCAATTGGTTCATTAATAAACGTGCAAGTTTACACAATGTCAGAAATTGTGGTCCTATTATCAAACAGGGTCACATCTTGTAAATATAGTAAATATTCAGTTATAGATAAAAATCAGTACTTTGGCACTCAAATTACAAGTTTTCTGATCAATAATGAACCAGTATGGTATTGTCTTTGATCTTTTATATACCGTAAATGGTGCAATCACATTCTGGCATCATTATCAATTATTGTCCATATTATTTTAACTTTATTTCAAATTGTAATAAATCACTATAACTTGTAAATGAGATAATCATAACGGTAATACAGTGGCTAACAGATTAATACACAAGTTTTGATTTTCCATTCATATTTAGTGGTAGAATTGCTTCTTCTCAGTAATGGATGAATTGTATTTAAGACTCCTACTTTAATAATATCTTTGCTCTACCTCTGAGAAGTAAAAGTATAAGGAAAACATCATTATGTGTGAATTTTTGTATTCATCTTTCAAAATTGCTGACAGTTCATTATTTGGTAGGCCTGGTAAAATACTCTGATGCATAGGAAATATGCCCCAGAAAGAAGACATCAGAATTGTCTAAGTTTTAAAATACTGAATAAACTTTGTGACTTATTTTGTGTGGGTATTGCTAGGTAATTACTGTCAGCCCATCTCTGGAGGATAGTCCAGAACATATATATGAAGTAAGTCAATGTTGTATGGTTATGCATGGATGTTATACTAAATCTCTTAAAACCATACGTTTTTTTCACTTCAGTGTATTTCTTTCAGCACTCTATTTTCTTTTCTAAAGTATAGTAGGCATGGAATTGTACATTTAGTTGCACCCTAATGGTAAAAAATGTTCTTTCTTTAGAACTTTAGATCAAGAAATGTCTGATACAACCAACTCATTAACTCACAGTTGAAGGGCCCATGTTTTGAATGGAAATGGAGTTAGGGATGTATACTTTTATAAAGAAATTAGAATCTTGATTTCATAATTAATTTTAGTTCATGGGAAATTTGATGTACAAATAAATGAGAATCAACAGTACTATATAATTACCGAATTTAAATATGTCTGCAATTTTGATTTGACTCCTATTTAGCTTACGGGAACAAATGTCCAAAAAAGCTGACTTATTACCCTCAGTGTCATTGGTAAATATAGTGTAGATAACCGATACAAACATTTTTCAAATAACCATAATATATACATATATTATGTATATATACATTTTATATAGATTGTAATACATGTATATGTATAAGAAAGGGTGTTCATTTTAGCTCACCTCAACAAAGTTGCTTATGCCATGCCCCCTGGTAAAGAAGTTTAGGTAGCTCAGTATTAGACAAATTATTGTAGCCAGATTGACCAAACTAGCGTCAGGGGTTCATCTTATGATAATCAGTTTGACCCATGCATCAAATGCTGCATCTGACCTACTTTTCCACTTGAGTGATTTAGTTAAGATTGGAGTAGCTCAAATTTGGACTAAGTATTGTTTCCAAAGTGACCAAACTTGCATCAAATTTATCTAAAGGTACTGATATGGACCTATGCATCAGATATTGCATCTGACCTACTTTTTCTTGACTTGACTTGGCTTGACTTGACTTGGTAAAGAAGTTTGATGTAACTCAGAATTGGACAAAGTTATAAAAGGACTAATGCCAGAGTGACCGAACTTGCATCAGTGGTGTAATTAAGATACTGATTTGGACCCATGCATTAGATGCCACATCTGATCTACTTTTTCTGCTTGAGTGATTTAGTTCATAAGTTTGGGTAGCTCAATCAGTATTGGACTAAGAGTGACCAAACTTGCATCAGAGATTTATCAAAAGATAACGAGATAATCCTGTGTATCAGATGTCACATATGATGTACTTTTTCTGCTTGAGTGACTTGGTTAAGAAGTATGGGATAGCTCAGTGTTGCACAAAGTTATGAAAGTACTCCTGCTAGAGTGACCTAAACTTGCATCTTAGGTTCATACATACCAAAAACGGACCCATGCATCAGATGCCACATCTAACCTACTATTTGTGCCTGAATGATAGTTGGGCAGAAAATACTCATGCCAAAGTGACCAAACTTACATCATGTATTCATATTCAGATATTGAGATGGACCCATGCATTAGATGCTACATCTTCCCTACTTTTTCTGCTCGAGTTACTGGTTTTATTAAGAAGTAATGTTTCATGTTTCGTTTGTACATTCTTCATGAGAAGATTTTTTAATTAAGTAATGTAAGTAAGATTTTAATGTCAATTTTTTGTTTATTTTGTTGAAATGTAAACATCAGATAATGCTTCACAAATGATGTGTAAAATCAGTCTATGCTATGTGTTTTTACAGAATTTGTCACACATCATCTGATTTTTACACAAATTAAAATGACAAAATTCAACATTCATTTCTTGACCTGTTAACATTTATAGTGATTATTAGATATTAGAAATTTATTTGAATAGATGTAGAATGTACTGTGTTGTATTAGTTAGTAGCCAGTCTTTCATTTTGTTCAATGTAGAGTCTCTAGTATGTACATGTACATTAGTAGTGGGTCATAAATGATTTAAAATGTTTATTCATGTCTTAATTTATACTATATACCGGTAGTTGTAAATAGTGTTTTGATCATCAGCCAGTCCATCTGTAAATCTGTCTTTCCTACTGTCTGTCACTGGGTACATCTGTCTGTAGATTTTTTATATCATGCCCTGGTAAAGTGCTGTAGTTACTTTTCTCCTATCCATCAATGCATCTCATTTTAATGCTGTCATTTGACCTAGTAGGTGTAACAGGGTGAAGAAGTAGAACTAATACAGTGTTCTATATAGGATTTTGAATAAAAAGGAAAAGGGTAGAGAAATATTGTTGATGAACATACAGTCATAGTATTATATGTATACATGTATATCGTCATTACCGGTATTTACTGTGACATTGTATGTTACGTCAGTACTGTATATATACTTTGACATAACAGCATATGCTATGAGTTTATGCTGTGAAAATATGTAATATGTGTTCAATACAATGTGATGTAGATAGTGACATTATGCCATGGCCGTCTCTGCAGTATCATTATGTGATAGCAGTAAATACTGTACCAGTAATATGCTATTCCAATTAGTTACGATAATGTATAACATGCAAACTAAGTCTATACATTGTGCTGATTACAGTTTATGAGTGGAATTGGTACATAATCATGTCAGTAGAATGACAGACGTAAAGTTTACTGAAAAGTTAGATATGCACTTCGGTAGATCATCCAGGTGAGAGCCCGTTGTCTATACGATATCCTGTTGAGGGGAAGGATATGAGGCTACTTTAATCAGATCCTGTTGTTCATCACTTCATAATAACTTATATCTTCACATTATCTGTCATTAGAACAGATAGATAATACTTACATTTGGTAATGTGTATTTAATCAATTTTGCATTGTATTTCAGGTTCCTCAAAATAACAATCCAGTCAAAAAGTCAGAAGAGAATATCTTGGAGTTACAGAGTGAATTAGTCAGTATAGAGAAGGTAAGTACATTAATCTCTTTGTCTGATTTTGATAGTATGATTTTAACAAGTGTGATAGTAGAATTGAATTGAATGGTTTTTGAAGAGCTGCATACATAAAGCATGCACATAATTAAGAAATTCTCAAATTGGAAGTGTTGAAAACGGAGAACTATATGAATTTTAATATATAGTGATTTTTAGCTCTACTGGTCTCGACCAGTCGAGCTCATGCGATGGTCCTTCGTCCGTTGTCCGGATGTCCGGACGTCCGTCCGTAAACAATTTTTTGTTCCCTCTTCTCCTTTGAAGGTATATACCCCAGAGACCTTATTATGGGTTCTTCTTGTTGGGTAGGTGGTCTAGTTGTGCATGTGCAATTTTGGTCCAGTTCCGACCCCTTGGGGGCCCACAAAAGGGCGCGGTCCCAAAATCTTGTTCCCTCTTCTTCTCTGATTGTATATATCCCAGAGACCTAATTATGGTCTCATGATGTTTTGTAGCTGGTCTAGTTGTGCATGTGCAATTTTGGTCCGGTCCGGACCCCCTGGGGATAAAAGGGGCTTGGTCCCAAAATCTTGTTCCCTTTTCATTTCTGAAGGTATATATCATAGAGACCTAATTATGGTCTCATTTTGTTATATAGGTGGTCTAGTTGTGCATGTGCAATTTGGTACGGTCCGGACCCCCTGGGCTCCCAGAAAGGGGCGTGGTCCCAAAATCTTGTTCCCTCTTCTATTCTTAAGGTATATGTCCCAGAGACCTAATTATGGTCTCATCATGTTTGGTATGTGATCTAGTTGTGCATTTATTATTTTGGCCTGGTCCGCCAACACCCCCCCCCCCCAGGGGGTCCCACAAAAGGGCGTGGTCACAAAATCTTGTTCCCTCTTCTTTTCTGAAGGTATATGTCCCAGAGACCTAATTATGGTCTCATCAAGTTTGGTATGTGATGTAGTTGTGCATGTATAATTTTGGTCTGGTCCGGACCCCCTGGGGTCCCAAAAAGGGGTGTGGTCCCAAAATCTTGTTCCCTCATTTTCTCTTAAGGTATATATCCTAGAGACCTAATTATGGTCTCATTTTGTTGGATAGGTGGTGTAGTTGTGCATGTGCAATTTTGGTCCGGTCCAGACCCCCTGGGACCCCACAAAGGGGCGTGGTCCCAAAATCTTGTTCCCTCTTCTTTTCTTAAGGTATATGTCCCAGAGACCTAATTATGGTCTAATCATGTTTGGTATGTGATCTAGTTGTGCATGTATAATTTTGGTCCAGTCTGGACTCCCTGGGGTCCCACAAACGGGTGTGGTCCCAAAATCTTGTTCCCTCTTTTTCTCAGAAGGTATATATCCTAGAGACCTAATTATGGTCTCATTTTGTTGGATAGGTGGTGTAGTTGTGCATGTGCAATTTTGGACCAGTTTGGACCTCCTTGGGCCCCACAGGGGGCGTGGTCCCAAAATCTTGTTCCCTCTTCTTTTCTGAAGGTATATGTCCCAGAGACCTAATTATAGTCTCATCATGATTGATATGTGATGTAGTTGTGCATGTATAAGTTTGGTCCAGTCCGGACCCCCTTGGGTCCCACAAAGGGGTGTGGTCCCAAAATCTTGTTCCCTCTTTTTCTTTGAAAGTATATAGCCTAGAGACCTAATTATGGTCTCCTTTTGTTGGATAGGTGGTGTAATTGTGCATGTGCAATTTTGGACCAGTTCGGACCCCCTGGGTTTCCACAAAGGGGCGTGGTCCCAAAATCTTGTTCCCACTTCTTCTCTTATTGTATATGTCTGTGAGACTTAATTATGATCTCATCATGTTTGGTAGGTGGTCTAGTTGTGCATGTGCAATACAAAACATACATGTGTGGTCCAAATATATTTTTACCCCTTCTTCTCTGAAGGTAAATTGTTGTTTGAGTAGAGGATAACAGTAGAGCTCCAGTCTCGACAGAGACTTCTGGTTGTAAAGTGCATCTTTTGCACTAAATTATAGCTAGCATAGCTTATTTGGCAAGGTGCTTGATTTCTGATCGCAACGTCACAGGTATGAATTCTGGTGGCTTGTTGGTGTCCTCTCTTTGGAATGAGACGATAAAAACCAAGGTGCTGTGTCAAGCCATGTGAAAGATCCCTCCCTGCTGAGTCCACTGCATAGGTCAAATTCTTTGATACTAGATATGTAATGATACAGCTTCTCATGATACAATATATATCATGATACTTGAACAACGATATGATATTTATCACGATACACTTGTAAAATCAAGAACCAAGTGTATGCTTTCATGAAGTGTCCAAAAAAAATTTTTTTTAGACATAAAAGACATAAATAACAATATATACTAGAAATGAGTCACAAATAGACACAAAAGAATATACAAAATTTTGATAACTCTTTAGATTTTTTTATGCATAATTAATTCTGTTTGAAACATATATATGTATCATAAAAATTGTTTTGAAATTTTTATAAAAGAAAGGGATTGCAGTATTGTTGCAGTATCATTTGAGCTTCTTCTTGTATAGTGTGTTGTATCATGGTTTTTGTATCACAATATACATGTATCATCTCGCAGTATATCATTACATCCCTACATTGTATCAGGTATTAAATAGCAGTCACTATATAATTTAAAAGCTTAATGGGACTTAATGTAAACAAAAGTCAAGCAAGTAAATGCACTAAATTAATGTAAATATATTATTCATTGTAGTTTCTATTATTCTACATTGTTGAAACACATTTTTTTTCAAATTCATTCTTAAGAATGTAGGTTAAAATCAAGGGATGAAATACTTGAAATCATTAACTAATAAAATGTGTAGTGATGAAAATCATAGAAGCTTTGTCTTTTGATACGCATTGGTTATACCTGTAATTTCTTTGCTAAGTCAATTTAAGATAAAGGTTGATTTCATTTTGTGTATAAATTAAGATATTTTGTCTTGAAAAAGATGAATATTTGAATTTTCGCTTATTTGGTATAACTTTGCTGCCATTATCGTATTTCTTTATTGTATTTACAATGTGTGGTATTATATTCTTTCATTCCATCTCTTTATTACAGGGAATAGAGCAAATGAACACCATGGAATCTTTGTTTGAAACTAGTCCACCAACATCAGCTACTCCTGCTTCACAAGTTGATCCCTGGGGTGCACCAGCAACCTCACAGCCATCATCAGCAGATGCTCCCACCACTGGATCCACTAGCGATGACCTAAAGGACATTGATCTCTTTGGTACTGATTTAGCACAGCCTAAAAAGAAAGAAGATATTATGAGTTTATTTGGTCCTACTCCAGGCCAACAGTCAGGTTTTGGTGGTCCACAATCAGGAGCTTTTGGGGCACAACCTGGATTTGGAGCTCCACCTGTTCAGTCTGGATTTGGAGCTCCACCTGTTCAGTCTGGCTTTGGAACCCCAGCTCAGCCTGCATTTGGAGCATCTTTCCCTGCAGCATTCCCACAACCAACTGCTAATCCATTTGGTGCTGCTCCAACGGTATATGCCTAAGATTACTTTGTCAACTTTATAATGTAAATATTATCTTGTCAGGAAGATCAGTTGGTTTCAGTGCATTATTGATTTTCTATTTAAAATCTCTATGAACAGCATGCTCAGTCCAAAAATGAAAAACATTGTGGAAAAAAATACTTGAATTGTATGATATTAAATGTAAATGGGATAAAAAGATCTTCGCTGAACTTACGTTATAAATTCCAAATGCATGTATTCAATTTTCTGTATTATTTCCATACCTAATTTGCATTTGTTTCTCTACTTTTAGCAAGGAGGATTAACAGCACCTCCCATTCCTCAGAGAAATACACCTTCTCCACAACCCAATCCATTTGGTGGTGGTGGTTTCCCACCACAGCAAGGTGGATTTGGGGGAGCAAACATGTTTGGTGGACAACCAAATGCAAATCCGAATGCAAGTCTTTTTGATGAGCCAGTTCTTGCCCCAACAGTAGTCAAGGATCCATTTGCAGCTCCACCTACCACAACTGAAAGTAAGGGGGATGCATTTTCGGATTTAGTGAATTTGGGATCCTCCACAAGCAAGGCTAATAAGTCTCCGAAAGATCTTTTTGCAGATTTAAATTCTGTTCCGAAAAAATCAATCAATGAACTACGTTCTGCGCCAGGAGATCCAGGACAAGGACCTGTTGCTTTGCAGGCAAGTGATCCTTTTGGAGCTGTTGATAATACAACATTGCCAGATGCACTCAATTTTTCCCAAACTCTCCCACATAGCTCTGATCCTTTTGATACATCCTTCCTACATACGAACCAAGCTTCACCTATAGTATTTCACAATAGTGCCAAAGATGTACAAAATACCAGTTGTATTGAAAAAGACAATAAGCTAGGTTTCAGCGATGATGACTTTGATTTGCCATCTCCTGAGGGACCGCCACCCCCACTTCCTACATTTTCTCCACCAGAGCTCCCAAAATTATCAAGTAGTGATTCTCAAATAATACCACCAGCACCGCCACCACGGCCAGGAAGTGCTAATTCTGCAACATCTACCGGATCTACACCGCCCGTTCCACCAAGAAATAGCAATGCTATACAAAATCATTCCACATACGCTGTTTCTGCAAAACCTCCTTATAAAGATTTTAAACCAATACCTAGACCAAGACCTACAAATACGCTAAAAACTGAAACGTCTTTACCAGATGTACCAGCAAATCATACTGTTGCCTTACACACTGCTGATCCTTACCATGCACTTTCACATTGTAGTACAGCAGAAAATGTAAATAAATCGGTGAAACACACAGAATCTGATGTTATGAATGGAAAGGGTCACACTCATAGCTTTGTTATTGAAGACCCTTTTGCAGACACTGATCCCTTTGCTGATTCAGACCCATTTGAATCATCAAAAGACTTTTCATCAGGCTTTGATACTTTAAAAAATAATGATCCTTTCACATCTTTATCTAGTCAGAGTGACAATAAGCAACAAAATGGAGAAAAAGATGATCCATTTGCAGTGTTTGATAATTCCTTTTGTGATACATTTAATTTCAAAAGTAGTAGCTTAAAGAAAAAATCAAAAAGAAAGTCCAGTGGCAGTAAACATTCTGTAAGTATATTTCACCTGTATATTGCACTACTAACACATATTGCTTGTTCCAAATTGTTTCATACTGCATTTCATATCTTCCTGTCATCCACATACGTTTTATTAATTGCATGCTTGAAATGTGCCATCATTCCTTTGTACAGATATTTTGATATAATCGTACAGTGTAAATCTTCCTTAAGTTTGAAATAATAAATCATGCTTAAATCATCATGTAATACTCACAGTTTTTTTCACTGCTCTCACTCATCATTATGAGCGAGAGAAGGACTGAAAAGCTGAAGATATCACACGATATACCTAAATAAGCCATGACATAATTTGAATGCTATAAATAAGAGAATAATAATTATTTGACTACCATTTATTAACTGTGATTCTCTCTTAGCTATCATTTTGTATACATGTACTAATATCCTCTTACATTTAACCTTTGATGTCATAATACATGTAGTTACAAGGTATGAAAACTAAATGCTGTGAATTTATTAAATTTATGAGAGATACTGTATAGTGAATAATTGTTCCAATGCCAGTGAACTCTTACAACCTCTCATCTATGTCAAATCTGTGTTTGATCTACAGTCGTGATCTTTGGGAACTCAGTTTGTTTTTCCCCTCTACATCAGCCACCACCATATAAGTAAACTAATACTGAAGTGTTAAAAGAGTAACAAATAATAAACCTAATAAAATTAAATCATTTTTACTTATTCCTTTTTGTACGTTCAAATATTGGGACTTTATATCTTATAAGACTTCATGTAATTCATAAATATACTTACTTGAAGTTGGAAGTGAGCAATTGATATATAATGAATATGGTATACTTAGTACTTTGCTGTTTTTGAATGTTAATGTTTAAAAAATATAACAAATATACTTAGAAGAGCAAAAAGGTTATACAGATGTATGTAACCACCACAGGTAAAAGCAAACAGAGTAAAATGACTTTCTGACAAAAAATACTCCAAACAGCCAACAATAATTTTTCCAGTATGTTTTATTTATCAGTCAGTTTTCATTCAAGTTTCCTTTGAAAGTTCATTGTAAAATATATTTCAAAATAAGAACCTTGTTTATATACATGTAGTACAGGTACTAATGTAAAAGACCTGGAATAACAGGTGGTAAAACTAAATCAAGCAACAACTTTGTATATTTTCTATATGTCTAGTGAACTTGTCAATTCCTACGCTTTTCTGGGGTATAGAAAACTGTGGCCCAGGAAAGTGTAGCTTTGAATAATTACAGTCAGTCAATAATTGAAATCAACAGCAGCGCTTCCCTATATTTGACTTAAGTTTGATTAATAATTTCATGTCTTTCATGGTTTACTAATTCTATCATTTTAATAGCCTGCAGCAGATCCTTCTGATCCCTTTGGAGCATTACTTACTGCAAAACCAGCACAAAATGGCCCGGTAAGAGTACATTTATGTCTCGTTGAAATACACTGAAAATTATTACCTGGACATGTTTTCTTTTTTCCTTATTAGTGAATTTTCTGGACAACTGAATTATAATTGTTTTATTAACAATTTGTCCTTGTTGTTGGCAAATACTTTAAATTATATAAGTTTAATAAGAGGGATATTTTGTTAAAATGAAAACAACCTTTTCATGGATTATATAAAAATTGATATAAAATTTCTTGAATATTGAAGAGATGTGTATATCACATTTTGTCTTTGTATGGCACTTGTTTCCTGATGCTTTTATATGATGATATGAAAGAAGTCTTAAAACCACATTTACTTTATTTCAGGAACCATTGTATGCCTCAGTAAATAAACAACCTTTCAGCTAAAACTGTGAAGGCCAAAACAATCGTCTGGAATAGTTTGAATGTTCCATGAGCTTTAATGTAATGGTCTCATGAGCCTTGGTGTGTTATTATTCAATAATGTAGTTTCCTCTGTTGTATGCAGAAACACATTTGACATTTTATTGAAATTGTTTTACCATTTGATCACTTTATTCAAGTTGTATTTGTTATATTCTATTTATAGCCAAAGCAATATTGAAGTGCTTTCAGTGTTTTGTTAGATGATACAAGATATTTTACACACATTATAGAATATCTTTCACTATTATATAAAGTAATTTGTTCACATGTAGACTGTGTGAAAATTATGAACAAAACTTTCACAGATAAAACTTTATATAGTTGATATTAATGCAGTAATATTCTTTCCTTTTAACTGAATATTAATGGTTGAAGCTCAGGTTAATGTTGTGAAAGATGCTTTTGCATATACCTTCAAAAATAATTCCTGACCATTAGCTTATCACAGTGGCAGTTTTACATGTACCCACCATTATGGCCTAAATGAAATATTGAAAGCCAAAATGTTTTCGTGGTTATAATCTAAGGCTTTATCCATTATGCATATAATATTCTTATACTACTGTATAGATCAGCAACTCTCTTTTTAGTTCATGAGGATGGAATGGATGGAGAGTCATTGTCATACCCCTGCAGGTCAGCATCTGCGTGCATAAAAAACTTTAACCTAGCCTACCGTATATCTTTTGAACCAACGGGGATAGGACTTTGATACTTCACACATTGGTTCCTCATGACAAGAGCTGTCATTTGACACTGATACTTTTGTTATTATGACCTTGGACCTACTTTTCAAAAACTTTAACATGGGCTATCTCTTTGACCTACAGGGGTTGGGCTTTGATATTTCACACGTTTACCTTGGTATTTGCCCTACTTTTCAAAAACTTTTACCTTGGCTTTTTCTTTTGAAATATTAGAGATAGGCATTTCATATGTAGATTGGTTAGAGCTTTCATCTGGTTAACCTTTGACCTTTACCTTGGACTTGACCTTGAATTAATAAAATATTGAAAATACATGCTTTCCATTTGACAATGCCCCACCGACGAGCTGTGTTGTCTTCTGACAACTCTTGTTAAAGATAATATACTTGTATAAAGTATTATATATATATGCAATATGAAGTGTAAGACAGCATTGTTGCTGAATTACTTTTATAGAAGTTAGTTACCGGTATTTGAAGAAGTTGTATCATGAGAGTGGTTTACATGTAATACTCATGATTTGTATTTTTATACATTAAGTGCAATATTAATGTTTATTTTCTGATAGTTTATCAAAGCCGAAAGATGTGATTAGAAATGAACAATTGCATGTAATTTGTTAGTGGAGCTTTATTTCATACCATTTGTTTGCTTTGTTCAAAGTTTATATTGATTTTATGTACTTCATCTTGTAAGTGCCTTCTATACAGAATAAAAGTCACATTTACATGCTGTCATCAAATTTTCTATGGCGGTACTTTGGTATTTCTAAAACGGCAGGTATTGTCAAAACTGTCTCCTTCATCTGTACCACAAAATTTAAGGCTCTGTTTTGTTGAGGGAAATTACTTTTCCTTCCCTCTTGAATTATTAAAAGTGACATAATTCTAAACTTGGGCAGATTATGTGCACATTGACTTCTGAACTTGGCAGGTATTATACACATAAATTTCATGACATATACATGTATATATATAACTGTACGGTGGTTTTATGTACATGTGCATTGCAAACTGACATTCAATTTTAAAAGGTTTCCGACATACAGTAAATGTATAAAAATGGGATGTATATGTGGATTTAATGAGAAAAGAAATGAAATAATTCTCTTGTTTAATAGAGTTGAAAAGTCTTCAACATTTTGAATTAACCTCCTGGTCAAAGGTTCAGTGACCCAAAAACAGTTCACATTTTCAATTTCACAAGAATCAATCACAGGATTTTAATTAAACTTATTGGGAATGAAGTACTCATAGTCTCCTACAAGTAAAATATTTTTTTACCAGATCTGTTCAAGGATGTGGTCAAATGCCCTTCTAGAAACTTTTTCTTCAGACGACTGGCATAAACCGAGAGGCAGAATTTTACTTATTGGTCTGAAATGAAAGCATGTGTGAAGAGGTATCATTACTTTAGGTTCCTCTCCAAAATTAAATTCTTGATATGTTTTGGACCCTTTTTTTCACCTTTGCTTATTTGTAGCTGTATTTAATAGATTAGTTAGGGAGGCGAGAATGCAGTAAACACAGTCAATTGCAATACAACCATTAAGAAGTTTTCAGAACTGTTTTCATTATGCGATTGTCAATGACATCAGGTAATGTTCCTTACAGGTTATTAGGTCGAATCCAATATATGTAGTAGGATTTAAAGGTCAGAAAGGGTTCCCTGCTTTGCAGGACTTCGCTTGTGGTGGGGGGGGGGGGGGGGGGGGGGACTGTGTTGACCCTTTAGGTTTCTTTAATTGGAAGTTTAAGTGATTACTTTGAATGTTCAAACCTCAAACTGTGCCGTAAAGTTCAACTTTTTCTCATTCAATTTCATTTATTTGCATTTTACATACCATATTTAACATTTCTACAACTGATTCTTTTAAACTCGTCCATTCACCCATCATGACCATAGAAACTTATTCATTTGCAGTAAAGTACAGCATATGTACCATAGGTTTTATAAGAAACAATTACTAAGTATATGGTAATTACTTTGACCATTGTCTGTTAACAGTTTATGTTTTACTTTTTTTTTAAGAATCACCTGTTTGATTTTTATCCAAGTTGGAAGGACTGAAGAATTTATGCAATAGTCCTAGTTATGGTTCAGTGGTGGGTCAAGATGTCAAGACTATCCTTAGAGACACTTTTTTAGATCAGCTGGATAAATTTTTTTTTTAAAATTTAAAGTGATCTAGAGAGATGTGTAATTAGGTGTTGCCCTCTTTGGTTCCAATCCAATCCCCTGTGCATGAAGTATTTATCCCCAGTATACCTTCAATGGGAGTTCGTTTTTATGTACCAAGCAATTTTAAGGCCCTTTCAGCCTCTTGAAACAGTATAAATATAAATAAACAAATTCCCGATATTGGTAAGCTGTCAAAAAAAACCCCCAAGAAAGACAGCATGATCAGATTGCAAAACAGAAACTGCTAGTAATGTAATAATATAAATGATACCAACATTTACCTTGGTGAACATGTAGGCATCTTTGTATTAAATAAATTGCAAGATCAAAAACTTTGTGTCATTCCAGAAGAACTCGTCAGTGTAGTCAACCCACACAAGTATTGTTTAGGGTGTGCAAGAGATCTAGCTAAATGCAAATGTTATTGATCATCAATTTATAGACCAAACTTTCCTTGTAGTGTGGTCAAAAATGTTTCCTGCAATAGTCTCCCTCAGACTTGTTTCTGGAAGATTTTATCGTCACCTCAACAGCATATAGTATCTTTCTCTATTTCAAGTATTTTGCAGTTTTCCAAAATATGGCTCATATTGATTTTCTTGATGTTCAGCTAATTGAAGGCAGAGTATTTTTTCCCACAAGTAAAGGCCATTCTTACTGGATTTCTTCACTTCTAGTCACTGGAACATCTTCTGTTTGTTACATGTACTCAGATGTGTGCCATGTCATGATCAGGACGAGACTTTGACCCAAGTTCTGGTAGACCTAGCTGGTAGTCTAAGTCAATGATATAATCAACAACTTTCATTTGATAAAACATCATTTGAAAGAAATACTGAAGTACAATGCTTATTACTCCTTTGTTGCTTTAAACACTGGTAGGTCATAGGCTACAATAGGTATCCAACATTTTTCAGGCATTTCACAATAATGTAGCTGGAGGTAAACAACCTCTTATGTATGGGTTTCAAAGCCTGGATCATTTAAATCACAATCCTTAAGATAATTGTGTAAAATACACAATACATATGAACTCTCCACTCATCATTAACTAAAGAAATTATAACAACAATCAACTTGTATAAAAAGAAAGTGTTTATTACCAACATCAATTAGTTCAAACACTTGGAAGAAACCAGAGCTCTTGATCATTTCATGCAAACTTCTTAAATATAACAATATTAACAAAATTTATTTCTAACACATCTTGAAATAATTCAGAAAAAATTCACAACAAATCATGAAGATCCCTGGTTCTGTAGCCATTCCCCCTCTCACGTGACTGTCATACTACCCTGGTACACATTCCACCCAGATTACATATGCACACATTCATACACAAGACATGCAGTAAAATGAATGATATTTTGTCATGACTTAAACAATGAAATGAAATGAAAACCAAATGCTTCACTGTGCTGCATATTGCAATTTTTTGGATTTACATGATTAGATATTTTTGGGATTTGGTATTTAAAAAAATGACTGATAAAAACTTTTCAATGATTTTTTTCAGACTTAAAACTAATAACTAAACATGGTATAAATTATTTTGAATTCCTAAGTTAGTCATTGTTTATAATTCATCATGATCATGTTCATCTTCATCTTTGTCCTTGTCTTCTTCCTATAAATCAGAAAAAAACAAATCATTTTAATTATTTTCTTTACAAGATAAATTAATTCATTGCAATAATTTTCTTACACAAGATACATAACTTGTAACAAGTTTAGTTGGTGCAGTAAAATAAAAGAACAGATTATATCCAAGAATTGTAGAACTGATTTCAAAAGTACAAGTAATATCAAAGTGAGCATCATGTACCTTTTCATCATCGTCGTCATCATCATCTTTATCATCATCATCATCTTTTTTGTTCTTCTCTGTAAATGAAAAAGAATGTTTACAAATAATGTCACTATTTTTCTCATACCTTTACTTGCATCAATGGTATTATGCCTAGAACAATGCAACAAATCTACTGGTGTTCATGTGGTTCTCTGTCGTCTTGGCAATGAATTTTCAAGTCAAATCACCACAATAAAACTGGAGATTACCAACATCTTAATAAAAATAGCCATGACTGTACATCAAGCATTCCATTCAACCAATATGTACACTCTGTTTTACCTTTCATATAAAATGCAACTCCTTTTTCATCAACAAGAAAATCAATCAAAGGAATCAACAACATTTTCTTTCATAGGTAAAAATGACATTAAGCATGATAAAAAACTTTTCCCTCACCTTCTTCTTCCTTTCTCTTCTTTTCCTCTTCTTCTCTCTGTTTCCTCTCTACTTCATCTTGTTCATCTTTCATTTTCTTTTCAGGATCTTTTGTAGCACCCCATAACTCTTTTCCAACTTTTTCTGCATGTTTTTCATCTTCTGTTATTAAAATGTTGTCAAAAATAGTACCAGATTTTACCTGAAAAGAAAGAAATGGTAGTGCATGTAAATATGTCACTGAATAAACCAAATGAATGCATATATAAATCTCGTGATCTCAAAAAAAAAAAGAAGTTAATTATTGGCAAGAGGCCACATCAAGTAAATACATAGCACCTTAACCTTGAATAGTGTCAGTTTGACATGATATAAGTGTCCACTTGGACAGTTTTCACTTACCTGCCATAAGTCGAATCCTACTGCACCAATATCATCATATTTATATAATTTATCATCAGCAACATATTCTGGGTTATCAATTTCTGGGTGAATCCATTTTCCTTTATAAGCTGGGTTATCAATTTGTTTTGGTTTCCATTCTCCCTGAAAAACACAGAATACAAAAGATAAAACTACAAGTATTTATTAAACTTCAATCTCTGTATCTATAGCTTTAATCTTTAACTTAACTAATGCGGAGTGGATTTTTTATTCTTCATATATTTCTCTTACATTTCAGATGTACTCACTAAATGTTTACTCTCTTACTTTGTAATCTGGGTTGTCAATTTGTGGTGGTTCCCATTCACCATCCATCTCATCATCCCAATCGTCAGGTTTCTTGGCATCAGGGTCAGGAATGTGTTCTGGCTTGTCCCAATCTTCTGGTTTCTTATCTTCTGGGTCATCAATCTTCTCACGATCATCCCAATCATCAGGCTTCTTGGCTTCTGGGTCCTAAGAAAGCAATTTATTCATTGTTAAAAAATTGAAAAATCTGTTGTCCATTTCTAAACTCAAATAAAGAAGGGGGATGAAATGACATTACATGAAGATTTAAAATTTGACATTAAATGTACCTGAACATTTTAAGATAAAATCAACATTCTAATTTCTTTACAAGCTTTTAATAATGTAGAGATGAAAATGGACGACAATGACAAAGGCTGAAATCAGCTGGGGTCTTGCTTGCTCAAAATTCTCCACATTTACCATGTCATCCCATGCATGCCCAAAAGCAATTAAAAGTTGCTTTCAAGCATGTGCTGGAATGAAGTAAGAGTTGTTGCCTTTCGAAATTTCAATTTACATGTAGGAGTCTATGTGATTAATACGAGTATTTATTGTGACTGGATATACATCGATCTCAAAATTGACCAAATTCTGTGTGAAAAAGGCAAAAATCCTGCCAATTAGCAGAAATTTTTCATCTCTGAATATATGAAAAGATCATTGATTTTTAAGTCTTGGTATACAACTTAATCACTTTTAACAGTTTAAACATACCTTAATTTTCTTTGGTGGCAAAAAGTCCCAGTCCTCCTCTAATTGTCCACTCTCTGCCTTTTCATTATCAATTTTTACCTCGTATGTGTTGTCTGGATTGACTATAAGGGTGTACAAATGGGTGTAGACATCATCCTACAGAAATCAAAGCATTCATTATTGCAATGTTGGTTAAATCAGTTCAAATGCATATACTTATTTTCTTTAAAAAATATAATGCTCAAAATTTCAGAAAATGGAGTTAAATATCATTAGTGAAACACTTTCAGAATTTTATGAATTAAGAAATTTAACCTTGCATCTGATCTCCTTCTTTGTTAGCAAGTTCTTTCCCTTGTATGTGAAAATGACATGCACTTTTTTGGTACCAGGTCCACATATATCAGGTCCTGTATGGAAAGGAAATATGCAAGTTATTTAAATTGTAAGACATGCCTACAAGTACAATAACTATAATTTAAAAATGAAATTAATAATCTTGCCTTCTATAAACACTCAGTATTAATTACCATTCCTATTTACAGCAGATTAAACTTACAGGAAGAATTCATTGACGGAATAACAGGTGTAACAGGTGAAAAGATAACTTACCAAACATGATAAGATAGGGTGAGTCACCGTGGAGTGCTTTCTGATCCAAGTCACTGGGGTATAGTTTCATGTATCCACCACCACAGTCAATATTTTGTTCATGTTTGACTGTGAATTGGATGACAAGTTTTTTTCCTTCATTGCTGAATGGTTTTTCTAATTTGGCAGAAATTCCATAAAATTTGGCATCTTGAGAAGTCTGAATACCTGTAAACATTTAATATAAATAAATTAAAGCCATCAGGTGATTGTGATACATGTAGTACATCATCTATTGAGGTTTTTGCCCAACCAATGTCAAATCCCTTATACTACATACATCACATGCCTCCCCACCTTCCTCGCTTAAACATATGCAATAACCCACATCATGGCACATGTATCACTAATAATAGTAACACTGATTTAAGATCCTCAGTTGACACACTTTAAATTTTAATCATTAAGCAGAATCATTTTTATGTGGTAATATGTAACTACAGACAAAATAAGACACTGTCATCATTCATGATACATTAAAGTGCCCAAAGGTTACAAGTATGTATATTGGTCACTTGATGTCCCTCAGGATACTGTTTAAAAACTAAAATCCATTACCTATGTACTGGTTATTTCAATAAAATACAATCTTAAGTTATGTCATTAGAATATGATATTTTTGTGGTGACTTTTTATTCACTACTAGATCTTCTCATTGATTTCTATATGCATGTCCACTACAAGATTAACTTCAAGTTTTGTCTTTATAAAGCCTAGTTTGATAATCTTTTCTTAATTTCATATTAATATTATTATTAATAACTTATTTACTATGCAAATATGTGGCCAGTGAAACTGGACACATAATAAAAGTATTAAAACTACATTGATAACTGATCTGTCAGTTTCTTAGTCCGACAAATCTGACGAAGGGCATTTTTATCGTTTGTTGTTTTTCCCTACACAACAAATGATAAAAATGCCCTTCGTCAGATTTGTCGGACTATCAGTGTCTATGTGACTTTTTTGAAAACTTTCATATTGAATAATATTTAGAGCTCTGATGACTTAAGTGATGTACAGTACCTTTATCTTTTTCTGCATCTCCATAAAATTTTCCTGCTGTCCATGCAAACTTTCCTTGATCGGCGCCCTTCTTGGTAGACTCAACCCATCTGTCTTTCCACCCCTCTGCAATTGTATCGCCAAAATGTCATAATTCATCAGACTTCACTCCAAAATTACATCAAGAAAACATTATAATCTACCCAAATTTTGTTCACATAAACTTCATAAATTTTCAAATATGACTTCGTATCATTTAATGAGAATGCAATTCACAAACTGTCTGAACCAAGCGACAACTTTAATTCTACACGATGTACAATATCGTTACTTCATACAGTTCCCAGTGACATACTGTCAATTCTGCATCAAGTAACATGAACAATTTCAGCAACAGCCAAATAAATTACTCACGGTCAGCAAACTCTTCCGAGAAGTGAGTGGTTGGCTCCGAGTATACAACTCCGACCAAAACAAGAAGAAGGAACGTTTTCATCCTTGCAACACTATCACCCTTTTGGCTGTGTTGATTTTCTGTGCAAGATGCCGGTATACAGCACGTGACTAGACAGATGGACGTTGTTCATTGGTACAAGTGTCAATCGTTAAACCAATGAAATCGCACCACGCGCTGACCGACGGCACATTCCACGTTCGGCAAAGCTCGGTTACTTCCGATTATTCATGCCGTTCTATACAGTACCAATATTTCGGATTAAATATTCCGAAATGTAGGGAAATTATGTAACTCTGTCATTTATTTTCATGTACATACAATTTATTTTAAAAAATTCTTTACGAAATTTAAATTAGATTATTAGATACTTAGATCTATATTCTGGTTCTGTGTTTCTTAATTATGTATAATCATGCATTCAGGTGCATGTTTGTGTGTATACATGTCATGCCTGCAAGGACCCATTTTTGTCAATAAACTAGAATGATCTTTTTTGGTATACTTTTTCATTTTTAACGACAGTTTTTAAATAAATTTATAATAATTATACTCTTTGAAAAATAGAACTAAATCTGTGTCTTTTTATTCCTTAGTCAAATATGATCACAAGAAGCCTACCGATCATTCTTGATAAATCAGTATCAAGAGTTATAAAAAGACGCATGTAATAGACATAGATCCCAGTACTATCTAATTCAAAAGTACTTATCTAAGAAATAGTATTACCCCATTGATGTATGGATATTGCAAAATGCATGTTGAGAAAGAAGGGAAAATTTTTGAAAGCATCATGTTAAAACAGCGCGTTTGACTAATAATTTTTGTTTGCAAAATAGAAACTGAACGAATTTTTCGATCATTCTAGCAAACGTTACTCATACAAACACTTAATTAACAGACAATTTTAGCTTGCAGTTCAAGTTCATTTCCGTAAATGTCTACCAAATCATTATCGTCGAATTGCTTCAGTCAAAATTCAGAATGTCATCTCATAAATTATTTGTTGAAACGGGCCGATGTAATAACATCAATAGAACTTAAAACCGCATATGTATGTGTTGTGAAAAAAAAATGATATTAAAGATGAATTTCATTTTATACTTTATATGTCCATACTATATCAATCTATTTGACAAAACCGTTTAAAATTATATTATTACACTGAGCAGACCTTCTGTTTTCAAACTTGCCACATTTCAAATATTGACATCTTAAAATGTTTCCGAAATATTCAGTCTTGGTAAATATCAATATAACGCATAAAATTTGAGAGACTCTTTATTGGTGTAAATGCCTCTCTTCCGCCTGCCATTACTATAGGTTCTGGTTTTTTTTGCATAGTTGTCATACGTTATTTTATAAATATATAAGCTTGTTCTGTTGGTAATTAACTATCTAATAAGCAAAACCGCGACTAGCATCGGGCTAGTAGTGTCGGGAATTATACTGATTGATTGATTATTGTTTTACGTACGTCACTCCACGATTATTTCACGTATATATGGCGACGCCCAGCACCTCACTTGGCTACACCGGCTTCGCAAATTACTGACTTAATGTACAGTTATATAGACCTATATAACATTTATTATCGAACATTATTTTAGAACGCATTAAAATATTGGTAAATAATCTTTTATAGATATTTATTATATTATTTAGAACTAGTATTTTCCCAGCTATGCAGTGATATTTCGGAATGCTTTCCCTAGCCTTGATCTGCCAGATAAGAATTTACTTTAAACGCGTACGTGTTTTCTCGTTTTTTATGCCTAGATCTAGTCCCAATAATAAATAAATGAATAATAAAAAAAAAAAAAAATAAATAAAAAAAGATACAGTTCTGAATGAAGGGTGTGCACTCCGACATATTTTGCCCCAACTAAGGAAAACTATATATTAAATTCAATTTTGAAGTCCAATATATCTTACCTTTAATAGATATGAATGTGCATATTTTTCAATGTCACTCCCACATACCGGTATGTATAACTGTACTTAGTTTCTCGTTTTACTTAACCAACTACTATTACCTATTATTTTAGATTTAGTCATGGAAGTCAGTCACAGTTGGATATATTCAAGTTTCTCATCTTTTCCATTTGATAACATGCATCATGGTATTGTCCTTTATCATGTTATATGTGACTGAAATGTTAGTCTTACTATCATAAAACCAAAGGCGTATGTTTATACTCTGACCACATGCTTTGAGAGAGGATAAAGGTGATCGTAGTTAATTATCACCCGGCATTGCCCATTCGCATGAAGCATTAATTAATTTGGATCCATGGTGGAGAAAACGTATGAGTTGATATACCTTCTTTGAGAATTTCTGCTTCGAATGTACATGTATATTTATCAGAATGAACTTGAGATAATGAGTAAAAGGGACAGGTGTGGTGTAGTGGTTAAACGTTTGGCTTTCTGCTCCGTCTCGATAGTTTTGCACGGGGACGGTACCCAGTATGAAAGAAAAAACTGAAGACATCTGACAAAGCTGTGTGACAAAAATCACCAAGGACATGCACACAAAAAATAAGAGATAACTTGTTCGAGTCTGACATTTCGAAATACGGAACGACATTCAACAGAAAGACGGATTTGGAGAAGACAACCTCACATTATCAGCGCTTAAAAATTTGCTATACAGGGTCCGGTGCTATAGACTGAAAAAATACTTCAGTCGTAATTTCAAATTCTTCTGTTCAACGATGTGGATTTTATCGAGTTTTAATCTATCAAAAATAGTATTAAACCATTCTGCATGACAGTTTATCTGAACGTATGATAAGAGAATGAATCAAAATGAAATAATTGACTTGAGTATTTTCTCAGTTTATGTCATAGCGCCGGACAGATTTAACTTTGGGCAGGTCCAATAGCCCATCCATCTTCACAACTTCAAGGTTTGAGATCCCACTGCACTATACTAGTGTAATCTCAATCCTTGACGTTGCGAAGATGTAGTTCATCCCACACAACTAAGTATTGGCAAAACAAAGAACCAGGGAGGGTCATTATACTGCAACTTCTAGCCTGATGATTAAAAGGAACAAATTGTGTTTGTGAAATACTAATGCCCCTGGTGGCACCAAAGTCCAAAAAGTTAATTTTAATGTGAAGGTCATTGTCAAGGTCAAAAGGTCATCAACCTTGGTGTCATTTGAAAGGGCTTCATTAGTTGTGCACACATGCCAAATATGAAGTCTCTATCCCTCACAATTCAAAAATTATAGCCAAGGTTAAAGTTGACGAGAGACAGACAGACAGGAGAGAAGCAATATGCCCCCAATCTATTCTATAAATACATGTATTACCAGTAGTGACCTTGCCTTTTGACTCTCAAATGTATAGGCATCCTTCTCTTTTGATCTTACAGATCTTAACCTACCTCTGTTTTAAAAGAACTTGAGCCATAAAATATGTGAAATATGATCAAACTCTGATGAGCAATTAATGATACATGAAAATCACCTGGAAACCAATAATTTCAGTCTTTTTCACCAGCTGTGACCTTGAACTTTGACCTCTTGATAAGTAAGCATATATACAAATTTCGTTTCAATACAATGGAAAGTACATACTTGAGTTATCATCTGGAAACCAATAGTTACAGTATATTGTTATCAGCTGTGACCTTGACCATTGAACGCCAAAATCAATAGGGTTCTTCCTCTCTTAATAAGTAAGCACATATCCAACTTTCGTTTGAATATGATGAATGGTACTTGATTATCATCTGGAAACCAATAATTACAGTCTATTTTTTGTCAGCTGTGACCTTGATCTTTGGACCACCAAATAGATAGGGTTCTTCCTTTCAAGATAAGAAAAGACATCCAAATTTGGTTTGAATATGATGAAAGGTACTCGAGTTATCATTCGGAAACCAAATGTGTAATAGAAGGACAGGACGGAAGGACGGACGGACAAAGCAAACACTTTAATGCCCTTTGTCAGGTAATAAAAAATATGACGAGCAACACATTTTAAGTCTTTCTTGGGTTCATTTCCAAATGTAAGAAAGATATTGCCAAAGATGCCACTTTTTTCTGGGATCGTGGGTAAGATGTATTCTCTTAAATCATATAATTAGAAAATATCTATTTATGAAAAGTTACCATTAACTTAATGGTACCGGTATATTAAACCTTGTTATTTCTTTTTTTTCGTTAAAGGCCACAGCAAGTTTCAGCTCCTAATCCTCTTACTCAAAAGCCTCTTTATTACACAATGAATATAGCACATCTTCAATTTTAAGGCTTTACTGATAAATACTTGAGCTTTATCCCATATCTACATCAATACACTAACTCTTACAATAAAATCTTTTGGATGATAAAATAATTAATATATTATAAAATACATTGTAAATCCAAATTCAACAACAAGTTAATATCAACTGCTTCACATATGATATTCAACAGAATCTATTACAGCATTGAATATAAAAATAATTATTATAAAATGCCCTCTCCTCAATCATTTAATGTGAAGATATTCTAAAATGACAGAGTTTAAGCAATCATTTTAATGATTACCTTTTTACAATGTTTTATGCATACTTTTAGAAAAGTATACATAAAATTAAAATTTGCGAAAATTCATTGAAATTATATCTCTAAACCAATGGCATGGTTAAAAGCTGTATTTCTTTAAATGCAGACTTTTTATTTTGGCTATGTAAAATGAAGTACATGTATTTGGTTTTCAGATACTGTCACAAAGTTAAAGTGCTATTAGAATGCTGGAGAATTTTGCATTTTCATGTAATACTAATTGAGTTATTTCTCCATTGATAGAAATTACAACTTTTCCTGCTTCAGTATTTCTCTGGGAGATGTTTTAAAAAACTGATTTGCCTAATATCACGAACAGAATCAAAGACTTCTGGTTTAACTTGTTACATAACCTTTGTACAACTTTTAACGTCATTTAGTATGACGTCACAATTCAAAGTTTAACGTAATAACGAAAAATCAGGGAAAAGTAGCACCTGTACAACTTCTGACGTCACATATTATGGCGGTTAACTACTGAAAAAAGCTATTGAACTTTTTATTGTTTATTGTATATATCTTGAGATCGGCGTCACGCATGAACATGATATTTTGTGAGCGACTCTTTTATGTAGATAGGCACATAATATAGAAAAATTGTGATCATTCTAATAGCACTTTAAAAGGACAGGGACCAAGTTCACTAAAGCTACAGTGGCTGGGAATACATGCACCATACACACACCACTGCGGTTCAAGCTAGCTTAGTCCCTGTAGTAAAAAACAGATAAATGTGCTGCAATCACCTTTCTAATGAATAAGCAAGTACACATGTACAAAACAAGTTTATATAAATCAAAATTTGAATGTGGACTTACATAAAACAGGAACTGAAAGTCAGGAACTAGAACTTTATATGATGCAGAACATGTCAAAAATGTTTACATCCTGCAGTTCTTTTCCACCAAATATTTTTGAATATCTAATACACATCACTTAACCAATACTAGTAATACATTCATACACACCTTGCATACATCTCTTTAAGAATAATCAACAAAATGTGCCTCAAGATACACTGTATTCCAAATCAACTATTTATACATTGAAGCGAGGTATTAGTATTAAACTGTACTATAGATAACTGAATCATTATTGATCAAAAAGTACATTTTGTTGATAGTATTACTGGTCTCCTTAAAATGACCACAGTGTTATAAAAAGAGACAAAACATGTTACCAGTAATTAAAGATCTAGGGTTTAGTATTCTAGTAAGAAATTAATCGGAATAGGCAGTAATGTCATAGGTGTTAAAGTTATGGGATGGAAACATCTTAACGGACAAAACTTGATTTTATACTGATTACCTCATAAGGGAAATACAGTTGCTGCAGGAGTCATGGGAGATATTGAAAAATCATTATCTAAATAAGCAAATAAACCACATTGTTGAATTGTAAAAATATTCAATTTAAACAATAAAGGTGCATCAAAGATGCAATATACAAGTTTCAAAGCATTTTCATACACTTATCAAGGTCTTATGGCCTCGAGCTTTGATTCCCAAAATCAACAAGACACCTCAGAGATTCATGTGGAATCCCTGTGTGAAGTTTCCTAACAACGTTGGAATGTAAATACATGTACGTGTACAATTATACCCTGGAAACCATTTTCACTCATCATGGCCCTATGGCCTTGACCTTTGGATCCCAAAAGCAATAGGGTATATCCTTGGCTAATGGGGAATAACTGTGTGAAGTTTCATTACTATACTTAAATAGTTGCAGGAGTTAGAATCCGGAAACCAACTGTCGACCTGCTACCCACCCCAAATCAAATTAAGAGCCAAGTTTTGCAACTTGACTAGCAATGATAATAAAATCTTTACCACTTCAATTAAAAAAAACCAAAGATGTACCTGTAGTATGTTCACACCTTCCATTGCCATGTGCCTCCAGGTATACACAATACCCCGAGCTGGAGACAAGCAATGACTTTGGCAAACAGGTAACATGCCCCCAAAGTGTAATCATGTGACTTGACTGTACGGCTAAAAAATTTCCCCTTTAAATGGCTATATTGTGTAATTTTCCAACAAATAACATTCTAAGAACCAATTATTTTCTTTCAAAAAGCTAAGATTTGAAATTTTCTTGATTTTCTTACTTCTAGCCCAGAAAACTGGAAACAAACATTTGTGATATATGGAAGGGGTCCTGAATCTACTATTAGGGTGACTTATATCTGACTTTCATACATATCCTTGAATGTATTTGTATTTAGCATACTTATGAATTAGCACATTACTGACAGAAATTCATCATTGAAATATGAATCCAACTTAAAAAGGTACATGTACAGTAATTCATGGAATATTATCTGAGAATACAAAATATCTTTAAGAATAACTGAACATCATAAACATATGTGTATAAATAACATTTTTAAAAAGAATATGTGAAAAGAAAGACAAAGATAACAAACTTTACAGGATTCAAAATGATCAAAAGCATCTATAGGGAAATGACACAAAATGTATTTGATATTCCCAGAACAATTCACTGCACCATATATTAGGAAACTGTGAGATGTAATCTATGTCTCTACATTGTAACAGCTGGATCTTTGAATAATTTATATGAATAGAATTGTAGTTGATATACAGTTCTAGCTGGAATTATAGACCAGTAGGTTAAGCACACATATGAAATCAGACAGGTTTAAGATACAAATTTTCTGATCATCATGCATAGACAAATCAAAATTTCCTCAATACATTTACATTATACTATTAGGTTTATCCAAGTGTGTTGATTATCAACCTCATATTTGTTATCGTAACTACTATTCCCCTACCATGTATATTGTATTTTTTTAAAAAACAAATGTCATTCAGTCAATCAATCAATTTCAAGAATTAATTATACACGGTTTTGAAATTATAGCAGCATGGCTGAAAGCAGTACATTTCATATCCAAGAAAACTCGTAAGTGCTACTTGTAGTAGTTTCTGTATAATTCTTATTTTGGACACAAAAAGCTTGCTTGCAATGATTAGTGGCTGTTAGTATGATTAGGACTTGGAGAAGATCATATCATAATGCAGAAAAATGTGTATTGCAACATGCAGAAGGGCATGTTATCATAGTATAAATACAATTATTCATGTAAATAGAAATACACAAGTTCAAACTTTATAATTTCTGTCATATAAAAACATATTTCACAAGATTTATCTTTCAACTTCGACATTTACTCAACATGGTAACATATAATTAGTTGTTTTAGCACTTTTTGGCATTAAGAAAATATCAAAAATTGAAAATTAGAACATTTTGTAAAATTCAATGATACATTTTAGTTGAAGTCTTTCCATAAGGAAGTTTGTCCAAGAAAAAATTAAAAAACACTAAATTTACCCAAAATTGCATAACAAAGAGGTTTTTTTTCTTTCAATAATAAGATAAACTGATGCATCATAGGAAACAATGATGATGGAGTAGAATGTTAAAAAAATCATCATGAATATTTTAATGTAAGAACCCTATCATTTCTGACGATCTGACATATTTCACATAATTAAATTTTAATTTCATGTTGTATCCTGGTCTATGCATTAAATGATATGAATTTCATCAAACAGCACTTACATTACTTTGTTTCTATAGTATCACTCACAACTTTTGACCTTGTATCTTCCACACGTTTAGAATCACCCAAAGATTGATCTGTATCACAGACAGGCATAGAACTGGCATCTTCTTGACTATCCTCTGATAAACAGTCTCCTACCTTTTCTAAACCTACATCATCATTTGTTGTCCTATCTTCAGAACTGATTTTTCTACCTGAATTTTCGTAAGCCCTTTGTTGGGAATCAATATCCGTATCATTGTCACTTCTTACATTTCTTTTCTCTGAACCGTCCCTCTGATGGTCATCAGAAATTTCATGATATTTGTGTGTGTCAGCAGAGTCTCCATCACTCATATCTTCTTCCTGTGAATCATCCTCAATTTCGCCCTCTTCTATACTATCAGTTCTGTGACAGTTAGGTCTTCCAGAAGTTTGACTTTCCTCACTTACATTTTCCTCGTTAAAATCATTTGCAGACATAAAGCTAAGTCCTTTTGAACTGTTTCCAATGTCAATTCTTTCTGACAACCTATCATCTTCATTATCTTGCAAAATGCTGCTTGTATTGTTTTCCTTTTCCTGATTATTGATATTTGACATTGAAGGAATATGTTTTTGCATAACACATTGTGCTACACCCAGTTTTGTATCGTTTTCCTTTTCTACATCTTCTTTGCGAAGATTATCACTGAAAGAATTAACAAGCTTATTTTCATTAATTTGGGATGATGAGACAGTCCCCTCCAGTCTTGCACAGCTTGCTTCCACAGACGTATCTTTTACCACACCTGATTTTTCTTCTGAATTAGGACTGTCTTGAATAGTGATTTCACCATCTTCTTTCAAAATCTTAGAACTGTTTCTAAAACTTGATTTTTCATGATTTTCCTCTAGCACACTACTAGCTATATCTTGCAAACTGTGTTCTTTCAACACTACTTCATTGATATCTTCCACAATATTGACAATGTTTTCAGCCTTGGTTAAATCCTTTTCATTTGTGTCACTGCCATAGTTACTTATATCAACATCACTGATATCTTCATGGACTACTTCTATTTCCTGTATATTATGTCCACCAACTGTACTACTTATTTGAACCCTATTGGATTGGTCTTCCACTTGTAACAGATCAATTCCTTGAACGTCAACAACATTCTGCTCTGCATTCAGATAGTTCAAAGAATTATTGGACGAAGTATCCGATACAGGGCTTAAGCACAACTGACCTCCAGCTATTTGGTCTATAATGGTATTACTCTCTTCTATATTTTCATGCCCTTTAGGTTTTTTATTCTGATCTGAACTTGTTGTTTTGTTTTGTTGATAAACATTGTCTTCTGATACCATAGAACTCGAGGCTGCTTCATGGCATTTAGATTTAGGTTTAGAACCTTTCTTATGACCTGTTGGATGCTTTTTATACTTCCTATGATGCTCAGTGTCATCATCAGATTCTGGAACAGTTTGTTTTGAATTATCCTTTACATCAACTTTATCCTGATACATTTGATTATCATCGGACAGTGATTCAACATGTGTATTTTGCTTTTTCAATGATTTCTCTTTACTCTTCTCTTTCTTCTTATGTTTACTGATACCAATCACTTCAAAGTCCGAGTCTGAAGAGATGCTCTCATAATACTCTTGCCTCTTTGATTTTTTGTGTTTTTTACTTTTCTTTGCCTTTTTCAACTTTTTTCTTTCCTCACGTTCTTGTTGATAAAGGAATTCTGTTTCTGCTGCTCTTTTTCTTTCCTTTTCTGTTTGTTTGAGTTTATGCCTCTCCAATTCATAATACAGATCTGGACTTGGAGAGCGATGACTTGTAGTGTGACTCTTATAATTTTTTTTAGAATCATAATATTCATCTAAATACTGACTTCGTCTGGACTGGTAATACTCATCTGGATATCTCTCTCTACTTCTGTATGTTTCCCTCTCATACCTGCTACCCTCAGCTGCATGGTGTGAGTAGTGATGTTTGTCTTTTTCATAGTATGCCCTTTCAGTACTAAGAGATCGGCTCCTATCACGCCTTTCTCTGTAGTATCTGTAGTCGTAGTCATAATCATATCTATCTCCATAGTGTGAATCAAATTTTTCAGATCTATGCTTCTTTGATTCTTTGTGTCGTTTATGTTTCTTATTGCGCTTGTGAGAAGACTCTTGTGACCTTGATCTACTTCTGTATGATATAGGAGAGGTGATACGATGCCAATACCTTGAATGTTTGCTTGCATCATGACCATCTTGAGATCCAGACCTAGAACGTTTCCTTCTCTTCTCTGTCTTTCTGAGCCCTTTTTCTGATTTACTTTTCACTCTGGATTTTTCCTTCTCTCCCTTTTTCAATGCCTCTGCTTCTGAATCTGAAGAAAGTACAATAGCAGGCCTCTCTTCATACCTTTGTTCTGTTTTTATATATACAACATCACTAGAAGTGCTGGAGTCTGAATGGTTTGCATCACTCTCATCTTCTATCTTAATCCTGGCACTGTTGAATAATTCAGTCAGCATAGGAGGAAAGCTAGGTATTTTTGGCTTTTTCTTGCCATCTTGTTCTGTAGGAGCATCAGGGTCAGGAGGAAGCGGAGGTAAAGGAGGCAAGGGTGGTAAAGGAGGTAGTTCCTGAGGTGGTGGGGGTGGGGGAGGAGGTGGGGGTGGTTGCTCTTCAGGCAAAGGTGGAGTTGGAGCAGTTTGTGCATCAGAGTCTGCATTATTTGAAGATGTATCCATATTCATCCAAGATGGTCCTGGAGTAGGAGAGTCCCATTCTGAAGCACCAAGATTAATGCTAGCTGTCTCTGCCTCAAGAAATTGTCGTACTCTCTCAATAATAGGTGTTACTACATTATAAGTCCCATGTGAACGCTCTGCTGGTGGTTCTCTCAATATTGGATCTGGATGGAATGGTACTAGAGGTAGAGAGGAATGAGGAGGTGGAAGAGGAACTAATCCAGATGTACTTGTTATTTCTGGAGAATCATCCTGTGATAGATCAATTGTCTGAACTGGGGGAGAAACGATTATAATATCATCATCATCTCCGTCTGCAGAAGTAGAACTATCTTCTGGAGTAAGAGGTATAACATCAAATTCCTCCTGCTCATACACTGCTTGTTGGTCATATGCAGCCATATTGTATGGACTCTTAGCAAACATTTCAAACTCGTGCATGAAATGGCGAGTATGTCTTCCAATGTAAGAATAAATTTGGTTGTAGAAATCTTCACTATTGATTGGATATACTTGGATTATTCTCAAGATCAAGTCAATCATGAATTGAGCATGTTCAGGATTGTTAATCAGCAAAGCATTTAACTCTCTGTTTAGCCAAGGTACCAATCTGTGAGTAGTGGCTGGATTTCTTCGGAAGAAATCTGGGCTTATATCCCTCTCCCTTGCATCTGAAAGTCGATTAACTCGCATTCCATTAGAATAAATCCTCCTCCTAAAATCTGTAGTAGCAGCTTCTCTTCTCTGCCTCCAGTGTGAACGTGTTGTCATAGCTGTGCGGTGTGAGGGTCTGTGAAACAGTGTATAATCATGTTCAATGTTTGTGCGAGCATTAGGAGGGAAATCCATCAAAAGCCTCCTTTCTAAAGTTACAGTCGTCCTGTATCTAAAGCGACGTTGATTTTCCCATGAATCTTGTTGATTTGTCCCTTGTATCTCGCTTACTTGAAGTTGGTCATACTTTTCATAGGATTTTACATTATACAATACACTGTTGAATTTCTGCTTGCACAGAGGACATTCAGCTTTTACTTTTGTCCATTCCTTCAAGCACACAAAACAGAAAGTATGAAAGCAACTGTCAGTAAATGACTTATTCTGCATCTTTCCTAGGCATATAGGGCAGTTTGGTTCTGGAGACCCATTGTTAGAATCTTTAGGAGATGATGTAGCTCCTTTATTTTCACTAGTTTCAGAAGTGCCAGGATTTTCATGATTGTCTTTTACTTTATCTGTTAAGTTTTCCTTGGTAGACTTTTCTTTTCCTTCAAGCAAAGCCTTTTCTCTTTCCTTTTTCTTTCTCCGTTCAGAAATACGCTTTGATCTTTTAGTCTTCTCTGGGCTTTCCATGACTCAAGCTATCCTGGAAAAAAAAATTCAGGCTTTTAGAGAAATGTTTTACACATTTAATCAAGTGACAGTTTAATATTATACACTTTATCATTATGTCATGAATATACACACACATATATATATATATATATATATATATATATATATATATATATATAGAATAAGTGTCTTATTTTGTGTTTTCATGCAGGAATAAAGTACAATTGCTGATGCATTTATTAGATATAATGCACGTTAGCGCATTATATCTCATAAATGCATCAGCCATTGTACTTTATTCCTGCATGAAAACACAAAATAAGACACTTAATCTATATATATATGCGCTTTTAATGCCAAAATATCATACTGGAAACTTCCATTTCCTATTTATAAATTGCATCATTAAATCATTCCAGAGGAAAGTTATAAATTGAAAGCACCAGCCGGTTTCCCATGACAACGTAATGTCTATCTAGAATGACATACTTTCGTCGAATGTCAAGCACTATAGCGCAAAATACAACTTTAATGACGTCACGCAAGGTTGGAAATGTCAAACCTTTCATTATGATGTCCTAAGCTTAACAATCAAAAGTCTGCCAAACATCGCTTTCGGTGATGAAAACTGGGTCAAAAATGGGGCGTTTTAACGTCAGCGATCAATGTACCGGTACTTTACAGAAATAAAATACATAGGTCTTGAAAGCTTTATCTCAGGTAATTACAGTGGTTGTGCATATATATATATGTATACAATTTACATGTAGAATTGTATATATGTATATTCACATGTATACATGTACCTTTAATGAAATTGTGACTTTATACTGTGTACATGTATATTTGTTCTACCATTATACATCTTAATGTTAGGTAGTAACATCACTAGTAAAAGCTTGTACATTCTGTAACTTAGAATCTTTAACCAGAACAGTTACAAACCTTCATTGGCTTCAATGTCAAGTCAAGCCAAAGCAGATTTAAAAAGAGGCACAATTTGCTCATTTACAAACGAATGAAAAACTGTTTGAAAAATTTTGCAGATACTGGTACATATATTCTCATAACATTGTTTTCAAGGCCATGACACAAATAGTATATTTGTGAAAAAGTACAGTCAGAATTTTTTGTTTTTATTCTAAAATGACTAAATCAAAATACTGAGTGCCATAAAACACTTATAAACTTGCTGTAAAATTCTAAAAAATTGGGTTTTTTGCCTTCTTATTAGATTGAACCACTATTTATCAGCAAATCAAAAATCGAAACTTCAAAATCTGTGAAAAATAAAAAAAAAAAATTTGATCTTTCAAATAATCTTTGAAGTGAAAAGTGAGCAAATGAAAATTACCATTTCATAGAATATATCAAAAGAATGGCACTGAACTGTGTTAAAACTGAATGACTATCACTAAATCAGAAAAGAAACAAAACAAGCAAATTCAGAGAATTGTGGTCCCCCGCTTTCGGGGTTCTATCAGACGGACAGACAGACAAATGAGATATAATGTCCCCACACTTTTGCCAAAAGCAAGGGACAAAAAGAAACCAGAAGTCTCTGTCGAGACTGGAGCTCTACTGTTATCCTCTACTCAAACAACAATTTACCTTCAGAGAAGAAGGGGTAAAAATATATTTGGACCACACATGTATGTTTTGTATTGCACATGCACAACCAGACCACCTACCAAACATGATGAGATCATAATTAAGTCTCACAGACATATACAATAAGAGAAGAAGTGGGAACAAGATTTTGGGACCACGCCCCTTTGTGGGGCCCCAGGGGGTCCGAACTGGTCCAAAATTGCACATGCACAATTACACCACCTATCCAACAAAAGGAGACCATAATTAGGTCTCTAGGCTATATACTTTCAAAGAAAAAGAGGGAACAAGATTTTGGGACCACACCCCTTTGTGGGACCCAAGGGGGTCCGGACTGGACCAAACTTATACATGCACAACTACATCACATATCAATCATGATGAGACTATAATTAGGTCTCTGGGACATATACCTTCAGAAAAGAAGAGGGAACAAGAGTTTGGGACCACGCCCCCTGTGGGGCCCAAGGAGGTCCAAACTGGTCCAAAATTGCACATGCACAACTACACCACCTATCCAACAAAATGAGACCATAATTAGGTCTCTAGGATATATACCTTCAGGGAAAAAGAGGGAACAAGATTTTGGGACCACACCCGTTTGTGGGACCCCAGGGGATCCAGACTGGACCAAAATTATACATGCACAACTAGATCACATACCAAACATGATTAGACCATAATTAGGTCTCTGGGACATATACCTTAAGAAAAGAAGAGGGAACAAGATTTTGTGACCACGCCCCTTTCTGGGGTCCCAGGGGGTCCGGACTAGACCAAAATTGCACATGCACAACTACACCACCTATCCAACAAAATGAGACCATAATTAGGTCTCTAGGATATATACCTTAACAGAAAATGAGGGAACAAGATTTTGGGACCACACCCCTTTTTGGGACCCCAGGGGGTCCGGACCAGACCAAAATTACACATGCACAACTACATCACATACCAAACATGATGAGACCATAATTAGGTCTCTGGGACATATACCATCAGAAAAGAAGAGGGAACAAGATTTTGTGACCACGCCCCTTTGTGGGGTCCCAGGGGGTCCGGACTAGACCAAAATTGCACATGCACAACTAGACCACCTATCCAACAAAATGAGACCATAATTAGGTCTCTGGGACATATACCTTAAGGACAGAAGAGGGAACAAGAATTTGGGACCACGCCCTTTTGTGGGACCCCAAGGGGGGGGGGGGGGGGCGGACCAGGCCAAAATAATAAATGCACAACTAGATCACATACCAAACATGATGAGACCATAATTAGGTCTCTGGGACATATACCTTAAGAATAGAAGAGGGAACAAGATTTTGGGACCACGCCCCTTTCTGGGAGCCCAGGGGGTCCGGACCGTACCAAAATTGCACATGCACAACTAGACCACCTATATAACAAAATGAGACCATAATTAGGTCTCTATGATATATACCTTCAGAAATGAAAAGGGAACAAGATTTTGGGACCACGCCCCTTTTGTAGGGGCCCCAGGGGGTCCGGACGGGACCAAAATTGCACATGCACAACTAGACCAGCTATAAAACATGATGAGACCATAATTAGGTCTCTGGGATATATACAATCAGAGAAGAAGAGGGAACAAGATTTTGGGACCACGCCCTTTTGTGGGCCCCCAAGGGGTCAGAACTGGACCAAAATTGCACATGCACAACTAGACCACCTACCCAACAAGAAGAACCCATAATAAGGTCTCTGGGGTATATACCTTCAGAGGAGAAGAGGGAACAAAAAATTGTTTACGGACGACCAGTAGAGCTAAAAACAAAAGCAACGCCTAGCGTGGCTTTTTAAGCCCATCACTTACTTTGGACGGGATCAATGTGAATGTATGGTTTTATTACCCCCAAACTTGGGTCTCTTTGGTAACACTTTTATGAAATATTGAAAGCCAAAAGGTGGCTTCCCCTACATTATTTAAGCATTCTGTATAAGTTTCATGAAAAACAACTGACGTTTACTTAAGTTATTGTGTTACATAGCATCTCCATAGCATCTTATCATAGTAAAAATCCAAGTTCTATAACTCCGTAAAGACAAAATAGAATTTGCTCAAAATCAAAACGCCGCTTCCCCTACCCTATTTAAGCATTCTGTATTAGTTTCATGAAAAACAGTTGAAATTTACTCAAGTCATTGCATTCCATATCATCATACTATAGCAAAAATAAAATCCAAGTCCCATAACTCAGGAATGATGAAAAAGAATTGCTCAAAATCAAAAGGTGGCTTCCCCTACATTATTGAAGTATTCTGTATGAGTTTCATGAAAAACAACTGATGTTTACTTAAGTTATTGTGTTCCATAGCATCTTTTCATAGTAAAAATAAAATCCAAGCCCCATAACTCCAGAACGGAATTTGCTTAAAATCAAGAGGCGGCTTCCTCCTCATTATTGAAGCATTCTGTATGAGTTTCATGAAAAACAACTGACGTTTATTTACGTTATCACATTCCATAGCATCTTTTCATAGTAAAAATTAAATCCAAGTCCCATAACTCTGGAACGACAACATGGAATTTGCTCAAAATCGAAAGGCGGCTTCCTCTACACTATTCAACCATTCTTTATGAGTTTCATGAAATATAGCTGACGTTTGCTAAAGTTATTGCGTTTCATAGCAGATGGACATCGCCATACCATATGTCCCGTCTTTTGACGGGCGTATAAAAACGAAAAAGAACCAAAACAAGAGGCCCAAGTGGGCCTATATCGCTCACCTGAGTACCTAGATTATCAGTCATGCATGAAGGAAGAATTCATTTATTTTTGCATTAATGTGACTAAGTCAACACAGATGTTGAAAATATGTCAAATTTTATTTCAGGGTAGAATAAAAAACAACACTTTTTTGCACATCCATTCAGGTGATTTTGATATTAAGCATTTCCTTTGTCTCTGCAAGAAGTCATTCAGGGCAACAAGTTAGTCATTTTCTTTAGGTGGGGCCTTTTGTTGACTGATTTCAAGTCTGGGTCATGAACAACAATTGTTTCAAATATTGTCCAGATCTAACTTAAAATTGCCTAATTTCATATGTTGAGTGTTGAGAAACATCTAAAAACTTATTTAGATGTGTAAAGAAATGAAAAAAAAAATTTGACCACAGCTGGATTTGAACCGCTACTCTCCATATTTCAATTACCAAGTGGTATATGTACTATTGTGAGAACTGCTTTTTAGACATGGTGGCATTATCTGTTAACCAATTTGGATGAAATTTACCAAATTGATAGAGGACTTTTAGTACTTCATGTATTCCATGTTTCATTAAAATCTTTCATGTGGTATAACAGCAGAAGTGAAAAATGTGATTGAATTGTTCCTATACACCCTCATTTGGAAGTCTTAAAAAATTCATAGAAAATCCAAAAATTGAGATATTGACAAAATTCTTTCAAAGTAACAATCCTTACCATAATTATGATCACAATAGTCCATAAGAAATCATCATTATCAATTAACTAGGAAATATGACACTTTTTTCTGCATTGAATCACCAAGTCCAAAGAAATGTCGAAAAAAATTCTAAAATTTGATTTTGGAAGGGAACCAAAATGACAATACATCTTCACTCATCCCTCTAGATCATTTCTATGCATTCTGTTTGTCTCTGTATACAGCCCGTATGAAAAAGAATATTGTTAAACGAGGGAACTCTTTTGTGACCTACTCTTGACTATGGTGGCGCCACCTGTAAAGAGGTCTGGACGAAAACAACAGAATTTGAAGAGGATCATAAGTGACTTATTTCTACCAAGATTTATTAAAATCCTTCAAACAGTTTTGTAGAAAAAGTTGAAAATGTGAAAAATGGACAACCCCCCCCCCCTTTTTTTTTGGAAGTCTTAAACGTAAAATTCCTAATTTCATATGTTGAGTGTTGAGAAACATCTAAAAACTTATTTAGATGTGTAAAAAAAAAAAAAAAAAATTTTTGACCACAGCTAGATTTGAACCGCTACTCTCCATATTTCAATTACCAAGTGGTATATGTACCATTGTGAGACCTACTTTTAGACATGGTGGCATTATCTGTTAACCAATTTGGATGATCCGCACAAAAAACAAAACCTTTGAAAAGGACTATGAGTACTTGCATCCTGCCCAGTTTTATCACAATCCTTCAAGTTGTTCTGTAGATCAAGTTGAAGATATGAAAAATTGTCCCCCCCCCTTTTCTTGGAAGTCTTAAAAAATTTATAAAAAATTCAAAAATCGAGATATTGAAAAAATTCCTTCGCACCAGCATTCCTTACCATAGAAATGATTAAATGAAACCAAATGAATGCATCAATGTTTACTAAAAGAAAATAATAACTCTTTAATGCATTAAAATAACAAAGTCCAAAATAAAAATGAAAAAACGTCAAAAATTTGATTTCGGAATGGAACCAAAAATATCAACACTTCTTCCCATATGCCTCTAAATCATTCCTATGCAGTCGGTTTGTCGCTGCATGCACCCGATCTGAATAAGAAGTTTGTCAAAGGAGGGTACCCTCTGTGACCTACTTTTGTCTGTGGTGGTGCCACCTGTTCATGGATCCTGACAAAGATGACCACATTTGTCGGGGACCTTGACTATTTGATGCATGCCAAGTTTCATTGAATTCCAGCAAGTGGTTCCGATGAAAAAGTTCAAACTGTGAAATGTTTACACCAATTATCCCACCCCCCTTTTTCTTGAAAGTCTTAAAAAATTCATCAAAAATCCAAAACATAAAATATTGAAAAATTTTCTTCGCAGTAGTATTTGTTACCATCAAAATGATCAAATTAAACCAAATTAAAGCATCAATGTTTACTAAAAGAAAAAAATACCTCTTTTCTGCATTAAAACTACCAAGTACAAAAAAACGTCAAAAATTTGATTTCGGAACGGAACCAAAAATAACAACACTTCTTCACACATCCCTCTAGATCATTCCTATGCATTCGGTTTGTCTCTGTATGCCCATGGTCTGAAGAAGAAGTTTGTCAAAGGAGGGTACCCTCTTTGACCTACTTTTGCCTGTGGTGGCGCCACCTGTTGATGAATCCGGACGAAAAACAACAACACTTGTAGGGGACCATGAGTACTACATGCTTATCAAGTTTCATCAAATTCTGTTCAGTGGTTCTGGAGAAGAAGTCGAAAATGTGAAAAGTTAACGACTGACAGACGACGACGGACGGTGATTGATCACAATAGCTCACTTGAGCCTTTGGCTCAGGTGAGCTAAAAAGGAAAGCTTCAAAAGTTTTCATCAGAATGGAACAAAAAACCACTATCACTTCTTAACCTTTCTACATTACTCTGATACATTTGGTTTGTTGATCTATGTAGCCAGTCTGAAGAATTTTTGTTAAAGGATGGTACCCTCTTAAGCCTATATTGCCCCACATTATATCCACCTTGACAGGTCAGACCAAAACACATGAACTCTTAAATACTTCTTTGAGGTAGTAGAAGCCATCTAAGGGACGTAATTCTGAAAAATGTTTAAAACATTTACATGTATGGGAGCTTTTCAAGCATGTTTCAGATCTAGACCTATGTCGTTCACATAATAACCGTTACCAATGACTTTATCTAAATCATGAATGTATACGCACGTTTTTCAAGCATTTTCTAGATAAAGATATAGGATATTTGTAAACATAACAGACGACCATTTCCCCCTTATTCGAAGAATTATCCTAATTATCAGGTCAGCCTTTCTTCCACAAGGGAGTGAAAGATAAGCGACACGTGCTTTACTAGAAATGACGCTGACCCAGTTACTGGCATCTAACTGACGTCATTGTGCATTCAATGTGACGTAAGGCATTTGTGGCGCTGTAGATTTTCTGGTGGTTGATTATGCAATTATGTACCGTGAAGTACAACGTCAGTATTTTCAAATATACATGTATTCAGTAATTTTATGTGCTTCAAATGATATTCTCTACAGTTGTTTGTTCTTGGTGACTTAGTGAATAAATCTAGTGGTAGGTGGCTCTTCTGTGAAATGGGCCAAACGTTTTGTTCCGCATGGAAAACCATCTATACACACAAAAAGCACATGTCAATGTTTGCAAACAAACCTTGTTGGTAATAGTACATATGTACATTCACAGTCAAGATCACAAGACAATTTCACCTTAATATCGTCAGAAAGGGTTTCATAAATGAAGTACACATACAATAGGGGGAACTAGGAATTTTTGAAAGGGGGGAGAAAGGATGCAGACTCCCATGACTAATGTTTTGCAGTATTCGGTCCAGAAAGAAGGTTGCAGCCATAAAATGGTTTAAAATGACTTTTGCTTTGTAAAAACTTTCCAAACCTTGTAACTCTCCTTTAAATCCCCAATGTATACCAAACGTGTCTTTTATAATTCATAAGTAATGGGCAAGGTAAAAGTTATTTTTGACATTAAGGTCAATGTCATTGACTTTGGTGTAATTTGAAAGGGTAGACCTCTCAGATTGAAGTCTCTGTCTCTTATGTTTAATAAAATGTGGGCAAAGTTAATTTCAGCTAATTCTATAGCATATGGTTCACAGTCAAGGTGACAAGGTCATTGACTTCAATGTCATTTGTTGAAAGGGCTTTATAGGTGAAGTACACACCCCATATATGATATCTTTTACTTTCATAATTCAAAATTTAAGGTCAATGTTGCAGACTGTTACTTGAAACACAGATAGGGCAAAAGTATTATACATGGTCCCCCAACAGGCAACACTAAGTAATTCAATCTGGGGGCATACTTTCGGAAATACCGTACACAAATTGTTGTATTGTATAGACATTCAATATTTCAAACATTTTCTGAGAAGAAAAATGTTTTAGGATGTTGTTTATGAAGTAATTATTATATATACCACATACGGACATTTGAGCATAGGGAGAGAAGGTGGGGGAGAAGGGTAATTCAATTCTGAATAACTTAGCAACCCTAGGTTAAATTTTCTTTAAACTGATATAGAAGAAAGCTGTAATATTGAAAAAGCATTCACAATTTTTTTTAAAAAAAATTAAACAATAGATTTTTTTTACAGATAGATGGCAATAATCTTAAGAGGGACTAAAAAATTGGTAATTTTTACTACATTAATCAGGGAATAAGTTTATTTTACAAGGACTGAGAGAAGAATAAATATGATGAGGCATTTTAATTATTGCATATATCCTTCAAAAGCATTGAGAGTTTTTATATACTGATCTAACCCTTTGTTATCAGTTTCCATGAACATTTAAAATATCTTGAAATCAATTCAAAGCATGCTAGAATGGGCTGAAATATAAATAGTATATCCACCCCACCCCCTTTTTTATCTTTGCCAACAAAATTGCAAATATACATTAGAATTACATGTACTTTTGATTTCTATTTCTTTCCAATTACATTTAACATTTATCACAATAATATTGCCTAAAGCAGACAAAATTCAAAGAAATTACCTGAAAATCAGTAAAACCACAAAAGTCTGAAAAGATGTAAAAAAATAAATTTCAAAATCTTGTTTTGGAATGAAACAAAAATATAAACAATTCTTAAACATGCTTGTACATTAGGTCATTCTAATGCATTTGGTTTGTTGTTTGGTTTTTAAGAATCTTTAAAACCCGAGCCAATGGCCTTCTCATTCAATTACAGGACTACCTACATCATCTTTCAAAATTATTTTACTCAGGTATCATAAGTAAATCATTCCTGATACTGGTACTTGTGTAAATAAATGGTAAATTAAGCCCAGCTTTGGTCTCATATCAGTTGCCAATCAGGTATGCATGGATTTCAATATAACTGTGGTAAATATCACAGGGAATCAAAAAGACAATATCTGCTCGAGATCAACGTGCTACACAATAAGCTAAACAGGATTAGAGAGAAAGAGATAGAGGAAATTTAAGTTAGACTTACAGATGTAGCAGACTGACTAATTCAACCTTTAGTCACTCCCAGTTTGGATATGATGTGTTACCAAAGTCTGAATCCTGTAAATAGAGTTATGTGTTGAGATTATAATCATTTTTCCAACTGATTTACATGTCATTCCATGGTAAAGGGCTCGAAACTAACTTTTTTATACCACAAGTCTAGTGGACTGGTAGATTGGAAAATCAACCAGTCAGCAGAAACTGTTATCAGTCTGCAGAAAAATCCACAAATACATAAAAGACAGAGCACAACAATTTAAGTATCCGCAAATACATAAAAGAAAAGCACAACAATTTAAGTATTTTATTTTCAGTATATCTGAAATAAACAACCAAAAAAGAAAAAACCCCAAAGGAACAAAACCAACTTCATGTCTTTCAATGAACAGCTGAAAATTTGGAACTATTTGAGTAATTCTATTCTGAAAGACTATTCAGTGTTTTCACCTGGTCAAAATGGAATAGATCTCTTCATGTTAACTGCAGAGCTGTAACGTTGGATGGCAAATTGATTAACGTTCCCTCCAAATTTAAAATATCATAAAGTAATTTGACATCAAGCTGATCGATTTCGCAGTTCTCAAAGTCAAACGTTTATCATTTTGCTGTCCAATATTACAGCTCCACAGTAAACGTGAAAAGATCTAAAGCTGTGAAAGTAAAACAGTGTCATTTTCATGCTTTTATACATGAAACACACAAACAATGGTTTTACAAACACATGATAAACTATGATCAAAATGTGTTAAGCGCTTTCCCGGGAATGTTACTATTAAAATTAGCTATTGAGTTTTCCCACACATATTTTGATTTATTATTAGTTATTAGGTTTGTTACTGACTGTCCACGGATTGTGAAAGATATTTGTCAGGTTGATCAACACCATAGAAGGTGAGGCACTTATGCAGGAGGGACAACAGACAGCAGATATCATTATTTTCTGCCTCAAAACTGTCATTGTCGTCCAACAAATTGCTACTGATGGACCACATGAATTTGGAAGGCAGTCACGTCATCAACAAACCTAATAACTGTTTCCTGTCGAGAGTCAATATAAAAGGCATGATGGACAAACAGACAGTAGAGATAATTATTTTCTACCTCGAAATTGTCATTGCCGTCCAACAAATTGCTAGTGATGGTCCACAAGAGTTTGGAAGGTAGTCATGTGACCAGATTCTAGCAGTGCTATTGGATCAAACTAGTCCGAGGCAACATAATATTAATTTGTATATGAAAATAATCACCTCTTTTGTGTGTTGGCACCTACAATGTAGAATTTGGCCAGTCTGTCGGATTAGCATATTATAGCAAGTAAAAATCCGTGAGAAGATCTATGTGTCTCGGACTTACAGACTTACATTAATTTTGAGTCCTGTTGGTAGACATATATACAATAACTTGCCATAGATTAATTTCGAACTTGATAATAGATATGTACCGGTATATGAAAACTTGCTATAAATAAATTTAATCACTTTACTGTCGTCACAATACTAACTTTATTTTCATGATGAAATTCCCGGCAAAAAGTAGCATGTCTGGCATAAAGCCCCTCTTATTCTTAAATCATGATTATATCCTTGTAGAAGTTTCCTTGACGCTAATAATTTCCCAGAAAGTTAAAGTACCAATAACATAGATGTTGTAGGTAAGACTGTGAATGATAAACACTCAAGGACAATTAAACCCTATTAAAATGCCACATGCCGTTAAGCGTAAGTATTTTTACAGTTGTTAAAATCTGACGAAAATCAGAATTTCTTTTGTAACAGGTGAATAAAAATCGCCAGTCAAAATACTGTTGTTATCAATGATGCAGTGCCTTTATCCTTGAAGACCATTTCTACCACTGACATACATGTAAAAGAATGCTACAATCTCAATAAAAAGAATGGAAAAAGGTTGTTTGTAAAAGCTCTACAGATCTTTGGTTTTGTAAGTAAACCTGTACCTAATGTACTAACTATAAATAAAATTTATTTACTTACTTACATGCAAGTCTTTTGACTTTAACTGTTTATAAAATGTTTGTGTCGAAAAATAATATTTTAACATGTATTATCCCACTCCTTTCATATTTGTTTTCTCTTTGAATGAAACACTGATCTAAAATATGATTTCTTGACACCTAAATGGTGAAAGGTTTGTGAAAATGTGTAGCATATTGATAGCTGATGAATATGGGTAATAGGTCAATCCGGCCCCACTGGTCCATTTGGCCCCAGTCCATCTGGCCCCACTTTAAAATATCGAGTAATGAAAGACATCTTTTACTATTTTCCCAATTTTCCTCAGACTATGAATGTGATCCAATATCACCTTACATTGTTTACTGTTTTCACAAATATAATTTATCTAATCTTCTTTTTGTCGATCTGATGCAAAGGAATACATGACGTTTTGGGAAGACGACATTTCGGGACCTATAAGAGAGTTCTGGACCTAATATGCGATGTTTGGGTATTTAAATACGACGTTTCGGGATCTAATATTAATAATTATATATCTTAAACCTTACATATGATAATATTAATTATAATTATATTTATTTTTAATGTTATGTTTTGTGTAATCAAAATGCTAAAAGTCTTATTTTGGTTTATTAATTCAATCTGTTTTTTCTTAACAATAATGTCAACTCATAGCTTTTCTTTTCACAGTAATGTCAACTCATAGTATTCTCTCAGTGTTGTTTTATGTTTATTTGTCTTTTTGACATGTATGTCAGTTATTCTTTGAAGGTCTTGTGTGTATTTATTATAACAAACATATTTAGTTTATTATAACAAACATATTTAGTTTCAATAATTTATTTCAATTATAACTTAATCAAGCAATTATTTACTTCAATTATAACTTAATCAAAGCATTCCATATTAATTGTTTACATTGCAATAAGAATGAATTTTAATGAAATTTTATGAAATATTATGAAATAAATACGAAACTCATTTTCATAATTTTTTTATTCATAAATAATATTATATAATCAATAATTTTATTTAATATGCATCATAAATAAGTACACGTACAAATTCTCATAATAATTTCAAGCCGGTGTGGCCTAGTGGTATCACGTCGGACTCCTGATCGGGAGGCTGGGGTTCGAGTTCCGCTCTGGTAATGCCTGTGTCATGTCTTTCGGACGAGACAGTAAAAACCGAGGCCCCGTGTCTTGGTATGCATGGCACGTTAAAGATCCCTCACTGCTTCGGGTGGGTCCGTTGCAAAGGTAAAAATTTATATGCCCCGCATCAGGCAGATGCCGTCACCATATACGTGAAATATTCGTGGTCTGACATAAAACAAAAATCAATCAATTGATCATAATAATTTCCAATTACATATGATATATACATAAATAATATAGGTCCCAAAACGACGTATAGCATATCCCGAAACGATGCATTCAAGTCCCTAAACGTCGTATATATTTGATCTCGAAACGTCATGCTCCCGAAATGACGAGCACCCAATTCCAAGCCCTCAAGTTACTCTAATTACAGATCAATTACTCCAAATAGGACTATTATACTATTGCCCTTTTGATGATGGTAATATGATCAGATATGATCATTTAGTTAGTAAGTTACAGTTGTAATTAGTGTGTTCATTACAACTTATTTCATATTCATCCTCTGTCTTCTACCATTCAGCAATCGCAAGAGCTTACTGCAAATGATAGATGCTTAAAAATTATCTTTTTTCGAAAAATTTTAAGGTCTTTTTCATCATTTTTATTCAACCAATAGGATAAATTAAGCTGTATACCATTTGCAGTAAGTTCTTCTGAATCCAATCACAAACTTAAAATTTAAAGAAATTTAATAACATTTTTTCATCGCTGATATTTACTCGAGTAAACATTGAAGGTTATGTAATTACATGTATCTAAATCAGTGATTGAATACTGAACACTGTCTATGAAGGAGATATTTTATTTCTGGGTTAAATATAAGTCAGTTTAAGGGGAAAAAGGAGGTTTTTTTGGGCTAGCTGACACTATTTTTAGTAGTCGGAGTCGTATTCGAAATCGGCGGAGTTGAAAACCTATTTTTACGATTTCTTATTTAATACGCATTTTATCGCCATGAAAATTGGCATAAGTTATAATGATATTAATTGTCATTTACACTGTAAATTTCATAGTATTCTACTGGATAGTTTTCAATATCGAGCATTATTGACTCCGCCAACACACTATTTTCAGTAGTCGGATTTGGAACAGGCGGAGTTGAAAACCCAATTTTACTATTTCTTCTTTATTACACATTCAATCACTATGAAAATTGGCATGTGTTATGATGATGTCAATACCTACCAACACCGAAAATTTCATAAAGTTTGACTGAATACCTTTCAATATCGAACATTGTTGAAAATTCCGCCAACACACTATTTTTAGTAGTCGGATTTGAGACAGGCAGAGTTGAAAATATAATTTTACTATTTCTTCTTTAATACGCAGTCAACTCCGCCGATTTCGAATCCGACTCCGACTACTAAAAATAGTGTCAGCCGTTTTTTTGGGAGGAGGAACCTGGCGTTATTCGGCAATAATATTGGCCAAAAATTAAATCACTGGGAGGCGACGATGCATAATAACTTAGGGCTGGATCATACCGGGGACGGATACGTTTAGGACCGGATCAACTGGGGCCGGTGGGTATTAGGTCCGGAACGACCACAAATCATGAAAAAGACTTTATCATTTTGACTTTGAGTGTGAAATTTCGTTTATTTTCTAAGCTGTCAATTTGGCCAACTTCGATACAAAACTCCATGTACGGGATTCAGTCTCTGGTATTAAACGACTAATCAAAACCGTCTGCAACCAGAGGCTAGGTTATTCCGTCTACAGATGTAGAGGAAATGCGGAACAAAATGTTTGTTTTCTTTCGAATCATGGCATTGGCATTGCCTCTTCTATCGATCAATAATCAAATATGAATAGATAATTATACTATACAGTAGAGATATTCAACTTAAAAATATAACAATACTTACATTATTGACAGATTCCGTGACACAGAAGTGAGATAAATGCCGTGAAATTTAGGTTACAATATCACTCCACAATTTCATCGATGTTATTATTTACGTCTCCCTTGCGTCGTCTTCTGTCTGAACTCGTCTGATATGGATAATAAATGTAATTTCATTGGTTGTTTTTATTTCAACATCCAATCAGATATCTGATAACAAATACAGACAGGGAGAAGTCATTTTAAAAATGTAGTGACAGACAGAGGAAACGTCTAAAGCCTAAAGGGATGATTGTGCAATTTCTGATTAATCTTACAGTTTGATATGTCAGAAGTGAGATACTCAGCTTGTTTCTGTAATATCTAACTACAAATGTGGCATATTTTCCCTAAAATTTGGAAATTACTTGTACATTGCATTGATGTTGATAAAAAAAATACTGACATTTCAACATTTGATTCTGTATCTATAAAATACAGTACTGTATTATTCCAGTATTCATTGAATAATGATATTACTGTAATGTTTAGCTTGAATGTTCTTTGTAAAATTGTTTCTGATCGGTCATTAAAATATGCATAAAACGCAACCATCTTCTGCAACTGCATGAAGGTGAATAGACCCTTTAACACTTAAACATATGCCTACCTAATGTTTAGGTGGGCAGAAGTACTATGCTATCAGCCTTTTCTGCGGTGCTCCTTTCTGTGCGACACTTGCTTGTATTAACTCTGTTGAAACAGACTATAGTTGGCTCAGGGCCAATTAAATTAACAATATTATTTCTGTGTATTGTAAACTAAATGATCATAAATGCGCGATCTACTGTTTTTCTTCTTCATTAGGCCTTCTTACCTGACACAGAGTCTATTTTCTGTAATTGTACACAATCGGAGATAAACAGAACCGGATAAAAACATGCACCAGTGTTTACACGGAAGTGATTACAATGTCACAAAATGTGCATTGCAGCATTAGCAGATGAGCAGTATATGCGGAGACCTATGACCATGAGTGCCAGCTCACTATACTCTTTAACTACACAGTGTTAATAGAAGGTGTTACTAGTGGGTCTCCACCAAAAACATATTAGGTCTGCAACTAGGTTTATAGTGTGAAAGGGTCTATTTGGTGCCTGGTGATTTTGGTACACGCTAATATTTTGATACTTGCATATCATGGTACATCGCACATCTTACCTGTTGAAACTGATTATGTGTTATTGAAGCAGTTCTGTTTGATTTTTTATTTTAACTAATCTTTCACACTGCCCATGTTTTCAGTGTACATGTCTATATACAACAGTTATGCCAATTGTATATGTTATAAAAGCGCTATAAGGCCACACTTGGTTTTTTCCTTGTATACATTAACTATCATTTCTGGATTCAAAATTTCATTTATCTATTAGGAAAAAAACAAATGACCCTCCAAATTATTAATTTGTGGACAATTAGTAATTAGTGATTCCTAAATTTATGCATTAAATTAACATTTCATAAAACACATAACCACCCCCCCTTCCCCCCAAAAAATTTAAATCAATCCAAGGATTAACATAAAAGTAAAACTTTAATGATTTGTAGGCACTGCAGAACAAGTATTGGACAAAAATTCCGAAAAGGTTTTGAGAAAAATGTGTTATTTTTGGTGACAGTTACCTGATGAAAAACTACCTGCTTACTGTCGCTTAACAAAGAAAACTTTTTGTGGCCAAACTGCAAATCACACAATGCTATGCATCCTACAAAACACTTTTTAACTTACTTGAGCCATAGGCCGGTGTCTGTCTGTTGTCTGTTGTCTGTCGTCGTAAAATTTTTACATTCTTGACTTCTTCTTCAGAACCACTGGAAGGATTTTGATGAAACTTTGTAGGCATGAGGTACTCATAGTCCCCTACAAATGTTTTTGTTTTTTGTACGGATCCATCAACAGGTGGCGCCACCACAGAAAAGGGTACCCTCCTTTGACAAACTTCTTCAGACGGGCTGCTAACAGAGACAAACTGAATACATGGAATGATCTAGAGGGATGTGTGAAGAAGTGTTATTGTATTTTTCAATTTTTTTTTTTAACTTTGTGATTTCAGTGCAGAAAAGTGCAATTCTCTCCTTTAGATGATAATGTTGCTATAATTTGTTTTCTTTTAATCGCAATTATGGTGAAGAATGTAACCTTTAAAGAATTTGGTCAATATCTTAATGTTTTGATTTTTAATGAATTTTTTAAGACGGCCAGAAAGGGGATGAGAGAGGTGGAATTTTTCCACAATTTCAACTTCTGCTGTAAAACCACTGGAAGGATTTTTGTAAAACATGGCGGTAATGAAGTACATGTACTCATGATCTCTTTCAAGTGTTGATGTTTTTCATCCAGATCTGTGTATAATTTAAGTTTCTGAGCATTCATTTGCTGTTAATAATTATAGATTTACTATATGGATTTATATCTATATGCATTTAAATTTGGCCTGCATAAACAATTGCTTAATGTTGAAGATGATTCAAATATTACACTCAGTTTTCAGTACAAAATGTGGTCACAACACAATTAACATCAGGGCGTATATATATTTATCTGCAAATTTTTCAAGCTGTTAGTTGAATAAGCAAATTGTGTTCAGGTGAGTGATATTGGCCTACTTGGGCCTCTTGTTAAAGTAAATCTTGAACTTTACTGCACTCCAAAAAAATATGTAAAATAGTATCTTCTCCATTATTGCAGAAAGTGCAAAGTGGACTATGATGAAGACCCATTGCAAGTGTGGTCTTATAAGTAGTTAGGGTATAATGGGAGGTTCTAAACTGAAACAATTGTAATTTTTGGTCAGTTCTATATAAAGATTGATAAAATTTCCAACCATGTTCTTTTTGTTGTGGAAATATTTTTTGCCATTTTTGTTGTGATTTAATTGTTACGTTTTTGAATTTTAAAATATGTAATATAGAGTGTAGATGCATTTTTCTTTATACTTTATAATTTTTGACAATATCTTTCAAAATATATGGTATTCAAGGCCCATTCATTTTTTCCGAAATATATTTTTCAATATTTTTATAATTTTTTTTTTGTAAGTGATATTATTTATAGCATGCCTTTCATATTGATATAAATAAAAAATCTTAGATGGATATGAAAGAACGTATTTGGAACATTGAGATGCAGTTATCAACAAGTTTCTTGTATTACAGTCAAATACAATGCCTTCTGCTGCGCATGCAGCACACATTATATTTTCTCTGCACTCTTTCATGAATTTCTACCAAACTTGACTGAAAATGGTGTATTACATGTACATCACATCGTTAAATATGTATGAATATTGTAATACAAGAAAGGTGGTTCTGCCAGCTACTTGATATTACCTTGTTTTTAAAGGTAGAAATGAAACTAATTATCTATGTTGTTAGATGTACAAAGCCGGTGTGGCCCAGTGGATAAGGTGCTTGGCTCATGATCAGGAAGTCTCGGGTCGACCTTCGCCCTGGGAACACCGGTGTTCTGTCTTTCGGATTAGACAGTAAAAACCAAGGTCTGGTGTCACGGTAGGCGTGGCACGTAAAAAAATCCCTCACTGCTTAGGGTGGATCTGTTGCAAAGGTCTAAATTTGTATGCAATGCATCAGGCAGATGCCGTCACCATATGTGTTAAATAATCGTTGAGTGGCGTCAAACAATAATCAATCACAGGGCTTTCGGCTTGTTGTCCCCCCCCCCCCCCCCCCCCAATTATACCAATATAATAATTGGTATAATTAAGGAGGGGGGGGGGCAACGAGCCGAAAGCCCCATGAATCAATCAATCAATCAATGTTAGATGTACATGAAATTAGAGGCCATTCTCAATTGACAAATTTAATTCATTGAAATGGTATATCTGAATTCCAATGGAATTTAACATTATTAACACTTTATTTTATATCTCTGTTTACTGTGAAGAATAGATTTTCATTACTCTTGGCACAAAAGTAGATTGTATGTATATACAATTATTATTGCCTGTATAGATAAAGAGGTATACATCTCTCTCAAATCGGATTGCACAAATGTCTGTTTTTTAGTGATTGTAAATATCAAAATGAGGAGAACACAATTAATGTATGGTTAATATTATATCTAAAATTTTCATTTTATATTGAGGTATTGTATTTCAGAATGCATGTATGGTCCAAGGGGGATAAATGTCTGGCACCATATGGTGAAGATGAAAAGCTTTATGAAGGGAAAATACACAAAATAAAGAGAGACGGTGAAGAGATTAAAGCGGTTGTGACTTATGATGGATATGGATCAGAATGTGAAGATGTACCTGTATCCAAACTTCAGCCTATTTCACCCACCAAAGATAAAAGTTCAAATTTACATGGTATTGATATATTGGTTAAGGCCTAGCAATTAAAATATGTATTCTACAAAACCTAGCTTCTGAAATAAAGCTGTCCTGGGGTCTGCTTGTGAACAGTACATGGATTAGATAAATAGCAAATGATGTGAAATTGAAAACGCTGTGTTTACGCTAAATAGCTGTGTATATGTTTTGTTTAAAACTCACAGAGTTTTAATACAAAGTGTTTAACATATTGCAGTTTCTTTTCAATATGAATTAGGTTTTGAATGGTTAGCAAGCTTTGTTTATAATTCTCCCCAGATTTAAATTTTTCCTGAAGCTTGTTCATTTTGATTTATATTTGTTAGAGGGAATATATACGCTGGACTAGTTTCAAATTCTGTGTAGGCAAAGTCTAGCTGCTATAGTAATTAGGTATGTAATTATTGCTAAGCTGCTGATGAAAAATACAAAAGTAAGGGATTTTTCATACTTTGGGTTTATTCAGACCAATTCCCAAAGCCAAACTTAGTCTATTTTCTCCCAAAGAATAACCAATTTTCCTCAATATACTAAGAAGTTTAAGAAACAAATTTCTAACTAAGTTACGAATGGTGATCTTTCACCAAAATTACTCTGTTAAGAGCAGGTTTTTTTTCAACTTCAAGAGAACAAACTCATTCTGTTACAATAGACATGCCACTTCTGTATGGTAAATATATACTTAAAACAGGCATGAAACACCAACTGAACATAATTAAATTTTGCAGTGTGTGCAAATACTTGGTTCATACCTTGTAGCAAAAATATTTATAAAATAATTTACATTAAAAGATAAATGTAACTGTTATTCAAAATTACACATAAACAATGAAAAACTCTTTCGTATCTTTATGTGGCATTTCTTTTGATTCTCAGATGTGACCATAATTTCTGATGATGATAGCTCAGATACAAGTTTCTTTAAGCCCCTGACACAGGCGGAGATCAAACAAAGATTAGAGTAAGTAAAGCAATACTTCAGTATGACCGCATGTGCAGTTCTGTATTTATCAATGTTTTAGGAAGGAAATAAGTTTCACTACAGTTGAGTAACTTTTGTACTTATTCTGTTTTCATTTCTTTGTTATGCTGATGGTCAGAGTTTGAACCCAGAATGGCACAAGATTGGTAGCATTTGATTTCATCATAAATGAAAATTTGTGAATGTTACACAAAAATTTTATAGAAAAACAAATTGAAATGATTTATTCAACAGAAAAGTATGTCTTCAAGAGGTTAATCTCAATTCCTTTCTGTGTGAATTTCTAGTTATCAGTGCATTAGGGTACAGAGCCATTTGATAAAATTGAACAAATATTATGTTTCAAAATTAAGAAATCTGACAAACATCATCAACAGTAATTCAAACTATCGAGTATATTGAGTGAGTGAAAATACTTACTCAATGACCAATGCAACCTCAAATCAGTTATTGAATGCCTCCTTATTGCTGATGGATCTAAATTTCATATCTGATTTTATTTTGTTTATTGTATTGTGCTTTTGTCTATATCATTATAAATTATATTTTTAAGAGAGAAATATGCAGATTTGGATGATTATAATGAACTAGATAGAGAATCTTGTTCATCAAAGAGAAGTAAAGGAAACACTAAAAGAAAAAAAGAAGTGGTAGTTACAGGAGGAAAAACTTTCAACAGGTTTAGTGTATTAGGATTTAAATTGTAGGGCATTATCCCTTCATGTCTGTTAATAAGGTTTGATACAAACAAGAAACTTCAACTTTCTTCAAGAATTACCTCTCTTTAACAACACAGATCTCTCCCATTATACAGCCACCTTTTGTTTTCACAGATTTTGGCGGTATAATGGGGTTGGCGATATATATGGGTGTGTACTTATTACTCCATTCAAATTCATATTTATACATGTAGAACAATAGAATAATCGGTAGTGTTCATTTACAAAGTGTATGCATTATGATGTAAAACTTTAAATCCACTAATCCCTAACTAATGATACCTGTTTACAATTCACTTTACCAAACAAATGACCAACTACTTGGGCTGGAGACAGTGTTTATTCAACAATTATCAACCTAATCATGAATACTTAGAGGGGGATTTAACATGCATTGATGACCTTTTGTACTGACAAATCAGTGGGGGAATGGTACTATATTTCTGTTTGTACTTTTAACTTTAATAGGATAGATCTACAAAAGCTTACTTGTAAATGTGTTTGAAGTTTTCTTTTTTGTTTTTTTTATCACATCTCTCATAAAATACATTTGATGATTTTTATGCCCCTGGAATCAGAGATTTTGTGGCATATACTTTTTAGCTAGTATTTCAGTTTGTTTGGGACAAAAACATGGGATATAAACTTTAACGTTGGTAATAACTTGTGATTATTAACAGATAGGGTTAATGTAACTCCCTACTTCTGCTCAAAATTTCACTTCAAAATGTGGGTTTTTGACAGCAGATAATGATATGCTAGTGATATAGATGTATTCGGCAGCATGCATCAAGCCTTTGATGTGCAGATAAACTTATCTGAAAATTTCAGTTTCTTTATTTCAATATCTTTACATCATTGAGATTTTCTAGAAAAATGCAGTTTATGAAATTTCAGATAGGAAATTACCCAGTCAGACTGTCATCCACTTTTGTTACATCGTTGTAATGTGATGTAATAGATACATGAAGGATATCCATAGTTTAGTTAGAGTGCATCTATCTTAAGTGGCATTTCATGTACCTTTTATTCAAAACAAAAGTTTTTTACTTTTAGGCTTTCATTTTAACCTTGAGGTTTTCACTTTGACCTTCGACCTAATTTTCAAAAACTTCAACATTATATTACAAACACCTCTTGTTCAATTGTCATTAAAAGTGTACATAATTTCTTAAATAATTCTGTTTAAATAATTAATTTTTGAAATTAATTTTATAATTTTTATACAATAGGTCTTCTGCTATTACCCAGCATAGAATGGATAAAGACAGTGGTGATGAAAAGCATTCAGATTTATTTGATTCTAAAATAAGATCTAGGAAAAGAATTAATACAGTGCACGAAAAAGAAAAAAAGTATGTTGATTCTACAGACAAATTTGCAGTTCTGGATGAGGAATCTCCCTCATCTGAAGGTAATCTATAAAGTACAAAATAATTCATGTCTGGATTTATTTACTTCATCACTCATTCTTTTCTTTAACTTCCAGTTTGCTTAGTTTTCTAAATGTCTGATGTTTCCTAAACTTACTCTTTAGTTAAATTGATCATTCGGCGTGATAAAATGCATTAATGAATCAGATGGGGCAAATGACCTGCTTATTTAATCATTAAGCAAATGCTTGCCAATTATAACATACCACAGGTAACAAGGAAATTTGTGATGAACAGTAGAAAACACTGCTTTGTCTTCAGATAACAGATTTAGTGTTGATTGTTATTGTCAGCTGCTTGCTAAATGTTAAGATATATACCGTAATTTCTGGACTATAGGTCAATATTTTTTTTCGGTTGGGAAAGCCCTCGACCTATACAACGTTTCGACCTATCTGAGGCTTGGCTAAGAGTTATAGAAGGCTATTTTGTCAATGTTTGACATTAATGGCCTTTTAACCACCAGGTACCGCTGACAATAGAAACACAAATTCAAAGGATAAGTTGCGAAATTTAGATGTCTCCCGATTGATGATTTATTTAATTGTGTTTTATGTACCCGCGGCATATTAAATTACATACATGTTGTCATGTGTGTTTATTGCTAATTTAATCATTATGGGAACTCATCTTACACGTAAAAAAACCCCTCTTAAATCGAAACGTGTGCTACTGGTATTGTAACTTGAACGATAGTTCTAGTATCTGTACAGCGATTCTAAGATTGATTTTTTTCTATAAAATGTGAATGCTTCTTCATACAAACACATAGCATACACCAAAAGTTACGACTAAACAAGATCTATCGAATGGTTTTGCCTTTTTGAAATTATTCTGAAGATGAATAACTGAAAATCCAGATTTTCCAGTTTCCAGAGTGAGTGGCGCGGACAGTAGTATCTGTACGGCGATTCTGGTGCTATATTTTATATCTTGACTATAGCAGTATTGCTCCGGGGCTGAGTTTAAATTATCTGCCATATTTAAACTTAGAGTCCTTTCTCTAAAGTGTATATCACTGTGCAGCCTTATAATCAAATTATCACATCTGTTATCACACCTGTTCCATGCTTCACCGCACACTAATCCCCAAGTGACCCAGTTCTTGCTGCATGGCACACGCCGTGTTGATCATTGAACAAACAAATGGGATGTGATGTCTAGGTAAATGTCACGTACACGTATTCAAAATTACTTTGACTGCTATGTATGGTAACGGAATGTATCGTATTCACAAAATACTAAAAGATAACAAAACCGCATCGTTTGCATTTGCATTCAAAACTGACCAGTGTTCAAATTGAGATTATCAATCTTTCTATACCGGCAAAACTGGTTCGTCATAGCGTTACTTCTTCAATCTATTTAACGCTTCCACCTATTTACGGACGAACTTATGAAAATACCCAATTTTAGGTACTCTCGACCTATAGTATGCATCGCCCTATAGTCCAGAAATTATGGTAATGCATTTAATCCAATGAACCTTGCTGGCCAGTTGGTTTATCAAATATGAGGAATTGTGGCCCTATTTACCTATTAAATAGTATTAAGATAGGGCAACATCTTAATGCTTATATATATTCTTGCTTAATCACTTTATCTCTTTTTTATTCATTCATTTTATTTCATTTAATACCCTTCTCAATGGAGTTTTGGTACTGGTGCTGTAGCAGTTTCCGGACGTTTTTGGGGGTTTTTAGTTGATAACTTTATTTACGCAACAAAAATATTTGATATTTGGCAAAAACTATGATTGACTACCGCTATTTAAATAATCAAAAATAAAAAAAAAATCAACATTTGTTCAAACGAGACTCTTTTCCCAATGAAGTTTCAATACCACTTTTCTTTGTTTACTGTAGCAGTTTCCAGTCTTGATAGTTTATGCAGTATTGGGGCTCAATACAGGATGTTTACCTCATCGTTAAATAGACATACCTAATAAGGGGTAAATAGTAAATCAACAGTCACAGGAATTTTGATAAATGTTACAAAGACTTGCCATAATATAGATTTGCTTTCTGTTGGGCTAACATCATTTCCCCAGTGCCAGAAATAATACAATACAGAAACAGACAATAAGGTGGAAATTATATTTATTTATTCAAAATAGAACTAAACTTTTGCATACGATTATGAATATGAACAATTTTGGTGATAGGCAAAATTTGTTTTTGGAGGTGTCTCAAATAATGAGATGAATGGAAACTGCTTTAGTCCGGAAAATGCTACAGCACCAGTAGTAAACTGGAATCACTTTATCTGTCTGTCTATGAACATCAAGATTATAAGGTAAATATTAAGATCATAGTATTACAGTATAACAGTATTTATTTGCTTTTTTTTCATCATTACTTATATTTGGTTTTGAAATACTGTACTGGATTACTGAAAACAATACCATTATGTATCATGAAGCTGTTTGACCAGGACCCAAAGGGTGTTGGTTTTTATATATACTGACATGATAGGTTCAATATTAAGATGATAAAGTAAATGTTAAGATCTCATTAATCCTTGTTTGTATCTCCATTATACTTTAGTATATTTTTGCCCCCTGACTGAAGAGCATGCCGTTATCTTAACCCAGAGTCATATTACCTTTAGATTAATTCTAAAATTTTAATTTGGGCTATATTAGGCAGCCTTTCCTTTTGGTGTTTAGAATTATGTCAAGTATGTTGTTGCCTTTGACAAAATATATGACTTGATTGTGACCAAAGGTCATATCACTAAGGCCAATATCACTGGCTTTAGAGTAAATATAAGTTAAGAAAACATGTTCCTCCAATACTGATGACAATGTGTACTGCAGGGGTGAGAGGGGAAGGGTAGTCCCTCTGGACAGTTCTAGTTTCATTACCCTTGCTATATATTTTCTTATGTTAACATTGTTTTTTCATAGTTTTACTCTTTTGTTCTTCTACTTTTCACTTGTAAAATGAATTTTAAGAAGATATTTAAATCTCTTTACATGTATTAGTCCACTAGGAATGAAATTGGAGGGACTATAGTTTTTTTCTCCATCTGAGTGTCTGTCACTTGTTTTCCAAAATAATTTTTTTATTAGACTTTAAGATATTTCATTGAAATTTAGTACACATCTGTATATAGCAGCATTACAGATCAAGTTTGTGTTTTGTGAGATTTTGTTAATTTTTATGCCCCCACCATAAAATGGCCAGCGACATATAGTGTTACCCTGTTCTGTCATTCCATCATTCTGTCATTCCATCATCATTCAGTTTCTGCTCATTTTCTCTTTGAAGGTTTGATGGGATATATTGATATTGGGTATACAGATGTATCAAGGAAAGATGCAGGTCAAGTTCGATTATGGGTGTGGTCTGATCAATTTTGACAGAGTTATTGCCCTTGAACATATAAGATTTCTTAAAATGACTGTTTCCACTCATTTTTTCTTTGAAGGTTTCATGGATTAAATTGATATTTGGTAGACAGATGTATCAAATAAAGATGCAGGTCACATTTGAATATGAGTGTGGTTCGGTAATTTTTGACAGAGTTATTGCCGTTGAACATAGAAAATTTTTTAAAAAGACAGTTTCTGCTCATTTTCTCAGTGAAGGTTTGATGGATTAAATTGATATTGGGTATATAGATGTATCAAGGGAAAATGTAGGTCATGTTCGAATATGGGTGTGTTCTGGTAATTTAAACAGCGTAATTGCCCTTGATCATTAGAAATGTTTTGAATATTCAAATACTGTTTAAGTAGAATCATTCGCTGTGTATTAACATTCGCTACTTTCGCGGTCAGTTTCGTACTGCGAAAGTTTATCTCAGTGAATTTAAATATGAAATAGATCGCTTAAAAGACATGCACGCACACTCATTCTCTCTGTATCGACTTTAGCCTGGAGGTACGTAAGGCTTCAAGGACAGATAATCTTTGAATGATAGTTATAATGAAACTTTATTAAAGGTAAATGTACATTTTTTCTAAAATAGTAAAGCAGCATTAAATAAAACGTTAATCTAAAAGTTCATTTATGACCTATGAAAAGTATGTTAATCAGTTAATTACTTTGCTTCTTATTTCATTATTACTATAATTGATTACTATCAAAACATTGAGGATTGATGCATGATCGGGTAAATAATGCAAGCGACTGTTGAGTTTTGATTTTTTCCCTACGGTCATTTGATCACGTGACAACCATATAGTCTGAGACACAAGTTTAATTGCCGGGATAATGGGATTTCGGGTGTCCCGGCGGAACACTTTCTGGAGGGTCAAATTTATATAAACAATTAGCAAGTACATGTATATAGAACGAGTGTAAAAAGCAATTCGTATGTGTTGTTTAAAATTACTGTTGTATAAAAAAATACTGTGTACCATATACACGTAAGATGCCTGTCTGTATTTGACTAATGATTGTCAGATTGGAAGATATCTCAGTCCTCTGGAAAAGAATACTTGGGGTGGCATTGGTGTGTAGTTTTCCCCTCGTAAATGACCACTACCTTTCAATGAAATGACCCGTACATTCCATTTATCATCAGGGGGCAGATCCGCAAATCATTGTCCACGCGAAAAGGTGTACTTTCATAAAACTGCGAAAGAAAGTACCAGCGAATGATTCTACTTATACAGTATTAGTTCTCTAGCAATAATATTTCACTGCCTTAGCTGCCAGTGGGGGCATCTGTATCACATTGACACATTATAATTCTAGTTTTTTACTGAGTTATGGCCCTTCACTGGCTGAAAAATCAATGAAAATTCTGAATTATTATAGCTCTGAGTATTTGATTGAAATTTGGTGCACTTTTCTATATAGTAGAGTTACATATCAAGTCTGCATTTCATGGGATTATGCATATTTCTTACTGAGTTATGGCCCTTTATTTAAAGAAAAACCAGTGAAAATTCTGTTGAATATTCTTTTCCTAGAATATTTTTAGGTTATACTGTGAGGTATTTGATTGGAATTTAGTACACTGTTACCTTAGTTTCAGCCGTACAAGCATAGCTTCAAGTGCATAATAAAAATCCTCTTCAGGGAGAAATGTAATTACAATATCAGCCTCTCATAAATATATGCTTTGTAAAATTTGTTGGGGACAGTAGATAACATTATTGCTTCAACAATATACTCAGAATGCTTGTTTGTTTTACCAATCCTCTTTTTTGCCATAGCAAAGAAACCTAAGCATATTACACTGATTTTCTGACTTTCTGACAACCCTTGACTAAAGCAAATGAACATTGTTAATTGAAGTATATACAGTAAGGTTTCCTATAGTGATGCAACGATACAGCTCTTCACGATATGATAAGTATCACGATACTTGAACAGCGATACGATACGTATCGTGATACATTTTCTTATCATGAAATCAGGGTTAAAATGTACCTGTTCGATTTCATGAAGATCCTGCATGTATAAAAGAGCTTTGGGAGAAAAAGAAATACACGTTACAATTCATACTAGAAATGAGGTACAAATTGATACAATATAACAATATAAGGAATATACTGAAAACATATCCATTTGGTCTTTTTCTTACAATTTTTTAAATATGAAACATCTCTATTTATCATGGAAATTGCAACATAATTTTATAATGAGTAACATTGGCGTATGGTTCCGTATCGTTTGAGTTCCCTATCGTATTGTGTATTGTATCGTATTGTGACCCATGTATAGTTATATATCATATCACAGTATATCGTTGCATCTCTAGTTTCCTATAAAAACTATCAAGAGACCCATATATCGGCCTATATCGCTCAGCTGGGTACACAACCACTGTCAGCCAAAAACAAAATTGCATATGCATATATATTCTCTTGTTTATTGCATTTTGACTGCTGACAAATAATTGTAAACTTTGAATTATCAGCTTTAAGCATTTCAATACAATAATGAAATAGAAGTGGCTATTCATAAACCTCAAGGAACTCAAACTGGGAAATGAAATTTACAAATTACCATTAAATTTCATAGATTCTAATTCTTATAATCAACACTCCAAAAGACACCTTTCTAGAACACTCTGATGCATTCATTTGGTTGACCTATGTCTGAAGAAAATGTTTTTATCTTTAGTCACCCTACTGTGGATCCAACTTTTGATGGACCTGCTTTAAAAAAAAGCAACACTTGTAGGGAGTCTTTGATGAATTCATCCCTACCAAGTTCATCAAATTCCTTTGAACAATTCTGAAGAAGAAGTTGAAAATGCTGAAAGTTAAAACACTGATTTTGGATGACAAACACACCACTATAACTATAATACACTTGAGTCTATTGCTTAGATGAGCTAACAACATCACAGAAGTAGAAAAATAGATATTATTGAGTGTGTGTCTCCAAAAGAGCATGTATTTGTTCAACAATTAAAAGAAAAGATATTTGATATAAGACTGAATGGCTTCTAAAAATCTAATACACATGTATAAAAAATTTATTTTTGTTTTTTTACTGTCCCCAAACACAAGATAGCACTTTTGCATTTAAGTGCTTAAAGTGTTTAGTGAGTTCTTCTTATTTTCAAGGTGAGTGTTTAAGTGATGAGGATTCAGAGAAACCCAAATTTAACTTTACTCCATGTGCTGCAAAAGTGCCTTACACACTATCCAAAGAAGGAGAAAATCCAATCATAGAAGTAAGTGTGCTTACAATGCATTGTATTGAAGAAAAATTACAATTTATTGAGACATGTACATGTATTATAATGAGGAAATGTATACATTTTGATTGTGTTTCCATATAAAGCACTGTTTCATTAAGTTTATAACTGTTAGTAATAAAAACTAATAAATAACAGTTTGAAAGTATTTAGTTATCACCTTGTCCATTTGTCCATCCGTCCATCTTTTGTCATATAAATACTATTGTTACATACTGTTGGTTTGGTTGATACATCACACACTTGTTTCCAGTACACAAGGCTCAAGGTCAAGTCAGCAAATTCAAAGTCACAGCTTATGACCAACATTGGTGTCAAATTTTGTGCCATGGGTTGTATTTGTCCAATTAGAATCCTCTTATTTGTGATAGTTATAAGTGTACATGTTATTTAATTTTTGTATTAGATGTTGATGCAGTATTTAGTATGTCCTTTTAGACTGGAACATTTAAACACCTACATCTTATTAAGTGTAGAAAATGATTACATGTATTGAATTGTTTGCTGCCATACTAGTAATATTTATGACATGGTGGAGCCATGTGACATACCGGTATGTAATGGATTCACCTTAAGCTGTGAATTATCACTATTTTCTAACATACACCATGACATACAGAGCTGTAGTTTTCATTGTTTCATGTGAAAAACAGAAAATGGGCATTCAGTCTTTAAAAATGTTTTCATTAGTCAGGATCATATGATAGTTGTTGGATGAGAAGTACAGTGTGATAAGGCTGGACCTACTTTTATAGAGTTAGCATTAGAAATAGGATAGTGAAACTTTTTATGAATCTTTTTAGAATGCATATAAAGTAGAATATACAATAATTTATACTATTTACTTTAAATGGTTGCTTCTACTTCAGATACCTGCAACAATGAATCGTTATCTTCGAAATTATCAGCGAGAAGGAGTGAAATTTCTATATGCTAATTTTAGCCAGGGTAAAGGAGCTTTATTAGGAGATGATATGGGACTTGGAAAAACAGTACAGGTATTATGTGTCATAGGTTCTGAGAACATAATATAAAAATGTGAATCAATATACATGATTTGATTTATTTCAAGTAGAAGATTGTGTAGATATGGTATATGATGATAGTGTTAAATATAGTTGCGTATTTCTGTTTTAAGATAGAAACACTCCAATTCCCTGCTTCTGCTCAAAATGACGATTTTTGCCAGCAGGTAATGATATACTAATGATATACCTATATTCCACAACATTCATCAAGCCTTTGATGTGTTGACAAACTTATCTGAAAATTTTACCTTTATTTCAATATTGTTTCACTTCTTTTTTTCCATTTTCCCTTTCAGTACATCATTCTGAGTCAAATGGTATTAAACATGACTACAATATTCAAATTAAATGCTGAGAATTCAAATCATACAAATTTATCAAGTTTTGGTCATCAAAGTTCTTATAGCTTTTTTCTAGTTTCATGTCTGATTTTATTCAAACAAATTACAAAATGACTGTCTCAAAAATATCTTTTTGAAATATATACATTTATGCAGTTTATAAAATTTTGAATAGGAAATTCCCCAATCAGACCGTAGTCAACACTTCTTACATCGATGTAATGTAATGTAATAGGTATGTGAGGCTATCCATAGTTTAGTTAGAGCGTGGCTCTAATGATGCTATACATCATACAGTTATTGACTTATGTTGAGGTTGATACAAGAGTATATCCACCCAGGAGCCTGTTTCATCAAACGGCGTAACTCCAAGCGTAGGCTTAGTTTGGCGTAAATACACGACTAGACTAAATTTCCAACTGTGTGTATTTTGCGTTTCATCAAACGGCTCAACTCTACAATTAGCATTGATTTAGTCAAAACTCTATGCCAACCTCCTACCTCTACTAAGTGTTGGCGTAAATCAGTGTAATGACTTCTAGCCTTCTTTAATGTTTCCATGTAGTAAATAGTACAATATACTATCCATATTTAACTAGAAACATAGTTTGCCTTACATAAACTTGCTAATTTTATTTTTAGGGGAGACTTGAGGAGGGTGTTAGTCGTCTTGAATATTAATACATTATTATACTAGATTGACAGAATTGGAGGGAAGATTCTCTTTTTCTATTTCATTGCAATTCGTGATCCGCCTGACTTTATAGATCTATGTGGACACATTATGTACCTGCTGATTAATCGCTTTAATTTTATGAAATATTTTCAAGTATTGCATTGATTCCATGACATCACTACTGCAGTACATGTTTACAAGCGCACTCGTGTGTACTGTAGATCATCTAGATAAAAAATGTAAGCGTGTGTTGCAAAATAAATGTATTTTATGTTAAACATATGTAAGAAGTAAACTTGGACCGGTGAAAAGTAATAATTCAATATATTTCATGCATGCATTTGTACTGTGTAAAGTTTGTCAACTCGCTAGTGGGATCCTTACGTACGTACACACTTACGCCAGTTGATTAAACACACTTTTGGTTGAACCAAGAATGTGCGTAAGTAGACTTACGCCATTGGTGTAAGATTTAGTTAGTCGGAAATTTACACATGTTGATGAAACGGGCTCCAGGCTTTTGCCATTAACTTTAATAGTATGAGTAAATGTTATACCATAGTGATCACAAAATTATAAAAGTATCAATGTATTAGGAACAGTCTTTAAATTCAATGTATATCTACATCAAAAATTAACAAATCACTACCCGGTAAGTATTCTTTGTCTTCAACTCATTTATTTTATATATATTCTTTCATTCAGTAAAACCACTGGTGTTCTGATTTTTGGATTTTACAGTAAAAACTAGGTCCCGTGTCATGGTAGGCGTGGCACGTAAAAGATCCCTCACTGCTTTGGGTGGGTCCATTGCAAAGGTCTAAATTTTTATGCAAATGCATCAGAAAGATGCCGTTACCATATATGTGAAATAATCATGGAGTGATGTAAAAACAATATTCAATCAGTCATTCAATAAAACAAATCTTTTGTTGTTTTAATTTATATAAACTCAAAGAATATATATTTCAACACATGTATTGGGAAAAAACTTTTTGGAAATAGGGGACTGACGACTGCTCAATAAACAAGAATCCACATGTACATGTATAATGAATAACATAAAGGTATGACAAAATATAGCTACCCTGAAGATTGCTTAAAGTTGAAGAGTTGAAGAACCAAAATTTTCCAGATATGAAAACCAAGACAGACATATTTACATGAAAGATTCACACCTATGATAAGAAAGCATAACTTTAGTGTCATTCTTAAGACTTGACTAAATGTATTAGTACATAAGCATAACTGGAATTAACCAGTGTGTAAGTAAGTACATGTAATTATGAGGATAACTAAAGAATGATTTGGGTGTTATGTGTAAAATATGACTATATGTCAAATGTAAGTATGACTGGGTCAGTAACCATTGTCTAAGCAAAGTTATCCAATGTCTAAGCAAAGTTATCAGCACTAGTATAATGAATGTACTTTATAAATTGGATGTCATGCATAAAACATGACTATTTGTCATACGTAAGCATGACTGGAGTCAGTAACAAATAAAACTCCCTATACAGAATGTCATAAAGATGGTGAACTGAAACTAAGACTGATCTATAAATAACATAAGACCATGAAGACAGTAATAAAGGGACACTGATATAGCATATAAAAAAGAAAATAGTTCGTATGACAGCTAAACGAATGATTTATATAAACAAAGAGTATTTCCATAATCTACATATAATATGTGCATTAAGTATATTTGCTCTAATAACTTCATCATATGTATGAACTTAAAGATATTATACTAAAGGGTTAATGTTATCATAAATAATAATTTCATATAGGTTATAGCCTTTATGTCTGCCATCCTTGGAAAACAAGGAAACAAACTGGATGTTCTCAAACAAAAACCAAAGTTCATACGAGAAGTATGTATGTTCTATTACTTTAATCTTGATTGAATAACTTCCATTAAGGAGACAGTTATAAATGATATGAATATGTTAAGACTTTAGGAGTTAAACTTTAAAACACTTTTCCAGTATATTTGTCTCTAATTTGATCTTGTGAGCTATAAAAAGTATCAGTGGCAAGAATTGCTATAGTTTATATATAAAAAATCTGAATTGTTTTACACATTTTACAACAGCACTGAAATTTTAAGCTTGCAAAGCTTATGCAACCATTGTACGACTAATTGTAAATTATAAAACTCATATTTTGTTTGCTTTCTTTGTTCAGTTTATTCATCTTGTTTGGTACAGATGTCGGAGTCGAGCAAGGTCCTAGAAAAACTAGATGAATATCCACAGCAGCCATTTCTTATTATTGGTCCAGGAAGTTGTTTGTATAACTGGATGGATGAGTTAGATACTTGGGGATACTTCAGTGTTGGGTGTGTGCTTCATGTAACTCTAACTGTAATTCACTCTTGGTATATATCAGAGTTCTGTTTAAGTGATGGATTATTGGTTTATGTCATTCCACAGTTGTTTCATGTGTATTATGATAGCATCTGCCAGATGCATTGCATAGAAATTCACACATTTGCAACAGACCCACCAGAGGCAGGTAGGGATCTTTTATGTGCCACTGTGACACAGGAACATGGGTTTTACTGTCAGGACACTGGTGTACTCATGGCAGGAGTTGAACCTAGGACCTCTCAGTCACAAGACGAGCACCTCATCCAATGAGCTACACCAGCTTTCTGTTGAAGTGAAATATGATCTACCTATAGATACTACACTGTAAAATGGAAATCCTTTAGCTTTCACCTATTGGTAATAGTGTCACTGATATCTTATTGAAACAGAATGAAGTCAACACCTTGTATCTATTTAAACAGTCAAACTCTTTGTTTATTTTGAAAACTGTGGTGAAATATTTTTTCTGTACACAGTGTGTTACCTTTTATGTTTTCTTCTAACAAAAACATCACATACTCATCGAAAAGAATCGTTTATATAGCTGGCATTGGCTATATTTACAAAGCATTTTACCCTCAATGCAAACGCTGGACTATGTTTTACATTTATGAGTATATTAGATATGAACTGATGATGCCTTTGTTGACAAATATTTGTGATATGTATATTATGTTTCTCATAGTGATAGACAAATATAAAATACTGAATAGTGGCCCTAAGCTGTTTAGCAGGGGAAATATTTTGCTCCTTTTATTTGTTTGATCCTTTGGAAAGTAATTCAGTCTAGTGGATGATTTATCCAAGTTCATACCCAGTGTACATACTACATGTACTGTGAAATCTTATGCTTAAAATGGCAAATTTTTAATGTTGAGATCTTTTAATGCAAACTTCCAGATTGTTTTCAGTGTCCAAATCATCATTGATCTCACAAAATGACATAAGACACAATCAATATTATTTTAATTTTTGCCTCTCAAAATGTCAGTCCTGCTGTTAATATGAAAGGGTTAATTTATACACACTCAGACAAAAATTAATGTATATTGTATAAAATTTAATTTGTTTTTATGCTCGTATGCACCTTATCTGAAGCTCTTGAGATATTTAAAACAGATCTATATGACAGAACTGTGCCATGACTGTAATTTATACACATGTATATGTCATTAACTGGTTTTGAAGTTTTAATTTTAGTATTACATTTAATTTGATGATAATTCATATCTTATTATATACCAAACAGGAAATTTCATGGTGCAGAGAAAGCAGAATGCTTAAAAGAATTGCAAAGAAACAAATATGATGTTGTGGTTACAACGTATGAAACTTTCAGAGACAGTGTTGTAAGTTATATTTATGCCTGAAGGTTCATACCTTAAAAAGTGTTTTGTAGTACATGCATATCATATATCAAATTCACATTCATATTGAAATTCATCTCCTTAGGGCTTTGATGGTTGAATGGGCAAAAGTGTTGGTCTGTTACTTTTTACCTGTATGAAAAGTGGGTTTAGATTCTGGAATGGGCATGTTGGAAGGTCTGTCAATGATCTTAGCATAATTTTCTCTATACATGTATTTGTTAGTTTTCTTCACTTCTTAACACTGGTGAAGTGTCAGTTGAATGGGTATATGCAAATTTTGTCAGTTGTCTGTCGTTTATTCTTTAGCATCAGACTTTGTATATGTTTTACTCACTGTGCTCATCCAAACTTGCCACACATGATCAGTTGGAAGAGAGGATTCATATTTGGTCATATGGACGGATCTGCCTCTTTTTGATATCTCAAAGTACGAAATAGGTATCAGATTGAACAATGCTAAAACAAAATTATCTGCAAGAGTCACAATGAAGTCATATATCATTTACAGCATACTTATCACATGCACAGTGAAGTTTTTTCAATTGAAGACCATACTTGACTCATTTTGTCCTGTCCCAGGGACTGGTGGATACTTCATTCCACGTATTTTGGAGAAATTTAGTGAAATCTTTTTCTCACAAACTACGGATCACCATTACTTTATATTCACTATAGTTTCATGACACATGGTATCAATATAAAGTTTTTCCAATGGAAAGTCACATGTAAGTTTAGTGGACTTGTTCCTACATTAGACAGGTTATGAATAACTAAACTGATTTGTGATGTTGATATTAAGAATTTCAAGTTGCAGTGTCTTCTTCATCATATTTATACTGTGGAATATCTTGATAAGTAAAGGGAAGACTTTTATGCACTCTTTGGTCTTGTCTTGATTATTGAGTATATACAATCATAGTTGGTTACCATAAGCATATACCATTATTTTTAAGGTCTTAATAAGGAAATCATGGAAATATGTTGTACTTGAGGTTTTTATAAGGTCATCAATTCTGACAAATCTCATATGTAAGTGACACACCTATTGTTTACCTTTTTGTACATGTACTTAAACTGAAAATCAGGCTTGTTTTGCCTTAGACACATCCTTTTTTATGATAATTCAAATTATATTGCTTAAATGTAACATCTGACATTAAAATGTTTAAGCAAAAATGAGATCAGCCAAAATTGTATATTTTCTGTGACAGGATGAGCTGAGCTCTGTGAAATGGCTAGCTGTAATGGCAGATGAAGTACAGAAAATAAAGGTAAATTTTACAGTTTAGAGAAATTGGTAGTGATACAATAATTGAAGGAAAGTTTGCTGTTTATAGGTGTATGTGTAACTTTTACTTAAAATTTAGTACATATATCATATGCTTATATTTCATTTTAGAGTAGACTTTTAGTGATGAAAGGCTTTTTTTAACAGGGTTTAAATACCAGAGTCACTAAAGCTCTTCAGAAAATAACAACACATTTTCGTTATGGATTGACTGGAACAGCATTGCAAAATAATATGACTGAAATTTGGAGTTTGTTAGACTGGTAAGCTAAATAGCATTTCTTTTTTTAGTTTTAATACTTGTACATGCAAATGTATATTCAAAATCTGTATTTTGTCAATAATGCTGTGATGTATCACATTGTTATGGCAACATAGATCCAAGTTCAGCTTTACATATTCTTTGTGAATTAATGTCAAAAAGATTTCATTTCAGCCAAGCTCTGTTATATTCAAGATACATATGGTATTCACTGATACTGAAGTTTAATTGCAGGGTTCAGCCAGGAAGTTTGGGAAGTTTAGATACCTTCAAGGAAGAGTATGTCATACCAATTGAACAAGGACAAAAGCAAGCCTCTACAAAGCAAGAATTAGCAGAGGCAAGGCAGGGTAATGCATTACGAAGATTTTTTTTAATTTTATATTTACATGATAAACTTAATATATAATCTATTTAAGGGGTTCATCGCTTAAGTTAAGGTTGAATACTTATAGAACAAAATACCAAATCGGTAGTTTTTAATTTCATACACTATATTCACTCGTGTATAGTACGCATCTGTGTATAATATGCACCCCCAACTTTTGGAAAATAATTAGAGAAAAAATCTTTATTTCATGTATAATACACAGGTAAAATTCCACATAAGAAAGTGGTCAAGAACCTTAAGTTTACCTAGAAAAAATCTGTATTACAAACAGATTTTACTTTACGGAAAACACAGTTGGTTATGCGCCTGAATAATTGCCTTCCAATGTTACCAAGTGTATTTAAATCTTTATGTTGGACTAGGATGACCATTGTGTAGATGTTTACAGGTTGTGTTGAACTACCTGTTGGTGGTTACTGCAGCGTGTATAAGACACTAGTATATTGATACTGTGTACCTTAGGATATTCAATGACTGGGATAAACCCAATTGCCGTAATGAAATTAATTTGTGATCCAAACATTGTGTTAAAAGAAAGAAAACTGTAAAGAATGGTTAATAAAATTGCAACAATTGGCTACTGTAATTAGTATTCTTGATAAAATACCGATAATGAAGCAAAGCCACCATTTTCTAAATATTTTACTCTAGTTATCTTGAAATGTCAATGATTGTATAAAATAAATTGATTAACACAGCAGTAAAGGTAGAGCGTAGAAGAAATGCGAACAACCAAATATCCTAGTAGGGTGTACGATAATAGCTGATTGTTTGACCATGAAGCCATTTCACCTTGTTCGACGATGAATAGATAATTGGATTGCATCAGCACTTGCTATTTTAAAATATGCTAGTCTCATTTGTCTTCATTTTAGTGCATATTGTCACGTGTTCAACACAAAGAGGTAAAACTGTAATGATAATCTCTTTATCAAGTGTATAAAATCCATTTCATTGTCAAGTAAGGGTTTTCAAAGTCTAATGATCATGTTCTGATCGTTGTCAGTGGATATTTACTGCATTATCGCTGCAGAAATATGAATTCTTACATCTGGAGAAAAAGATTCTTGTTTTAGATCTTGTGTATAATACGCACCAGGAAAATCAAAGTCAGATTTTATGAGAAAAGTGTGTATTATACATGAGTGAATTTGGTACATACAATATTTTAATCGATGCAATACTTCAGCAATAAATCTTTTTGGTTTAAAATAATTCCAAATCAATTGGTGTTTGACTTCAAGATTGAATTGATCTTCTGTATACAGGGTTATATTAGTTAAAGAAAATAAGGTTTTGTTGAAGAAAATTAAATTTCATGTTTCATATTTTCTGATAAAACTATATATCATTATTAAAGATTATTTCATTATCAGTGTATTCCACTTAATCTAGTAACATGTAATCTGATATTTTGTTTATCTGATATGATACTCAAACACCATTGCTATGTGTTTCTGTAGGAAATTGTCTTCTTTATCTGATAATAAAAATTCTGTTTTATTTTATTTGTATAATATGTCGCACTCAATTAAAAGTCCAGCAAGTCCTGATATTGTATTGAATCCACTCAATTTTATCAATAGGCATTTCACACCTATTACAGAACCTTTGGTGAAACACACTGCCACTTTAATTATGTATGCAAAATTAAGATTTGAAGTGCTTGTAGACAGATAGCGCTAACACCTGTAAGCCAACATTTCGACCTTCCAGTTGCCAATTGTTATACTGTTTTGCAACAGGTTAAGTTATACAAGGGAGGTGTTAGAGAATCATCACTGACATAGACAAACTAGGTGTATATAATAGCATTTAGATGATGGGAAACAAACTGGTGAAAATGATTCTGACATTGAAGATGTTATATATGATTTAATAGATTCCCTGAGTTTGTGGCAGTTTCTGATTCTGAAGGGTAGGAAATGTTCACAATTTACAAGTTTCATGGAGGAAAACTAGTGAGACTTTACCAAATCTAACATATGTCTCAGATTGGCAACATTTGCAACCAGTTAATCAGACTCCAACAAATGGTCTAAAATTACTGACTTAATATGAACTCCAAAAGAGCACCAAAAGTTTCTTGTGGTTTAAAGATGCTTGAGATATGTGTATTTAATGTCGATATGTGTGAAGCTTTCACCATTCACAGCAGTTGTTTCCTAATGGAAGAATAGTCTCCTAATTCTTTATGAAAAAAAAGTGTCTTGCAACAGATTCATCTCAAACATCTTTAGATAAAACAGTAAGATCAATGTATAACAGCAAACAAATAAATATCACATAATATACCAGTAATGTGAAAAATTACTACATTAATAAACATCTTAAAACTTTACAAAGTTTTCTTATATTGCAACCCTCCTGAAAGATTTCTATCACTGTACCTTTAAAACATTAATTCAGTTAAATAGACATAGTCAGGTGTAAAGATAACATTGTTATCGAATTATATCTGACCACTTCTGGCAATGAGAATATTGATTGATATCAAGGAGGTGAAACTAATAGGAATAGATTATATAGTAAATGTCCTGTCATGAAAGGCTCTATTTAAGTTTGTGACTGACTTGTAATTTTAATCATTGGCAAGACAGAAAAATCTGTTAGTCGTATGTTGATAATAATAATTAGAGGTATATATCTTATTAGCTGTGAAAAATATGATAGAATTCATAATAGATTACACATGAGCTATATATCAAAATCAATCCAGAACTCCCACTTGAATACTATCAATTTGCACAACTACGGTTTATCTGATATTTCAATTTATCAGATAATTTTATTGCATAAATAGACTTTCAGATCCAAATGGAATCCACTGTATTACATTTTGTATGTTTGTATGTATTCTTTTCATTCTTTTGCTGACAGCAAAAGAGAAATTTTCTAAACAACGTAACAAAATGATGCTTAGAAGAACGAAAAAACTGATTGCAGATCAACTACCTGTTAAAGGTATGTAAGGCATACATATAATATACCATACATAGTTGCATGAAATATGATAGGTTTACAATGAAATTTTACTGATAGACATGAGACATGAGATCTTATTATGTCAATACATTTATATAAAAGAAAAAATATAAGAAAACTTTTTTACATTGCAGCTTTATGATGTTAAATATCATTTTTTGTATGGATACTTTAATAAGACAGTAATGAGTGATAGAAGTGAATTGTTTCCCCCTGTGCATCGCCAGATGGCGATACTGTTCCCGGTCCATCAGAATCTTTGTTTACACATGATACGGTAAACGAAAAAGATGGCTGAATGTAAATACGGCTCTTATGCTATTGTGCAACTTAGGAAATTAAAAAGAGAAATGCTGAATTAACGGGAAAAAAAAAAGAGTTAGTAGAAAGGTAATGCATGAAAACTTTTATAAATATTCTTCAGTTTTGTTAGAAATCGCATGATAATTGTGATGATATCTCGTTGGACATAACATTAAATCTTAAATACACGACTAAGCTCATTGGCTATTATTATTGATATCAATATTATCATCAACATTGTAAGCCTCAGTTGAACTCTTACCAATTGGTCTGAGATTTGACATTTACCGGACTTTTACATTGTTGTTATATTGCATGTTTGCTTTTGCTAAAGTGCACTTCAACTAAGTATAGTGTTGGTCTATTACACGCATTATGTGGATTTTATAGTAAAAAATGCAAACTTTGGTAAACAAGAGGTTTTAGAACCGGAATATAATATATTGCTTCCAAGGTCCGAAACATTATTTTGATATTAATTCTGATTCGCAATTCTTTGGTCTCACCATGTTACAAATTAATAAATACAGTCAAACCTGTCTATTAAGGTCAGCTAAGGGAAGAGTCAAAAGTGACCTTTATAGACAGGTGACCTTTATACAGAGGTCTTTTATTAAGGAAAACATAGATTTTGGGAATTTAAAATGTGACCTTATAGACAGGTGACCTCTTAATAGAGGTGGCCGCTAAGACAGGTTTTACTCTATCTTGGAAATTTTGAAAAAAGATCAACACTCATATTACGCAACTTTACAATGAGAAATTCAGTCGATTCTATCGGGTATCAATTAATGAAGATCAGGGTCTGTTGTGGAAGCTCAGTGTAAATGCGCAGCAGGAATGGGACCCAGTTAAAGCGTATTGCAAACACGTATCACTGTGTCATGTTTTCAACCTCAAGGTTTGTCAAAACAGAAGAAACATGCACCCAACAACTTCAGAGCTTCCTTAAATGCAAAAAAATTCACGGGAATCCCCATAAGTTTAAGTCATTACATGTGGCTGGAGCTGACGAATTAACGGAAATGGATTTTGACCTGAGAAGTTCCGCAAACATCTACATATCAGGACTACTCTCGAAACGTTTGTCTCAATTTCCCTGGGATATCTGAGATGCCAATCTACCAAACGTTTGCACCTTCAAATATGCAAGCTGTATCCCTCAACCATGACTATTTTAGATTGATCCCAGGAGACAACTTCCTTGCAAAACTGAATTTAATAAAAATCAGTGATGAACAAATAGTTCAAGTAGAGAAGTTGACACGTGGCCAAAGCTCAAATCATCATGGAAAGAGGAGCGAACCAAATGCATTACTTCTATGTTTGGAAGAATATGTAAGGCAACTGATAAAACGGACAATAAAAAGCTGGCTAAATCTATAACTACAGTCAAAAATTTATGAAAAAAAGGCATGATTTATGAAAATTTGCAAAGTAGAATCAGGGACGTATATATATATATATATATATATATATATATATATATATATATATATATATATATATATATATATATATATATATATATATATATTCAAAAAATAAGAACATTGTCTTCAAAGCTTAACATATTTTATTCCATTACTACACGTGTTTCGGCATTATGAGCCTCTTCAGGTATTAATGATGCATGATAATACAACAAGCAAGTATATATACACATATTCTTAGATAATAATGATAACAGTAGAATATCAGATAAAGTATATAGTATTTGTTATTTTAACAAAAGTATCTGATATAATCTCACATTCCACTACGTGGGATGATGCTATGTTTTGTTAAGGGAAGGTTTATATTTGTCGATGAAATCTTGCTCTTTGATCGTAATGATTGAATAGTTGTCTGTTTGGTATATAGGCATAACCTTAAATTTGCCATTACTGCAATGGTGAAGGTGTTTGCTCACAAATAACACTCGGTTTTGTGAGTGTTTTATATTGCTTTTATGTAAAGCTACTCTGTGATTTAAACATTGTGTTGACCCAATATATTCTTCTTTACATTTGTCACATGATATGACATATATTACATTTTTAGAATTGCAAGTTAGTTTTCGTTTTACTAGGAATTGAACGTTACCATTTTTGAAATTATACACATTTCCTTCCATAATTATATCACAAACCTTACATTTTTTATTTTTGCATTTTGTTACACCTATATTTTCCGATTCCTCAGTATTAAAATTTGATTTGGCAGATGTAATTAATTGTTTAAGATTTTTTGGTTGTCTCTTGCTTTTGATAATTTGTATCTTATTTAGAATTTTGTTCATCTTTTCGTCTGTTCTTAAATATTCCAAATGTTTAAATGCTTGACTAAAGATTTCTAGATTTCCAAACAGACAACTATTCAATCATTACGATCAAAGAGCAAGATTTCATCGACAAATATAAACCTTCCCTTAACAAAACATAGCATCATCCCACGTAGTGGAATGTGAGATTATATCAGATACTTTTGTTAAAATACTTACTATATACTTTATCAGATATTCTACTGTTATCATTATTATCTAAGAATATGTGTATATATACTTGCTTGTTGTATTATCATGCATCATTACCTGAAGAGGCTCATAATGCCGAAACACGTGTAGTAATGGAATAAAATATGTGAAGCTTTGAAGACAATGTTCTTATTTTTTGAATATTGAATTTCTTTACGTTGGACATTATCTTTATCCTTATTTGTATATATATATATCTTATATATATATATATATATATATATATATATATATATATATATAAAAATATATATACGTCCCTGGTAGAATTATCAATGGACGTCTAGCTAGTTTAGTAGTTAATCAGTGTTTACGCTCAAGAGGTTGTAAGATGATATGGACCGGAACATGCAGCGCCACCGTGTTATGAACGGTAACTCACTTCTTTCGCTCATTACATGTATTGTATATATGCGTAAGAAACCTCACATTAGACCAATGCAGATAATGCCTGATCGCTCACTAGAATTACCATACACAAAAAAGCATTACTTGTATCAGTATATCATATTACCTATCATACATTTAGTGTTTAGGCTGTTAAATAAAAGTGCAGTGTGGCAGACTTTGTGGCCAAGTGGACTGTAGCAGAACTTAGACTGAAGACATTAGGTTGAAACAAGGCAGTGTTTGCTGTATGATGAACATAAGACTATATACACATTGGTTAATTTAGTGCAGCATATGCACATTTTGACAACTTATGTCACTTCAGTGATGTGTAAGGTCGAAGTTGTGGAAGTCCACTCATTGTATAACAGGTCATGTTGTACTTTGATTTTTGATTTCAGATGACATGTAGTGTTCTTATAAGCTGAGTGATTTGCAGCTAGCTGTGTATAACAGGTCATGTTGTACTTTGATTTTTGATTTCAGATGACAATGGAGTGTTCTTATAAGCTGAGTCATTTGCAGCTATCTGTGTATAACAGGTAATGTTGTACTTTGATTTTGATTTCAGATGACAATGTAGTGTTTTGTAAGCTCAGTGACTTGCAGCTTGCTGTGTATGAAATGATTATTCAGCACCCTGATGTCAAGTTATTGATAACATGTGATGATCCATGTTCATGTGGCAGTGCAGAAAAACAGAAAAACTGCTGTAATGTAAGTTTCATTACCTTGAAATTTTTCAAACAAAATATTCAATTATCCTTGTAGATCATAGATCATAATCATAAAAAAACTAATGTATATTTCATATTTTTGTGCCTCCAGTCATAGTGATTGAAGGCATACAGTATTTGGTATGTCTGTATGTCCTTGCTTTCATTGATGAATTTACTTTTAATGCTGAGTACTTTGTGATTCAGAAACACACTTTGTTTTTATAAATCAGTTTAAGAAAAAGTTTAAATGGTTACTTTACAATTCAACCATGTTAGGCCCCTTTTGGATCCCTTTTCCCTTCTCTGAAAGTTACTTTTTATACGCCTGCATTAAAATGTAGATGTATTATGCTGTACTGCTGTCATCTGTCTGTCTGTCCCCACAATCTTGTCCACTTTTCTCCTTAATGATGACAGATAGAAATGTTTTTGTGGTGTTATTTGAATGAGTCTGACTTGAGGTTGTGCACCTGGGTTTTAGACTAGGGTCTTGCCTATGAGAGGGAAAAATGGGAGGGGTAAAAAGACTTGCTGGCACTTCTTCTTAACCAGTATATATATGCAGTTGATTTGGAGATGGTACATGAAAGTGTTGTGCCCCTGGCTTATAAACTGGGGTCTGGCTCCATGGGTAGGGAAAAACTGGATGGGAAAAAAACTTGTCTTCACTTCTTCTTTTTAACCAAGACAGATGGAAATAATTTCATGGTGGCATATGAAAGGGTCTGACTTGAAGTCATGCACCTGGGTTTCAAACTGGAGGTCTGGCCCCATCTGTAGGGAAAATGGACTGGGTAAAAGAATCTTGTCTGTGCTTCTTCTCTTTTATCAGTGAAAGGTACAGATCTTTAGCAGATGATCTGGTGGTGGTATATGAAAAAGTCTAACTTGAAGTTGTGAACCAAAGTTTTAAACTTTGGTCTAGCCCCTGGGGTAGGGAATCATAGAGACCTTTAAGATTATTGAAAAACAAAAACATAACAAGAAACAAAGAATATGAATAGCTATTATAACATCTGTGTAATATGTACTTTAAGGGACTGCTTGACTTATATATAATTCTAATTGTTTATATATAATTCTAATTGTTTACAAAATCACACTTGTCATTGCTAAGGATGCAGCCATCTTGGTAAATAGAATTAGTTGGCAACTGAATTATATCTAATTGAGACTAATATTTTAGTTAAATGTGTTTATCAGTCTATATTTCAGTCATACTTGATTTTCTTGGCCATATTGAAAAGCAATTCTGGTCTATAGCATAGCAATGTCCATCTATCCATCTGTCCATTCATCCAGATGTCTGTCAATATTTTGGTTAAGTTCTGCTTGAAACAAAAATCTCAGCAACTAAAAGGAGTATAAACATAATACTTCTCACATAAGTTCCTCATGACCAGAGCTGTCAAATTATGCCATTACTTTTGACCTAGTGACCTTGACCTTGTTTTGAATTTGCTTTGTAATCCGGCCATAACATCTTTAGCAGTTTCTTGTTTTTGATATTTTAGGAGTTGCCGGATGGGGAATCATCGAATGGATTGATGTTTCGTTTCATGCATCTCTTGCTGAAAACAGCCAATCATGTTGCTTTACTTCTCCCTTCCAGTGACAGAAACATTTCAGAATATAGCAAAAGAATTTGCAATTCTATATGTGCTAAGTTCCCAGAATTCTTTACTCTTACTAAAGAAGCAACTTTCAGAACACTATCTGATCCAAAATACTGTGGGAAAATGAAGGTAGTATAGATAACTTTCAATGACAATAAGATAATTTAACAAATCTAATCACATGGAGGTCTTGACAATTTTATCTTTAAAGTTTTCAATGTATAAAGAGAAAAATAGACTTTTAAAATACACATGGAATGAGAGTGGCTCAACATGTAAGTCAGACTCATTATTATATCAAAATAAATCACACAGTGTTTAAATTTTCCTTTTGGTCCATTTATCCTTCTCGTTGAAATTTATCTTATTCTGGTATTTAGACAAATTGTTGCTAATAATTGATTATTGATAAGAAACTATGGGGATAAATGCCATTTGATTAGATAACACTTGTTGACACAAGCGTTTTATTGGTCATTGACTTTTTATTGAAAACTAAGAATGGAATCCTCTTAATATAATTCTGTTCTAATTTATCTTAATATTGGGAAAAAAGTACAAAATGTAAAATAATAAAACCAACCCCAAATTTGCAAAAATGAATTGAGACAAAATATTCAAATTTAGAATAAAAGGATACATCATATTTGTTACAAATCAGTGTCAGAGGATACCTTGTACATGTAAATTTTACTCTTCAAAAACTCTTTTATTTCACAGATTTTGCATGGTTTGTTAAAAGTTTTCTACAAGGACCACAGTAAAGTTCTCATTTTCTCCTACAGTACTAAGGTATGGGACAATTATATTGTGTTTTGGATTACCTTTTTTAGCTCACCTGGTTGAAGAGAAGAGCTTATGCTATACTCCCAGCGTCCTTGTCTGCATTCGTATCTGGTCAAGTAGTTTGGGATTACTCAGTATTGGGGAAAGTATAGGTGCTACAGTTACCAAACTTGCACTTTAGGATCATCTTGGGATGCTGCCATAAGTACATGCATTAGATGATGTATCTGACTTACAATTTCTGCTTAAGTGACTGGGTTAAGTTGTCTTAGGTAATTCAGTATTGAAGAAAATATACTGGTAGGTGCCACAGTTACCAAACTTACACCATAAGTAGATCTTGGGATGCAGACTTAAGTGCATTCATCTGATGATGCATCTGACCTTGATTTTACACTTGAATGACTTGGATCAAGATTACAATGCTCTATAGAATTTCCTACTATTCCTTTTTTGTTTTTGTTTGACAAATACTGTATTGAGTGTAGTGTGGTAATCTTGATTATACTTTTTTTAGGGCTAAAATGATTTGCTCTCTCAGAATACAGTATGTATTGTGATATAGTAGTACCAATATGATGATTTTCAATACGATATAGTATGACTTCAATTTATAGCAAAACTATAATTGAGGGATTGCCAGATTCAGCTCAATATGTAGTTTCACTGTAAACTGACAGTTGCAGATACTTTTAAGCAACGAAATAAGCTTTTACGTTATTTATTAATTTGGATTATTGTTAGGATTATTTGTAAATCATAGGTCTTTCATCTTCACATAATATTGTCATATTTAATTGTTTATTGAAGTATTATTAAAGTTAAATTGTTTGTAATTCTTATCTTATTTTTACGCTACCACCGAGAATTAGTAAGATAATAAGGATTACGACACTTGTGGCAGGACATGTCTGTAGGTACCAAAATTTTTCACCCCATGATCTTGACATTTGACCTACATGAGAAAAACTTTAATCTTAGCCATAACTTTCGAACCAAAAGATACTGGGCCTTCATATTACACATATGTATTCCTTGTGGCAAGTCCTGTCTGTCAGTACCAAAATTTTTGATCTTGTGACCTTTACCTTGGTCTTTGCCCTACTATGAATTTTGTTGCCGCAGGGGGTATTTGTCCCATTAGGACAGTTCTAGTTGTGTTCAGGTGAGTGATATAGGCCCACTTGGGCCTCTTGTTTGGAAGAGATTGATAACAGTAGAGTAGAGTAGAACCAAGATTTAACCAAAACTTCTGTTTTTCATTATTGCCGTAGGTGTTGGATATCATTGAGCAGTATATGATGACAACAGGATATGAATACAGACGTCTGGATGGCTCTGTCAGTATGAAGCAGAGATTGGTCTTAGTACGAGAATTTAACAAAGATTCAAATATCTTTGTATTCTTGATCTCAACAAAGTAAGAATGTTTAAAGAGTAAATTTGCAAACATTATTGTAAATAATAAGACCTTGCATCATAATAGACTTTTGTATTTTTACATTATGAATATACACAAAATAATAATAATATTATAATGAGAAGTCATGCTGCTCTTTTCAATTTCTATTTTAATAGGTGGTGGAATTTATTTTGAAAAGACAACATAATTTATTATGCTATTATGCTATATCATATAGTTTATTACAACATAAGATTATTTCTTTTTTCTTCTTCTTCAAACATCCTATTAACCATTTTATATAGGATTAAGTACATTTAATTTCATTTTGTTTATACATGTATTATATTAATTACCACATATCTATGTATAAATATCATTTTATGTATTGTTGATTCGGAGACAAATGCACAGGACTGATATTTACAATATGATAACTCATAATCCATTGTTCTAACCACATGTCATGTAGCTTTGAAATTTTAATACAGTTTTGATTCATTATGCCATAAACTCAGTTAACAGCTTTAAACTGATGGTTCTCATATTGGTCAGGTATGATACTCTGTAAAAGAGAAATTTATACAAAATGGAAGTTGAATTCAAAACTTATCCTTGGTTACTAGGCATAGATCCTGAGTGAGGTACATTTTAGTCGCCTAAAACTTGTATGTGTGTACTTTGTATAATGATTATTTTCAGAGCTGGAGGTTTAGGACTTAATTTAACTGGTGCTAACAGAGTCATTATATTTGATCCCAGCTGGAATCCCACCAATGATCTTCAAGCCCAAGACAGGTGTGTATAATGTTGTCACAGACTTTGACATGATGATTATAAAAAATGTAAAATTTATAGCATTATAGCTGTCAGTGAAAGCAAATAGAATGTGGAATGTTTTGGTCATAATTGAAGTTATGTTATTCTTAGAATAAACTAAAATGTTTGAGAGTGTGTAAATTTAACAGTTGATGATGCATAATTTGAGAAAAGGTAAAGCATGCAATAACTACAACTGCTTTTCTGCTATATGTGTCCTTTGCTGTTTATGATATTACTTGTAGTTATAATATCTACTATACAATCCACAAACAAAGCCTTTGAAGATACATAGAAATCACCCTGTCTGTCCTTCTGGTCAAAAAGTTTTTAAAATTTACTGTGTAATATTAATACAACTGCTACATGCTGTGTAATCTACTTCATATTTTTTCCTTTGACACAAGAGTGTATTATGACCTTGACCAATTATACCAATGTGGTCAAAGTTTCAGTGAGCCCATGACTAAATTTGTTGTCAGGTCCAAAAAAAACTTTAACATGGATCTGCTTCACACTGTGTTACACATCACAGAAAGGACATTTTGAACCATGGTCATATATTTTCAAAGTCAAGACCATAATGAACCTATGACAAAATTTGTATCGTTTTACCAAGGTGTTGGGGGTGTGGAGGGTTGTACATTGTATTGGAAGATTGACTCTGATTCTCCTCCATTGCAGAGCTTATAGATTAGGTCAGAGAAAAGATGTCCATGTGTATCGTTTATTGTCAGCAGGAACTATTGAGGAAATTATGTATCTGCGTCAGATATATAAACAGGTTAGTGGTGGTCAATGAAAAACATGTATATATATGTATAGTCTGTAGGTTGTTGCAGTCAAGGTGAAATGATTGATTGATTGATTGAACATCGTTTTACGTCACTCCACAGTTATTTCACGTATATGGTGATGGCATCTGCCTAATGCATTTCTTAGAAATTAACACCTTTGTAACAGACCCATGCGAAGCATTGAGGCATCTTTTAAATGCCATGCCTATATGGGACCTTGGTTGTTTATTGTCTCATCTGAAAGACAAAACACTGGTGTGTCCTCGGCAGAAATTGAACCAGGGATCTCTAGGTCACAAGTCCAGCACCTCATCCACTGAGTCATATTGGCTTACAAGTTCAAATGAAATCTCAAAAATAAAGAAAAGGATTTTCTAATAAGTTATTTTTGGGTATCTAGTCATATACCACACTAGAATAGGATTAGATATCTTTCATGAATCCCTAACAGACAATGGGTATTAAATGATTTAAGTTTGATATGTAATAAGGCCTTGATTTGACCATTTGCTTTGATTTGACCTTTTGTTCAAAATATTTTTCACTGTTATTCATTGAAGTGATTTTTTCTTAGCAACTAGACAGTGTAGTGGTCAGTGCAGAAAATGCTCGGCGATACTTCAATGGGGTGTCTGGGAATAAACATTACCAAGGAGAATTATTTGGAATCAAAAATATGTTTCAACTACACACTGGTGATTCATGTTTAACAATGAATATTTTGAAGGTATTACAATACACTTGTGTTACTAACAGCAATATCTGTAAACAGTCAGTATGTATTACCAACACACATCTACGATAAATTTATTTCTAATGTGTTTAATTCTAACTATTGCAGTTTTATGTTAAAAAAACATAGTAAAAATTTCAACTCCTCAGAATGTAAAATCTTTAAAATGTGAAAGTGAAATCTCATAAAAATAAGTACCGGGTATACTATCATTTAATGAATACAGACACAGAATATGAATGATGTTATCACAATGTTTGTGATACTGATTTAGATAAGAAAGTTATACCAACAAATCCATGTTATGTTGCAACTTATAACATTTCATAAAAAGTGAAGTAAAACAATATTTCATTAAAATACTGTATTTTTTGGTAGAACATCAGTAATATTTACAGGGATATTCATATTATTTAACAGAGGAATGAAAATATAGAAGCCAATTTGTCAAACTTTGATATGACGAAGTATGTGCCAGTGTCAGTGGAAACAAAAGAGACAGAGTCAGAGGCTACAGATGGGGAATTTGACACCTCAGCTGATTCAGACAGCAAACAAGATCATGATAAATTCTACTCTGAATATTTTGAATTATCAAGTATGTGTATATATAGAAAAATTACAATTCTAATGCATCCTGTGTGTAACACCCAATCTCAGTAGCTGACAGATGTAAAATTTGCATGAGGTTTCACGACATGACAATATCATGGCAAGCTTGAATGTTTATACAGTTATATTCATTTCTTGGGTCAAAAACGCATTAGAATATGGTCACTATACATGTGTTCAGTCTGTCAAACTTTATTTCTGACAGAGAATTTGTCGGTACCCTGTCAGTTTTTGTAAAATGCACGCATGGCACCACAGAAATACATGGACAGTATCAGGATGCAAGACCTTATATATGAATAATCAAATATTTGTATTAAAATTGGGATAGAGAGTTAATATTTAATATGTATGTCATAAGATATGGTTGGTAATTTCCACATCTTCGCTGTACCATGCAGTCGCTGTGTGTTATGTGCCAAGAGCAAGGTTTCAAACTGCTTGATTTTCAATTTCGTCCTTTCAAATGTGAAGTGTATATATATATATACACAACTGTATATATATATATATATATATATATATATATATATATATATATATATATATATGTATATATGTATATATTATGTCAGCAAATATTAAGTAATTTAATAATGAATTGGTTTATATATCCAACAACATAAATACTTAAGTAATTATATCACTTTTTTCACCATTTTGAAACAGCACTAGAAAAGCTAGGTCATTCTCTCTTCTTTTTTTCTGTTTTAATAGAGTGGAGCTTTACAAATTTGAACCTGCTAAAGATTGAATTGATTTTGAAGAGTTTTTACTTCAAGATTTAAAGTTTGACTTTATTTATGCTGTTTTGAAATTCAAAGCAGAATAATTTTAACATTTCATGTCAGAAAATCAAATCAATTGTATTGCAATGCATACATGACTGGAACACCAAAGTCTTGTGTCAAACATCAGGATAACACAGATACATAGGTGGAGTGACAAAACAATACTCAATCATTCAAACATCAGGATATCTTAATACATGTATGTAGTATGTATTGCCAATTTTTTGTATTCATATTCATACAAATTGCCTTAAACATTTTAGTAATAGATATATTGTGTTCTTGTTGTCTATTAAAACGGAACATATTTTCCTTGAATAATCAGGTTCTCCAAGTACACCTACCTCTGACATTCCTGACACAAGCTACATAGAGGGTGATGACAGCGTAGATGGATTTGTGGACAAGTTTCAAAAGCCTATCAAAGAGAAGAAGACCACTTCTATACATCGACAAGCCATTGAACCTGTGGCTGGTCCATCTAATGTTGGTAAAAGTAACAGTAAGGATAGGAAGTCAGCAGCTGGGAAAACAAGCAAAAGCTTACAGCATAGAGGTAGAGGCAGTAGAGACAGTAATGAGAACTCTTCACAAGGGGATTCTATCATTGAATCTTTTACAAATGTCAAATCAGTATTTGGTAAGTTAATACATTAATATATATTTTATGTTGATGTATATGAATTATTCTCTTAAAGGCACACTAGCTGTTATTTTCACAAAATATGTGAAAATGCTTGTTTTGTGTATAAAAATATCAAATCTGCCTAAAATGTATCGATATCCAATCATTTACAAAGCCTAAGCTTTGTTATACATCTCTAAACAGCCAGAGTTGGAATCTTTCCATCCCACATGAATTTATTATTAGTTTAAAACATGCAAAACATTGATTATGTGGTTATTAGATTGCTTTTTATGTTTAGAGCATGTGCTTATTGTATATTTTACATTTTTCAATCTTCTGGTAATTTAAAAACAAAATTAAATTTTGTATGAAAATAATGGCTATTATGCCTTTATGGCATGTGTTTGTGAAATATGACAACATTTATAAGTCAAATTGCCTTTATTTCCATTCATGTATGTCTGTTCATCTGCACACACCATTTCTATTTATCAATTTATTGATGATAATACCTTTCTTAGAGAAAAAAGATGGTAAGTTTTCTTTTAATTTTTTTATAATTTTTAGAGAAGTGTGGAGTTTTGCATATACACCAAAACAGACAAGTGATAGGTGGGAGCAAGGCAGAAGATCATATGTCAAGATGTGCTGTCCAGGAGGTGTATGAACTTCATCAAAATTTACAAGCACCAGCTGCTTTATGTGAACCAATGTCAGAGGTAAGTGCCTATTGCCACATGGTATGGAGTGAAAACACTACTATGAACCATTCGTAATATTATCTGACATGGTATAGTATATTTCATGGAGTTTACCTGTATGTTTCATGGTCGGCAGTAGATAAATGATCATTAAAAGGGTTGATAATAATGAAATTAATTTGATATTGGTAGCTTGTGTATTTCACTAAGCAAACCTCAATGTTGGCAGATTTGATTGGTGTAATTATTTTCTTATCAATAGTATTCCTTTATATAATGTGAATTTTGTTGTAATTATGGGAATAGATATTGAGAAGATGGCAGAATCTGTATGATTGCTTCATTAAACATGAAAAGTTATTGATGTAATACATTGGGTAATTATTTACATACTTTACCTTTGTGATATCTTTAATGCTGAAATAATATTGTCTTTGAAGTCCTCTTCTGAAGAAGAGAAAATAGAACCGAAGTCAAGAAGAGGAAGGAGAAAGAAAACTCCAGATAAAGATGATCCCAACCGACCACGCTCAGAGATTGTGGGAAGTTCAAGAATCCTTATTGGACAAACTCCGGTAGCTATACAAAGGTATCAAAATAGTAAAAGATATTTTTGAGAAGAATCGATTTACCGTATTTACTCGAATATAATACACACTTTTTTTTGCCAATTTAACCCCTCATTTTCTCACTGTGTATTGTACATAGGGTTAGAAATCTGGAACTTTTTTCCACACTTTTAAGCTTCAGTGGCGGATTTAGAGGGATGCGTGTGTCCGTTAAAGTATGTAAAGCTGTCAGTCAAACCCACGAGGCATGAGATATATCTATTGTCTGTATACTGTCTGCTTCCCATAGTAAATGCCCAAGGCGATAACAGGTGTAATGTCCACAGTGTGCCATTCAATGAACACGATAGAATACTTGCGTTGTGTTATTTAGCAATGGTTTCTGATTAGCAGATTGTACAGGTGATATAATAATTTATCCTTAATTGGTTAATTGATAGTTATGCAACAGATGAAACTACTTGACCATAACGGCACGAGTATCGACAGTTTGGATAGCACTCATTCATTCTTTATATATTTTGTCTTCACAAACATTTGCGATCTCCACGTAAAGTTCACGTAGTATAGTAGACACGCATGTTCATTCTAACGAGAGAGAAAAAATGAAGCGATTGTTTGGGACGAGGGTAATAGTTAAGACATTTGAAGTCTATGAGAGTTTGATTGTAAGTGAAATGAAAGAGAGAAAAGCGTTGATATCAGACAATGACTAAAGGCTGGTCGTTTTGTGCTGCTTTTGATAATAATACACGTTACACGATTACATTGTAAAAGGTATATGGCAAAGCAAATTCAGCTTGCGGTCTTGCTGTTTCAACACGAAATTGAAATCTTGTTTTGGCTTTTCCCCCTGTGTATTATACACAGAGTTAGACGTTTTTTCATGATTTTCGAGGTCATTTTTAGGGGTGCGTATTATACTCAGGTGCGTATTGTATTCGAGTAAATACGGTACATCCTTTCTCAGTTGTCAAAAGCACATTGAGATAGAGATATATGCAACTGCAAATTTATTCAAGAAGTCAGTTGTTTTGTACGAGCAAATGGTGCTCAGGTAAGCAATATAGGCTTGTTTGTAAACTTGCATGTGATAACTATTGAATGGTGATCTAGTTCTTGAGATATTTTGTGCATTGAAATAATTTCTTTTGAACATTATGTCATGCAATATATTTTCCTCTCTTGTTCCATATATTATGATTAAATAGAAAGTAACTTTTGTTGAGTATCATTTAAGTTTTATGAAGTAGGAGTGGATAAAAAATTATTAAGAGAAATGCACCAGGTATATCATATACATAAGGAAGACCAATAAAGTCTGCATAAAGAAATGCATTTATTATCTTGAATAAGGCCAACTTTGACATATTGAATTCCCACAGTTGGTTGGTTGATTGATTGGTGTTTTACATTGCTTTCAACAATTTTCATACACCTGTCTTTGACAGATGTATTGTGGTACACAAATGTCTGTCCATTATCTGCCCATCTGTCATTCACATCCACATCTTGAGAATGCTTGCTGTGAATTACTTCAAATTTCACAGTAGTTTTTTGTGGTAACCTCATTTTTTTTTTTTTTTTTTTTTGGTAAAATTTTTATATTTTATTCTTGAGTGAATTAAGAGACTTTATTTGTCAAAATTGTATCTTAGTACTGCTTCCTGTGATTTACTTCAAACATTGACAAGTTGGGGGTTTTTTTTTGATAATTGTATGGTCTGCATACTGTTTTGTTGAATTTTTCCTGATGGAGTTATGGAATTTTATTCTCAAATGTTTTGCCAAATTTTTACATATTGTGTTTTAAGTTTAGAACATCTTATCCAATTTTATTCTACAAAATTTCCTACTTCACAGGATGCAATATACAAACATGTACACTGAGTTAAGAGCACAGATTTGTTCCTCTCCACAAACAGGCATATCATGCACTTATGGTATAAACATTTATTCAGTTGTATCACAACATGAAAGAAGATGATAACCAACCTCCTATACATAATGGTGCAATCCAGGAACTGAACCCAGATTAAGTGCATCACAAGTCAAGGTCTTAACCACTACACCTGCCCCAGTTTCAATAATACCTCGAATTTATTTGTATGCAATTGGTAAAAACTAATTTGTAATTTTGCAGAAAACTAAAAGTTTCCTTTCTTTGTGATTATTATGGAAGTCTGTTTAAGTCTATACATAAATTTACTGTTTACAATATAGATCATCAGACAAATCTGTATGATGTGATGATTTTATTGTAGGAAGCACTTTAAGGACATGAGTACCTTTGACAATTCTGAGTCTGTTTTGGATTTTGCTGAGAGGGTTTTAAGATGTACCGAATCTGAACGACAGGAAATACTGAAGACCTATTACTGCAGTAAAAATCCAAAGTTTAAACAAGTATTTGAGGTGGTAGACATTCCAAGCACTGATAAACCACACAGCAAAAGTGTATTGGAAAGTAAGCACTTTATTATAGCTTTAAATTAATTCCAATTATGTATGTTAAAAGAGATATGGAGCCTCCTCTAAAGGTGAATTTGTGGTATTTTATTTCTTCTCTTTTTTTTTACTGTAGAATCCATTATAAAAAGGGCAGCTCATAGGAAAAGAAGATCTATACAAGAAAATGAAACTCTTGGATTATCAATTATTGACTTATCAGATGAAGAATCTCTTAACACTGAAAGAAAGGGTATAACTAAATTAAGTAGTAAAGAGGAAAGTTTAGAAATTGGACAAAAACAAGTAAGGTTAAAGACTAAAGCAAAGGCTGTCAGAAAAAATGTTAAAACTACCGATAGATTCAAATCAAGTGTTTCAAAACAATTACCAGTGACTCACACAGGCAGCCACACCTTCATAAAAAGAATAGAAATGGAGAAAAATTCTCGTCATCCATGTGATATTTCTGAAAACGAAAGTGAATTTCAAAGGAAACTTGGAGAAAAACCTATAATTGAAATTAGCTCTGACCAATTAATTGAGGAAATTGGAATCCAGAATACAGATGAAGAAGATGATAGGAAAGAAACCCAAATTTTTATTGGTAATTCCTCACAGAAACCTTCAACGTCAACAAAGCATTGCGTTATGTCTGATACCTCTATTTTAGACGATATTTTTGGTGCTAGTCCTGCCAAAGGACCAATACGTAAACCACCTCCTGGAAGTCATAAGAAGATACCAGTAAAAAGTGAGACAGGATACATGTCATGTGATTTATTTTCAGACAGTTCAACAGCTACTTCTTCACAAGATGAAGATTGCCAGGAAAAAGACATATTTGTGATAAATGAGAGTACACTTAAAGACAATGCTATAGACTGCTTTAGTGATCCTACAAAACATAAAAGACGTAAGCGCAAAGGAGATGCAGTTGTCAATAAGCTGATGACGGAAAGCGAGGAAGAGTATAATAAATTATTTGAAACAGGAGTATTAAGGAAGAAATCAAAACCTGTTGTGATTGTCCCTATTGAACACAATGATGAGCCTCTTAGTGATAGAACCCCAAGCTTATTTTAAATGATTTGTCTTTGAATCACCCAAGTTTATATACACTTTTATGTATGTATCTTTATATCCTAAATATATACTATCAAATGGGGACAAGAAATTAATGACACAGTTCATTATTTCAACTCCTACATTTCTGCTCAGAATTTCAAACATGCAGTTTTATTAGCTTAGAGGAAAATAACTCTTTTGTTTTATATATTTATTATTTTATTTCTTGCTGAATAGTGAATTCCAGTTACATGGGACTTGAACTGGATTATAGAGTGTCACTTGTAGTTGGTCCAAAATGAAGATCTGATCCATTCAATTTTGGAGATTATAAAGTTCCATTTGACACTTTAATAGAACTTTGTTTTTATGTCCCTGCAAGGTATGGTAGGGGGCATTAAGTGTTTGCTTTGTCTGCCTTCAGTCGCAATTTAGATATATGCTTACTTATGAAGAGAGGAAGAACCCTTTTGATTTTGGGGTCAAAATGCCAAAGGTCAAAGTCACAGCTAAGGAAAATAGACTGAAACCAAATTCAGATACATGCTTACTTATCAAGATAAGAAGAACTATATGGATTTTGGGGTCAAAAGGTCAAAGGTCAAAGGTGACAGCTGATAGAAAATACTGAAATTATTAGTTTTGGGGTGATTTTCATATATTATCATACATCATTAACTGCATATCAGAATTTGATCATATTTCACATATTTTACCTGTCAAGATTTTTTAAACAGGTAATTGAAAATTTTATCAAAAGGGAAGGATGTCTTTAGATATGAGGGTCAATATGTCAAAAGGCAAGGTCACTACTGGTAATATTCATAGGAGTTATGGCTCATGAAATTTATAAAATGTAGGAAATCTTTATCGCTACTATGAATTAAGTCCATGCAGGGGCATATGTATTTCAAACATGCTGTAGTTAGTAGCCGCAAGTCATGGCCCTGTATGAAAGATAGGTATAGGGCCACTACTTGCAGCAATCTAGTTGGATATTATTTTCTCAAAGGTTTGTTTTGTACATGACAACAGGATGTTGGTTTCTTTCAAAGATAATATTTCACTTTTAACTTGATTTACGAAAATGGAATTTGGCTAAAGCAGCAGTAATTGCTCAGCACAATGATTATTACTATTGTTGTTCATGTTATGAAAAATAAAATTGTGTGATTACATATAATAATGAATTGCACTCTTTGTTCTTGTAAATTATTTTCAAAGATATGAAAACTTTGTGTAAACAAACTTTTATGTTACTTTCAGTGGTGATAGAGTTCAAACTTTTGACTGTTAAATGCTTGTTGTAGACAGTCGTATTATGGTATAGTGGTCTGGGTCTGTAGATCTCTGGGTCTGTTTGCACTTTGTAAATAAGATACAGACCATGGCGTTTAGGCTTGCTTCTCCATCTCTAGAATGCATTTCTGGTCTAATAGTGGTTCTTTTGGTGCTGTCATACAGTTGGGAAATGTTGTTTCTGCTGGCAATGATTTTTCTGGGATAATAGGCTTAATGGATGTTCTGATAGTTTCAGGTGTTTTTGTCAATGTGCCAGGTGTTGAATCCTTCATGGTGTCATTTGGGTATCATTTGAACATTGGGCTCATCTTCAAGCTCAGTCACGCTACTGCTAGCTTCCCTGTACTTTTGTACTGGTTTGGCAATCACAATCAGTCTGTGGTGGCCTTATGGTTTAACCAATGAAACCGGAGGAAACTATGGGTTTCCACTCTGTCAGTCTGTCCTGTCTGTCTGTCTGTCACGCTGGTTTTCCAGACTTTTTCTTGTCCATACTTACAGATATCAAGGTGAAACCTGGTAGCAAGCTTCCCCATGAGAAATTACAGATCAAGTTCGACTGTGGTCACAGTTGACCAACTTTTTCTAGAGTTATTGCCCTTTGTTCAAAAGTTTTCCGCACTTTTCTTGGCTGCCACTGAGCTGATTTTCAGCCTCTTATGGATTTATTGGGGACGTGTATTGCTTTAGCAAGACTTATTACCCATTCAGTATTTCCTTTCACACATAGACAGGAAGGACTTTCAACATTTTTATTCTATGACTGGTCACCGCAAATTCTGAAATAAAATGATAAATTTTGTCCACTCCACGCATTTGAATTTGCGTTTAAAGCTATGCTAATTACCTAAACAATATGTAACTTCTTATCCATATGTTAGAGATACGGCTAAGGGTAAGGGACAGGAACAATATATCACCATATCCGATATTAGTTAAAACCAGAGGGATGCAACATCAGCAACAAGGATGATGTCCGCATTTGCAACATTCCCAATTTTAATAAATCTGTAGCCTGCAGGGACATACAATGTCCAATCTAAAGTTTTAAGGCACATTCCCAGTGATTATTCCGAATGTGGTTCCTAATTCCATGTTAGCGATAATAATTTCCCTGTGCAAGATCTCATAAATATCACATGTCCTTTTTCACATAGACTACAGGTTTCGATTGAAATAAGTAGCAAGTGTATATGTTGGTCTGCAAGCTGCTGTTGTCTGACTCTTGTTTTCATCTCTACCTGGTTTCTGATTTTCATCTATGTTTGTTTCAATCCCTTCCCCCTGACTATGTGTATAATGTGATTTCCTTCCTTCCAATGTCACTCATGACTCACTTTTCTTTTAAATACAATACGCAACCTTATGTTCATTAAAAGATTTGCTCCTGTAAGCTATGGCATAATACTTTTGGTCTACTTACTTTGACAGTGCTGTTCCAAAAGCATAAATTATTTATCTGTATAAAGTATAAATGACGAATATGGTTTTTGGATAGGCAAGTAATGGTGATATTTACTCAAAAACTGACTTCAGGATCTGGTGTGTCCGTCATCTTTATTAATTTCCATAAAATATATGTACTAGTCACCATGCAACCCCCCCCCCACAAAAAAAAACCCCCAAACAAAAAAAAAAAAAAAAAACGATTCGTATCCTGGATGCCTTAGTTAAATGGCATCCCACTTTTGACACCATTTATAACAAGACGAACTCACTTTCTTCTCGTCATGTCTCGTATCGTATTCCTATACAAGCAGTCCGTTAGATAGATGGATAAATCATGGTATACCAATTCATATTTTTTTTTTATTTTTAATTAAAACAAATGTATCTGGTATGCTTGCTATATGCAGACTTCCACGGTACTGAATATATATATATATATATATATATATATATATATATATATATATATATATATATATATATATATATATATATATATATATATATATATGTAAAAAAAAGAAAGAAAAGAAAGAAAAACCCATCACCACCACTAACACAAATCCACGGCTGCTACGACAGTACTTACTCATTATGTGATAGTTGTTTTCGTAAGGCGACACTATGACATATTAAATGTAAATGTATAAGGGATTATAAAGATGTCACGAGCTTGGGAGGGCAGACTTGGTGTAGTTTTAAGCACTTGGCTTGTGATCTGGATTCGATTTTTGTACTGCACTGCAATTTGAGAATTTGTTAACCTCCTGATTTTATGTCACAATATATCCGAAAAAATGATGAAGAAAAAACTCGCACAAACACACAGAAAATACATAAAACACCAACATTGTTGTAACATTTAAATTATGAATTTTTGTAGTTTACATCCCACATTGTAGCCTGACCCCATGGTGTAATGAAATACTAGGTAATGTCAAGCATAGCAAAACTTAAAAAGTGAATTAAATATATTGCATCCATTTTAAATGCCAGTTATTCGTTTTCAAAATGTCAAAATAAAAATAGATATATACACTTTGCTATTTATATTAGAGAGTTATGACTTATACAAAAAAAAAAAAAAAAAAAAAAGAGATAAAAAAACATATCGGTAATATGTAATACTATGCACATTTATTTAAAAGTAAACACGGTAATTGCATATATTTTGACATACATACAAATTATATTCGTGTCTTTTTTCCAGGACAGATATGAACATGTTGCAGGATATTCCAGTGCTGAAAAAACTGTAGTGGTTGACCAGAATAAATCATGGTTACACTGGAAGAGTTTCTTAGTCGATTATATTTAATCTTTGAAGGGAATTCGGAAAGTATTTCCACTTTCGTTTTTCGGCTTTGAATCCGGGAGTGGCACTTTGTAAGGAATTTTTCACTGACATTGAACTATTACGTTACGTTACATGACGTTACCATTGACCCCAAATAGAATTTTATGTCAAACGCACTTGCCTTCTATTATAACAATAGGTATCATTTATTATAATTAAAACATTTATTCTCAGTTATAAGTTTATGAGGATTAAATTTTACTTACGCCAATAATACATCATATTCCATATATATCGTATTCATTTGCAGGTAGCCTTTCAAGAGAGAGAGAGAGAGAGAGAGAGAGAGCGCTTTAATTACACAAGAATGTGCTGCCGATTGTACGAAACTATGCGAAAGACATCACATGCCCTTCAGCTGACGAGGAATTCATTTGCAGATGACAGAGAGAGAGAGAGAGAGAGAGAAAGTCTATTAATAACACAATGATGTGCTGCTGATTTTACAATTTCACTTGCATGCACATACATGCATGCCTGTCTGCCTACCAACTTGCCTACCTACCTACATGTACCTTATTTGAAAATTTTTATACATTTATTAGGTAATAAAAATGTACTACCAGGTCATTTATAAAACAAATAGTACAAAAGATGTTAACATGCTCTGTATTATTTTGTTTTGTAGGATGTAAAATATATTTACCTAAGCACCATATTTTTTAGTATTTTGAGAGCTGAGATCCAGGTAAAATTATATTTCTTCAAAAACTATTGTCCAACAGACTTGTAAAAGGGACGTTTCGACAGAAAATGTCATTTGTCCTCAATTTCTGACTGGAATTTACGTAAAGAGCTCAACATTTTTACAAAAAGAATATTCTTGTGTCGACCGGTTTAAACTGAAAGATTATGAGCAGATAAACGAATTTTACAAACGAGTGTTTTGTATTGACTATTGTGACGAAATTGGATTTTTTAAATATGTTTGGAGGGTATGGCCGTCAATTAGATGTTTATAAATAATTGATTTGGAGGGGGAATTGATATCAGATAACAAGGATTGTGTGCAAGTATCAAACGTTCTTTGTTTTGTTGTAAACAGAACATACTCTGGAGTCAATTTGTCATGGTTAAACCAAAATAATAATAATAATAATAAAAACACAACAATTTGTTCTAAAATATTATTAAAAGTCCATTTTTGAATTTTTTATTGGTCAAAACTTGGTCACATAAGTAATCACAACATCCTTCCAAAATACAGTTTTATGCAATGCACGTGCCAAATAAAGGTAAAAGCGTTACATGATTAATTTAATAGTTTAAAGATTTTCTTTTTAAGGCAAATACTCTCCTTTGACACTGAAAATATAGCTGTTTGTGGGTTTGATGAAATTTACCATTATAATTTGATAAAATTTCCAAGTAACTAAACTGGTCGACAATTTTTAAACCAACACATACATCCATTTTTGACGAGTTTTAACAATACCATTATTTATAAATACTTAAACTTTTGGGGGGGTGGGGGGTGGGGGGGGGTTGGGACATTTACTGGTAAACCCCACATCTGTATATTTTGAAAGAGACATGGAAAGTGAATCTTGATATCAGCAGCCTACAGACCAACTAACAGAGCAGATGAGGAATATACTCAGGCGCTAGTTACAGACATCACAACAGTCAGGTTTGACGTCAAATCAGCATACTTTCTACCTCCTGACATCCAATAGGAGTTTGGAACCATCAACGGCCGAAATGTTACGAGATAGGTGAACGATTCATATCACAACCTACGAGATGAATTAGCCAAAGAGCAAGTAGTGACCTTCCCTACCAGAGGCAGCAATATCCTTGACCTTCTCTTCACATATCATCCATCCTCGGTCAACAGCTGCAAATCTCTACCAGCAATCGGGAAAAGTGACCATGATATCGTGATGATAGATCTCTCTCTTCATACATACCATCAGCAGCCATACCCTTGAAAAATTCTACTATGGGACAAAGCTAATAGAGAGGTGGTCAGTCAGCATATAACAACAGCAGTTACCAACATTATGGCAAAAGAATACACTACAGTCAACTACATATGAATTGACTTCAGAGGGTCCATATCAACAATAGTAGAAGACGCCATTTCCACCAAGATCAACAGGAGCCGATGTTCAAATTCATGAATGACAACCAAGATCTAACGTCTACTACATCAACGCCAGAGAGCCTTCAAGAAAGCACGACACACAATGAAGCCTAAGGACCAGGCTCGATATCGACAACTCAAGGCAGCAGCACAAAGAGAAATAAGGACAGCTCATGATGAGTTCGTAGACCAAGCAGTATGTGGTGAGATGCAGAACAACAGCAAGAGATTCTGGTCATATCTGAAGAGCAAACGTCAGAACTCACAAGGAGTAGCACCACTAAGGAAGACAGATGAACTCTTCTACAGTGATACTGAATCCAAATCGGAAATACTCAACCAGCAATTTTATCGTCTACACGAAAGTGCGAGTCCTCATTAAGCGACGCCGTCTATGTAAGTCAGACAAGCAGAAGTCCACAAGTTACTCTGGAACATTGATTCCCACAAAGCAACAAGGACCAAATGGAATAAAAGCCAGTCTTCTATATGAGTATGCAGAAAAAATTGCTCCAGCTTTGACCAGAGTATTCCATATCTTATTGGATTCGGGCACCATTCCAGACGACTGACGATCAGCTTCTATCGGTTCAGTATACAAGAAAGGTGATAAGCATCAGGCCGCCAACTACAGACCAATCTCCCTGACCTCTTTCTCCTTTAAATTACTAGAACATATCATCACATCCGGGTAATGGACCACTTTGACAATCACTCCATACTCACCAACAGTCAACACAGCTTTAGATCCAAGCATTCTTGTCAAACTCAGCTAGTCATTACCATAGACAGTACTGCCTGCACTTAAGACCAGGGAGGCCAAGTTGACATTATTCTGCTAGACATCTCGAAAGCATTTGACAAGGTGCCATATAAGAGATTGCTACATAAACTGCAGTACTACGGCGTACGAGACAACACTATGCTATGGATTAAGGACTTCCTGAACAACAGACAACAACAAGTCCTTCTAGACGGCCATGCGTCATTTAGTACCGATGTCCTGTCAGGAGTACCACAGGGAACAGTACTTGGCCCCTGCTCTTTCTCACATTCATCAACGACCTTCCAGAAGTTACCAAGTCAGAAGCCAAGTTGTTCGCAGATGATTGTTTACTGTACCACCCGATCAACAACACACAGGACAGCAACAGTCCACAGCAACAACTTACAGCACTTGAGAAATGGGAAGAGGATTGGCAGATGTTCTTCCATCTGGAGAAGTGCGTTGTCATACAGGTCTCAACAAAGCGGAAAAAATCAGCAGACTACTCTCTACACAACCATAAGCTAGTAGTAGTGGACTCAAGCAAGTACCTTGGAGTTACAATCAGCAGCAACCTGAGGTGGAATAAGCATATCAATGCCATCACAGCGACTCTTGGCTTCCTAAAGCGAAACCTCAGAAGTTGCAGAACCTCAGTACGGATCAGAACCTACGAAGCCTTTTTACGTCCAACTCTGGAGTACGCTGTCTCCATATGGGACCCTCACACCAGCGGATAGATCAAACAGATAGAGAAAATTCAGCGTAGAACGGCACGATTCGCTACAAGGAACTACTGGAATAGGATAGCAGTCAGCGTCACCAACATGGTCGACTCCCTGGGATGGCAACCGCTACAGATAATAAAAGAAAAGATCTTCTTTTGCTATTCAATATCCAGAACACTCTAGTGGCCATTCCAGTAGAACAATACCTAATCCAGACAGACACCAGGACAAGGGAACAACATACCCAGCAACGAAAAAGGATGTATAAGGGTTCTCCTTCTTCCCACGTACCATAGGGATTTGAACAGACTTCCATCAGAAACGACATCAGCATGTTCCTTGGATCACTACCGGACTGCAATAGGCAACATACCATCTGCCCACTTCAGCCTAGGGTGAGAATCAACGATTTTAACTTTTTAACAGTATTATATTGTTCTTTGAGGCTTTTGTCTTGACTACCACATGAAGTATAGCGCTCAGATTTTGATTACTCTTCGTATTTGAAGAAGAAGAAGAATTTAATACTGATTGTAAACCTGTAACTGAATCCAAAAAATAAGCATATCATCAGCACACATAAAAAGAAGGAAAGATAACCATTGCATCCCTCTGGGTATAACACCGTAATTCAAAAATTCTAGCTCACATGTCATTAATAGGGTCATTTCATTTCTCGACAGATTCTCGCCCAAGCTACGTGCAAAGATCATGGTCATTCAGATTTGCGTGCTACCCATAGTAAAAGTATTAAAAGACCCGGCGATCGATAGAAGACCATCAGCTTTTGATCAACCTTCGAAAGGACAACGTGTACCCAATCGCCCTGAATCATGCTATATTATTACAGCACCGTGTCTTGAAACTGCATCAAGACTCTGGTTATGCTAACCATGCTGAAGATGAGGAGAACGAAGTATACCAAGAAGAAGTATTGCTCCCTGGCTGCATGAACGCCAGAGGAAACATTATGGTCAATATACCTTACGAAGCACCTGAACCTGGGAAATGGAACTACCTACCACTTGAGCTCACATAAGTCGCACCTTGATCCTCTTGGCTTAATCCAGTCGTGCCCGAAGGAAGAATAGAAAGTGTACGGGTCTAAGGAATGTATGGAGCATGTCGCGCGGATCAATGGGTTGATCGCAGAAGAGCGGAGCTAGATCTCACGGATCGAGCGAGTGTCGAGGACGGGTAGAGCAGCACGACCATGCGCATAATTAGTTCTCGCTCGAAAAGACTGAGCTTCGCTCATCCTCATTTTTCCTTCGATTGTCCCTCGACCTTACTCGCGTTTTCGACGCTCCCTGTGCGACTTTTATGTCGAGCCTCAGTTTTGCTTTTTTAGATGTCCACCCCTCCCCCCCCCCCCCCCCCCAAAAAAAAAACAACAACAACAACAAAAAACACCCATCACATAACCACCCCCACTCCAAAAAAAAAAGTAAATAAATAAATTAAAACATATAAATAAATAAAACCCTGCCACGATCCTTTTTTTTTTCTTCTTCGGGGAGACAATTCCGCAACCATGTGCAATCACGGAAGACCAAGATGTGACCAACCCTCGGTCAGCTGTCGACTTCATGTGACCCGCGGCGACCAATCCACGCTTTGAGAGCGGCTGTATCTTCTGGGAAAATTTCTCGGTGAAATGACCCGTAACTTATGGAATGAAAAGTAATGGGTAAATTATTTCCCCTTGTAGTACACTGATTTGTTGCAAAAATCAGGGGCTTGTTCAACAACGCGAGCTCCCTGTGCGCTACCAAGCGCCCGTTACCTGAACGAAGGTACTCACTGTAGCGCTAGCGAGCGCTCGCGATACACTATCGTCTGTGTTTCACACATAATTTCAAGATGTCGTCGAACAGACGATTCTGATTTTATTTTATTTTTTATTATTTAAATTAATTTATTATTATAATTACCATTAAAATATTATTTTCTTTATTATTATTATTAAAAAGTAATTTTATGCTCGCGAGCGCTCACTTTCGTTCAAGAACGTTAAAATTCTGGCAACGGGTGCGCAGTAGGCGCTCTCTTTATTAAACACACCCCAGGTAAGCTATCTTCAAGCAACACACTTGACTTAATGTTACTATATAATGATTTTAGAACGTAAAAGATTGTACCCCAAATTCCGAGTTTTGGTACTTTTTTGCCTAAGCTTAAAACGGTCAATTGTGTCAAAACCTTGCCTATAATTGACAAAAAAAGCAGTATGATCTAGAATTTTTGAGAGGTGTTAATTTATTTATATGGTATGCAATGCATATATTGCATCTTTTGTACTTTGAGAGGGTCTGAAACCAAACTGGGTATCAGAAATAATAATGTTGTTGTCAGTCCACATCAATAGTCATCTGTTTAAAAAAGAGGTAACAGTTTAGTTGGAAAATCTAAAAAATTCCTTTATTATGTCGGGTTCAGTAGAGTTACCTTTCTTATACGCAGGAAAAATAAGAGTATAATAGATGTGGATTGAATGATTGATTGAATATCGCTTTACGTCACTCTACGATTATTTCACGTATATGGTAACGGCATATGTCTGATGTATTGCATACAAATTTAGACCTTTGCAACGGACCACCAGAAGCAGTGAGGGAACTCAGGTTTTACTGTCTCATCCGAAAGACAGAACACCGATGCGCCTAGTGCGGGAGTCGAACCCAGGATCTCTCGGTCGCGAGCCGTAATAGATGTGGAAAATATCCTTTTTCAGGCATAGCATAACAAATAATATGCAACGATGAAAGTACATGTTCTTCAAATTCAATAAATATTCATTAAAATATGCAATCAAAACCATGAATTTTTCCTCTTTAAGCTTTTTGTTATTAAGTGGTGCTCTCGATATGAATCAAGAGAGAGAGAGAGATAGAGAGAGAGAGAGAGAGAAAAGATAATTATATGTAGTTCTAATTGAAGAACTAATTGAATTAATGATATATCTGTTCTAAATTACAATAACATAGTTAAATTTTAATTAATTCTTAAATGTACATATTGTCCCATGATTCAGTAGAAATCGTGACTTATATAATGTTTAACTTACATATTTGCAGTTTATAATTCAGTGATCTGTAATCAATAACAAAATATGGTTAAGGTAGCATACAGAGTGCCGAGTTTGAAAACGATATAGCAATGTAAAATACGAAAGTAACTGGTGTCACATGACTATGGCACGAACAAAAATGTACCACAATGGACATTCACGTACCCCTGACATTCAGAGGCGAGACCAGTTGCGCGGGAGGAGTGCGCGTCTCCTGTTTGGCTAGCTACACCTACCATGAATGCCACAGTCATTCCTGGGAAAGTTGATAGAGCAAAATAAATAATTAACGATATCAATAAATGGAGTCATTTAAAATGACAACAACCATGTTTCTGTTACTAAGTTTTAATTATATTTAAAAAAAAAAAAAAAAAAAAGAAGAAGAAAATACAAATTATGAAAGACAATTGATTATTGTTTACTTCACTCCACGATTCTTTCATGTATAAAGTAACTGAATCTGCCTGATGCATTGCACAGACATTTACACCTTTACAAAGGATCCAATCAAAGCAGTGAAGAATCTTTCACGTACCACACTTACCATGAGACCGGACCTCTGTTTTCACTGTCTTATTCGAAAGAGAGGACACCAGTGTGCCCACGGCGGGGGTCGAACCCGGTACCTGTTGGTCACTAGCCGAGCAGCGGTTCTACTCAAAAATTTCAATCAATTAATACCATTTGAGGGTATATAAAATAATTTATTCAATTAATATCGATTATCTTCACTTCTGCTTTGAACGTAATTAATTTCATGCATATTTATAACATAGGCACAACGCTTTTCTTCTGAAATGACACTATCTTTGAATTGTGTCCTCTGAACTGCAAAATCGTAAGTTTTTTGAATTGTCTCCTTTGCAATCATTGGTTTTAAAAGCATCACAAAATATAAAAGTACGAAATCAAAAAGAATGCCACCTTTTCCCGATCCCATACATGCATATATGGTTCAAAAGTCAAAAACAAAAAGAAAAATCTGTCTGTGTTGAGAACAGCGTGTCTCGTAGAAAAACGGATAAATTGAATATTCACCCACCTGGTTGTCTCTTAGCTTATTTTTGTGTTAATTATACGAATAGCATAGAAGTATTACCGGTGTTTCTGAAATACACATGATCTAGCATATATATTTATATGTAATATTTCCTAAATGATTTGAAGACAGATGGAGTTAAGCCTGTTCACTCTACGAAAATGTAGGTTAATAAGCAAGAGGCCATTGACCTTACATGTCATTATATTCCACAGCATGCTTTCACCATGTTTAATCGTGTGCCCAGATATGATTTTCATATTGGATTACCGGACACGATTTTAGTTCACTCGAGCCGAAGGCTCAAGTCAGCTATTATAATCATTCTTCGTCTGGCGTCCGTCTGTCAGTCCGGCGTGAGCTTTACAAACTTTCGACTTCTTAAGAAGTGCCAAAGGGATTACAGTCAAACTTGGTAGAGATGAAATACTCAAGGTCTTAAACAAATGCTTTGTTTTTGGGCCAGATCTGTCAAAGGGGCTCCATGACTCGGGGACAAGAAATCAGAAGATTCCCTCCTATTACCCCTTCAGACTGGCTGCATAAATCATCAAACCGAATGTATCGGAGTAATCTAGATGGGTGTCATAAGAAGGCCCTTTATGATTCCATTCCAAAATCAAATTTTTGATGGTTTTTGTTTTTGGTTTTTTATTACATCATTTTGGACTTGTTATTTTTGACTTTTTATATGCTATTTCTTAAATTTTCCAAGAGACCTTCATAAAAACTATGGACTTACAACTCGTGTATACGCAATATTTCTTTCGGACGGCTAGCTTCAAATCTGAATGAGAACTGATCTCTCATAATTGCTTATCAATGTTCAACACATTCAGATTTTGTGGCTAAGCGTGCGGAAAAGCTATTGCGCATAGATGAATCGTAAGACCGAAATTATCTTGATAAAATCTACCATAGACTGTTTATAATACAACGATTTTGTGTATTCTAACTGATTTAATTGTAATAAATTTAACTGGAAAGAAATGAGATAACTTTCAGAATTTTGTTTTTGCAATTTTGATTTGGAAAAAAAAAAGAAATATGCTATTAGTACATTCTGTATGTGATAATAAGCTTTGGTAAACCTCGGGACTAATTGAAAGATATAGATGAAACTTGATATGTATGAAGTACTAAAGGTTCCCTATAAATGTTGCTCTATTTCGACTATGTCCGTCAAGGGTGGATCCAGGGTGGAGCAACATAGGAACCAGAGGACACCGTCCTTTGACAAACTCCTCCATCAAGTAATATCTTAGATTTTCTTTTTATTTTACTGTATCGATTATCATTGGGAGCATGGGCGGATCTAGGCGGCATTTTCCCGCAAAATCAACATTGCTTTATTTTAGGTAAATCCGCTCACCTTACACGTAAAAAAGAACCTCAATATCAGGGGGGCGAATCAAATAGTCGTTTTTTTATAGTAGCAGTCCGTTACTAAGCCAAAAATTATGAGAGAATGCCGAGTTTTCTTTACAATAATTAAGATTTTCGAGTATTTAAGTTACAGTATTACATATAAATGGTTTCATTCTAAGGGTATTTAATTTGCCTTTAGAACACTCTCTACCTCATTACATACAGCAAATTCAAAAAGACGTGATCCGTCGACAACTGTACTATTTTTACCAAGTCGGGTATTGAGTGACATAACATATTGTCGAGTATTATTTCTTATACATTCTTTGAATATTTCATATATTAGAAATGACTTTAATGCACTTCATCAATCAACAACACATAAAAAGAAAGTACGTATAATGCATGTAATTATCTATAATGCTACTTTTAGTTGACATTGATCCACAAATTCTAGGAGCAAGAACGGTTAAACTCAAAAATGTGGGAGGCATCCTAATCACACATAGCTTTAGATATCGCTTTATTAGAACATGTACATGTACTTTAAACGTGTATGTTTGAAATTATTGCGTAAGCGTGCATCGGCATATCGTATGGCATATTGCGATGCATTTGCTCAAAATTCTTATTACGATATAATCCCTATACGGTTTTGTCTTTTTATAGCTTGGGATACTGCTTAAAACTTTTGGGTTAATAGTATCTAAAGTTATAATGTACAATACATTAAGATTACTGACATTTTAACTGCAAATGTTCAAAATGTAATACGAAAGTGAATAAAGTCATGTATCTGTGGCACTCACAACAATGTACCACAGTGATCATGCATGGGTCCCTGAAATTTAGAGGTGAGACCAGCACCCGAGCTAAAAAAAACTTTTACGCGTGTTCGATTCTAAGCCTGTATTCAAACTCCAAATCCCTACTCACTCTTGAGTTTGAGTACGGGTGAGGTTATAATCTTTACGCTTTCGATCCCGATTCCTGTGAGTGCATACAAGCACGATTCTGAATATGGTCCTATCCGATTTTGAAATTTTTGAGAACATACTCGAGATTGGAGCACGCTGTCATGCTCCAGATATTCTATAACCTATCCGATAAACTTCGAGTTCGAGCACATAGTCACTTTGGAGCACCGAGTCGTGCTCTAAAATGTTTTATAAAGGTTCTGTTGGGGGAGTGAACGTCTCCTGTTTAACTAGCCACACCGCCACGAATGTCCAAAACATACAAGCTTACATAATATTACTCTCTGTACGTAACATTTAATACGACGAAACACTGTAAAGAAAAGGTCATAGGCACACACAACATATGAAGAGGGTGCAGTAACATTTTAGTGCTATGAATAAAAAACTCCTATAAATATTTACCTAACTCCTAACTTTATCGTCTTAGTCCTACAAAATTCGGAAAATACTTTGTTTGTACATTTTAAGTCTAGATTTACCAATTTTAATCTCATTTCTACACTCAAATAAGTAATTAGATTGTATAATATGCATAAACAAATTGAGGCGTTGTTCATAAAAGTTCATAAAGTTTAGAGGAAATTAGGGCGAATTTTTTCATTTGTCGACGCATCACGCTTTATAGGGAGGTTGTCATGTTCCAAGTTTTAAGGCAATTGGATCTTTATCAATATCATTAAAGAATAGGCATGGTTTGAATAGAAATCTCTCATTTACAAAACAGAAAAAAAAAGAGAAAGAAATATAACTTATCGAAGCGACTCTTTGTCCACTCGATGAGTCTGCTCCCATAAAAAAAAAACGACCATTTGATTCGTCCCCTGATTATGTAGCATCAAGGGGTATAAAAGTTAAACTTACCATTTTCATTCACTTTTATATTATTTTATATGCATATATTTTCTTTATGTCCGTCTGACGGTTACATAATTGCAAAACATGGCCACTCACCATGTGTAAACTTGCCTCATTGATCGGGAGTTTTACTATGTTGCATTGCATCTCGCAGAGCAATTAATAAAATTTGACAGTTCTAAACCGTTAAAACGACAAACCTTATCCGGCGAGCTGCTGTATATACGTAGACAACATGCACCGGCGCTCTGAGTGACGACATAACACAAATATTATACTATTGTTTATAATGCGTGAATTCCTCCCCCCTCTCTCTCTCTCTCTTTCTCTGGAAGGTCATTTATAGGAATCTCAAAATTGGGGGGGGGGGGGGTCGGGACCCCCACGACCCCCCCCCCTCTGGTTCCGCCAGTGGGGAGATATGGAATTCAAAAATAATTTGTCTGAATTTTTCCAATTTTTTAAAGATTTAAACGGGAGAGTGGAGTGGGTGGGTAAGGGTTGGATATATTTTTAGTGTGTAATAATAAGATTTGAAAAAGAACTTCTTCAGAACTCGGCCAGATCTGTAAAGGGATGGATCCAAAGTAGAATGACATAAGCCCAAGTGGGCTTCATATATGGGACATAGATCTACAAACTGAATCCACTAGAGTGATCTAGAAAGGTGTCTGCAAGAAGTATTGTGGTTTTTGGTTCTATTCCAAAACTAAATTTGGAGACTTTTTCGACATCTTTTTGGACTTTGGGACTCTTTTATTTTTGCATATCTTCATGTGTATCTTTTAATTTTATTTTTATAATGTGTAAGTGTTTTAGAATGACGTGATGTTGTTTTTGTTACAATTTTGAAATAAATTGTCTAAAGAAGATACTTTTGTATATGTGTGCTTCACATACTTATGTGAGCGATATTTGGCCGATTTGGGCCTCTTGTTTAAAGAATGCATAAGCTAGGTATCATGAGGTTATAATAGAAGTAAAATTTCTTCAAAACTGCTGAAAATGAGGAAGAAATCATGTACTAACAAAATAACAGTCACATCCGCGATATCGGATGATACCGATATCATGAGTAAATTGTTTTTGTAAATTTGCATAGGAATTGCTGCAAAAGTCCAGTTCTAGGATTTCCAGATGGCTGCCATAATGACGTAATTACAAGTAGATCACGTAAGATTTTTTTTTTACATACGTAAGTGGTTATCTTTTTAAGTGGTCGTTCTTGTAAATCTGTTTTAGGATTTCCAAAATGACCACCACGTAGGCCATAACGTAACTCAAAATATTCTGTAATATGTTCGTTAGTACTGATTAGATGAATAATTTTCCCCCTTCATAGGCTGTTTTCGATAGAATCTCGAGATATTCTTAAGTTTATACTTTTTAATCTTAAAGTCTTTTTGTGATTTAAACTTTTTGAATTATATACCATACAGAATAATATATATTTCACGTCTGGGTACTTTAATAAAGAGTGTTTTACTAAAAAAGTATTTACCGGTATTTTGTATAATACCTTAAAATCTTGTATTTTCATTCAAGTAAGTGGGTATATAACAAAACTGTTAACTGGGATTTATCGCAACACATGATCTGTTGGACCCAAAGATCAACTCTTTGTCGAAGCCTTGAACTTCGGTCAAGAGCAACAGTTTCTGTCGACACCAAAGCTCTCAACAACTGTTGAACATACATGTAAGACATATTCTTCCATACATTTGACAGGTTTTGACTGTATTATTTTCCATTGAAGTTTCACAAAGAAAAATTCGCGGCCATATTGAACACATTGGATTACACAACTTCGTTTTCATATATGTTTGTCATGCATTCTGTGTAGAGTATCAGTTCGTCAAAGCACAGTAATTCCCGTTCCAATGGTGTTGAAAGCTAAATTACCAAACTTCCATCAAGACGTACATAACTTTCTGTATCGTAGTTTTATATTATCCACATATCAAATTGTTTTCCAGTCCTCGTCCATCAAAATTTAACAGTTTACTATAGGTTATCCACTTTTGAGAAAATCTGGTTGGGAGGGGGTCGCCCAAAATTTCTAATTTTAACAGCAACATTTTTCCAGTTCAAAAAACATTACATTAGAGTAATGATATTAAAATTCATGATTTTACTACAGAATCTATGTTAATTTATAGATTAATTGAATAATTTTATCCAATCAGAGACCCTGATACAGTTGAAATAATAGTCCCTCTCTCCATACAGAAGACCAATTAATTTGATATCAAGTGAGGTACCATTCCTTGACTACTGTAAAGTTTCATAGAAATTGCTACTACAATAAAGACGAAAACCCAATCCCGAGATTTTCGAGACGGCTACAATGGCCACCACTTTGGATCACTCAGCACTATATTTACGTGTATTTATTAGTTTTTAAGAATACAGTAAAATCTGTGTCAAGTAAATATGAAGGGATTTTGGAAAAGCCGCCACATAAGGCACTTGTTTACACAATGAAGGTCTTGTATAAACAATTAGTAGTAAGCAACAAAGATTAGCTGTCGTTTAACACAAATGATTGCTTTATCCGGGTAGCCTTTAAAGCCAGTCTCACTGTGGATCATATCTGCAAACTTTCATCACGCCGGTATGAGTAAGGTGCTCAGCTCCTGACCGAAAGGTCCCGGGTTAGATTCCCGTCGTGGGCACACCGGTGTCTTGTCTCGGATGAACCATATATGCATTTATGGAATCGGGAAATGGTGGCATTCTTTTTTGATTTCGTATATATTTTGTGATGTTTTTAAAAACAATGCTTGTAGAGGAGATTATTCAAGAAAACTTACGATTTTGTAGTTCAGAGGACAAGTTAGGGGATAATCATTGTGTCTATATTGTAAATATGCATGAAACTAATCACGTTCAAACCAAAAATGAAGATAATCGATATTGATTGAATAATAATTAGAGGTTATTTTGTATACCATTAAACAGTATTAATCATTGAAAATCTGGAGTAGAGCCGGTGCTCGGCTTATGACCGAAAGGTCCCGGGTTCGACTCCCGCCGTGGGCACAGTAGTGTCCTGTCTTTCGAACGGGAAAGTGAAATCCGAGGTCCCATATCGCAGTAATTGTGGCACATAAAAGATCCCTTACTGCTTCGAATGGGTCCTTTGCAAAGGTATTTTAAATTTCTATGAAATACATCAGACAGACGCCGTCACTTTATCCGTGAAATTATCGTGGGTGACGTATATCAATAATCAGTTAATCAGTGCAAATTTCCATCATGATAGCTACGAAAAGGAGGGACAAAACCTTTTTCCAACTACTGACAAGTATCTTGGATGATGTGGCACCATTATTTTCATTTACATTTATCAGATATTTGGAGTAGGTTTCCAAAATGGTCGCCATGGCAGTCTTAATGAATTGCATTGTATCTTTTTTACAAATGTTTATAAAATATTTTGAGAAAATAAAATCTGAAAAGTTTCATCATCATTGTGAGAAAAATTCTGTAAGCAAAGTTTAATAAGTACTGCTACGTAATAAGGGAGAAAAGTTTATTCTACCACTTTCAAGATGGCCACATATCTTAAGATGTGAAGATATTTGACTTTCTGTGATAAATGGTTTTGGAGCAGTAGCATGAATTCATTATTTACAGACAGTCTTACCTTATGACCATTTCAGCCTCGCCCATGTCTCTTAGCAAGGTAATGGAATATAAAATTTTGTAAAGGGATTCATGATATTTCAAAACCTGTATTTCAGTTTTTCTTCTAGAATAGTAGAGCAGATTTTTCAAAATTGATCTAATTCAAACAATAATGACCCTATACATTTGTCCATAGGGATACAATGATTATAAAGTTTGTAATATCAATTCTCTTATCTTAAACATGTTTATAATATTTTGGTGACAATTTACCGAATTTTTTTTTTTCAAAGATTTAAAAATGTACGTTTGTAAAGGCACACAGCGTACGACGGACGACCATGGACCAGATCCAACTCCATACTCCTTGGTAGCTCAGATGACCTTTAATCATCTATCAGAAAAGATTACTTGTGAAGTGCAACATACAAAATTCAAGCCCAGTTTAATTAAAGTCGTATACCCTACAATTCAGTATAATTTCAAAAATTTCGGCATGTAAAACAAAAACTGAATTTTTCTCGTATGGCCGAAGTTGTTAACTTTGCGTGCTTCAAACCCTCGGAGATATCAAAATAAAAAGAAAATACTTCGTAAATAAAGTGGGTATTCCATAAATACAACCATGACCTGACTTCGCGCATCCGCAATTTAATGAAAACAAATACGATGAAGAGAGACTCCAAAAGAAAACGATTTCAGTAAATACTAACTTTAGACTTGAATGCAGATTTTTAAAGTTACTCGTCAAGTTTATTTACCTCGCCCCCATCAGTGTCCATGATGCGGCGGCTGCCGATTTAGATCACGTGATAAGTTGGTTGTAAACATTCTGTTTACAAACATCGCGTTTTAGACAGCCATATCTCACTTAAAACTTAAAACGACGAATTTGATCACAACATTTGCAAGGGTCCTTTTTTTTTTTTTTTAAAATATGTTTTAGTCTTATATATACAATCAAAACAATTTAGAATAAATTTACCTATAATATGCACTGTACTGGCGAACATAGGGTATACATCTTTAAAGTGGATTATACTTTGGTACGCTGAAATGCCTCTGTGGACTACATATTTCCAGTGATATTTTCGTTAATTTTGATAAAGGTTTTATTGTAAACCAAAGCCATACATACAGGGCACTTTGTCGGTGTTGTGTTCTGGCTATATTAACAAACTGTGTTTGAGAAACACTAATGCCCCGGCGGTACCAAAGTCCAAAAAGTTATTTTTAGCGTGAAGGTCATTGTCAAGGTCAATAGGTCATCGACCTTTGTGTCATTTGAAAGGGCTTCATCAGAGTACCCATGTCAAATATGAAGTCTCTATCCCTCACGGTTCAAAAATTATAGCCGAGGTTAAAGTTGACAACAGACAGACAAACAAACAAGCAAACAGACAGGAAAAAAAAAAAACAATATGCCACCGATCTATCGATTCGGTTGCATAAAAAATATAGTAGCGTTTCCCCTTCACAGTAAATATTTCTCGATCTAAACAGACTATCAACAAATTAAAGAGCCTATCTATAAATTGGAATTTTGTGAAATCTGTGTGCAAAGGTCTCGATGATATTATGACGTCGATGAAGCATTCTCGGTGATATTTCATTTAAAAAAAGCAGAGAATAGAATTTTCATAGATCAAATTAAGTATCTTTTGATTCATCTGTAAAACGACATGAGACATGAGACTTTTCTCATTAAGTAAAAATCAGAATTTGTCTCTTGGCTTATATGTATGTCAATGCCTTTGTTATTTGTATGATATTATGATTTGCGGTTTTTCCACTATCCTGTTTGTCCATATATTATCGTTCTTTCTTTTTGGTCTCCATAGTCCCAACTACTTCTCAAATGAAACATGGGAGGCAGAAAATAATTAGGATTTAAGATGATGAACCCCCCCCCCCCCCCCCCCCCCCCCAAAAAAAAATCTCAATCGTATTCGTTGGGAAACGAACATAGAGAAGGAAAGTGTGTACAAAGTTGCAATAAATACTCTTTTGACAGTAATAAAGGTCCCGCATCAGGTTGGCAATCCAACGTACATGCATACCGCTGATCATACCAATAAACAGTGTGTGACATGTAAAGATATATGAAAGCGTTTGACCAAGTGCAATATTGTATAATAATGATATAAAAGACAATCGAATTATCATTACGTACTTTACTATCATATAAAAGTGACTCTATGATTCTTAACAAGGCCAGTATCCGGAAATTACAGTGCTTGGAATAAAAGGCCGAGGAGTTCCGATTTGGATCAGCAAGATAAGGGTTCTGAAAATGAAGAACACGAGGTCAGTAGAGCGGTCAAGTCCCAGGTGATATGTACACAGTTAAAACTCTCAAAAACAATGAAACTGTGTACCATAAATAAATAATGTCACAATTGAATTTAAACAGTAATTAACTAACAGCACGTGAGGAAAGGCGATGATTCTAAAGCTGATGAAAGTGGAATTATTATATGCTGCATGGAAAAGTATGTGAGGGCTTGTGCGATCTCACTATCACTCAGAATGCTCAAATCTATAGAGCAGGGGTGTGCAATGAATTGGCAATTGAAAAGTAAGGTTCTAAAGACAAGTCGATAACGCAACTTATTTCATATGGAAATTTGTTTAATTATATAAATGAAAATCAATGTGAGATTTTCTTCTCAATACAATGCATCTCATGTTCTTCTTGATCATACTTTTCAAAGTCCAGGTTACACGCCATCTGGCGGACGTACCCATGGTCTTTGTCATCGGCAAATACTTCCAGCTGTAAAACATCCTCTTCGTAATCCTTGACAGTATCTAAATGCCACAAAACGTGATCAATTAAGTCATCTTGACAAAAACCATACACGTCTAAGATATATGACAGCCCGATTGCACTTTTTACAGGATGCCCAATCGTCAGCACGACTGCTTCTTTGTCTTTCATATTACTGATAAATACAGTGCCCAAGTTTGAAAATACGTGTTCGGAGTTCTCTTGCATTATCCTCAGTGGTGTCCAACAGGAGGAAAATACCTGCCGCGGAAATAACACATCTGTTATTTCTCTGTTTCCTAATATATGGATCAGCATACTTCTGTCAACTGGTTTTATTTTCGAAGAAAGTGTTTGATCTTCAAGAAAGACTCTCATTTTTTCAATTGTTGAGCGGTACGTTAAAAGTTTCTGAAATTGTTTAAAAAAGCAAAATAGCATTATGCATAGTATTTAAGGTATTGTTTCTAAAAACAGCCGCATTGACGAGAATACTGCTTATTTCTCTTTCATTTAAGTAAAATAGGACTACCAATGGAGAAAAAGAAAGCAGAAATAATGTAAATCATTATATGAAATACTGAATTTTAAGCAGTTGGAAATCAAAGGAGGCCCATGGGCGGTATCTATCACCGAGTTTGCTTATTGTCAAATTATAAGCAATAGTGCATTTAATCTAATAATTTTCTTTTACAAAGAGCTATGCATTTGTCGTGTTTAAATTACAATGATCACATGGAATAATTCAAATATGTCTTTCACATAATTAGACTAGCACTTATTCATTCTGTCGTGTTTTCTTTCAATCATACTCAAAGTATATGAACGAACACATTCATATATGCGTGTATTTAAAAACAGACCGACGGACTGACAGGCAAAAAGTCTTACACTGGGCAGGTATAAGAATTTAATCATACACAGTCATTATCTAGAGAGCAAAGACTTAGACAAGACTCTCTGAGATTCAATGAATGATCACTAAATCTGCCCTAAAAGCAGAAACTTTGCCAAGGTGACGCTTGTTATAAAATGTTTTTCTGCATAGACAATCTTCTTTTACATACATGTAGATATTTAGCTTTAGTGGTTAAACCCTTCTCCCTTCTTTCCAAAAACAAAAATAATAATAAATGATAATAATACAATAAAATAAGAATAAATAATAAAAATAAAATAAATTAAAATAATAATAATAATAAATAATAATAAATAATAATAAATAAAGATATTGATTCTTAATGCACAGTTGACTAACAGAATGGATCATTGAATACAAAAGTATGACCATAAACTACTGTTTCCATCCTTGTATCATGGATCTTGCACAAAGTTCCAAAATAATTCAATTTGGATATCTTCCTTAATTTATTTGCTTGTGTAATGATACTATTTATAGTGATTTGAACCTTCATCTTATTAGAGAACAGTTTGGAAAAAAAGATATTAAAGCCTTTTGTTGTATGTTTGAGTGTGCCATAAAACTGAAATGATGTCGCATGAATGCACTTTTCCAAGATCCGAGAAGGAGGTCATAGGTATCGAGATATGTATTGATAGATATCAGTGGTTTGGTGTATGCAATTTTTTTTACTGCTTTGGAAGAATTGATAGTTTTTATGTGATATATCAACATACATACGAATTCATGCAATATTTTTTTTTCATTTACTAGGGAAACAATAGACAAAAAAAAAAAAAAACAAAAACAAAACCAACCAAAAACGGTAGTCAATGGTCGTATGCGTACAAGTGTATATATCGTCTTCACCAGATAATTTGGGAGACATGTTATTAAGTAATATAGACGATTGATTTATACTTGGAAATCACATTCCATATAAAAAGGTAAAGCATTTTATAAAGATATTTATCCGGGGATTATTTCTAGGTAAGAAGGAAGTATTCTTTATATCGTTTATCGTTCCCGGAGGAAAAAGCTGTATGAAGTAAATTATCTTAAGAAAACATGATCTATATACATGTTGTCAATATTTCCTGCAAAAAATGCAATATAGAAAATGTTCCGGGAAAATTTTTCGAGGAAAAGCTTTCTATACGACAACGATATTAAAGATAAAATTAATAAAGCTTTCAATCTAAAATCGGGCTTTCTATAGTTTTATTTCATTTTTTCCTCAGTAATTCAAAAATTGCTGAAGTGCTTGTGCTCAAATGTATCTTTCTTAAAAATAACATATACAACTAAAAATTGAAATCGAAATGTACCCTCTCGAAGGTGACATGGTAAAATCCTTCTTCTACCTTCTTCATCAATGAAGGATTTCTGTTGTGAAAGGAGACTGCCTTAAATTGTACTCGTGGATTTCTACTGTAATGTTCCATGGTAAATTCCTCAAGCTTCTTATACAATCCCATCCCTTCGTAGTCTTTATGAACACGTCCAGCTCTTGGTAACATTGTCATTCCACCATCGACCAACATTACTAATTGGAAAGCCACCTGTGCGCATTGTAAACTTTTAAAATTATATATTATTTCTTATTATTATTACTACTACATTGTATCATTATTTTTTAAAATACACACATGTATATAAATAAATCAACATAATAACACATTTTATTTCCATTTTATCAAGTTAACTTGGTTATTACCCTACCGGATATTCAACACTGTATAATATGTTCAAGTGTGAAAAAAATCTATAACTTTAGTATTGATTGCTTATCTCACAATTAGTGTCATATCATAAGATCATAGGAAGTGATGTTTCACCACTTGTCACATAAGATCATAGAAAGTAAATGTCTTAATACTTGTCACAAAGGATCATAGAAAGTAAATGTCTCAACACTTTTCACATAAGTTCATAGGAAGTAAATGTCTAAATACATGACATATAAGATCATAGAAAGTAAATGTTCTCAATACTGGTCACATAAGATCATAGAAAGTTAATGTCTCAACACTTGTCACATTAGTCTTAGATCACAAGATACTTGTCACATAAAATCATAGGCAGTAAATGTCTGAAAACTTACCACAACGGATTATAGAAAGTAAATGTTTCAACACTTGTCACATAAGATCATAGAAAGTTAATGTCTCAACACTTGTCACATAAGATCATAGTAAGTAAATATTTCAATACTGGTCACATAAGATTGATTGATTGATTATTGTTTTACGTCACTTCACGATTATTTCACGTATATGGTGACGACAACTGCCTGATGCATCGCATACAAATTTAGACTTTTGCAACGGACCCATCCGAAGCAGTGAGGGATCTTTTACGTGCCACGTCTGCCTTGACACGGGACCTCGGTTATTACTGTCTCATTCGAAGGACAGAACACCGGTGTGCCCAGGGCGGGAGTCGAACCCGGGACCTCTCGATCACGAGCCCAGCACCTTATCCAAAAGGCCACTCCGGCTTAGGTCACATAAGATAATAGAAAGTAAATGTCTCAATACTGGTCACATAAGATCATAGAGGGTAAATGTCTTAACACTTGTCACATATCATAGAAAGTAAATGTCTCAACACTTCTCATATAAGGGAAAGTACCTTCATGTTCATACTTTATGTTGATTTTGAAGTTCATACTCGCTACTGAAACTATCCGATTTGTTACCATTTACATTGTTGGATATTTGTATTTCTACTGATTATATCGACTAGGATATTGTATCTATGATTTCATTGTATTGCTAACGCATTGAAGTGTAAGATAAAATTCTACTCTAAACTTCAATCTAGCCAGTGTGGCTCAGTGGAGGTACTGGGCTCGTAGCCGAAAGGTCTTGGGTTCGACTCCCCTAGTGGGCACATCGGTGTTCTGTCTCACGGATGAGAAAGAAAAACCGAGGCCCCGTGTCATGGTAGGAGTGGCACTTAAAAGACCCCTCACTGCTTCGGTTTGGTTCGTTGCAAAGGTATAAATGTCTATGCAATGCACCAGGCAGATGCCGCCAGCATATACGTGAAATAATCGTGGAGTGGCATAAATCTATAAGATTTCATTATAAACGGCAACAGCCTATGCGAATGCAGAAGTTTAATTCTCACATTCCCAGTTACTCAGCACATATACAATGTGTACTGTTCAGTGGCGGATCTAGAGGGGGGGGGCCCTCCTTTGGCCACATATTTACAAGTAAAAATCCAACTTTTGCACCAAAAATGGCTGAGAAGCTTGGCTAATACACATGTGCCCCCCCCTTTTTTTTCGGAAATCCTGGATCCGCCACTGCTGTTTTAGAACACTAAGACAAAACTTATGCGTCCTGGGTCCCCTGATACCGGACTTTATGCTGACATCGGGGTCTCTTGGCGCCAAGCCGTATACACTACATACTGGACATCACGGTCTGTCTTCTACGTACTTTTGCTGTATCTTTTATATTCACTAAAAATCTGCTTTGGACATTTAGCAATTTATTCTAACAAGTGTCAGTTCAGTTAGCATTTTTAACGGTTCTTGCAAATAATAAATTAAAAAAAAAAACCCAATCGGATAAATCTCACCATTTTATCTCCTACGAGTACAGCAAATCCGTCATTATGCTGGATGAGTTCGTGGAACAATGAATGTAGATAATCCCTTCCACCATAAGCAGTTCTAATACTGATCACCTTACTGTAGTCGTCCTCAGTCACTCGCCTGATCGTTACATCGGACATTGCGTATCTATATCTCCACCAAGTACTTTTCGAGAGAACTCATTAATCATGTAAACACGAGGGATCCACCTCATGACCTGGTCGTATTATGAAGAGTACACAGCGGGGGTCGTACTTGGAGTGAAATTGTTGACACCTAATATTGTTAAGTCTATGACTTGATCAGATTACACGAGAAAATTATTAAACATGCGTTAAACATCAGAAAATCTGCTTTAATTTATTGTATTAGTACTATGTTCTATTTTATTGCTATATACAGAGTAGGTTATAGCGACATATTAGTTACGGGAGCAACAGGGACGGGATTATTCAGTCTACAACGTTCGCTGTTCAAGAGAGTCGGATAAACCGGAGGTCAATGCAAATGACAATATGGAATGAACGGTTTGTAGATGTAGTTTTTGTGGGCCCAATCTGATTAAAACCGTATCTTTATTCCGCTTTTCTACAATAGGACAAATAGAGAAACGTAATAAAGATATGGCTTTAAGCAAATTGTTGTGGGCCGGCCCTCCTTTTACTGCGGAGAGAGCACGTGACAGCTCGCTGACCCAGTTTGATAGATTTATGTAAGCTTAGTACCTTCGAGACTTTCGCTGATTTACGTTACAGAAGAAGAGTATTAAATTTGTCGGCATATTTTCGTGGAAGGGGTGTTACCTATCAATTTTAGAATGTTTGATGCGCTTTCTTCATAAACAAAATTATTATTCGGTTGCCTATAAGTTACTTTTGGTTAATAATAGCGTGATGTAAATCCTATACTCAACTTGCAGAATACAGAATGCTACATTAAGAAGGACCAACATAGCCAATGAGACTATTTCACAAACGCTTAGATGATTCAGGCTGATGACTTGTTATAAGTTATACTTCTCGGGATTTATTTTCAATTTCTAAGTAAAATATTATTTCTTAATCTCTTGTTTTACCATAATTATTATCTTAAATGATAAAATAATAATATATGTATGTTTCTTCATTGAATTCAAATGTGGATATCAAAACATTTATGATAGTATTCGTAAAAATTTACTGAAAATTTGCATTATGGCCTAAAACCAAAGTCATAACCCATCATGCATCTCCACTCATAAAAGAATGCTGCAATATGTAAAACTCAAAACGATTACATACAGTGAAATATTCCCATTATATTCTACGATTGCTTCTTTTGACAAGACGATAAACCTTAATTATTGTTTGATATTGTTTATATATGAAAACTTAAGAATAAAAAGATTGCCAACCAGTACGGCTACACCACTACCAAAAGTTTATCAGTAAAAAGTTGTTTACCCTAGCAAACAGCCAGTTGCTTATAGATTGGTTATGTTTTGTTGTTAAAAATAAATAGTAGATAGATTGATTAGTTATTGTTTCACGTCATTCTACGATTATTACACGTATATGGTGACGGTATCTGCCTGATGCATTACATAGGAATTTATACCTTTGCAACGGACCCTCCCGAAGAAGTGGGGGAACTTTTACGTGCCACGCCCACCGTGACACAGGACCTCGGTTTTCACTGTCTGATCCGAAAGACAGTACACCAATGTGCCCACGGCGGGAGTCGAACCCGGGACCTCTAGATCAATTCGTCCACTGAGCCCATCGGCTTAAAACAAATAGTATATGATATAGCTAGCAGTTGTAAAGGTACATTTCCATACCATATGTAGGCTAATCCGTAAAACTAATAAACTCGCTATTGCCTTATGTACTACATGGGTCTAAATGAACCCAAATATATATACTATTAGCTGAAATATCAATGGAAGTGTTATTGGAGATTTATGCGTCTGTGGTCGATTATCATGGTCTTTATATGTCTGCTTATTAACAGTGACATGGCTGTACAATACATATTTTAAATCGTTATTCTGTTTTAAAAATACTTCGCAGTTTTATCATCATCCCATTCCGCCCACACTTTGGTGCTTGCACCAAATTGTTTCTTGTGGTGTCTTGAATATGCAGAAATTGCGTTTACTGCAATGACTGTATTTTTATCATAAAGTTTAATGAAGTCATATACTTATATAATCATATTGTTTCCGAGACATGCATGATCTTGCATCCTTGTCTGAAAAAAAATCATAAATAGGAGGATGGAAAAAACCGTGAAGCCTCCATTCCTTTAAAATTCTTATATCGGAAAGAATTACGCATGGAATGTAAAATGTTAAACAGAGTTAAATGAATAATACATTGGTACATGTAAGTCACTAATTGATCGATTGATTATTGTTTTACGTCACTCCACGATTATTTCACGTACATGTACAATGTATATGATAACGACATCTGCCTCCTTTACTGCATAGAAATTTATACTTTTGAAACGGACCCACGCGAAGTAGTGAGAGATCTTTCACGTGTCACGTATACCATGAGACGGGGCCTCGGTTTTTACTGTCTCATCGGAAATACAGAACATAAGTGTGACAAAGGCGGAGTCGAACTCAGAACCTTTTGGTCACAAGACATGTACATCAACTACACCGGCTCGGTATGTCTGTAACATTGGAATATCATTGTCTGAAGGCCATAGGATCCCCCTGATATTTTCCTCATCACTTCAAAACACGTGTGTAGGATACTGGTGTACTGCGTCAGATAAATTAAATTTTAATCAAACTGTAATACAGAGATTGGTTGTAATATTTACTTATCTTCATAAGGAACGATGTCATTGTTACTGCTTGTGGACCATACAGTAGAAATTGAGATCTTGCACAGACTTTGTAGGATTTGAAGTGGAAAAAAATATAGCGTGAAATTGGCAATTAAAAAAAATGAAATTGTGGGTAACTTTGTGGATTAATATTGGTGTGTCGTAAAATAAGACTTAAACAAATCGTGTCTGTGAAACACTATGCCCCCGATGGCATACAAGACTGGATTATGAATATGTTATAACATCATATGGATCTCTTAGGGTAAACTTGAGTTATTGTGTAACATTGACAATATATGCCTGAATAAGAATACTTTAGCATACAGATTACCGTAACTCCACATCGACATCATCAAAAGTTAAATGGTCCTGATATTCAATGTGTTTTAGTATCATCTTGTTTAATATATCCCGGTCAAGGTCACAAAGCCACTGATCTTGGTGCCATCTTGGTGCCATTTGTAAGGGCTTTAATGTAGAGTACATGTGACAAATATGCAATCTATCTTTGATGGTCTAAAAGTCACAGGCGAAGTTAAAGTCACTGACATACTAAAATAGAGACCAACCCCTTTATTAAATGTACCAATGAATTGTCTCAGGGTGTATATGTCAGAGAATTGAAGGTACTCTTTATGATTTAATTTCATCTTCGCAGGTTTTCTTCCTGGTAGATATATCGGAAAGAATGCCAGGCTTTTGTATGGTTTAAGATATTTTGTACTGAATCAAATGATACACGAGGGCCACTGCTATCGGTCGACTTTGAAAAAACCTTTGATTCTATCGTATGATCTTTCGTTTATAAAGTTCGATTGCAAAGTTGGCGTAGAATGATAGCCCCATACTCAAAATCCGTAATAGGCAGTACTGGATATATACATATCAGATAGCGATAAAAGGTAAATATGGTTAAAATCTTAGTCAATACAGTTTCTTTTGAAAGCAAACATAGATTTTCTACTTTTTTGTTTTGAAAAATATTCAATTATAGTTCAATAAAATGCCAAAATAACCGAATTCATCTACATTGTTTATTTTCATATCAATATAAAACCAGATTTCATTTTGTATTACAACACCGCCATTTCGAAATATAGTAATTTCTGATTTGAGACCTTGACAGTTACCATTTTTTCTTTATACAGCTGTAATGAACATTTGTATACTACATTAATAAAAGAGGGATAACTCTTGTAGTTCATTAAGCATACATCCGCTGCGAAAAAAATTCCATCTCGCAGTCGTTAACATAGGGGAAAATGTATTTGCGAAATCTTATCTACCTTTGTAAAATACCGTGATTATCTTCAAAAGGTTAAGAAAATTTCCCGTTTAATAAACACTAATTCTAATTTAGTATTATACAGCAACATGATTAACTATTATTTTATTTGATTAATTTGGAAATTTTGGTCCAAAGTTTGTTTAGCGTAGCATAACAATTACAATTATGTGAGAGAGTCTACTATAAACGTTTGTTTAAAAGTGATTTCTTTCTTTCCCTTTCAGAAAACCTAGTCTGTGAAAAAAAGTTTTCCTATTACCAAATGTGTCTTTTTCTGCTTTCCTGTGCTGACGAAAAAAATGGAAACATACAAATTATTTTATTTTATATTATCGTTTGCTGAAGACAATAATATAAGTAATTTTATAAGAAAAAAATGAATAAAAATGAAAAACCAGAATACAAGATGTGTTTGTTTGAGGTATTTAGATGAGTGATAATTGCGTAATAGATCAATGTGGTATTGTATTGACTAAAGATTTCTCAGAATTTTTTTTTTAGATTTTTGTATCAATTAATTACATGTATTACAAACAAGTAATTGCTGTCAAACACGAAATAGCTTTAAATTACTTGACCGAAATAATGGATTTAATGCACTCGCACTTATCACAAAGAGCATTGAAATTGTAATATCTGAATAAGATTAAAATGTCAAAAGATTACTGACAGACAGACAGACACACTGGACAAAAACAATAGGCCCCGATCTCTCGACACGGAAACATAAAATTCACCAGTAGCTTGACAGTCAGTGATGAGGTAATTGTACACGCTGTGTTCTTGTTAGCATCAATTCTCATTATCATGGATTTATATTGTCAACAGGAGAAGTATTGGAATTGATACTGATATATAAGTAAAAACCATATCATTCTAATAGGGTTTCTTAGGACAGTCTCACTTATAAATTCGTTATAGGGGTATATCTTGATTTCAGTTTGCTTGAGTTTGACAACATTCCTATTCATGGGTGATTTTTGATACTCTGACATCCCTACAAAATGTTGTTTTGCTAGCGAAATAGATGTACATGTGTCATTAAACTTTCCAAAGTTATTTCGATGAAAAATCCCGTTCCAACGCATTATTTCCATTATAATCAGAGCCAATCGCACTGTCTCGGCCTCTCCGTCGTATGGCCGAATAGGGCCAAAAATATGCGACTGGAGCTGGGCGGGTTCGACTTCTTGCAGAAAATAATGCTTTTGATCGGACAATTGCTATTTTTAGCTTGAATGTTGATGAGATGTTCGTAGCTTTTAGCGTATGTACCTTACCATGCTTGTTATGGCAGAGGCAAAGACTGAAAGTAGTCTAGATATGTCTTTGTTATACGGTACGTATGCAAAAGGTTCTCTAAATAACACTGAAACAGCATTATGATTTCTCTGTAAATTTAAACTGCTTCAAGGTTTTCAATCTAAATTTCTTTTGAAGCTAACATTGTAATGACCACAGTCACTCTGGCTACACTCTTTACTACTGGAAGGTCACTTGGGGTGCGAGACGGGAAAATGGCCAATTTCCAATGACCATAAAATTTTTCTTAATCGATGTAACTCTTAAATGAAGAAATTGATTCACACAGAAATGCAGTTAGGTCGATAAAAATAATGAAAAATGTTTAGAACGATTTGCCATTTTATGCGTATCTCATCAAAAGCTTTTTCGTACAGTACGATGCGTTTTTCCTTGACGTCAATTTGTGTTTTTCCCACTTGATAAGCAACTTCGAATAAATGGTTTATCGTGAAATCGTTCCGTTTATAGCTTGATTATAAATCAGTCAGATTTTGTGAGGAAAAACGAATATCATCTGTTAGAAATACTTCGCTTACCTTTGATTTGAACATAAAGTTTGGTTTAATTACAAGAATCAGATCACGAAGAAGGGAGGAAGAAGATTCTATGAAACAAATGTATTTGTTTGTAAATAATCAGGCGGATGAAATAAAAATTGTTTCACCATGGTATCACGTCGGCATGGACCTAGTTAAAATGCCAATGTAAAAACCCAAAAATAATTATATTTTGATTGTAGTGGATTATTTTTCAAACTGTGCTGGAGCTCTTGCTTTTCCAAATATAAGTGTAAAAATGACTAAGTCACTTCATAAAATTTTCTTCAGTCTAGTATTCCCCGCTATGAATAGCAATGATCAGTATAGGGCATTTGTAAATCTGTAAAATGCAATTCTAATGCAAACATATTAGTAACACGTATTCTGATTGGTTGATGAAAATAAATCTGAGGATGTATAACGTCGCAAATTTTAGATTTGTATTATTGCGCGATGCGGATGCAACTTGGTGGGTCTTGAAAATTACGGCCGGTCGAACGGCAGAGGATCAAGCACGATGTTGTTACTGTACTGAAATTTTGAATTCGACTCAATATACAGGACATGTTAGAGGACAGTTCAAATATTAAGTCTGAGACGGGCGAGGAGTTTTATCCCAGGTAGACACTTTTTGTGAAGTTAGGCCTAGTAGTGCAGCAAACGCGCAGACCGCACAAATAGCATGGACAGCAATATATGGATGGTAATTGTTTTCAAAACGAATGAAATTCTTTTAATTCAAACATGCGCAAATGCATTGTCTAAAAACGTGGTTTACGAATTATAAACACAGATTACGTGCCGGAAATTTGAAAACATGAGCAAGTGATCCCCTTCCTCTTGATTTCCTTCAACCCCCCCCCCCCCCAAAAAAAAAGGCCTATTGTATTTTTTCCTGATTGCCAGTATATATGTATGGGCTTAAGCTTAAAGAATGATTAAATTAACTGTTGCAAGAATTCTTGATAAAGAATTCTTGAGCAGGTCGATTCTCTAAGCCTTCATCGAGAAAACACAGTTTTTTTTTACAATTGTCAGCAGAAGTCGACAAAGTTCACAATGTTCGTAATCATGTCGGCAAGACCACCAATTTATAACAAGGACAGCAGCATCGACTTCTCATTGCGCAGTTACGACATTTCGTAGTTGTTATTGATTGTTAAGAATATTCTAAATGATTCGTGGCAAAGAAGTGAATGAAAATGTCTAGAATAGCGCCCCTCCCGCCATATAGGTTTAAAAGTAAGAGAAAGTTGTCTGTCGACAGAACAAAGGCAGAGGACAAAGTTTTAAAATTTATTCCAAAGTAATCTAAATGTAAAAATTATAAGAATGTGGCTAATGTGTATGGTAGGGAGTGATGTTATATAATTCAACAAGGCCGCGATATTTCATTTTTTTTTCTCCTAGAAATTTGAATTATGTTTGGTGTTATTGTAACAAAACTCAAGCCGGTTTTATACCTCAGAATCAAAGATTCGGGTGCATCTAGTTTTTTGGTCTGTCTGTCTTTTTTCAAGAACTTTTATCATTCCACCTAACTTTTCGACAGTAAAATTAGACATGCGTATTCCTTGTGATAAGATCTGTCTGTCGGTACAATAATTTTTGACTTCATGACCTTGACCGTAACCTTTGACCTACATTTCAAGAATTTAATAATTCATTATAACCTTTGAATCGTAACTGGTAGATCTTTTATATTTCACATGCGTATTTCTTGTGACATGACCTTTCCGTCGATGCAATATTTTTTTTTATCTCGTTACCTAGACCATGACCTTAGACCTACAATTCAGAAACTTTAACATGAGTATATCTTAAGAAAGGTAAGTGAAATGGCTTTCATATTTCGCATGTATTCTTTGTTTTCAAGAACTTTTATCTTTCCATCTAACTTTGCGACAGTAAAATTAGACATGCGTATTCCTTGTGATAAGATCTGTCTGTCGGAACAATAATTTTTGACTTCATGACCTTGACGGTAACTTTTGACCTACATTTCAAGAATTTAATAATTTATTATAACCTTTGAATCGTAACTGGTAGATCTTTTATATTTCACATGCGTATTTCTTGTGACATGACCTTTCCGTCGATGCAATATATTTTTTATCTCGTTACCTAGACCATGACCTTAGACCTACAATTCAGAAACTTTAACATTGGGTATATCTTTAGAAAGGTAAGTGAAATGGCTTTCATATTTCGCATGTATTCTTTGTGACGAGACCTTCTGTCGGTACCAAAATTTGAACTTGTGACCTTGACCTTGGAGTGTGACCTACCTTAGGATAACAGTTTTTATTGACAAAGTTGCCACCGGGGGCATTCATATTTCTATGTATGAAACACTATAACGCTGCGAGTTTATGAACAGAACGATGCACTAGATAACTTCACAATTTCTTGGACTCTCTGAATATAATAGTTCAATGACAGAAAGAAATAAATATCCCACAAAATTTATATATTTGATGAACCTTTTCTCTTTTCTTTGCTTTCATCAAAGCGGTGCGTATTGTGAAACTATGCCTAAGCAAAGTCATACTAAGGGCATTCAAAGCTTGGAACAATATACAATTCTTTTATTACACCCACCTTAATGCATTTATTGCTGCTTGCTTTGAACTTCTTTGGTAATATTCACTGCGACTTTGAAAAGGTCTATGAAATTTTAAGCGCATTATAGCCGACGTATTTTTGTCAGCATTTGAATGGTAAATACATTGGGACTACTTCGTCTGCATGTTCTGCGTATGATTTTCTGCTGCACAGCTTAAACTGCTGACGAATACAGGTGTGTGGCCATTATTATAGATTTTTGATAGAACTGATTTTAACTCTTAATGCATAATGATTTGATATTTGTTTTCCTAAGTGTATTCGTATTAAAACAATTTACTCATATCTATTTTAGAGCATTTAGAATCCGGATAAAACATCTCCAATGATTTAATGAAATCAAAAATGTAAATGTAAGTAAAATTTTATTGATCTCTGTGTTTATCTGTGCTTTGGAGTCATGTACTAGATGATTGTAACGTATAGAAGTTAGATCGGAGATTCTAGTATCCTTAATGTGCATTCATAATTCATAACCGAAAAATACAGATCTTGCCAATATCTCATCATATTGTTCAAGGTGGATCTATGCGGACCTCTACAAATACCTAAGGCAAGACGAAGTGCCTCGAAAGAGAGACCGTCTTCTTTTGTTTAAGAAGCATGGACGACGACAATACAAAAGGAAATAATGAATAGCCGCAATACCTATAAATGAATAGAAATATATACATGAGAGTCGATCAAGTGGGCTTCTCTGAGTCAGAGTGCTTCTAAGACCTAACTGAAAACCAAAAAAAAAAAAAAAATAAATAAATAAATGTTACACATGTAATATTTCACAAATGCCAAAACTTTATATTAAAACCCAACGGAAATGAAGCTTTTTACTTGAAAAATCGTGAACCTGAAATGCAAGTCGTCTATATAGAGTTGAAGTCAACCCTAAAGTCACCTATCTATTAATACTTATGGTAATATAATTAAATTTCTTGTCGAACAGTGACAATAAACGGAAAACACCAACATGTCTTGGTGTCTTTATCCCTTATAGATGTTTGTTCGTGGAACAATGATCGTGGATAATCCCGTCCGCCATTTATAAGCAGTTCTGATATTGATCGCGTGATTTCCCCTGTCACTAGTCTGATCGCTTGAGTACAAGCAGTTCATAGTATGACAAAAAGGTCAACAGTATACTAACCGTGTGACAAGCTCATTTTGCTATGAATTTTACTCTAAAAATTGTAATGTAAATGTTGAAACTAGGCAAGCCGTGTTTGATATTTATATGTAAATGGTATTCTTAGCTATTTCTCAGAGATATGGTAATTCTATACGGCCACGGATGTTGAAAAGAGACAAATTTCTTTTTGTAAAGCTGTTCAGAAATTTACATCTTGTTTATTTCGGACTAGGAAGATTTCCTGTATTATATAAAAGAAAATTGCATTTATTCAAAAATTGGCTTAAATTACGCAATACTGACAACTTTAGTGTATATTTTAAAAATCCTACTACTCTGATTTAGTAGTCTAACGAACTATGGTACTCAAATCTATATAACGAACTGTGTCATCTTGGTTTAGCATATCTAATCGACACCTATTTACCTGGTGAAATTTGTATCAAATTAGTTAAACAAAAACTGTGATAAATTCAAAAAAACTTTATTTGCAGATATTGATTGGTGATCTAATGGCTGAATGTACCAACACTTAGTAGATAACTTTTCATCGCAGTTTTATCTGAAAAGACATTCAACCAACCACATAGAAAACTTAACACAAATTTCAGGATTTCCTCCCATAAACTTGACGTAGAAAGAGGACGTTACAACAATGAGGCTAGAGCTAATCGAATCTCTAATACATGTATGTGTATCGCTTATGAAGTTGAGGACGAATTTCGTTTTATACTTGTATGTCCTCACTACTCTGCATTAAGACGTTTATATATCAAGAATACTCGTCCCTCAAGTGTTTTAAAATTAATACAACCGTTAAGTACTGATACCAATAGAAAACTCATGTACCTTGATAAATATATGTACTCAGCGAGCAAGATTCGAACCCAATGATTATACTCATGCATTCGCCATACTTAATAAATATAAGTAATATTTGTTGTATAGTAGATGTTTATAATATGTATTTAATCTATGTATGTATATCTGTATATATGTCGTAAGGCTGAAGATAATAAAAAACTTGAACTTGAAAAAATCCGCCAGTTACATCAGAACAGAAGTTGCCTCATCTCTTGCGCATTCCCGACTGATTTATTCCTCCATAAATCAATTTCAGTGAATACATGTTTTGGTCGTTTTAGGACATTTTAGTCTAATACTGAACATATTAAACTGCTGCTTCTCTTTTTTATTAAGTTCTTTATTTTCATAAATCAAATCCAGTGGAGAGCATGTGACATTCATGTACATACGAATATGTATACCATACCGTGCGCTCGAATCAACTCTTGTCACGGATGATCTAGATTTTTAAAACGAATTATTATAAATAAAAGACACATTAGGTCAATTCGCCTTTATAAAATAAAATATACGATGCTAACGTTACCAACCGTAAGAGTAAATTACATCGTTGGTTTCACTTGATAAAAGCCAAGTAGTCGAATATTTCTGAGAAGAGTGTCTCTAATTTATAAATAATACATTACATCATCTCATATGAAATTCACACACCAAATTTCGGTCAAGAAATTTTAAAAAAGCATGACCAAAATATCTGGAAAACCATGATCTCGGACAGATCACTTCATCTGTATACGACAATAGTTAAGAACAAACTGCGAACTTGGGGTTCCGACTCGCTTAGGATTCAGGATCGGTCGGAATAATAACCGAAAGGTTTTCATGGTGAGTCCTAGATCAATCGCAATAATTCGTGATGAATCGTATGAAAACAAGATAGGCAACCGTTTTAAATTCTTAAAATGGTCGGAGCGAGTCGTATTCCAGTCATGAATTATTCCAAATGTAGAGGTGTCGTAGAGAGAACGTAACAAAGGTAGTGCAGTATTTGTTATTTGTAGTACAGTCCTGGTCAATTAGGGAAGAAGTAGGAAATCGGACTCAACTATTACCTCCGAGTTTACTACTTGTAATCTCGATCATGCTACGATTCATCGCGATATGCCCGAATGATAACGATTTGACTAAGTTTCAGTGACAACTTATCCCATCTTACGCCGACATAGCTACGACTTATGCCGACATGAGGCACGACAGATTACGACATCGCTACAAAGCTTCGACTGATTAGCGATTTTCTATCGATACGTGCCGTCTCTACCGCAAAACAATATAACAAAAATTTGTTGAACGTAAATCACCATAATCCAAATCGTAGTATCCATTTCAGCCTCTCAGTTGTAGGACAGTCTGGATTATTAGGGACAGATCGTAAGGGCAACCTACTTTAAACATAGCTTAGTCCTATTGCACACAGAGCTCAGTGGTTATGCAAGAAAAGGCAAAGAAGTACAGACATACCGATGGCAAGTCGGCGCCAGTCAATGACGGCCTCCTCGACTTTGGCAATTTTAGGTCGTAGCAAGTCGAGAGTTCATCTCAACACAGCTCATTTTTGAGTCATGAGCTTCACATCTGCAAATCGGTTGTACTCTGGATGTTTGATATTTGAAGAAAGAGAGAGAGAGAGAGAGAGAGAGAGAGAGAGAGAGAGAGAGAGAGTCCTGTGATACAGAGTGTTCTGTCATATGATATAACTAAAAAGTTGAACACCACGAGCAGTCCATAGGAGGTTGATAGTAAAGCAAATTCTTGACCATGCACCTATAGTGCAACGTTGATTTTGAGAGAAAAATTTCTGTCATTGCTGTACGCCAATAAGCAAAATAAATAAATGCAGGGACTTGTATGTCTAAGTGCAAACAATACTATTGTGACATAGTGTTCTCCGTCGTCCGTCTGTCAATAAACCTTTAAAGTACATGTGTATTTCTATTTCTATAAACTGTTGTATGAATTTTAATTACACCCCACATTTAGTCTACCACGGAAGGAAATGTAATGATTTTATTGAAGGTCAAGAAGTTATAAATAACTGAAAAATAAATTCTCTATTGTGCAACAAGACATGCCCTATTCAAATCGCATATTAAAGTTTACTGATATTATAAGGCCTGCCCTATTTAAGTTTTCTTTAAAGAGAACCGTTTACATTTATACATTGTATCCATGTCCATGCGAGAAGTTGGAATTCCCTCATTTTAGAACCTCGAACCCCCTCCCCAAATCATTACATGTATTTTACAATGCTTATGAATACTGATTCTTGATTAATCAGATTAATTTCTATATTGTTCAAACGATTTCGTCATTTTCGTCAATTACTTGATAAGTGTACTTGAGCGCTACAAAACATTAAATATTATTATACAATTTATCACGTGGCACGTTATAAAACTTATGTCTGATTTCTACTATGATTTTGGGTAATTCTGAATAAAAATCATAATCAACTATCGTAAATCTTCATAATGTATACTAAATTCCCATTAAAAAGAATAATGAAATGGAATGAGTGACCATCATTTATACCTATAGGACTACAGAAAGGGCCAATCGTACAAGTATGTCATTTCAGGTATGAGCATTCACTAGAAATGTGTATTGAAAAATCATTATAGCGTGTATGATACAGTGTAAAATTATATTATATAGAATATTAATAAATCAAAAGTTTCCTGTTGCTGACATATCAGCCAGATAAAGACTAGATAGGACAAGGAGGAAATTTCACCGAGTGCATTGTCCAGTCATTGTCATTTTGACTTAGGTGAGGAATCACTGGGCGGTAATCCTGATAAACTTGCACTTTTTGTGAAGGAGGTGTGATATTTGATTAAGGTCTTATTAAAGATGTATTGATATATGGTCCGGAGGAAGTCCTTTGTTGAGAGGAATAGTCTCACACGATTATCTCTAGAGAAAAGAGATAAGGTGACCTCAAGGCATGTTTCAGTATCCATATGAACATATACATGAAGATATAGGTATGTGTGTTGATGAAAAAAAGAGAAGAATTTATAGGAAATGCAATTTTCGTATAACTGACATACATGACATATTGAAATACACATACCGAGAATAGGCCAAGTGTTTATGATGTTGGGATTTTGGCCTTCGAAATGGACATCAGAAAAAATGGAGAATTTGACAATATCAGAAACAGTCTTCACATTTGCCAAATAAGGCAAATTTCAATTTCACCACACACACACACATGCACACTCACACACCCACACATACACACATTCATAAACACACACACCTACACACACACAAACACACATACACATACACGCCTACACCCCCCCCCCCCCCACACACTTTTGACTCTGTCTATGAAATACATAGATCTGTATCAGATACAGATACATCGAAAAATTACAGGAAAAGTAATTTTCGCCGATCTCAAAGTGGATCCAGACCCCCGGTCTGCATCTCTGGATCCGCGCATGCTACATGATAAAACAGCCACACGCTTTTATACGGAAACGCATCCTCCCGAAAAACACAAATGAATATATCGAATTTCTAAAAAAAGTCCAAACGTTTCACTTGACGATTCACACTTGTATCCTTTTCTCTATATCGATGATAGTTTGTATTTTACCATAGCGATGATATTCAAAAAGCATGAAGTTGATGCTTTTTGAATATCATCGCTATGGTAAAATACAAGCGATCATGATTTAAAGATTGTTCATTTCAACTATTATGCTATAGATCTAATCAATCTCCCAGGTTGCTTTAATTTTCTTAATTTAACTCTATACTAGTATCTATTATTATTTTCTTCTGTATATACAGATTATCATTTATATATAAATTTTATCATCAACTGTATCATCTTCGTAGTAATTTACCGGTATCTGCTGCGTTTAACATATTAAGAGAGATGAATTAATATAAGTATTAAGCTAATTGTTTTCAATTTTTTTTTAATGTTGTATTACATCTACGCATAATGTAACTTGTTACATTCAATTGAAATTAAAGCTTGACTAAATCTTTTAATGACCTTTTTCTATCTCATTGGTGTTTATATTTACATGCTGGTCTCGTACAAGCGCAGCTATCGGTACCCCCTCGTAGTAGTGATTTCTTAAACGTTTTTGAACTCACATAATTATTGTTTTGTCTCCAAATATTTTCGACTTTGACCGGGTTTTTGTTTTCTTCTCGATTTAAATATTGTTTGATTATCGCTGTTTCAAGTGCTCAACCAGCACTGTTTCCAATGTCAACCTTTCCCTTACTTATAGCTTTAAATTATGGTCTCAAATTACCCATGCAAATCTGAAAAGAATCTTTGTATAAAGCATTCAGTACTTTGATTCGAAAAGCTTTTGAATCAAATATTTAAAAGATGATTGATAAAGTCACGTGATGCAATGTCATATCATTAAATGTCCAGTAAATGAACAACCAAACAAAAAAAGAGGACAAAGCGTTGACGACATAAACAAAATGTAGGTTCCCCGTCCACGTCAGAAACACTCCATTTTCTAGGTGAGTATTGCATTTGTTTTAAGGATCAATAGGAAAAATCTAACCCAGATTGAATGCGACTCTGAACAAACACGAGCTAGGCTAATTTCTTTGAAAATTTTCACAATTGAGAACGTTGTATAGGAGGCCAGATCGATCGCCTCTGTAGATGGTTTTACAGATACTCAATCTGAAGTAATTTACAAGCATATATCCTGACAACTATTGCACGTATGATCAATAATGTCGCTATGGATGATAAAAGTTTGATCTTTATAGTTTACTTTGGAACCTCATCTTGACTCTGTTTGACATTTGAAATCTTCGATCAGTCAGACAGGTATTGTATTTTTATTGGATACGCTACACCTGTCAGGGGAAGGATTTGATTACCTGCTCAGGGAGTCATATTAATGCTATTTGTGTTAAGGTAATTACAGTGAAATTATTTTTATAATTGATTTATGATTTCAAGTAACTTATGATTTTTCATAACATGTATACGATGTTTATAATTGATATATTTATACTACACTATTCATCGAATTTTTCTAGATGATATTATAAATGAAATTTTTGAGGATTCTGTCTTGCGTTTATGTGTGTTTTAATGACTTTTAAGCCAGTTTGTCATGATTAGGTAGACCATGTTTATGAAAGACTTGACGATGTTTGTCCTTGTTGATTCAAAGCTGCATTATTATGGAAAGCACTCTTAGACTTCCAAAGGGAAGCGCACTGGTTATTAAGTGTTTCTATTTTTATCATATGAACTATCATGATTTCGTACTCTACCGGAACCCGGTGAAACCAAAACGTTACCAGGTCGAATTTTATAATTAGAGGGTCGTGGCTCGAATCCTGTAAGGGATACGTCAATTGATAATTACATGAAGATTGGTGTAGATAATCATACTAGGTGTATGAAAATTATCTTTTTATTTTTATCTTTATTTCATTAGAATGTGAAATATTTGAAAGGTTGTACTTAAAATAGTACTGTCTTTACGTGTATGTAGGTATATAGATAAGTATCATACATCAATGGGAATGAAAGCTTATCGTGTCATACGGTGAGGAGAGAAATTGAAGAGGTGAAAGAATGGGATAAAACGCTTATCTGAGGATTTATCTCAGCATAGGGACTAACGTATTGTCTCGAACAATGTGAAGAACACAGTCCGATAGATGGCGTCCTCCAGTTTCTCCATCTCTAAACTCATATCCCGTCATGTAACGGAAATCTGACTTCTTGTTGGAGTTTAATCAATAGGCACTATATATGAGACTATCTGTTTAAATGATATGATGCGGGCCATTCACTATGACCAGAAACTTACAAACTATATGCAATAAAACTGTATAGATATTATCTCTTATAAGTATACAGTTGTGCTATTTTCACAAAGCCTTCTTCCACGGGATTCCCCTCTCAAACACTATTTACAAAAAGGTAATCTTATTTTGATCCATATTTTCATCATTTGTTAGTTTTGCATTGTGTTGAAATGAAAGCTGTTTATTCTATTTTTATTTTCAATAAATTTGAAATAAAAGGGGGTATTAAAACGTGCACACTTTCATTTTAATGCTTTAAAGGATTTGTTTTTAAATCAGATACTTCTACTTATAATATTTACACAAGGGTCAAATGGAAATTTCACCCAAACTTTAACGCTAAAAGGTGTGTATAACAAATCTATCACAATATTTCAATAGCATTGACCTGGGTCTGTTGACGGTTGTCACAGCTACCGGTAGACACCATCGCTCCTTCACACGTTGTATAAGCACGTACATGTTTACCACGGAGGAGTTCTCGCACACACAGAGCCCTACATCTACAGAGATTGCAGTTTATTGAGTAGCGAAATTCATCATAAATTTAATGTGGACATTAGACAATGAATCCTTTTTCAAGTCTCACCAATCTTTTGAAAGGACTTCTCAATACTGCTTGGTTTAAATCAGAAAATTATTTACCACCATATTTAATATTCTTTCTATATGATTTTTAAATGTGTGTCCTACATTCATTTCACTGCAGTTGATTTATTTACCGATATTTAACGCTGGATTTTTTTTCTACTCATACATGACGATCTGGCTTTTGTACTAAGTTATGACTATTATTACATATTCATGGGCGGATGCAGGGAGGTTAAAAGATGTAGAAATTTTAAACATCACAAAAATAATTTTTGGGGAGGGGGGGGGGGGTTAATTTTTTTCATTGACTTCGATTGTAATAGTAACTCAAGCATTTAAGGTCGTAGACACCCCCTTCCCCCTCCCACGTGGGAGGCTCCTAAAATGTTGGATCCGCCAGTGATATTATACACCACAATCTGATAAATCTGCAGTGTAGTATGACATTATAGGTATTTAAACATTACGTAGATAGCTAAATGTTATAACGGGATCTATCAAAAGGAGTCTTATTGTCTTAGGCTGCTTAATTTATTAAAGAATAACTCAATCAAACCTTTGGACGATATCTGAAGATAGGCTATTTATTTGAACTACGGCATAATATACCTCGAGCGACAATTGTATGTTGTTTGCATTGTTACATTACCTGTTCTTTTCATACTTACATAGAATGACAATGTGTATTTCTTAATATAAACTTTGTATATCTATTCACGTTTTCACGAGGTATGACTGCTATTTGAAGGTAATATAATAGGGACAAGTAAAAGGATATTGCTTGGTTTGCCATTAAATTGAAAGGTGTATTTCAGTATCTTAAGTTGACAAAACTGAATATTTAGTAAAACTTCAGACAAAATGTAGGAAGAAAGAAAGTACTCCCTGATATCACAAATTTATTGAACCCATTTTATGCATGCATGAAAGGCGCAGCTATCTGACCAATATATACCTACTCCTCCTTGTACCTGGTCTCTTCTCTGATCACCATGGATCCATGAATGTCCATTGTGGTTTATTGTTGTTAGTGTCAAAATGACATAGTAACCGTCAGCTCCATATTTTGAAAAGTGGATGATGTATATTTTCTTTTTAAATATCATCTCGATAGATATGTTTAAGAAGATGGGAAAGGAAACTTTAATCGTAATCTTCCTCCACGCCCTGGGGCTCAGTGACATTTTTCCCTCTCTCCAAAGAAATATTCATTCTCCTTTCTCCAAAGAAAAAAATATGCTTGTGCGATATCTCGTGTTCTGTCGATCTTCTAAACATATAAGAACCCCCCCCCCCCCTGATTATTCATCATAGAAAATTTTTACTGTTGTCTCGATTTTACAGATATGAAGGTTAATTGCACACGTGCAATTTTACTAACTTCCGTGCTATTGTCTAGAAAAGGTGCGTCGTAAATGTTCCTATATAGGCCAATGAACATTATCGTATGTGCTTCAACATTTACTTATCTAAGCAATGTGGTGCAGTTTCACGAGGATGTCGTACTTCTGATACTTGAATACCACAAGCAAGGAAATGATGATTAGTAAAAGAAAAATGATCGCTATGGGCTTAATCTTGAAAATGTTACAGCCGCATTTTAGCCGTTTTAGTAAAGCCTCTTATGAAACTTATGCGGTTTAATTCATCCATGTATTTTTTTTCCGATGATAGCAATTTGGGAAATATTCATTACTTAATCCTAGTGTCCACCACAGTAACAACTTTTTAAATCCTCCAACTGTTTTTGTCCCACATTTATTGTAGGGATTTTAGTGAAATTTTACAGGAATGATACACTTATTTTACAAGAATGAAATTCATGTCGCATTATTCTGTACATTCACAATAGATAGTTTTCGAATGGATGAAATTTAATCGTAGTTACTTCCATTTTCCGCCATTTTGGAGGTGAAGCTGAAGTATTGCTTCATATTCATACCAAATGTATTGAATGTTTTTTTTTAAAGAAAGTTGTCTATATATTCACTTCTCTGATAACATTTTAACTGTACAATGGTTTATTATTGCATAACAATTGCAAAAATTCAAGAGACATCCTTCGCTTGGAGAAATGACATGGTTGATTTATGCATATAACTTCAAGATGGCGGAAAAGGGAAGTAACTCCAGTTAAACTTTATGAAGTCGAAAACAATCTTTAAAAGTAATTTTAAAGATATTAAAAATATTAAAGAAATATTTCATTCTTTATTTTATAATTAGTATGGATCACGATGAAAAAAATGTAACAGTTTCTACTCCAGGTGACATGGTAAAATAAGTATAACAAGAACTTTTAAGTTTATCATGTACATGTATATAATTCTAGAAATAAATGCATGAAATAGATATAACCATCAGAACATTAGTCTCAACGTATTCTCCACACACGAGGAATCTTTGATGAGTAAATGCATTTCGAAGTAAAACATGAAAATGGTTATCATGTTTGTGTAAGAGTGCTTTATATTGGAGAGAGAGAGAGACAGATAGAGAGAGACAGACAGACAGACAGATAGACAGATAGGGACAAAGACAGAGGGAAACGTTCTGAATCAATTGTGTAAAAGAAATGAGAAATGTGTGTGTGTGTGTGTGTGTGTGTGTGTGTGTGTAGGGGTGTGTGTGTGCAAGTGTGTATATTGAGTTGATATGGTGTATAAGGTATATAAACTTTTCTAAATGTAGTTAAAGTGCCATAACAGTCAACATGAAGACATAGATTCCAAATCCTCGTCTTATCTGCATTGACATTTTAAACACTTAAACCTCAAACCCTTTTGATATATAAGGTTAATCTGAACTGAAGGTTCCATTAATTTATAACGATGTTTCATCCATACCCATTATATTCAAGTCCTTTCCACTCCCGCAATATTACTGAAAAATGGTTAAAATTACGTAAGACCACAATCAGCTAACCGAGCCCCTGATGATGTTGTTGAAGGTGATTGAGATAAAACAACTTGTATTTCTTGTTATCTGAGCTCAGATTTGATAGTACAACAATATCGTATGCAAACCCTCTGTTGAAGTTTTTTCTATAGATGTCTACATATAACACAACGATCATTCTTTTAAGAGTTGTCGTTCATATTTGCTCCTCAGGAACACTAACTCTGGTTAGACTAAATATTCACTGAATGTAGTAAAGTACTTGCTTTTAAAAATGAATTTTTACCTTCTGAATGCTACATTTAAGAAATAAACAATAAATCAATCTGAAACATGACAAACTTTGTGTTAATATCTGTTATGAAATTTGAGAATAGGTTTTTGCCCTCTCCGATCTTTTTTTTTTTTCAAACATCAAAGAGTATCGATCTCAATTTAAATCACATTTACCGTATTCAGATCAAAGCAGATTTGAATTATGGGCATCGATGAGATTTTTTTAGAAAGATTTTCTCTCAAAACTTAAATTTAATATAACGAATTGACCCAATATTTTTAAAGAATACAATGCTTGTAACACAGATATGGACTCGTTTTCATCGTTTTTATCTTGTTTTTTTTCTAAAATTATAATTCCTGCACTATACTTTTTCATTATTTGTAATACTTAGTTTTGTTGTATAAGGATCCCTATTTTATCATACATTAATTCGTTTTAAGATATCAATAGAAATACTAGTTTTAGTTTCTTACCATACGTAGACTAATGTAAAAAAAAAAAACTATGAAAAGTATGGCAAATGAAGTTTATTGAATCATGAGCTGTAGTTTTCTACCGATTGCTGAAACTGTAGGATCATGCATTATGAGGACAGAAAATGAAATATCGTTAAAATAATTTCCATGATTCTTATCAAAGTATTGATTCAACCTCTCATTGTGTTTTCAGTGGACTATAATAATATATATGCTATGTTTACTTTCTTATTTGCACGGATTTAGTTTAACCTATGGTAATATGATCTATCATATGTTTTTGATCAACAGTAGTCAATTATTTTTATTTGAAGGACGTGTATTGTTAATCTATCATTCATTGGACATGCTGTATGACTGTATCTGTGTTGTATTACTATATCCTCCCCTTATCTCTGTCAAGTCAGTGTTCATACCCTGGTCGGAGCAGCTGAGAATGTCTTGTTCCTATTAATGACCCCGTGCATTCATGCAAACGGTTTCTTCGGGCACCCCTATTTCCAGGCCGGAGCAGGTGACAATGTCCACTATTCCTATAATGGCCTCAGGTGGACAGTTTCTCCAAACACTCTTTTTTCCAAGTCGGAATAATTGAGAATGTCTATTGTTCCTAACAATATCCTCCGGCGTTCCCGCTGATCCATTTTCTCCGTACATTCCTGTTTCTAGGTCGGAGCAGCTAAGAATGTCAATAGTTCCATAGAATTTCCCATTCGTCGCCGCTGATGGTCGACATTTTCTCTGGACACTCATGTTTCTATGTTGGAACAGACAAAAATGTACTCTTTTCCTACGAATATTCAAGCGTTCCCGCTGATGATCAACATTTTCTCCGGACATTGATGTTACAAAATCGGAACACGTGAGAATGTCCACTGTTCGTTAGAATATCCCTTAGCGTTCCTTAGGAAGTTTAATCAGTTACTGCCGACACTCCTGTTTACATGTTGAAGCAGGTGAAAATGTCCAACATGTTCCTGAAAATGTCCGTCGTGTTTCTGAATATGTCCATCGTGTTTCGAATAATGTCTACCGTGTTCCTGAGAATGTCAATTATTGTAAGAAATGTCAAAAGTTTCTCCGAAAACTCCTGCATATTTCTAGGTCGGAGCAGGTTAGAATATCCACTGTTCCTTAGAATGCTCCTCATCGTTCCAGATGAAATTCGTCAGTGTCTTCGGACTTTCAGGTCCGTTTCCAGGTCGGAACAAATATGAATGTCCAAAATGTTCTCGAGGATGTCTACTGTGTTCCTGATAATGTCCATCCTGTTCCTGAGAATGCCACTTTTACTGATGTCCCGAGCGTTCTCGCTGAAGGCTGATAGTTTCTAGGGACACTCCTATTATTGGAGCAGATTAGAATGTCCACTATTTCTTATAATGTTTAGTCGGTGTAGCTCTGTGGAAGAAATGTTCGTCTCATGACCGAAAGGTTGCGAGTTCGGCTCCGGCTTTGCGCACACTGGTTTACTGTTTTTAGATTGTGACATTGAAAACTCATGTATCGTGTCATGGATTTTGGTGGGTCCGTTGCGAAGGTATAAATTTATTTGCAATGTATAGGGCAGTTGCCGTCAACATATACATGAAATAATCCTGGAGTGACGTGAAATCTAAATCAATCAATCAATCTTTCCTAATAATGTCCACTAGCGTTCCTGCTGATAGTAATCGGTTTCTCCGGGCACCTCCTTTTCCAAGTCAGAGCAGGTGAAAAATTCCACCATGTTCTCGATAAAGTCCACAGTGCTCCTGTTAATGTCCAGCGTGTTCCAGAGAAAGTCCTGCGTGTTCCTGAGAATATCTACTGTGTTCTAAAGAATGTCATCCAGCGTTCCCTCTGATTGTCGACAGTTTTTCTATTTCCTGAGAGGTTAGAATGTGCGCTCTTCTAAAGAATGTTTCCCATCGTTGCCACTGAAGACAGACGGTGTTTTCAGGCACCCATGTTTCAAGGTCGGAGCAGACGAGAATGACCACTGCTTTGAGAATGTCACCAAGCGTTCCCGCTATAGATCGACAGTTTCTGCAGACACTACTGTTGCCAGGGGGACGGGGCAAGTTACAATGTTTACTGTTTCTTGGAATGTCCATATAATTCCCAGTGAAGACAGGAGATACCTCCTGTCATTCCTCTTTCCAGGTCGGAGCAGATGAGAACGAGTACTCTTACTGAGAATGTCGTCAAGTGTTCCCTCTGAAGGTCGACAGTTTCTCCGGACACTCCAGATTAGAATGTTTACTCTTCTTAAGGATGTCCACATTGTTCCCACTGAATATAGACGATTTCTCCGTGCACTTTTTTTCAGGGCGTTTCCGCCGAGAGTTTTTTGCGGACACCCCCGTTTCCAGGTCAGAACAGGTGAGAATATCTACTTTGTTCATGAGGATGTTCTTCAGTGTTCATAAGAATTTATAGAGTGTTCAGAGGATTGTTATTCAGCGTACCAAAGAATGTCCACCGTGTTCATATGAATTTTGTTCAGTGTTCATGAGAATGGTTTCCCGTGTACCAAAGAAAGGCCATCGTGTTTCTTAGAATGTTCTCCTGCGCCTTTGAGAATGTTCTCCTGTGTCCCTACTGAGGATCGACAGGGTTTTATCCGAGTCCTCCATTTTCATTGCATAGGGTCGACTGGTCTTCCGAATGCCCCGGTTCTCTGACCAATCAACATTGTCTTGCTACTGCATAGTTGAAATCACTCTGATTTAACAAATGAGCAAAATAACAAACTTACAATTTTTTTGTATTTCAAAACATCAATGACAAATAAGTTTAGTTATTTATGAGGCTATGTGACATTTTTATAACATACGGGTGTGTAAATAAGAATATATTGATAGACTTTTATGATAATATTATGTATATCGACATCCATAAATGATATCTTTCCTGAAGGAATTTAAAAGATAATCTACAAAAAATGTAAAATGTCACATCATTTTGGAAATACAAAATATATAACATCCTCTTCTAATAGACATCATGCCATTTTTCTCTCTTTAAAATATCAACCCATTATAGTAGTTTTATCGACCTTAAAGTGTCTCATGAAATATTTTAATAAAACCTACCTGTATCACACGAGTGTTTGATTTTCGTTTACATGAAGTATTTTCATATTTATCATAATTGGGATTTTAGGATTTATATTTTGGTCTGATGTAAGAAAACCGTTTTGTACAGATAGCGTGACAGTCTTTATTGGAAAAGACCTGATTCCGTTATCACTTGTTGAACATTGAAGATTTGAAACGCATCTCAAACATTTAAAAAGATTTCTAGATAAGATAAATGTAAATGACGGTCATTGATTTTAGATAAAAATTTAAGAGCAATTTTAAATGGAAATACTGGGATATTTATACCCTTATTGAAGGAACAAGGTGAAATAACCTTTTTCGATCTAGTTCTAAACTAGATGGAAAATTGAAAATGTAATAATCCAAAGATTAATTAAAACACTAAGGAAAATCTTTTGATTATAACTGCCATTCATTTTGGAGGCTGTTGATATTCTTTCTAGTACTCTTAGAGAACATGGATCGCCAAAAAAAAAAAAAAAAAAAAAAAATAATAAATAAAAAAAAAAAAAAAATAAAAAAAAATAAATAAATAAAAAAAGGATAAATAAATAAATGATAATAAATAAATACATACATAGATAATTAAATAAATGAATAAATAAGAAATAAGTAAATAAATAAATAGATAAGTAAATAAATGAATGTATGATAACAGGTGGTAGATTATTTAAGATAGATGAGATATAAAGGCATTTACACAGTAAATTTGAATCTTTGAATCTTGAACTTTATTACTTTTTATCCATTTTTGTACACATGTTTCTTTTCTAACTTAAAATTTTTATGATTTAAAGTTAGAAAAAGACACATGTATAGTGTGTTTTGGACACATGTATTACCACTTTCTATCATTTTAACCCTTGTCAAACTAAATCTATCTATATAAAGAAAAGGGCTTTGATGGTCGAGCGGGTTATAGCGATACACCAGAATTCATATCAGTCTCTCAGTACTAGCAAATCTAGGTTCGAATCCGGTCGGAACAAGTGGGAAGATTTGTAAGTGTACGAAAGAAAAGGTTGTAGTTTCTAGCGAAAATTAGGTTTTCCCTTATGCTTAACAATGGCCACCACCGTAATGGAGAGGATTAAGCATCCTGACTCAACTGTTTGACAAAAAAGTCTCCATGAATATTAAGGTGAAATAATCACAGAGCAGTGTTCATAGTATTCAAAAAAAAATAATAAATAAATAAATAAATAAATAAAACAAAAAGACAAATACTATTATACAGAAGAAAATAATTTAAACTGTTACTCCTGCAACCAATTTCTTGATTCTAACACCTGTAGTACTGGTAATTAACTGCATACCCCTGGTAAAGTATAATAAATACTTAGGTATTTTTAGAGTTTGGTTTAACGCTTCCATTGAATACGGTAATAATTCATTGCGTGTTTTACCTCACGCTATTACCAATACAATGACATTGTCGACTTAAATGTTCGCCATTATCCGTCTCTCTGACAATATCCTTTTTGTACCTTTGTTATTTCCTTAATAATTTAGCCACGCCCACATACACATTCTCTTTCCTTTGCTCAGTAATTGATTTGATGTACCTAGATTACCTAACAAGTCTTAAGTTTCTTCAATATAATTCATCTCAATTGCACGAGTCAAGAACTAGAGTTCATCTTTAAAACGTATTTCATATTACGATTCTCAAGAGTATGCGCTTTCAGAACAAAGTTAAGATCATGCTTGTCACTGATGGCCTCATATTCTTGATATCAAAGTCTAGACAAGTACCATTCATAAACATACTATGGAGAATTTAATTGCACTTGTCATTTCAATTTTAGAATGCGTGGGAACCATTGAAAAGAGAGACAACTCGTATACAATCGTTGTCATTATGATTTATTTTAATCATAATCAAAGCTGTAGATCTAGCAAAAAAAAAAAAAAAAAAAAAAAAAAAAAATAACAACTCTCGTCTTACGTTAATGAGGTATTTTGCAATGTTTTATTGTTAATGGATCTGTGTGACACTGAAGAGAAAATAAGAATCAAGTATTCCTCATGTGGATTTGTGAGATATGATGAATTTCGCGTACAGATGGTAAACAAACACATGCGTAGTTTTAATCAAAATTAATTCACATAAATTTCAAAAAGAAAACAAGTGATATAGGGATGTGCTTGTACCGTTCTTATAATAAAAAGTATGGCTTGTCTTCTGGGTCTACCCTTACGAATACCCCCCCTCTCTCACACACACACACACACAAACATGCGCACACACACACGCACACACACACACATACACACACACACACACACACACACACACACACACACACACACACACACACACACACACACACACACACACACACACAACTACGACCTACAACCCCCCCCCCCCTCACACACACACACAGAACAATCCACACACAGATTTTCGTTCAAAGGAAGATTTGTGAAACAGTCTTAAGTATGTTCAGAATTTTTGTTGCCAAGTTTGATCAAACAAATCACAGGGCATTGAATTCTTTGATCTGGATAATGACCAGGACCAAATAAAACATAGAATAGTTCTTTGAATATGCAAGTCAAGGAAACTTCTGTCAATTTTTAATGAGGAATGAGCTGGTGTAAATTATTGAATGAGGAGTTCGGCTCGTGAATGAGAGGTCCCGGGTTCGACTCACACAGTAAACACATTGGTATTATGCCTTTGGGATGAGACAGGCCTTAGCAACTTTTGTCTCTAGATCCGCCAATGATCCATGTGCCCTTATATGGTTTTGTATACCGTTGGTTTTATGTTCTTTGTAACACTATGATTTTATGGTCATTGTAATACTATAGTTTATGAGATGTGATGCCGTTTCATGGTTCCTGAAGATTACAGTCAGTGATCGTAAATCTCTGCCCCTTGTGATAATAACGGTCACAATTGCAAACAGTGAGATAGATTCATGAATTATGTTTCTGTATTGCTACATCAGTCTTTTTTCCCTTAACTGATTACGGATTATGGTTCTTTCAACTGAATTCTTATTGTAAAGTTGCTTAATATAAAGTCAATGTGGTTTTAAGCCAAAGTGGTTATATGGTAATCATGGTGTAATGACCAGTATCTTGTGTAACAAGATAGTGTAATCTTATTTTGACCACATGATATTACGTTAAGTGTGGTTATGTGGTCCATGTTGATCTATTTTTGTGGTTCTGTGGTTCATGTTGATTTATCTGTGTGGTTCTATTGTTCATATTGATCTATTTTTGTGATTCTGTGTTTCATATTGATCTATCTGTGTGGTTCTATGGTCCATGTTGATCTATCTGTGTGGTTCTGTAGTTCATGTTGATTTATCTGTGTGGTTCTGTGGTTCAAGTTGATCTGTCGGTGTGATTCTGTGGTTCATAATGATCTCTGTGTGGTTTTGTGGTTCATGCTGATCTATCTGTGTGGTTCTGTGGTCTATGTTGATCTATCAGTGGTCTGTGTGGTTCGGTGGTCCATGTTGATCTATCTGTTGTCTGTGTGGTTCTGTGGTCTATGTTGATCTATCTGTGTGGTTCTGATGTTTATGTTGATCTATCTGTGTGGTTCTGTGGTCTATGTTGATCTATCTGTGTGGTTCTGCGGTCTATGTTGATCTATCTGTGTGGTTCTGTGGTCCATGTTGATCTATCTATGTGTTTCTGTGTTCCCTGTTGATCTATCTGTTGATCATATTTTGACGTGATCGTACTTCAAACTCAATTAGTTTATAGGAATATACCATGTTTTCCTTTAGTCTCGTCCTAATAGACGTTCATGTCATTAAATATAGATAAACGTGTAATATGTACCACTGGGGAATATACCTGTACTGTCTTTTATTGCATAGGAGTTTCATGCCCTGTAAGCTCCTTTCATCGTACGCTCTCAGCGGAATCAGTAAGCCATGAGGCAGAAAACAAACGTATAATAAGGGTCGCATCCTGTTTAGCTTGATACCATAGTTTGTCAAGCTATGTCATGACCTGTAATATACGTATTCCAGTCCATGAAATAGGAGGTGCAATTTTCTTAACAACCGTGGTTCAAGGGAACTTTAACTTGTATGCATATGTCAAAAGTCATAAATGTATGTAATTTCTGGAGAAACAATTTCCCTGCTATTACATACTTTCAAAAGAAATTTGAGAGACCCTGTCCCAGTGAGTACATTCATATGTTGTTCAAATATTGGTTTAAGTCTTCAACTTCTGGCAATAATTGGTATTTTCAGTCTTAATATCACATGCAATTGAAATCAACATCACCATAAATACAATAATTTCTCAAATTTTCTTTTCAGACGAAAATATCTGCGTGACAATCTATAGAGGTGGCCTTCTTATGACTAAAGTGTTCCCAATTGTCGACTAAATATCAACAGTTTACACGAGATTTATTTAATACGCAAAGAGATAGATAATTTAAATATTTGCTATTCTTTTGTCAATTTAATAAATCGAGCGGATTATTTTATTGCTGTTTCGTCGAATCGACAGTGAGATAGATATAAAGAGGTTTAAATATCTGAAAGCATGTCATTCCAATCAGCGAAACTGAAGCCGGTGCCTCCCGAGGCAGACAATGACAAGAAGTCTGTTATATCAGAGGATAAAGGCGAACGTAAGGGAAGTATAAGCGACAAAAGAAGAATGAGTGTCCAGCAGAAGAAACCACCGGGGCCCATCAACCCCAAAAATATTCAATCTGTTACCGGTTCGTCCCTGGCCGGTTTCATGGCAACAAAAAGATTCATCAAGAGATTTTCCCAGAAAAACAGGGACCGCTCAGCATCTTCGGTTAACCTTCCTCCGAAGGAGATGGAGCCAACTTACCGGATGGCTCCCAAGAAGAAATTTAATCTTAAAACCGTGGAGGAGCTTCTGAGGGAAATCGTGGATTCGAAATTTATCGATATGAAATACCACAAGAAATATGCTCCAACTATGACGAGAGTGTTAGCAAATGAAGTGAAAGAAAAAATGAAGGATCTGAAGTACGAGAGATATAAATGGATTTGTGTCGTACAGATTGGCGAGGTGAAAGATCAAGGGATGGTAGCAACAAGCAGATGTGCATGGGACAAGAATAACGACAATCATGCCTCGTATTACTACAAAAATAAATCCATGTATGTGAATGTGACAGTGTTTGGCGTATATAGGGAATGAAAGTTTATAAATAGACAAGAAGTAAACTAGGAACTTAACGCTGAAAGAGGGAAACTTCATTCATCACCCTCCACCTCTATTGGGCAAGGTAAAAAGATATCTTTAAGCATGATTTATGTTAGTATTACATCACACTGACTCAATATTTAGATATAATATGAATACACGGTGATGTTAAAACAAATATGATGAAAATGTAGCTCTTAAACTCTGTTTTTCATTTTGTTACAGTTGAATGATTTACTATAGGTTTCCCATGGTTATACTCAATCTTTTATGTAAACATTGGTATTAATATAGAGTAGTATTGGAGCATGACTTTTATGCTGAAAAAAAAATCGTTCACATTTCAATTAAATCGACATAATAACTTTTATGTATTATTGTACTTTAGTAATTGGCAGAAATCGATATCACTCATTGTATATTTACATTATTGATGACCTTATTCAATTAAACCGAATCTCAATGAAATTGTATTGATTTATTTTAATGTATCATCTTTTTAGAGAATGTTTTTGTATAAATAATTGATGGAAATTATGGTTATTGCGTCCGTCCACAGAAATTGATTTTTACATTTAAAAACTATTTTAAAGGATATTGCGGAAGAACAATAGGATCTTTAGGGAAATATAAATTTGTGAAATGTCGTCAACTGCAAATATCGAATTTGATATCTTTAAAAAATTTTAATAATTCTGTTTTGTGTTATTCACTTGAAACCACTAAATGTTTTAGGCTGTTAATCACAAATCCATGATAATAGCTTGACACTTCGAGTTGATATTTTTCAAACATATCCCTTATGCCGATCCTTACAATACTGTTCTCGTTTTGATACACTACAGTCTGACGGGAATAATTTGATCTTCACATTTTGAAATAATTTCACAATGAATCTGGTTCTTCTTATGACATTGTGCTTACAAAGTATATAAAATATGCGAAATCTATTAAGCCTAATTAGAGAACAAGACAATCGATAAGGTGATCAAAAGAACCTGGGAATTATTCTGACAGATTGGACTGATTCACCCTAGACATGTTTGAATAACATGAGGTAGCAACCCCCCTTGAGACAGAGGAAACAAGTGTTCCATAACTGTAGAAAGCAAGGTTGAATAGAATCAACATCACAAACGAAATAATCGGTATGTACTGGAATATTGCAAGGCAATCGACTACAGAAATGTTGGAGAACACAGAACATAAAGTGTGAAGGCAGTTTAAATAAATACATTCACTTCAAGTAATATATTATTTATTTTTATGTTGTTTTGATTTGTTCCCTTTACGGATGTCTTCTTTCACTCAAAACGGAATTTCAGTTTGAAGTACAATATAAAATGGGAGATAGTTTTATTGATGGTGAATGACACATTATCTATATCCCTCTTTGAAGATGTGCATTTTAGGAAGGGTATACTGGTTGCTATGAGAATAGTCCATTATCGTTATGGGGACCCATCTAAAGTGGTAAACTGATTGGCATTAAATATAAAGCTCACCCTATTTGAACACCACATAAAGCGATCGTTCATGTCCTTGAGGCAAATGTTGTGCATGTTTAAATGAACATTTATTTACTCATTGGCTTACTAATAAAGAATTCCCATTTACAAAGTCCAATTTATACACACAACTTTTATATGAGATATTTTTAACAGTGCGATCGATAATTTGGCTGTGAAATTTTGCAATTAAATTTGAAGAACATGCGGAATTTAAGTCGTTATCAAAACTTTTTTCCGTTGGAAATAAATCCTCAAGAAAATAAATTGGTCAATGGTAAACATATGCGATAGATGTCGCCACTGTCTCATGTTACTTCAAACAAATCATATCATCTACTATGTAAATATACATTTGTTGTTTAATTAAAAAGATGTATACGTCAATATAACTACAAAATTTGATTAAAAAAATACACATATTTTGTCATTCTAGCGTATCTGCAAGTACGACAAAAAGAAAAAAAAAAAAAAAGAAAGAAAAGAAAAAACGGATAAAGATACAAATATGCTATATAAATGTTCCCTCGTTTGAAGTGCTATATACCATCAGTATGCGATAGTTTTGTTTTGGTTTTCTTTTCTTGTTTGTTTGTTTGTTTTTTTTAATGAAATTCTGTACAAAATAAGCTATGAATTTTAAAATTTCAATTATTTTATGTTGCATTTTGACTGCAATGAGATTAAGGACTAGGGGCACTATCATCATAGAGTTTATCAACAGCCTCATAAAGTTTAGCCGTATAAATGTACACGACATACGTACTACTAGTCGACTAGTACGTGAACAGAGAAACTTTATTCATACACAATTATATAAGTTCCTGTAGATTAGTGTAGATTAGGTTTAAAAAAATAAGAAAAAAAAAAAAGAAAGAAAATGAAGAGTCATCAATGATTTTGTATCAATGGCAGTAAATACTTTTACTCATACGAGTGCGAGTCAAGTCGATGGAGGGCTTGATCACATATAAACAACAAACACAACAACAACAACAACAACAACAACAACAACAACAACAACAACAACAACAACAACAACACATTATTTATTCTCATAACATAACATAAACTTAAGGTGTAGATAAAATATTGTATTACAATATATATATACATATGATAGTAAAACGAAAGGCTATGGTTTCAAATCCTTACAATAACGTAACAGAGTAATTAAGGGATAAGAGATTCTCGGGAAACAACTTTCAAAATTTCCAAAAATATCTAAAGGAAAATGAATATAATAAATTATGTCCCATTTTTGCTTTGCTTCTTATGTCATTATATTTCGAAACAAAAAATTTTCAGGCAGCCTATTTAGGTTCATGTTTTGGAAACTATTAAATGAAAACTTCTGTACCTATTCCTTATTTTTCCAAGATTAACTTAAGTATCACTCTCTTCTTCATATAATATCTTAAACCACTTCCTTGTAAGTAACCAGCATAGGTAAAACCCTTTTATTGTGCAAATTCTAATATCGTTTTCATGATGCAACATTTTTGTAATAGAAAGTAAAATGGGACCCACAAATACATCGATCAACTATTGACCAACTAGTATAGACATCACTAATGTCATATACTTTATACCAACTAGTATAGACATCACTAATGTCATATACCTCATACCAACTAGTATTAACATCACTAATGTCATATACTTTATACCAACTAGTATAGACATCACTAATGTCATATACTTTATACCAACTAGTATAGACATCACTAATGTCATATACTTTATACCAACTAGTTTAGACATCACTAATGTCATATACTTTATACCAACTAGTATAGACATCACTAATGTCATATACTTTATACCAACTAGTATAGACATCACTAATGTCATATACTTTATACCAACTAGTATAGACATAACTAATGTCATATACTTTATACCAACTAGTATAGACATCACTTATGTCATATACTTTATACCAACTAGTATAGACATCATTTAAGTCATATACTTTATACCAACTAGTATAGAGACATCACTAATGTCATATACTTTATACCAACTAGTACAGACATGACTAAAGTCATATACTTTATACCAACTAGTTTAGACATCACTAATGTCATATACTTTATACCAACCTTTGTAGACATCACTAATGCCATATACTTAATGTAGTAGAGAATGATGACGTTACATATCACATATTTCATTCTGTGAGGTTTACATGGTATATTCATCTATTCCACAGGGACCTGAACGACATTTACTTTTTCTACCGAGTTGCTCTAATTCACATGTTTGAATATCCCTGTTAGTTTTCCGTGTTTGTATATTCAAAACATCACATTATCCGCTATTGTAAATATCCAGTAATGACAAAGCCCTTGACAGCAAATGGATTTTAAACCCCCATTTCTTTAAAAACGGAAAAACTTTCACAAAAGGTGTTATATATCGATCAATTCTATAAATTAGAAAACGCCATTATAATGTCAATATATCGATATATATATATTATAATGTCAATATATCATATATCATATATATATATATATATATATATATATATATATATATATATATATATATATATATATATATATAATATATATATATATATATATATATATATATATATATATATATATATATATATATATATATATATATATATATAATATATATATATATATATATATATATATATATATATATATATATATATATATATATATATATATATATATATATATATATATATATATATATATATATATTATATATATATATATATATATATATATATATAAATATGTTGTATTCTTTCAGAGGATCATGGATCATCCTGCGTTTACATCAGTAAATCCCTTCACTTTGCGCGGCCGTGTTGTCATGCATACGATTAGCTAATGATTGGCTATTTAAGCCCTATTTTTGTGGAGCTCGGTTAGCTCATTCGGTTAGAGGGCCGGATGAATGTCAGCTAGGTGATTCGGTACCATAGGTCGTGGGTTCGAGTCCTCGTTAGGGAACGAATATAAGTGAAATATAGAGTGCCTTGTTGGCTGTAGTGTCTTTGTGCTCTAATCATATTACCTACATGAAGAATAGAAGGATCCCGTCACACGAAATGTTTAAAACATGTATTATTTTTAAACTTATTTATTTGTTATAAAAAGTTTAAAGAAAATAAATAAATAAACTTTTACTGTAACAATCATGACGGCAAAATGATTAAAACATTTGGACTATAAGTGATTCTTCTACACAGGTGACCAATGTTACTTTTATCTATGTCTAAAAGAAATATCTTAATGTTCCTTAAGCTGATGATATGTAAAACTAAAGAGAAATTGTAAGTAGACGGGACTGAAAAGGCCGAGTGCTTGAATCTTGTCAAAATTTCGTTTATATCGAGTGTAAATAGCATCAAACCAATACACATGTAGAGGAATAGCTGTAGACATTTTTAAATGTCAAATAAGTTGAACATTATTGAGCGAGGTCAGGGGATTAAGACGGAAATGGAAAACAAAAAATAATAATGTTGAATGGTTATAGATATAATCAAACATTTTGTGATGTTTTTCTTGTGTTTGTTTCTATTTTGGGTTCCTTCATGTGTTTTTTATTATGGGTGTTTTCTTGCTTTTGTTATTATTCCGGGTTTCTTCTTTGGAATCCTGGGGTGGATTCTGATATTGGATTGAATCAGGTCTCTTACTTCGTGGTTTGCATTTGCAATATTTTGTATTCATCTCATCGTCAATGTAACCTACGTAAATAATTGGTATAGGGTCGGCAAGTCTCGTCACGTGATTCGCAACTGAAATACATATCGGTCAGTTCTGGTAACTGTTTTAATACACGCACGAGGCCGTAAATCAAGGCCCGAAGGATATTTAGATATATTGATATTATTTTAAGAAAATAAAGAATGAAATAAGACCTTCCGCGTGACAGGTTGGATGAGATTCACACGAAATTTGAACTACGTATTTGCAGGGACGTATATAACACATACGTCCCTGGTATTTGTATGTTGATTGACAAATATGCATTTTAAAGCCACTTGAAGACGTATAAATATATTTCATACTCGTTCAAATCGAAAGAGATTAACATCGCTCATTTTAAAATGAGTTAAAGATCATAATTAAACTAAATCCAATAAATTGTTTTACACAGTAAATAATAAGGGTCAAAGCATAGTAATTCTATTTCCCATAGGGTCCCATGTAAAGGTTTGTACACGATTTTCAAGCACCACGAGATATGGTCCCGAGCGAAGCGAGGAAGCATATCGAGGGGGCGAGAAAAGAGTGTACCAACCGACTTAGTACATGGTTAAAGTATGTGGTTAATGATCAAATTTTCATTTGTTTTGAGATTTCCCCAACAATAATCTATATGAGCCCATGGCAATAATTTAGTAATCAAGTCATCATTGAATAATTATTGAATTCATATTATATTCATTCTTCCATGATATTTCAATATTCGGGTTGTGTCCAGCAGTATACTATGGATTTTAGAGGAGGTCTTTCAAAATGATGACGTTATGGATATATCCACCCAAAGTTTATTACTTCATAGTGGAAAATTCAAATGATAATACGCGTTTTGGTCCTTCCATTACCGACTCCTAGCTAGAAAATCAATGGTACAAAAAAACCCAACCCAAGAAAAAGAACAAGATCATTTTGCCATTAATGTGTGAAGAGTCTGAGGACATTATCGGAATTCAAAACTGAATACATTGTTGGAGGAGTATTCTGTGGTACATGTTTCTGTCAACAAGACATCGGGACCAGAGCTAAATTATTCACTTATTGGCTATGCCGTTTTGTGAATGAGGCTACCTCCTCAGGGCGGTAAATACATTTAAAATTTATCTTTTAATAGTTTTTCATGGAAAAGAAAAATATTTAAAGAATTATATCCTTTCGAAACCTGTTGAGATAATGTCAAGAAAGGTATTCGAACCCATGATCTTTTTCATTTGAAAAATTTACAGTTTCGGTCGAAACTAATACAATCTTAAGTACGAATTAAGAACATAGGTTGAATGTAATGTTCATTAAATGTTTAAATAGAATAACAGTGGCGAATGTAAGGGAAATGTAGGGGTCCCCTCCCCCGGCAATTATTCAACTTTATAGCAAATTCAGATTCTTTATCTCCTAAACCAATGAAATCGTCATGTATTTAGGCCAATTTTGTGTCACAATTGATAAAATTCGCTCCTCTATCACCCGACAAATGGGATGTTGGATCCGACCCGGGCGCACCGGTGTTCTGTCTTTCGGATGAGACGGTAAAAACCGAGGTCCCGTGTCACGGTAGACCCCTCACTGCTTTGGGTGGGTCCGTTGCAAAGGTCTAAATTTCTATGCAATGCATCAGGCAGTTGCCATCACTATATACGTGTTACGTGAAATAATCGTGGAATGACGTAAACCAGTAGTCAGTCTCAAACCGGTGTATTAAAAATTGAAATTCCGGAATGCATCAACTCCATGATTTAATTAAAAATGGAAAGGGAATAAAATTATCAAATTCATCATAGACGTGATGTGGTTCATGTATTTTTCATCACTATCGGAATTAAATTAAAATCTAATGACAGTCTTATCAGGGACGTATATGTGTTGTATACGTCCCTGGCCTTATGTATTTTTTTCTATATTCAAATCGACCTAAGTGAAATATTGAAGGCAATTATCTATTGTCCAATGGTGTGAACCATGTACTAAGTGAAATATCAAAGGCAATTATCTATTGTCCAAAGGTGTGAACCATGTACTAAGTTAAATTATCAAACTTCCAGCAAGATTTACACAACATCCTACACTTTAACTACATATAAGGGGATGACCATTTGATTCTGAGGGTGGGGAAGGTGGCACTTTTTGGAAATAAATATTCTGACCCTGAAAATGCTAGAAATAAAAAAAAACTGACTTTGACTGAAATGAAAATAAATATTCTGGCTACTAGCATGTACATATACCAGATCATGCAAATATAAAGCTGAATGTTCTATAGAAAACATGTTTATTTTTTTCCAGCTCGCTTCGCTCGCCAGGTTGCTTCCTATGCTATAATATGCAGTAGTTTAACTGTAAAACTAATATTTCAGCAGGATTTATAGCACTGAAAAATAGTGCTATTCAATATGTTAAAAAAAACTTAATAGAATTGTTGATTGTTAGCTCACCTGAGCCATAGACTTCCCCCCTTAAAATTTTATCACTTTCGTCCAGACCTTTTTACAGGTGGTACCACCTCAGTCAAAAGTAGGTTACAAAAGAGTACTCTCCTTTGACAATCTTCTTCTTCATACTGACTGTGTACTGAGACAAACAGTATGCATAGAAATGATGTAAAGGGATGAGTGAAGAAGTATTGTCATTTTGGTTCCCTTCCAAAATCAAATTTTAAAAGTTTTTTTTGACATTTTTTGGACTTCAATGCAAAAAAGTGTCATATTTCCTAGTTAATTTATAACAATGATTTCTTATGGACTATTTTGATCATTATTAGGTTAAAGAATGTTATTTTTGAAAAAATTTTGTCAATATCTCAATTTTTGGATTTTCTATTAATTTTTAAGATTTCCAAATGAGGATGTATAGGAACAATTCGTCACATTTTTAACCTCTGCTATTATAACATATATGAAAGATTTTGATGAAATATGGTATACATGAAATACTATACGTCCTCTATCAATTTTGTACATTTCATCCAAATTGGTCAACAAGTGGTGCTACCATGACTGAAAAATAGGTCTCACAATGGTACATATACCACTTGGTAATTAAAATATGGAGAGTTGCGGTTCAAATCCAGCTGTAGTCATTTTTTTCTCACTTCTTTACACATCTAAATAAGTTTTAGATGTTTCACAACACTCAACATATGAAATTAGGCAATTTTATGTTGGATCTGGACAATATTTGAAACAATTGTTGTTCATGACCCAGACTTGAAATCAGTCAACAAAAGGCCCCACCTAAAGAAAAAGACTAACTTGTTACCCTGAATAACATCTTGCAGAGACAAAGTAAATGCTTAATATCAAAACCATTTGAATGGATGTGCAAAAAAGTGTTGTTGTTTTTTATCCTTGTCTGAAATAAAATTTGACATATTTTCAACATTTGTGTTGACTTAGTCACAGTAGTGCAAAAATAAATGAGTCTTCTTCCTTCCTGCATGACTGATCATCTAGGTACTCAGGTGAGCAATATAGGCCCACTTGGGCCTCTTGTTTAGAAATATATTTGCATGTCCATTTTGAGGGACAGAAAAGGGACAAGGGCTCTACCATCAGTTCTCTGAGAGATAATCTCTTCAGATTCTTGTTCGGAAAAGTGTCATAAGTAAGTCCAAAAGAAAAAAGAGGAGTAACCGGCTCAGTTATGTGGCAGAAGTCACCATGGAGCTATACAATACATGAATATAAATAATATAATAGAACATTTAACACATTACAAAAATATTTGATTGTAGTGCAATTACGATACCGACTTCGGACGGTCATTTAACAAAACGAATAAAATATTATCATTTTGACTGGAAGCCAAAACAGCAACACCTCCTTACACATCCTTCTATAGTGATAAATGGAAATTCTCTCCCTGGATACCAGAGACTTAGAAAGACTATACACTTTACTACAGAAACTAGAAGTAAAAAAACCTATGCAATCAAAGTAGTGTTTGCATAGTATTTGTTGAGTTTACTTCATATTAGAATGTGTTTTATCAACAAAATATAATTATAGAAGGGTGACTGTGCTAATAGCATATATTACAATGCAGTTCTAACAAGTATTTCTTTGCGACAAAAAAGTCAGGAAAATAAATAATCTGTCCCAGGATATTAAGGAAATGAATATTCTATCCTTCAAAAATCTGAAAATAAATAATCAGACTCGACCAAATTTGCCAAGCCCTCTCCTCCCCGCTCAGAATCAAATGGTCGTCCCCTCATCCATATAAAAAAATTTTTGTCAGAATTTTAACAGTTTAACATAGGTTGAACGGGTCACCCCAAAAAAAGAAATTTGCCAAAATTCAAATGTAATTAGCAACCTCTTTTTATGTCATAGAAGTTTTACATTAGCGAAATGAGATAAAAATTCATGATTTTACAACAGGATCAATCATTATTTATAGACTGATCAAATAATTTCATCCAATCACAGCCCCTGATACATAGATGTTGAACTTTCTTATCGATGACATTTTTGTGGTTTTTGGAGGTAAGGTTTTTCAACAAATTGTCGGCATTCCAATGAGCACTAATTGTGCTCCGCTTCTGGCTGACATATTCCTTTACTCATACGAAGCTGAATTCATTCAGTCTTTGCTTTCGCAAGGAAAGAAACAGTTGGCTCTTGGCTTCAATTTCACTTACAGATATATAGATGACTTGTTTTCAATTAATAATCCTTCATTCACGGAATACCTTAGCATCATCTGTCAAAGTGAACTGGAGGTTAAAGAAACCACAGAAAGTAGTAATTCTACTTCGTATTTAGATATTATGTTGTCTTTGGACATTAACGGTCAATTGAACACCTCAATCTACGACAAACGTTACCATTTCAATTTTGCTATCACAAACTTTCCTTTCATAAGTAGCAACATTCCATCATTGATTGCCCGCATACGGCGTATTCATATCTCACTTAATACGTTATTCCAGAGCATGTTCAAATTACAATGACGTTGTTCTGAGGGCTGGGCGACTTTCAGATAAGCTACTCAACCAGAGTTATATATGTACTGGACTAGCAACGTCATTGAGAACGTTCTATGGTCGTTACGAGACTCTTATTACTCCATATGATATCTCGTTATCCAGACTTTTAAATGATATTCTGGAATGAGACCGATTCCGATCATTTTACACAGATTTGACACCTTCTATACTAGAAGGTTACCTTCTTTGACTTCTCCATATATAAATATATATTGAATTTACACGATTTGACTCTTTCTACTGGGTATATGTGACGGGTGTTTCTAGCATGCAGGAGATGCTCACTCTCCCCGGGCACCTGATCTCATTCCATCATAGGGTTCACATATGCTCTTCAAGTAAACGTATTTTGTTATTTTCCACTTCATTTTCATTCTCACTGATTTTTATATGTCCTCTGGTTTCATGATTTTCAGACTTATGGTTTGGATTTATCCATCATCTTTACATAATAGTCCCTCTCTCCCTACATCACGTCAGCTAATCACGACTTTCGTTAATTACTGTGGTTTGACTTAAGATATTACTGTCCAGAAACAAAAATTTATCGACTAAAAGAAGAACCATGACGTGATACCGTGTGCGACTGGCAGGTATCAATGTACCAATTGACCCTGACTTGGGTCATGTAAGCATTTTGGCTACCTGCACGGGATGAAAAATCCCAGGCTTCTTAATGGATATAATTGGTCAAGGTATTTTCAGCAAGCACATTTTCTGCGGACTGAGGGTAAGTTCAAACAAGGCAAATTTGAAAATGAAAAGCCACGGTGAGGTATAGTTTTTTTTGTTTTTGTTTTGTTTTGTTTTGTTATTTCTTTTTTGGTTTTTTACTTCAGTGGGGGCTTCTCTGTTTATTGAAATGTACATGTAAAGGAAGCTTCAAATGATCCTCTTCCTCACAGAAACTTCTCAATTCACTAACGTGTAGCCCTATGGAAAATAATTGCTACATTGATACCGACAAAACCTATTACGTGACCCTGATTGTATCACGACGGACATCCGGGAGTCTGTAAATCCAGAGACGGAAGACGTTGCTTAGTACGCAAATGTGTCTCCCGTCTGGCGAGACTCACCCTTACAAATGCCAGAAAACAAAAATGTGTCTCCCGTCTGGCTAGACGCATCCTCACTAATGACTAAGAAGAAAATGTGTCTCCCGTCTGGCTAGACGCACCCTCACCGATGCCTGACAAGAATAATTTCAACACTGCACATCAGCTTAATGTTGGCCAACATTGCACTGAGAATAGAAAAAGATAAAAGCATGATTTTAGACAGAAGGCAAGAAGAAAATGTAATTTTAATAATGTAATAATTTGAAAAATAAACCACTATTAATAAAGTAGTAATTTGAAGAAAAAAATACACATCACAAAAACTTTCTATTGAAGTACAGATGCGATACCGACATAAGACAGTCGATTGGTATATCAGTATTCATTCAGTTGGTGTGTGGACAAACAGACACCTATGTAAAACCGTCGACAGGGAACATTTTGCGAACTTCACTCCGCTAAAGCATAGATATGGTTTAGATGCATGAACACCTGAAAATCGGAGGAAAGATTAGATGCCAAGAGGAATCTCCAGGAGTATGAAAACCAAAACATATATGCTGCGCACAAATATGTATTAGATGCATGTCTATTTGTTATATATACGATACCAGCACTATATACTGCAGACAAATATGACATGTATAAAATGTATGTCTATTTGTTATATATACGATACCAGCACTATTTATTTCAAGCCATAATATTAGAGTCTGAATTAAAATACAGTGCAAGCTGTAATACTTCATATTTTGGTCTTAAAGCACATACATGTATTTTCCATGTTACGTTCGTATGATAGAGTATAGAGTATTGAATAAAAGGCCACTGAATGAAAGAAGCGGACTAGCTCATTGAGACAAGAATTGTAGTAGAATAAACATAGAAGGATTCTGTTGCTTATTTTTCATCCATAATATAGTTTTGTACACAGAATACATGTAGCTTACATATGTACTCTATCTATCGAACCCAAATATTTATTTTAAACATGAATCAAAAAGCGAATTATTTAGCAAACATGAGATCGACATTCTGCAGTAATGTGACGTCTTAGAACAGCAAACCACACCCAACCTGTCTGTACAGCCTTTTATTGCTTTATATGTTTATAGACTTTACCATTTAATGAATGTAAGAGATTTGTGTACATTGGGTATGCATTGTAGTAGAGCATAGGACTGAAGCGGAAGCACTACCTTGTGTCATATCCTACTCCAATTCTTTAATCAATATATAATTAAACACTGGCTTTCCTAACCTCTATGTACAAATTTCTTATGGTCTCTTACGACTTTTATACCATTTAAATGTTTAAATTTATTCGCTTGTCTTTCCTTTTCACGTATTTTATTGTCTCTTACGAATTTGCAACTATTGATTTCTATGTACATATGTTTTGTGGTCTCTTACAACTTTTCTACCGTTTAAATGTTTAAATTTCTCGCTTTACTTTCTTTTTTTTACGTATTTTATCGTCTCTGACGAATTTGCAGCTATTGACATTTCTCACTTTCCGTTTTTGTTGCTTATTTCATACCGTTTCTAACGACCTTGCCATCGTTTGCATGTCCCGCTTTTCGTCCTTTGTTGAATATTTATATCGTTTCCTAACACGTTACTAAAATGAAATGATATGAACATGATAACATTATGTCAACGTTACTAAAATGCATTAAACAGAACCATAGCATTACATCAGACGGCCATGTAAATGACAAAAAGATCAACTATCTATTTCATAAAACACTGGTGAGAATCACCACTAATAGGTGTCCAATAATAAAATATTGACTAAATCAGAAGACGTCGTCAATACATTGGTCACTTGGAGTATACAACAACAAATTCTAATGTCTATTTCCTTTTGTTATATGGTAATTTCTTTATCAAGTAGCTCTGAAATCCATATACATTGTTTAGACAATGTTACGTAGTGCAGATGAATAAGGAGGAAAACAAGATACATGACTCGGATGTTTGACAATAGTCGCCATGAGTATATAGATAAAATAGAATAAGTACAGAGTCAGCCATAATAGAGAGTTCGACGGAATGCAGTTGTGGTACTGAAGTAGGACGGACAGATGAAATTGCCATTCAGTTGGTTTGGTTCACCATATACGGGCCTTCACTACAAAAGCAGTCCAATCACAGAACATACATTTAGAAATTTATGAATAAAACTCAATACTATAAAGAGAAGAGGGACCAACATGCAACCCAAGTACAGAAGTCATGAAAATATAAAGAAAATATTATTATAAAATTGAAATGAATATCCATATTATTAGTTGACAACAACAGAGCAAATCAAAGAAAATAAATGAATACATCATATTTATATTGACACACTCTAAGTGCGAAGAGGAAGGACAAAGGCTGAACAATGCAACTCAATAAAAAAGGTAAGTATAAAAATAAGTTTAAAAAATATTAGAACATATATGCGTGAAATAATTTGGTGCACCATATGATACTCAAGGCCTAAACAGTGTAAAACGAAAGATTAGATATTTGAAGAGCAAACTCCTTACCAAATGGACTTAAAGGTGAAAGCCAAAGAGTTGTGCACGAGGGACGCACCCCTTAGTTTTTGAATAAATTGAAAATATTTGGCAATAATGAAGTGAGTGATTCTACACCTAAACGTCTGTATTATGTAATACTTTCATCGTATTATATAATAATGTTAGATTTCTATTCTGACCCTGAACGACGAAAACTGTAGACGTAACCTCGTACACTTACGTGTTGTTCACCCACCAAAACAATTCCGCACGTATCCCACAAATGTTTCTGAAACCACTCCCTCCCTCACACAGAAGTTTATTTATTGCGTTTTCATCTTCTTTGTGTTTAATAGTACCGTTCATAACATCTAGTTCAATTTTTCATTAAACTTGTATTTTCTAAATAAACATTTATGGTCGACGAATCATTGAGGATGAAAGTGTGCTAAACATTAATACTGGTTGTATACAGCATTGCATTTAAGACAAACAGCTAAATTAATCTCAAACATTAAGCTTCTTATTATGCAACAGATCAATCGTAAATTTCACTTAAATTCGATAGATTCTTATTCTTTGACCCGTTATCCATCTTGTTTGTTTCTTTACACAACAATAACGATCCAAAATCTTTAGATCTCACGGTCTAAACAATACCTGTTACGTTCGTATTAAAACCGACTTATACATTTAATCATATGGAATACTTTCAATAATCGATATATCCATTTGTAGGATTTAAGAACAAAGGCATCAACATATCGGTAATTCAATATAAGTACAAGCTTGTTTTAAAATCCTAGATACAGAGTTTATTTTGTCTGAATTTTAGTATGGTATTTGATGCGAATAAGTTTAACATAGTTTGAAATAGGGAAATATTAGTGTTGTGCTATAACGTTTTCACAATCGAGGGTGACTATGTCGAAATTGGAATGACGTTTTGATAAACGTTTCTCTTCAATGGAATGATTAAATTGTTAAAGCTGTGATCTATTAGAAATAAAAAGGTGAGACAAGGACGTAAACAAAAGGCAACAAAATGATGAAGAAAAATATTTCTGTTGCTATACCAAATGAGGACCAAGATCGTAGTTCTCGGACAGTTACTTCGGACCCAAAACTCCGGTACACTACGAGCAGCGTTGCTGACCGCAAAAAGAGTATGATCAGCACCGGATCAAGTGGAAGAAATAGTCAATCAGGACCATCTTTGTTAGGTCTAACAGCATCAAAAAGATATGCAAAACGCCTGTCACGCGCCGTAGTACTAGCACGTGAAGAAACGCAAGGGTCCTCTCTGCAATTACCGCCGAGTCTGATACTTCAAGAACCAACATACAGGATGGAACCGACGGTAACTTTCAAATCTTCAGTTGTAAAGGATATTATCAAACAAACTTTAGATAACAGACTAGATGGAATGATTTATAACGGGAAAAATACTCCAACTCTCTGTAAAATAATGTCCGAGGATATTAAAGATAAAGTGAAGAAACTAAATTATGATAGATTTAAAATAGTTTGCATGATATTTCTAGGTGAAAATAAAAATCAAGGTATAGTAGCCTCTAGTAGATGTCAGTGGGATCCCAAGACGGACACATATGCATCGTATACTTTCCAAAATAAGCAAATAGTCTGCACAGGAACAGTTTTTGGAATTTATGCTGAGTAAAAGAAAAGCTTTCGTTCTTCCGCTGAATAAGATTTCGCCATGAAGAAAGTAACATGCTCTTTCAAGAGAAAGGAGTCGCCTTTGCCCAGCATCCCATTTAAAGTGATATAATATTCCTGTAGTTATTCAAATAATGTATAGTCTACGTTGTGATGAAGAGACGTGATATTTATAAAACAGCTTGCAATGATCAGATGAAGCAATTTTCCAAATGATGTATTATCTTATATGATGTTATACCGTCTGTGTGTCATATTTTAGGAATTATTGATAAACTGTAAAAGAGTATGAAGAGAAACGTTTTAGCGCTACGATTCAAAAAGGACAAACATGTTACTGCAACAGAGAACAACTATTTAATACCTTTTATATTCAAGCATTGTGTGAATTCAATATACCAATTAAACGTATATAGAAGAGCATGTTCAGTTCTTTGACTTAGACTTTTTTTCACTTGAGCTTTTGGACGTCCGTCCGAATACAACTTTTCATACTTTCGAATTCTTATTCAGAACTGCTGATTTTTTATGTTTGGTTTTCTTTCATTTTGTTTTGTTTGGGGTTTTTTGTTTTGTTGTGTTGTATTTTCTAGGAGGGGAGAGCATGTTCCGTTCTGAATTCAAATATATTGCCTCTTTTCCTTTCTTTTTTTATTTAATACAGTGTGGGTTTTTTTGTAATGATGAAATAATAAATTTCGTTAAGTTTGAAGGTCATAATGTAATTCGACTATATAGGTATCATATAAGCATACATATGGTCATCTTAAGGTTATAAGCGTCAATCAGATAAATCGGATGTATTAAGAAGCAACTTTTTCTCGCAGGACCCATTGCTTATTCATCTGTTAGCATTTGGAAAGTATTGAGCATATAGATAATGAAGGAATATGCGTTGTGCGTTATGTCATCAAGTGTTTTTCTCTTCTTTCAACAACTTTTAGCTTATGCATAATCTTGAATTTTGATTTATTTTTGAGTCGAAGGAATGGAAATAAAAACGCAAATCAACACCTTGTAGAATATTCTTGACTTAATTGTTATATGAGGAGCAGAGCACGGTTTACTCATGTTGATGTCGCTTTACATATTTTTGATACTAGCATATCATTCTATAAACGTTTCGTGTGAAAATTTTAATGACCTCTCATCTTGAGAAACCTGTTGATCCTTGTTTCTATATGGAGGATTATTTATGAATTGTTAAATGTATGTCCTTTGACTGTTCTATTTTTGCGGTGAGTGGGACGGTGAACACCCGTAAACCGTTTAACCACACCAAATGAATGTCGTTATTACTTTAACTAACCGTCCTAAGTCGGTGCCGTAACTGCAGTACAATCGAATATTAGTATAGTATAGTATAATAGTATATAGTATAGCACAATAGCACATAGTATAATGTGATTGTTCTACACTGTATTGATCTACATTCATCATGCGTATAGTGTTGAAATATTGTGTGCCATCTGCATATTTTGGATATTCCAAGAAGAATCTGCTAGTCAAACGGAAGTACTTGACTTTACTGAGTACCTTGTTTTATTTCTTCAATTCAACTTTTTTAATATTTCGTGAAAATCTAAGGTAGTAAGCTATTGTGAGTGTCATCGCGACAAATCATCTTAATTATTTTACAATACAATAATCTGTATTTTGATAAATTTGTTATTATTGAAGAATTGTTGGTGAGGGCGTTTATACCTTTTTTCATTTATGATCAGGTTTCTAATTTCTTCTTGTAGATAAAATTGCGACAGGCTCAAACAAATTCCAGGTAAATGATAAATGTGTACTTCATTGCAAATTCTCTTTATTTGAAAAAATGAAAGCGCCATTTAAATGGCTTTTACTTTATGAATGATACACCAGAAAATAATGAAGCTTAGTCAAATTATAATCTGTGTCACAGTGCACTTTGTTAAATGTAAAACGCGTTATGGGCCGCCACATATTTACAAAACTACATGCTGTGAGGTGAACTGAAAACTTCTGTAAATTGTCTAAAAGAACACTGACATACACACACATCTCACATATTACTGTAAGTCATTTATATATAGCATTGCACTTAGACGGGTTGTTGATTGTTCTTTTAAGGGAAGCCTGGTAAGAGATTGTTCTACATATACTTTGTATTTTCACAATTTCGAATTTGACGGAGTATCACCGAAGAGACATAAGCGTTACACAAATCCTACAAAAACATCGACCACTGCAGCTTTAAAGGTAAAATGGATAAACTCTATAAAGGCCTAGTAGGATGATAAAATATCAATGACACGATAAATTCAATTTTCGATTACTTTGACATTGCATTCCTCTTTATTCAATTCATTTATGGAAAACGAGTCGTATTTGAAATCGATTGATTATATCGGATACACATTTGAAAGTGTCTTGACTTACGTGTTCTTCTTGTGATTTTGATCAACTTCGACTTGCAATTAATTCAATTATTAAACGCCAACAATATAGATGAATAAATGAATTGACAAATAAATTAATTTTCAATTGATTAATTTAGTTCGTGTCACAAGACATAGCGTGTATCATAGCACTACGCAGACATGCCAAAATATAGATGTAAATAATGCTAAATATATACTTAAATGAATAAGAGAAATAATTCTGATAGAGAAAATGTGTTTACCACTGAATTGAATTTTAAAAGAAAAATAATACAATTCTTTTAATCATTCTGTTAACGGATCAACTTTAAACTTATAGAATAAATATATGTACACCAGCTGTGAGCAACCCATGGTTTAACAAAGCATATTAATTCATTTCTAATCCCTCATTCGGAGATGCTTAACTTAATTTGTTCAGTTTAATCTTTCATGTAACGATATAAATAGGCAACGTAAACTCTTTGTATTTAAAGACTGTGAAACACCGAGAGAATCCGGTCAAAGAGGCGGAATTTACGGGATTGCCATTAATACAACATGGTCAAAATTTCTGTGGAACTGTACAGCGATTTTCCCCATCCATTTACCACACGTCTGAAAACACAATGATATTTGCCAACGAAAGTATTATATTTTATTGTCATCACGTGGCGCCTTCAAAATGTTCAGTAGATAAGGATTACTACTTTTGCAATTCATACAAAATCATGTGATGACTCCTGGTTTGAGTAATGACACTTGTTCAGGAAATTTTGGCAAATATTTTAATTTTTTCCCCTAACAACTTAAAACAACAATAGTTAGAGGCACAATGTAAATTGTAAAAGACAACCATTTTAAGACAAACATTCGATATATATATATATATATAGTCATCATGACCAGAGCTATCAAATCGACGATTGACCTTGACCTTGACCTAGAAATTTTATTCCACATTTAAAACACTTAAACCTCGGCTATCTGATTTTAACCATGATGGACAGAGGGTTTATATTTTAAATATTAATTCCTTGTTTTCAGCCTTGAATTCGACTCATGACATTTGACTTACCGACCTTTACCCTGGTGTTAGACCTAAGTTTTGTAGAAGGCACATTGGGGCAAAATAATTTTGGAAATTCCCCTAGAAAAGTTAAATTTTGAGCAATTGTCTTATATGGAAGTAGTGCATTATTGTTAATAAATTATTATAAACATAAATCTATATAACTCAGTCACGCGATTATTACACAGTAACCATTTGTAAATATATACATTTATTTACAAAGATTACTATTTTTACTATTGATAACATACAGAAGCAATGAAATTGCAGGATCTCTTGAAATTAGTTTTTGATAAGAAGTGATTTGAAATAAATTCCGTCAGATATGAAAAAAGATAGTTTTAATGGGTACAACAGTTTTGAATTGCATAAACGCATGATTAATGTGCAGTAGCTTTGTTTATGAGTACAGAATTATTCATGTATATCGTTTCGAAACGGCTTTTGACCTGTTTTGGCCCAATGATTTAATATACACATAAAAACTTTATAACGTGTATTTATTCTTCTGGAAAATGTAAAATACGAAAGTAACTGGTATCACATGCCTATGGAACTAACAGCAATGTACCACAGTGGATAAATAATCTTCAGTTCCAAAAGCCTAACAAAGAGTTAAAAACGAAGAAGTACCAAAAGATAAACCATATCTCATAGTCCATGCAATAAAAGGACAAAATCGAGGTGAGACCAGGTGTCCGGGAGGAGTAAGCGTCCTCTGGTTGCATGCAACAACCTTTCAAGTCAAAGAGGTAGATACATAAATATACACACACGAACACACGAAGGAGACAAGAAAACGAAGATCATCTCATTCAAGGCAAGAAAAGCTGCCTAACTGATGTTCCGGTGTCGGAAGCGTACGTGAACAAATGTCTGTTTATATATATTTATATACATATTATGTTATATAAAGTATAGTCAAAAAGTTAAGATGGTTATTTTGTATGGTCAGGTCCCAAAATACCGTTTAACATTCATGAAAGAGGAATCTGAAATTGCACTAGATCCCTATATCGACCATGACTTCCTCAGAGACAATTTCAAACGTTCCTCAATATATCCTTGTGAGAGTAGTTTCGTGGCAAGAAGCCTCGCTCTCAGGGCGAAATTTTCGTATTTTGAGCATGCCCTGGCATAGCGTATAAGTTGTGAAATGAAGACGCTATGGGTATGTTCCTACTCAGAAAAAGGAAGTTGGTAATAATGAAATTGTAATCATCACGTTTGCCATAGAGAGAGGTTACTAATGAACCATCGTCACTAATTGATAGGAGGATATCGAGATATGAAGCAGAAGATACGCTCTCTGTTGAATCTTTTATCTCAAGTTCCTTTGGATATATGATGTTGAGGTGATTCTTAAATACAGGGTTGTTAATCGACAAAAAATCATCGATATATCTGTATGTAAAGTTGAACCGAGATAAATCTACACCTTTCTTAGATTTAAACATCAAAATTATCAACAACCTAATATATACTAATATTTATGATAAACGTGAGGATTTTGGATTTCCTATTGTAAAATGGGTACAACAGTTTTGAATTGCATAAACGCATGATTAATGTGCAGTAGCTTTGTTTATGAGTACAGAATTATTCATGTATATCGTTTCGAAACGGCTTTTGACCTGTTTTGGCCCAATGATTTAATATACACATAAAAACTTTATAACGTGTATTTATTCTTCTGGAAAATGTAAAATACGAAAGTAACTGGTATCACATGCCTATGGAACTAACAGCAATGTACCACAGTGGATAAATAATCTTCAGTTCCAAAAGCCTAACAAAGAGTTAAAAACGAAGAAGTACCAAAAGATAAACCATATCTCATAGTCCATGCAATAAAAGGACAAAATCGAGGTGAGACCAGGTGTCCGGGAGGAGTAAGCGTCCTCTGGTTGCATGCAACAACCTTTCAAGTCAAAGAGGTAGATACATAAATATACACACACGAACACACGAAGGAGACAAGAAAACGAAGATTATCTCATTCAAGGCAAGAAAAGCTGCCTAACTGATGTTCCGGTGTCGGAAGCGTACGTGAACAAATGTCTGTTTATATATATTTATATACATATTATGTTATATAAAGTATAGTCAAAAAGTTAAGATGGTTATTTTGTATGGTCAGGTCCCAAAATACCGTTTAACATTCATGAAAGAGGAATCTGAAATTGCACTAGATCCCTATATCGACCATGACTTCCTCAGAGACAATTTCAAACGTTCCTCAATATATCCTTGTGAGAGTAGTTTCGTGGCAAGAAGCCTCGCTCTCAGGGCGAAATTTTCGTATTTTGAGCATGCCCTGGCATAGCGTATAAGTTGTGAAATGAAGACGCTATGGGTATGTTCCTACTCAGAAAAAGGAAGTTGGTAATAATGAAATTGTAATCATCACGTTTGCCATAGAGAGAGGTTACTAATGAACCATCGTCACTAATTGATAGGAGGATATCGAGATATGAAGCAGAAGATACGCTCTCTGTTGAATCTTTTATCTCAAGTTCCTTTGGATATATGATGTTGAGGTGATTCTTAAATACAGGGTTGTTAATCGACAAAAAATCATCGATATATCTGTATGTAAAGTTGAACCGAGATAAATCTACACCTTTCTTAGATTTAAACATCAAAATTATCAACAACCTAATATATACTAATATTTATGATAAACGTGAGGATTTTGGATTTCCTATTGTAAATTTCCCTTACTTGGATGGCGATGTCCCTCGACTCCCATCATATGGTATCTATATATCTCAATTAATTCGATTTGTCAGAGGCTGCACCGATGTTTTGGACTTTCATAAACGAAATTTACAAATTACTACTAAACTTTTAACTCAGGGTTACAGATATCACAAGCTAAGAAAAACATTCGGCAAATTCTTCAGATCTTATTCAGAACTTCTATCTAAATTTGGAAATATTTCTTTTCAACAGTATGTATCCAATGGAATTTCCCATCCTAATTTTTACGGTGATCTCGTATATAAACTAAGGAAAGTAAAAGGCTCCGATAACGTTATTTTATCATGTAATAAAATAGTCAAACGTCTTCTAAATAGACAATATGATATTGAGATCATCAAAAAGACTATAGGTCTTGTATTTGGCCCCTCTACAGCCTTATGCAGACTTTTACTTGAACGTTGCACGCTGACTAACAGGGCGGTGGGGACTATATGACGGGCCTTGTCCAAACCTCTTTCAGAGGAGACATGGTCCTGAACCTCGTCCCCTCTGACTGTTAGTCGGGACTCCTACAGATCTAGGGTCTTAGCTCGCTTTCAGACTGGCAGAGCACGGTTTATCATGTTGATGTCGCATATATTTTTATACCATTATGTGTTTTACAATACCTTACGTGTTTAAATTTTTATGACCTCTCAATATGTGATACCTGTTGACCCTTGTTCTTTACATGGAGGATTATTTATAAATTTTTAAATGTACGTCTTTTGATTGTTCTGCTGTTACGGTGAGTGGGAAGGTGGGCCCGTAAACCGGTTAACCACACCATTTGTTTGGCTTTTGTCAAATTAAATGACCGTCCTAAGTCGGTATCGTAATTGCACTACAATCAAATATTTTTGTAATGTGTTAAATGTTCTATTATATTATTTATATTCATGTATTGTATAGCTCCATGGTGACTTCTGCCACATAACTGAGCCGGTAACTCCTCTTTTTTCTTGTTTATTGCCTTTAGAGAGCAGAGACTGTATGAATTCTGCTTCGTACGAGTACAAAAACATGTCAGCCAGAAGAGGCGCGCAATTAGTACCCATAGAAATGCCAACAATCTGTTGGAACACTTTCCCACCAAATATCACAAACATATTATCTATAAGAAATTCTAAAATTTGGATGAACTCTTTTTCTGTATACTTGCTGTTGGAATCAGACTTCCTTTACAAAATATGTGTCGTTGTGGCCTAAAACGAGATACTTATACCTGCGAATTCCTTTTTGTTAACGAAGGCGTTTTAAATAATTGATGTTATTCTGTTCTTCAGTTTTTGATGAGGAATGATTGTATAAAGAGTCGAAAAGTCAAAAGATTTGATGCTAGTGACATTATTAAAAACAGGATATTTTAAGTGTTCTAGAAGTTCCTTGGAATTTTTTAGGATCAACATCTGATTGATTTCACTTCTCGAGTAAGCAGTAGAGCAGTATGTCTGAAGACCATGTTTGATTTCTATAGGAATTTTGCCGAGTAACATGGAAAGAGGCTTGGTGAATTACACATGTATAGAGGTAAATGGAAATTTGTATTACGAGATCGAGAATCGTCATGGATAATTAAACTACACAAAATAAAACGCCTTTATTTCTCCCATTATTTGATTTTCTCTTTCTAAAATGCTTTACTTGTTTGTTTACGAATATTAGAGGGCATTCTCTTTTCTCGTTTCTTGTATTACTTGTTGATGTATGATGTATCATAGAAAGCATTTCATTAATAGGTCTTCACAATATGGTTTTATTTAATCGTTGTAAGTGTTATCTCCTTTCGTGTATTTTAAGAATATTGTAGACACATGAATAACTGGGCTTGAAATAAATAATTAAAACAGTATAAAATATTTTTATGAGTAGAAGAGCAGTGCTATATACCGTATAACCGGAAATTTTCGCGAATATCAAAATTCACGATTCAATGTCAGAAAAGCGTATCTTTATTTTCGCGATTAATTTTTTTCGCGATTTCAAAAAGAGAAAAAACCCTCATGTTCTTCAACTATGAAATAAACACGACTCTCGTCAAACAACTATACAGGCGACAAGCTATACCCGCATCTCTGTGAATCAATTTACCTATATGTATAACTGCACTTGCTTCCGCTCAAATCCACGGCTTGTCGGTGCAATCGGCGGAATTGTTGAGTAAAGGAGACGCTTTGACTTGAACGGGAATTATCTGTAATTTGTTAATGAAAGCAGTCGAAAATGACAAGAATATTTTTACTAAGCGGCAGATAAAATTCCTCAATTTTATTCGACACATACGGGCATATGATTTTTAAACATACTGAATAATTGTTTCCTCGTTTGCAAAGTGGGTTTCGGAATGAGTTGTGTGGAATTCGGAGGGGAATCGGAATTTCGGGTGGCACTTAGCAATCTTCCCGAGCACTCCGTCCATTGACCCAGCGAAAGTACTTTTAACCAATAAATAAATGTGTTAACAAACTAATTATGGGAATACGGACACCTACAATGGCTTGGATTACCATATGTAGTATTCAGTCACGCGTTGATAATTCCTTGTTAGTAACGAAATCATGGACTTTATCTATTAGGGTTTTAAAATCGTACATACCCGTAATTTGAGTTTGTCGTCGATCCCCTGGATTTCTACTTGTTTTGCCCCCTAGGCGGCAATGGTCCATTGAGAAACGGGGATGATATTAATACCAGTTTGGTCCCCCCTTTTTTTGTTCAATTTTTCACAGTAACTTATTTTCGCGTTATCAAATTACTCGCGAAAATTAGTATCTCGCGAAGATTTCTGGTTATACGGTTTATAATTGCGCTCTCATACAAATACGAGAAATTCATCATGGAAGATTTGATTTTTTAATATGTGAAATTAAATTGAGATGCTAGCTGTTTCTTCTAAGAGTAATGTTTGAATGAATTCTGCCGAGTGTGAGAACAGGAAGATGTCAGCCAGGAGAGGTGCACAATTGAAATCTGTTTGAAAGTTTTCCCGCAAAAACCACGAAAATGTTGTCTACTAGAATTTCGGTATACCATCGTCTGTATACTTGTTTTTAAATCACAAATCAATGAAACCCCAGGAAATAGAATTCTATTTGATATGTAAATATTTTCCTCTTCTTAATGTCCAAAGTGTCACAGCATAAACCTCACACATAGCGGAATTCATTCCTAATCAGTATGTATTACAGTTGTAATAGCGTCTCATTAGTAGCTGATTTACTCGCAAAAGAAATAGCGGTTTTACAATATCACCTAAAACGTGAAGTATTACAATAAGTATACTAACCACAGTTACTCATGTTCTTTGCTTTTCTTTTACAGCAATCGATTAAATAAAGGAAAACCCTGTTCTGAACAGATTGGATCTATGGAGTTAAAGTATGAAAGAATCGCGTATTGATTAAATCTCCAAAATTTACTACTGTGTATTTAAATAATTAATGGAATTTAACGATAAAACATATTGATTAAGGGACTTATTTAGTTGTTATTTCATTATAAGTTTATTAGTAATATTTATACCAAGGCTTTTAATCGCTTTAGAATTGACCAATGCATAATTATGACTTTAATATTTGGAAGTAATGTAACTGAATATCTTTATATGATTACATAACTTAAGATATATCTTTCAGTGGATGACATTATTTTAGAATGCCCAAGGAAAAGCATAAATTGAGAGTCAAGATGGTAATCAATGCAGGTGCACTCAGATATAATTTCGGTGCATTTCAATATTTGTTATCAATACAACATTGACTAGCTAAATAAATTGCATTGAAAGTGTTTAAATCACTGAAATTGAAGTCGGGCCCCAACTTTGAATTAAAAATCTGCCTTAGAGATGCGACGCAGGGATGGATACACAAATAAAATTAAAACAAAACTCAAATAAATTGATTACATCATATACTTATTCATTTTATATGTGTATTTCAAAATATGAAAGTAACTACTGTCATTTGACTATGGCAATAACAACAATGTGCCACGGTGGACATTTACGGACCCCTGAAATTTAGAGGTGAGACCAGGTCCCCGGGAGGCTAGCCACACCTGAAATGAATACCCTTAAACACACACAAAACAAATATTATTCAGCACCGTATATATACATGAATGTGAACAAACAATGTGTAGGAAGTGCCGTTGCCACATAACACAAGGCAAAAGGGTATAATGACACTTCAAACCCTCCCCAGGGAACTTTTACGAGCTCCACACTGCAAAGGGAATGAGTGTGACATTAATGTAAAATATGAAAGTAACTGCTGTCATATGATTATGGCACTAGCAACAATATACCACGGTGAACAAAGAATTTTAAAAAAAACCCCAAACATGTAGAATAGTAAAGTTTCTTAAGTTAACAAGCTGTGTTTGTGAAACACTTATGCCCTCGACGACAACAAAGTCCAAAATGTTATGTTTAGCGTGAAGGTCATTGTCAAGGTCCCAAGGTCATCGACCTTAGTGTCATTTGAATATGCATGTGAAATATGAATTCTCTTTTCCCACAGTTAAAAAGTTATGACAACAACAAACAAACAAACAGAGAGGGCAAAACAATATGCCCCCGATCTATCAAACCGGGGTCATAAAAAGACGTGTTGTAATCCACATTTCAAAACATATTCAGCTACAGTTTACCTTCAAAATGATTTCTTTTGTAAGAATGACGTTTGATACAAATATACATCTAGTTACGACAGTTTGTGTTTCATTCCGTTGGTATGCCAATTACTTGTGAATAAACAGTAGTGCATTTGTGCAAAGGACATTATTTCTGCACATGTGCCGAAACGTAAACAAAAGGAAATATTAGTAATAAGTATGGGATGTATATTCAGTGTCTTCAATGTTTCATTTACTGATTTCATAAAAAAAGTTTGCGAAACATTTAAAGATAAATTATTGAATAACTTTTGTATGTACAAATGGATAAATTTTAAAACGGCTAAGATATATATGTATATATAAGAATATATAAGAATGTTACAATATATTTAAACATTACAGTTAACAACCTTTTTATTTCATTACCATACTTTGCTTATATTTCTAACTGAATATGGTTGTATAATGAGAATAACTACAGACATATATACAGTATCAGTTGGCGTTTGCATTATCTGTTTATGCAGATTTAAAAAGCCCGTACATAGAAATTCTCATATGAATACGGGTTCATTATTAGACGCCAAGAAAAATCACTATGCACGAAGTATAACACTCAGGATTTATCTTCAGTTTTTAAGTAAAATCTTTTTTCGATCTTTTGTTTTACTTTGATTATTGCCTAAAGTATTTCAGAATATTTCATCTCTGTATGCAATTCCTGTGTTTTCGAATGCTGATATTACATAACTCAAAATTTGCAATATCGCTTACGATTTAACCGAAATCATACCCTACAATCCATCTGGAATGTTTCAGACCCCTTAGAATCGAATGATCAGACATTACGTATAACTCGAAGCGGAGGCGTAAAATTAATAAATCCCATTTCTATATAATACGATGTTTATAAAAAAGATGTGTGTCTTAAATCACCATGTTTTTCATTACATGATATTAAACATGAAAAGCGCATTCTTTTCTGATCAATTTCATACAGTGGTTCGCTTCATAATTAAAGTTTACGCTAATGTTAAATACGAGTATACAAATCCGAACGAAAATAAAGTGCAAAAAAACCTGAACACAAATAGCATTTCGTGATAATTATACTAATAAATTCGTCAATTCCATTTTTTTGCCGTTTTCCTTTAAAATACAGTTGCGTTGATATATATATATATATATATATATATATATATATATATATATATATATATATATATATATATATATATATATATATATATATATATATATATATATATATATATATATATATATATATATATATATATATATATATATATATATATAATATATATATATATATATATATATATATATATATATATATATATATATATATATATATATATATATATATATATATATATATATATATATATATATATATATATATATATATATATATATATATATATATATATATATATATATATATATATATATATATATATATATATATATATATATATATATATATATATATATATATATATATATATATATATATATATATATATATATATATATATATATATATAACCAACCGCGATGATATGTTTTGATAGTGTTGTAAAACAACAAAAATGTCATTTTAACATTTAAAACAACAACATGTAGTTTCTTATGGATACATGTTTTAAAACGGTACCGCTAAACATATAAAGAAAAGATATAACCCTGACAATTAAAACAATTTCAAATAAAACAAAATTTTGATTTAAAAAAGGCAACGAATTTATATAAAGAAACACTAAAAGAGAGATAACCGGTACAAAATAATTGCACAATGTACACCGTCACGAGATAATGGTATGAGATTTACTACATTTTATCAGTTTTAAGTAATAAGGTACATACTTAGAATCTAAGAAGCAAGAAATTTAGATCAAATAAAAAAAAGGGGGGGGGGGAAGGAAAGAAAGAAGGGGAAAATTCTCGATCACGGTTGTTCAAATATTTTCTCTAATGTTTTATAAAGGGTATGATAAAAAAATATAGATGAATGATTTATTTAGTAATACGTACTAAATATTTACTATTTCAATAGTCTGATATTTACGCATTCATTAACATATCCTCAATTGATGTCGAACTACCGACATTTCGAAGTATATTCTATAGTTCCTTTGACTTCGAAGTTTGACTGTATATATGTTCTTATTGCTATATTTATTTCTGTGTTGCACAAATACACAGAGCACATATAATATCACAGTGTGTACACTATATATCGACTACGTATAACAAATGACAGTTATAAACACTCATACAGTATTGCTATTGTGTCTGATGTTAAATTTATCAATTAATACAGAATATATTTTGGAAATTATAACGCACAGATCTGTCATTTCAGTCGATAACATATAGCTAGGATAAGGTCCAGTAAGAGGAGATATTCCGTGTAGATCTTTAAAGAAATAATGTATTACAGAGAAATAATATATCACGTGATGCTTAAAGCATTTAAATGCATTTGTGTAATAAGGCCATCACATTAATGTTTTGCCCTTCTTAGTGTTTTGTTCATTATCTAGAGAACAAGAATTATTGTCGTTCTCATGGTTGAATGTATTTAGTTCATATCCGATAGAATTGATTTCTGTTTCTTCGCTATCATTATTTGAACGTGTACGATCAATTTGTGTTGCCAATGAGAAATTTAATTCTCCATTTTCTTGATTATCATATCCGTTATTTGAATGTGCTTCTTCATTTTCTACTAAATTTGTTTTTATCATTCCGAAGGATAGATCTCTTTGTTCTATATCAACATCCGGTGTCTGAGTTTCTTTTGACTCTTTTACTGTATTCACGTTAGCTTGACCTATATCAATTTGCATTTTGCTTTTAAGTTTTTGTTCTCTTCTTTTTCTCAATACCTTTTTCTTTCTTCCGTTATTTTCCTTGTTTTCTTGTAAACTGAACGGGTTAAATGCGGAAAAGGTGTTTTCTAATACTCTTATATCAAACTGAGATGACTGAAATTCTTGTGATGATGTCCTTTCTGTCATAGAAATACAAACACTGCTTAATGGATCGTCATGCTCAATATTGTCAGATCTCGACTTCTTCGAACTAGGAGATATATCATTTTCTTCTCTTATTGGTGGAAAATTATTCCCGTGAGGAACTGTACTTGTAGTTGGTGATATATCACTGTCGCTGGTTTGATTTGAATTAACTTTCATAACCCAGGCTACTGTCAGAGGTAATCCATCCGTTGTATCTGTTGTTGATGTTACCCCAGGCTCCTGAAGAGGCAATCTTTCATCGTCCTCTTTATTGGTATCTGTTTTCGGTCTTTCCGATGTGGTGCTCCTGTCATCAAGACTACTGGTGGACCCGTGAAATGTTTTCCAGGAAAAACCATGAGCGGGCATGTCTAGTGGAAATTGCAGCGTGCGCGATAAACATTGATGGTTGCTAAATTGTTTGAACTTACTTTGTCCCAATTTCGCAGATAGATTTTCGTGTTTTATTGTAAGACATTCTTGAAGAATTCTGACTGCATCGATACGATTTGGTGCATTATCAATATTTGTGAAAACTACCTCCCATAAGTGGGACTGTGAATTCCCTTTTAATGAAGAATTTGCTACAACCAAATCAAGGAAGTCAAAATCTACTAGTTTATGTTTACATAACTTATCAATGGCATCTTTGATATCCACATCACGTTTAATGGCACACAGCAAGCATTCTTTTGAGAGTTCTTGGCTTGTTTTCTTCTCATACGAATCCTGTATACATTTTGCAATATAAGGATAATACTCTGTTTTCTTTATGGTGGCTAAAAATTTTACAAATTTCCCTTTGCCTCTCCGTGCTATGTTGACAATTAGTTTTCTCACCTGGTCTTTTCTATCACTTCTCTCCCTTATTGTTGAAGCTTCATCTTGTGTTAGACATTCCTCTACTAACAGGTCATCTAGTAGACAGTTGTTAGTTATATCGAAATTTTTTACCATAGATTCTAAATTTTCCATTAGACATTCTCTATGTACTGTCTCTGTGCCACTTAGTTCGTCGGTTTCAAATATACCTATTTTACCTATGATACAAGAAAAAAGTGTGAGTGTCAAGTGAAAATATAGAAATAAATGCTCTCAAACGAAAATATGACTATGTTTTCTGAAAAGATATAACGTAATCATTACATAAAAGCATCATCAAACATCAATAGCGAACGGCATTGCTCATTCGACAACGTCCCTGACTCGAATCCAAAAGATCCTGGATTCGGATCTTGAGTGTCTTGAAGTTTGGTCTATAGACCATTCTATTGGGCAGTTACTCAATAGTTATCTGCCCTTTACCGATAGGTGTCGCGGTCGTATCCGCCATTACGGTACTGAAAAAAGCTATCGAGATAGTAAAATGACCTATAAGCGTAGTGGTTAAAACAATATTTGTGTTTATTAATATTTAATTGAATGGTCTCATCGGTGACTAGGACAGAAAATTTATAAACGTTTTTATAGTCCATTATAAATTTCATTTTAACTTAACTATTTCTAAATTCAGGCTTTCCGTATTTGCAAAACCTGGGGTTGAAATCCTTCAAAAAATTTCGTATATGATCTTTTGGAACATGACCTGCAATTTTATGAAAATTGAATTCGCAAGTACCGAAATCAACTTGTCCAAAATAACTTAGATAAGCAGTGGCGGATTTAGAGGGAGCAGAGGGGTCGCTCGGCAGTGACCCAAAATTTTACCAAAACCCTGTATTTTTGGCCAATTTTCTGTTAAAATTGACTAAATTCGTCCCTCGACACTTCCCCCCACCCTTCAAAGGAGGCGCTGGATCCGCCAGTGGATAAAAACGAACGTCAATTCATTGCATTACTTCCCTCGTGTATATAATGTTAATTAATTCGCTTCAATCAACATACACGTGTATAAATAATAGTCTTACGGATGATGGGGTTAAACAGCCGACATAAATCCAGTAAGTTTATTGCGTAATACGGACGACAGTTTCTGGAATGTAGCTTTAACTTTTGCCAAGGATACTTATGCTGAAATATTACTGACCCCAGGTGATAACCTGGTTTTACACCTGTTACATAATCCATGTTCTGTTAGTACAAGCTACCACTCGACATAGGGACATGGATCGAAGTAACAATCATGGGAATAATCAGAGATTTATGTCTCTGAAATAATTTATTTTTAATAGATCAGTACTAAACAGTATATTTTTAGAACTTCCATATTTGTACTGTATTCCAAAAATGCACAAAACTCCGTACAAACAACGCTTTATCGCTGGTTCCTCGAAGTGTTCCACAAAATCTGTATCGATGCTACTCACAAAAATATTATCAGAAATTAAATCTGGCCTTCATAGATATTGCGAAACAGTATATTCCAGAAGTGGAATTAATCAAATGTGGATCCTTAAAAATTCAAAAGAGTTGTTAGAACATCTAAAATAAAAAAGTTTTACTAAAATTCACTCCATCAAGTCTTTTGACTTTTCGACTCTGTACACAACGATCCCTCATCAGAAATTAAAAGACAGATTAGCGGAAATTATTCAAAATGCATTTACTAGTAAAAACGGAAGCCGCAAATTCAAATATATAGTAATAGGCCACGATAAAACTTACTTTGTTAGGGAAAATTCTGATTCCAAAAATAAATACACTGAAACAGCTGTCATTCAGATGTTGAACTTTCTTATCGATAACATTTTTGTGGTGTTTGGAGGTAAGGTTTTTCAACAAATTGTCGGCATTCCAATGGGCACTAACTGTGCTCCGCTTCTGGCTGACATATTCCTTTATTCATACGAAGCTGAGTTCATTCAGTCTTTGCTTTCGCAAGGAAAAAAACAATTGGCTCTTGGCTTCAATTTTACTTACAGATATATAGATGACTTGCTTTCAATTAATAATCCTTCATTCGCGGATTACCTTAGCATCATCTATCCAAGTGAACTGGAGGTCAAAGAAACCACAGAAACTAGTAATTCTACTTCGTATTTAGATATTATGTTGTCTTTCGACATTAATGGTCAATTGAACACCTCACTCTATGACAAACGTGACGATTTCAATTTCGCTATCACAAACTTTCCTTTCATAAGTAGCAACATTCCATCATCGCCCGCATACGGCGTATTCATATCTCAGTTAATACGTTATTCCAGAGCATGTTCAAATTACAATGACTTTGTTCTGAGGGCTAGGCGACTTTCAGTTAAGCTGCTCAACCAGGGTTATATATGTGCTAGACTAGCATCGTCACTGAGGAAGTTCTACGGTCGTTACGAGACTCTTATTACTCCATATGATATCTCGTTATCCAGACTTTTAAATGATATTCTGGACTGAGACCGATTTCGATCACTTTACACAGATTTGACACCTTCTATACTAGAAGGTTACCTACTTCGACTTCTCCATATATAGATACATATGGAATTCACACGATTTGACTCTTTCTACGGGGTATATGTGACGGGTGTTGCTAGCAAGCAGGAGATGCTCACTCTCCCCGGGCACCTGATCTCACTCCATCACAAGGGTTCACATATGCTCTTCAAGTAGACATATTTTGTTATTTTCCATTTGTTTTTCATTTTCACTGATTTTGTATGTCCTATGGTTTCATGATTTTTGGACTTGTGGTTTGGATTTATCCATCATCTTTACATTCATAAAAACTCGCATTATAAGCGATAAGATTGAATCTATCTCCGTTTTCTTTAGGTTTTGTAAAGTAATGTTATTAAGGCAACCCATGGCAAATAGTCTGTATTTCACTTATAATCACTGTCCAAACTGCAAAAACAACTTAATAAAAACAAAACAAAAAACATTAGGTATTATCAGCTGATGCAAGGACTTGTAAACTAGTTTAAAAGTCCTTTACTGATGATACGAGACTAGGCTGATGATAGACATATTCAGTACCTTAATGACGTATAGTCACGTGATCTAATGATGACCGCACCCGTGTATTACGCGATAGAATGGTCTATAGAATGAGATAGAAAAAGAAAGGGAAAACCCATTTGATTTAGTTGTCAAGAACACAATACATACTTATAAAACATCTTTCCACTCAACACAAAAATCAGTATTTTTAAATCTTCATAAGTAGTTAAGTATGTATAGAACAGGAATCTATATGCTTCTCAACTTATGAGGTTATAAAAATGTAAACACGAATTCAGTATCAAAAATACAGATCAACATGACAAATTTTCCTAATCCTAAATAAGCTAAGTCCTTTGATCTGTATGGGTATTGACAAAGCCAGAGGGGACAAGGTAAAACCTGATACCAGTGAGCACCAAAGTAATTCATCAACAGTTGTACAATCAAATACATGAAAAGAACAATTATCTCAGTGGCTTTATACCTAATGATTTCCTTCTAAGGATATCTCTTGGGTTGGATCTCACAGGAGGTTTGTATTGCATTGGTTGATAGTTGTTATTTTCCTCTATCAAGCGTAGTCTTTCCTGGATAATATGGAGCTGTGCATTGATGGCTGGATAGTTCCTTTTTTGTTCTTGTTCTCTCTCGAGCAATGTATCTATCGATAATTTCATTTTACTCATGGATTCTGTTAAATTCTTTAATCCATCCTGTAATTATTATATTGAATAGAATATAATTTGATTTTTGGGAATGGAGCTCTTCGAAATGTTATCCGAGGAGAGTTGGATCTAAGTGTTATTATACCTATTTACATATGTTGTGTGATTGTGGCACTTTCTATACAGTATTAGTTTACATTCATCTTATACGTACTGTGTTTAAATAGTTTTCTGAATTCTGTATTTTTGAGAAATCAAAGCAAATGAGGCTAGCAAACAGGAGAAGCTTACTGTTCTTAGGCACCTGGTCTCACCTCTTATTTTCAGTGGTGCATGAATGTTCATGTTATACATTCTTAAGAGTGCTATAGTTATATCAGAAAGGTTAGATCTGTATTTAACATTGTTAATATGGAGGGTATTCGTTGTCAAAAATCTAGACATGTAGAGATGTAAATTTACGTTGAAGATGTATTGTGCATATGTAAAAGATACAACTGCGATAAGTACAAATGTAAAGAATACATTTGTACAAAGTACATGTGTAAACGATACATATTCAAAGTAAATTAACATCTCTACATGTCTGGATTTTTTGACAAAGAATACCCTTCACATGTTACAAACTCTTCTCAAGCAAATAGTCAAATAGTTTAATTTTTGTTTTCTGTCATACCAAAATTATTGCACTTATATGGGTGATGACATCTGCCGAATGAAATGCACTGAATTATAAACATAAACAACTAGTTCACTCGATTTAGTTAGTAAATGTTGTACATGCTATATTTCTCGTGACACTGGACATCATTGTTTTACTGCTTCATCCGAAAGATAGGACACCAACGAGTTATCGACAAGGACCTCTCTGGCGGACCCGTAAATCGGTTAACCACACCAAATGATTTACTATTGTCATATCAAATGACCGTAGGTATCGTAATTGCACTCTTATCGAATATTTTTGTGATGTTCTTAAGTGTTATTCATATCATTACACTATATACTGTATATTTCCACGGTGACTTCTGTCATACTGCTGAGTTAGTAATTTTCCTTTCTCTCTCAGGAGCCAATCATCTTAACCGATTCAGCTACTCTTGCTCCAAATAAGTAGTATGTGTCCCTTGTAGACATAACTTCAAAGCAAATATGTTCTTTTCATTAGGCTCTCATAATGTTTTGATAAAAGTAAACAACGAAGAAGTACCGATAAATTTATTACATCTCGAAGTCCAAGGAATAAAAGACAATATTTTGTACAATGTCATATTTAGACAAATACGAACCCCAACTAAGACCAAGTTCACGAGATTAGTAAGAGTCCACGTTGCAAAAGTCCTACAACAACTTTTACGTTTAGGAAGTAAATATATATATAATGTATCAGAGTATCTGAATGTTTAGTGGGTTTTTTTTGCCTGCACCGCACTTTTATATAGTTATGTCAGAGCGTCATAACAGACAAAACTATCAAAAACCATTTGTATGATTGCGAGTTATTGGATTTTTTAAAGGGATGTCAATGACCATATTTCGTAGTCATATAACAAAGTATCGTGTGTCGAATTTCATTCATAATAATCTAGTCAATTCAGTACCTAAACGAAAATTGTAACTATATTGATTCTGAGGACATTTCTACGAGAGGAGTGATATTTATTAATGAAAAGGGGCGTTATAATTACCATGTCTAAATTTATCGTCTAGTACCGATGTTCTACTTTCAGTTATCATTATATCCTTACAACTGCGGATCAAAAGTATAATCGTTATTCACTCATTCCTTTTACTTGGTGAGATGATGGGCAAAATGAATAACTAAAGTTTGTCTGATTGCGGTATTCATTACTGATACAAGTATATGAAGCTTTACTTATGATTAAACAAGTATTTGTAAGTGTATTGTCTATAGTAATGTAAGTATTATTTGGCTGACCCAAAGTTATGTCAGCTTCTGCAACTTTTTGGCCATTTTCAAAATTGTGATCATTCCAGCTTTTATAGTGCGATTTAATAAATGGATAAATACAAATGAATTTGAAATTGAAAAACATTCTGCATTGCATAAAATTACATTGTATAAATGAAGTATTCATTCAGAAAAACAAACATATATCACTTATAGTATAAGATATTTAGTGTCTCTATTTATTATATGTGTCTGTATTATTTACCTGTATCCACGCAAAATACATAACCTCTGGACTAATGCTACCCTTCTTGCTATTTTTTTCTTTTCCCTTGCTCTCCATACTTTATCTGAATTATTGAAAAATAAAAACTAATGATAAATACGACATAATACTCATGAGGCAAAAGGGCAGATAATTCTTAATTATTTTACTAAAGACGGTGTGTTGAAGAAAATATATATTATATAATCATAACTGCGTTTTGCCCATTTAGCAATTAAGAGTTCTGATAATCAATTGTTTTACTCAAGTACATATTTTATGCATGTACATTTGTAACGTTTATATACATAGCTGAAATAAATGACCATAGATATCATATTCGTGAAAGGTTTGAGTCCCGTTTGTGGAACCAAGATCCCATGTCATGGTAGACTTGGCACGTAAATATCTTGACTTATGTGAAATTACTGTTTACAAAAATGAGATTCAGATGTAAAGAAATATGGCTTATAAAACTAGGTCGCCACCAGAGAAACGGATCCACCTCGTTCGAGACGTGGGCATATGGTATTCAAAGCTTCAAAGTTTAATTTTGATAAAATATTGACTTACACGACTTTGTTGAACCACGTTGCGTAAATTCTTCCTGTTTACACTGTCGCCATATTGGAAAGCTTTCAATAGCCGAGTTAAATATATACAGACGGGATTTCCACTTAACGCTTTACTAAACATTTGTGATATGTATAGCGGTTTAATGTAGTGGTGTGTGAATATTGCGGTAGCCATAAACTTTACATATAAACTCTACATATTTATCGTATATGAAGCTTAACTAATCATCTATTTTACTCGTGGTTTATTCATTTGATATATCTAATACAGATTTTTTTCATTTGTTTTCGTTGCAGTTATTTATTTAGTTATATTTGATAATGTCACACATCCATTTCTTCTTTTAAAATGTTTTAGGTTTTACGTGCCCTCTATACTATGTAGTTTTTTGTATTCTCTGACTGTCTCGTGAGTAGCTCGGTATAGTCAATAATAACACACTAATAGGTTGCTTCATCGTCATGTAGCAATGTAATGCTCCTGTTGCAACATTAACCCCATGTGCTCTATATATATGCTCTTTATCAGAAAGCAACAATTTACATCCATGCCTGTCTCTGTGGATATTTCTTTTCCATATGTGTTTGCCGTTGGAGTGACTGTCAGGTCTCTTTCCTCTTCTATTGCAGTAGTTACATTATTACCCATGTATAAGTTATTCTGTATGCAATAGTTTTGTTATAACACACACACACACACACACACACATACATACATACATACATATATATATATATATATATATATATATATATATATATATATGGAAAAGAAATATATATATCTGTGTGCGAGTATGTGTGTTATTTGCATTTTTGATATGTGTGTTTACAAAGACTCATAACCATTGGTAGAAATTCCAATATTTATTTTGGCATATCTTTTGTCATGGCTTGTGAATAAAGCAATTTTTGACGAGTTATCAACAAGTAACGTCAAAAAAAAGTTCATTTTTAGCAGCAGCAGTTTAAAATGCAAATATTAAAAGCTGAATGAATCATTAATTCTGAAAAAAAAATCCCAGTAATCCAAGGGACACCACCCTACTCAACCGATCCTGGGAAGGTCAGCAATCAGAAGAGAGAATTGCACCACATAACGGAAAGATTGAAATTATTTTGATGATTTCAAAAATAATTGCCCACACGGAATGTTATCGGGGGTCAGCTGTCACAGGCCATGACGAAGGAGGATCCCTAAGAACTTCGACAAAGTGCAGCATGCAATATTCAACCTGAAATGTAAACTACGCGCAGCAATACGAACTAAACTGCAACCTGATCAAATAGCTTTACAAATTTCTTAAATAATAAATTTATCTGAACTTTAGAATTGAATATGGGTTCATTCAGAGTATCGATAAAAATAGACTCATGCAGTTATCATTATAAACTTTAGTAAGATTAAACGTTACTATAACAGGAAGCTGAAATTTTATGAAGGGTGGGTGGGTTATTTTTTTAAGATTCTGGAAGTCGGCTTTTGATGCTGGAATCCCTGGTTGGTTGAAAAGGACAGGCGGAAGTACGCCGTTTTTGGGGGGTATAGATGGAAAATTCATCACACCCGAAATTATATTATTTAGAATTGGCGTGTGCGAGTAAAAAAAAAACCATTGGCTTAGATAAATTCATTTTTTCTGATCTGTTAAAATAAATCGACTTATGAAAGGGATTTTATGGTTTCTTTTCAAAAATCAAAACGTTTTGACCTCATTGACAAATTTAATAATACTTGCAGATATCTGGATGACATTTTGGTTATCGACAACCCTGAATTCGAACAATTTATATCAGAAATATATCCACCAGAGCTCAAATTGAATAAAGCTAATACTTGGAATAAATCTACACCTTTCTCAGATTTAAACATCAAAATTATCAACCACCTAATATATACTAATATTTAAGATAAACTTGAGGATTTTGGATTTCCTATTGTAAATTTCCCTTACTTGGATGGCGATGTCCCTCGACTCCCATCATATGGTATCTATATATCTCAATTAGTTCGATTTGTGAAAGGCTGCACCGATGTTTTGGACTTTCATAAACGAAATTTACAAATTAATACTAAACTTTTAACTCCGGGTTACAGATATCACAAGCTAAGAAAAACATTCGGCAAATTCTTCAGATCTTATTCAGAGCTTCTATCTAAATTTGGAAATATTTCTTTTCAACGGTATGTATCCAACGGAATTTCCCATCCTAATTTTTACGGTGATCTCGTATATAAACTAAGGAAAGTAAAAGGCTCCGATAACGTTATTTTATCATGTAATGAAATAGTCAAACGTCTTCTAAATAGACAATATGATATTGAGATCATTAAAAAGACTATAGGTCTTGTATTTGGCCCCTCTACAGCCTTATGCAGACTTTTACTTGAACTTTGCACGCTGACTAACAGGGCGGTGGGGACTATATGACGGGCCTTGTCCAAACCTCTTTCAGAGGAGACATGGTCCTGAACCTCGTCCCCTCTGACTCCCTCGACTCCCATCATATGGTATCTATATATCTCAATTAGTTCGATTTGTCAAAGGTTGCACCGATGTTTTGAACTTTCATAAACGAAATTTACAAATTACTACTAAACATTTAACTCCGGGTTATAGATATCACAAGGTAAGAAAAACATTCGGCAAATTCTTCAGATCTTATTCAGAGCTACTATCTAAATTTGGAAATATTTCTTTTCAACGGTATGTATCCAATGAAATTTCCCATCCTAATTTTTACGGTGATCTCGTATATAATAAATATAGAACATCTATAAACTAAGGAAAGTAAAAGGCTCCGATAACGTTATTTTATCATGTAATAAAATAGTCAAACGTCTTCTAAATAGACAATATGATATTGAGATCATTAAAAAGACTATAGGTCTTGTATTTGGCCCCTCTACAGCCTTATGCAGACTTTTACTTGAACTTTGCACGCTGACTAACAGGGCGGTGGGGACTATATGACGGGCCTTGTCCAAACCTCTTTCAGAGGAGACATGGTCCTGAACCTCGTCCCCTCTGACTGTTAGTCGGGAGTCCTATAGATCTAGGGTCTTAGCTCGCTTTCAGACTGGCAGAGCACGGTTTATCATGTTGATGTCGCATATATTTTATACCATTATGTGTTTTACAATACCTTACGTGTTTATATTTTTATGACCTCTAAATATGCGATACCGATTGACCCTTGTTCTTTACATGAAGGATTATTTATAAATTTTTAAATGTACGTGCTTTGATTGTTCTGCTGTTGCGGTGAGTGGGAAGGTGGGCCGATAAACCGGTTTACCACACCATTTGTTTGGCTTTTGTCAAATTAAATGACCGTCCTAAATCGGTATCGTTATTGCACTACAATCAAATATTTTTGTAATGTGTTATATGTTCCAGTATATTATTTATATTTATGTATTGTATAGCTCCATGGTGACTTCTGCCACATAACTGAGTCAGTAACTCCCCTTTTTTCTTTAATATTCTAAGCTTTGAACGTATTCAGGACTCATTTACAAAGTGTTATCGACAATTGAATATAAATACCTTGCACGAATGACCTGAATATGTGCAGACTCATAACGGTTGATTAAAGTTTACGCGACTGTGTAACATTTTCGAAAAATCAATATCAAATCAATATTAATCTATGGTAAGGAAATTTTCAGAGCATGAGAGCAAAGCAAAGCAAAACGGAAAGACAATGAAATGAAAAAAGAAACACCAATATGACGCCACTGTGTCACCAAAAAGTATCATAAATACAACATAGTGATGCCAACATAAGGTGGTCACATTACATTTACAACCATAGTACCAATTATTCGCAAAGTCCAAGTAATGTCAAATCTTGAGATAAAATTGAGTCAAGTGGAATGGCAAATATATACGCCATGTGAAACTTTGAAGGTAGTAGAAGTGAATTCTAATCATAATATACATTGTATTAACGAGTAAAACCCAATGCTAATTGCAATGTGTGGTGAATATTGTAGCTTTAAACGTTTTGGTGATTTAAATAAAAACAGAAGCTTGCATTACATTGTTTAATCAGCAAGACTTCATTTGCTTTAGAGATAATGATACTGATTAAGGTCTTATTCTTTGTGTTATTTCTAATGGGGAGAACAACAAATAATAAGTACAAAGTGGTGTACCTTCACAGATTTTTATCTTACAAAGTTAAATTACTCATGTTTTTATTGCACAATGATATACTGTGGCATGCAAATTAAATTTGGTCAACTTTCGTGTTAGAGCATTATTAAATCATATGCGATAGGATAATCATTATTCTGCTCAAACAGTTCACTATTTTGACAATGCATTTAAGACAATACTTGTCTCGTGTATTGTGCTTTACAATAAAGAACAAGTACCGCTGTTGTTTTTTCACTTTCTCTTCCTATGGCGACGGCGAATACATTTTGAATTGTGGTAGCGGAAAGACGACAGCTTCTTCTTGGAGAGTAAGATCTTTCTTGATATTTTAGACAATTTCAATGTTTATTTATTGACTTTCATTCGTACTTTGGAATCTTAGAGATACAATTCTCATTATAATGGCATTAACAAAGGTTCATAACATGTATATAATTGTCTTTATTTATTGACATATATATATGGAATATGAAACAAATAAGTCTACTAGATTTTTTAATAAAATACTATTATCATTGCAGTCGTATAACAATTCCTTTTTATTTTCATTTTTATGTTGATGTTGTATTTTGTTTTCAAATTTAAGACCAGTCTTTGTGTACTGCAAAAATGAGCACAGGAGTTGATGTAGAAGATGATGACAGTTCTGTGTCAACATTTTCCCGGCAAAATGATACGGGGAACACCAGCGTAGTATCTCGGCTCAACAAAAAACTGAAATCGTATAAACTCAGGACGGAATCAGCGAATCACTCCAAAATTATTCGAGAAGAAGAATTCTTTCAACCGAGGTTGGAACCGACATATCGACTTGAGCCAAAAGATGTTTTCAATGAGATGAAGACAAAGAATATCATTGAGGAGACCTTGTATACATATCTCAGTGGATTCATTTACCCTACAGACGGCAATGCTGCGGTGACCATGACGAAGAAACTCTCTGAAGTCATATTACAAAAAGTTAAGGGGTTGAACTATGAACGTTACAAAATAGTGTGTTTTGTTGCATTAGGTAGTATTGATAAACAGAGCCTTAGTATTGCCAGTAGGTGTATCTGGGACAATCAATTTGACATGAGTGCAACATACACGTACCAGAAAGACAACTTCTACTGCAACGCCATCGTGTATGGACTCTATAAAGCATAACTATAATTACAACAGTTACTAACTTATGTAATAAATTTTACTAAAATATACGCATATTACATAGTTTTTATCTGTGGGGAATTAGTTTCGTGGGCATTTAACATTGACAAATTTTCTTTACAAACGTGTGGTTCTTTTAGGATCAGATTCTAGTGTTTCATATGCCTAAAGTATGTTTTATATTACTTTTGGAGAAATTCTACAGGTATGGTGAACGGCAAATGTGAAATCAATATAACCACTTATGAAATATCAACTATATATTTTTTAAAGAAAATGTACTTTTTGTAAATTATTCAAAAATTATTTTTAATTCTATCAATGTACAATGTATATCCACACGACATATAAAATTTCAGAAAACAGAACACTACTGGTAAACACTGTTATCAATGAATCTGCATACACTCGAAATCTTTATAATAGATATAACATTCGTTGCCAGATAGCATGCGGAGTCATTACCTTTCATTCATGATACGCACCATACACAGTCACAGTGCAAAACAAATTCTTATTCTGGAAATTACACGTTGCATAATCGTCATGCTCTTCGTCCCACACACATCTACTGGCGACCTGCATACCCTGGTCCTTCAACTCCCCTATCAGTACGTACGTTACCAACTTATATCTATCAAATTGAAGGCGTTTCACTCGTTCTTTTATTTCTTCACTCAGGAGTTGACACATCGTATTACAAAGTTGAGGATTGTATGAATGACCCCCTAGTCTGTCTTCCAAAACTTTTTGGATGATTGGTATAATTTTCTCGATCTGTACACGTTTGATTGGTTCCATCCGATATGTTGGTTCTTTTTGTATAGGCATTGATAGTCTAGATGAGCTCATGCCGCTGGAGCGACCAGAGAAGAATTTTGAAGTCAGGCGCTTAGCTAAACGTTTGGATGCCATAAGTCCTACGAGCGAAGATCCTGAAACACTAGTTGAAGTCCGTTGAAGAGTTGGCGAATTCGGCATGGCGCTTTGTCGTCTGAAACTTTCTTGCTTACTGATTGATTTCGTATCTGATGGTGACGCTGTGGTTTGTTCACGTTTTGATGAATCGAGTGACCTTTGTGTCAAAGACATGATGAATTCACTAAAACACTCACAAATATTTATGCATGAAATTCTTTCTCGTGACAAATTCTTTCTGCAATTATTCTGCGATGTCTGGACAATGAAAGATCAATTTCTTAAAGATCTAATGTATTCCAAATCGATAAGAATATTCCCTATGATGTGTGCAGAGTGAAAGATGCAATCGTGTCGTAATCGCCCACATCACATGCGACTGCCAAGTGCACATAAAGGCTCCTTACATTAGCATGCAAGCGCGTTCATCTCCCTATACACATAGGGTATTGTCCAATAAATTCTGTATTTAAGACTCTACCTTTTCAATTAAATCTAGATTTGACTCAGATCGACAAAGGTTTCCCCTGTCAATGTTTGCCACTGATAAATTTACACTCCTTTCTATAACTTTTGTGATTTTCATTTTCAGCAAATTAGGCTGTTACGACAGCATATCATACCAAACCATTTCGTATTGGAATCAAAATTTCTAATGCAGTAACCTTAACAAATTATATCGTTGCCGGGGCTTTAATGATCAACGCTAAAACTATTTCACCTTAATCAATATATGTACATAGTTCTGAACTGAAAAACTCATATTTTCTGTTTAATGCTTATATTTGCTAAGTTGATTATACAAACTGACAGATATATTCTTTTTATATTCAAATATCAACCAAAGCCGTTAGAAACATTTGATCGGGAGCTGAACTGTTTTCGTAAGAGGTGAATAAGGAGTAGTTCTAGATCATATATTAAATGTTTACTGTGACCCTAACTCGTCATTTGCATTGTTCGTCATATATGTTTGCTTATTATGGAAAAAATATTAGTAAACATTGTTTCCATTTCAGTACGTTGATCGGATAAAAGACAGAATATGGTCGATTGAAGCATTGATTAAGTCGAAAAGCAAAACAAATTTGATATATAGATTTGATTTATAGATCCCTGCTGCTGGTGACTTTGAAGGTCAAATTAGCTTAAACGCTACAATTGTTTTGCATGTAACATTTGTGGGGGTTGAATTCCTCTTTTGAACGAGTAAGATTGTTTCTCATTGTATCTATTCTCATGGTAGTAAAATTTCCTCCAACAGTGATCGCCAAACAAAGAGAGAAAGAAACAAGTATAACTGGATTATGTTCAGTTCTTTAGAAATGTATGTATGACATATCTTACCTTCTTCATGATTCCTACTTGAACCATGTCATTGTGTTGCTAAATAATGCTGATATTTCGTTTTTTGATTAAGGATAAGATGAAAAATCTTCGGGCATCTGTAAATCACTCTTTGACAATTTTAGATCGTTAAAATTGTCGTTTATAGAGATATCTTAATACTCAAATATGAAAAAGTATATACTAGTACACCATAAGTTGTGAGTATTGCAATTGAACTCCGTTCATCTGATGAAAATCTAAATAAATGTAAGTGATAGAGTATAATACATGCACTATGAAAGGTGAGTCACTGAATATTTGACTTTTATCCCGTAAGATCGAAGATATGTTCCGAAATACGTAAGCTATACCCTACCCAAACACATATTATTCAATTTATAGTAAAACAGCCATGTAAACTGTTCATGCAAAGTTAATCCGACCAATGCAAGAGCGCTTGTTTAAAGGAGTAGTTAATTCAAAACATGAGTTCTACTTCAGTGGAAATATTTTGACAATTTCCGGACTCAAATGTCGTTATACATGCATTGCACTATTGGTCATTTCCATCAGATGGTTTGTCTACTCTTGATAAGAACCCTCTCACTTTCCGCATATCACAGATAGGTATATAAAAATGACCGCTACTTAATTGACCATACATTGAAATCAGTACATTGAATGACCAGTCAATGCCCAAATTTATAACACTCTTTTTCAACTTCTGTGGATTACCTTAATACAAATAAGCAGATAATTCACATTATTAAAATGACCTATCTTTTGTAAAATTCATTTACCAGTTGTAAAATGTTTGATTTTGATCATATGCATATGATATGTGTGTAAGTAACTAGCTGTTAAATTATTTGAAAATTGTATGTTGTTTATCTTTTGTGTACCTCCCCACTAAAAAATCACGTGACCTCCTCACACCCTCTCCACAAGATAAGGAGGCAGATTTTCTCTCTCTCTCTCTGGAGTGAAAATTAGCTATATATAATGGAGCGTCGATTTTGTGTATCGCTCACTATATTTCTCATATTAGTATTGTCCATGTGTCTTGTTACTTTGATTTATGTTATTAAACTTGTATATAGTGCGTGGTTTGTAGAGATTATTGATTTGCAACGTTAAGCAGGACTTCTCATTTTATAAATTTTACCATCCACACATGAATTGGCAAGAGGTAATGTGGCCGTGTGTGGTTATAATTAGTGACCGCTCGGACTATGTAACCGAATTGATCTGTAACACTGACAAACAGTGCAGGTACTGGCAGTTACTTGGGCCAGGCTACATACACATTGTAAAAGTCCTTTCGAAATTTAGAAATCTGACCAAAAAATGGGAAGTCTGGAAGGAAACAGGGCACCATCGGGGCATCGGGTTTTTTTTTTTTTTTGTTATTTTGTTTTTGTTTGTTTGTTTGTTTGGTTTTTTTTTTTTGGGGGGGGGGGGGGGGTTGGGGGGGGGGGGGGTGACAGAAATAGATTCCGGAACAGGCATTGGAACCCCCATGAAAAAGACACTGATTGAATCTCGTAGATCACATTAGAGAAAAATCTATCATATCAACGATGATTTGTTTGTTTCCTTTATTTCTATGGGAGGCCGGGGTTCGAGTCCCGCTCTGGTCATGCCGGTGTCATGTCTTTCGGATGAGACAGTAAAAACCGAGGCCCCGTGTCGTGGTATGCATGGCACGTTAAAGATCCCTCATTGCTTCGGGTGGGTCCGTTGCAAAGGTCAAAATTTGTATGCTCCGCATCAGGCAGATGCCGTCACCATATACGTGAAATATTCGTGGTGTGACGTAAAACAAAAATCAATCAATCAATCAATCTATGGGCGTGTTTTGTTTTGTTTGTTGTTTATTTACGGTGAGACGAATCACCGGATCGGACCGGGTCGCACCAAAACGGACCGGATCGGACCAAAACGGACATTAAATAGCGATGTATTAAGAAAATTATGCCACTGATTGTCTTCTATTTACACAAAGAAAATCTGTTTTGGTTATTCAAAAATGTTTAAGGGCCTTATTTCGCGTTTAAAATCTCCGTTCCGGTGATTCGTCGTTTTTTAACATTTGCGTTTTCTGTGCTCCATTAACAAGAGTTATCCATCTTATGAAACTCACAGGGAGTTATCTTTCTTTGTTTGCATTTTACAAGACAGCGCTTGTTAGGTGGACTATCTTTAGGTATCGATATAGTTGTACAGCTCCATCTATGGAATCGTGTGAGGTATGTAGTGCAAGATGTGTCCAATAGAAAAATTATACTCTACAGTATGCTTTTTCTTTAGTCATGGAAACCAATGCTTTATATTCTGAAGTGTCTTAAGTTAAGGCCGGTCTCTACGAAAAACCATCGTAATAGTGCAAATACCCGTAGTCACAAGTAAATCTATCAGACGTAAAGACGTATCAGGCGTAAAGTAGGAATGATTTTTTCTAGGACAAGCTAGATATTCGTAATATAATTGATGTAATGGTCAATATTTGACACTAAAATTGGGAAAATTGCTGAACGTCTGGCTTTGTAGCATGATAGTGCATTTGGACACGTGCAGATGTTTGGAACAAAGTCCACATCACTGTTCAACATATAGGTCTGACTGAATAACTTTATCTGAATATATGATTTAGAGTGGCTACTTATCATTTCAATTTTATGAAAATTATAATATGGCAACAATGATGATACCACTAAAATTTGTCACTGGTCAATACCTTACAGGGGGCAGACTTGGTGTAGCTACATGTAGTGGTTAAGCACTTGGCTTGTGGTGCAGATGATCCAGGTTCGATTCCCGGATTATGCCACTACGTTTAAGAGGTTGGTTACATTCTGCTTCTATGTTGCGATATAACTGAAAAATTATTGAAAACGACGTAAACACCAATCAACAAACCAACTATACCTTACTTATACAACCAGTCTTGTAGATCTATACACCCATCCACTATTACTGTGGGACTGTTGTTTTGGTTAGCAAATTATAACTTATCCTGTAAAAGTTTTGACATCATAATAACAAATTAATTGTCAGACAGTTAGAGTCTGTTGTCAAACAATTCTGATTTTGCCCACCAAAACGTCAGTCCTGCAGACATAATAATGCATGTGACCTGAATGTTTCTATACTGGAGTCAGGTTAAGTCGCCCCAAAGTCAAGTCGCCCTATATCGGTGAAGTCGCCCCATATTGTCAAGTAAGGTCGCTTCACATAGAGATTCATCATTATATTCAAATATATGTTTGAATTATTAATTATCTTTTTATTGATGAAAATAAAGTTTTATGAATAAATATTTTGGGGTATGTTTATTATGGGATAATTATTGATATCAATTGAAGTCACCTCGTGCAATTGGTGTCTATCTATACTACCATTACTTATGTAGAACTTTTCTCTAGTAATTTAAAATCTTGTAATTTTATGAAGGATAAGACATAAGTAGCACAATCATAAATTTAATTAACATGTATTACAAGTGAACAAATAGATAACTCAAACAATTATCATAAACAGATCGATTTCTACATGGCATTGGGGCGACTTCACTTGACATTATGGGGCGACTTATCCGACTTTACTTTGGGGAGACTTCACTTTGGGCTGACTTATCTGTAGACCTGAATGCACCATGCATGGTTGACAAAAATAATATTTTTCTTTTCACCCAGCGTTTAAGTCAAAGACCAGTCAGGTGTAGTGCTACATGCATTTGTTGGAACGGTTGATTTATGGTAATTTAACACTATGCAGGTAACTAGATATCAAATGCAGTTAAATGGTTGTGGCATCTGCCTATTGTATTGCTTATTAAATTTTTACGGCATCAACTAAAGCATTGAGGTTCTACGGTGACATGCTAGGTACTCAGTTTTCACTGTCTCTTCCGATAATTTGTGATTTTGCAATGATTCATGGACAAGTCAGCCACCATCAGTTTTCATTTAGGCTGTACTCTCAATTTTAGCAACATGTGCGATCATTCTGCTTAGAGGAGTAAAACAAATAGACTGTATTTAAGACAACCTGTCTGGTTTATTGATGACATGGATTCCAATTTTTAGCTCACCTGAGCCAAAGGCTCAAGTGAGCTATAGTCATAGTGCACCGTCCGTCGTCGTCCGTCCGTCGTTAACTTTTTCACATTTTCGACTTCTTCTCTGGAACTACATTGCAGATTTGGATCAAACTTTGTGTAAATGATGTACTTAAGGTCCCCTACTAAAATTGTGTTCGGGATCCAGATTCCCTCAGGGGTGGATCCAGGGCAGGGCCAAAAGTGCCCAAAAGGGTACCCCTCTTCAAACATCTTCTCCTCCAGAACCAGTACATAAATGGGGAAACTAATTGCATTTCAACAATCTATAAAGATGGGTTATTAAAAATTGTGTTTGGGGTTAAGATCTGTCAAATAGAAATCTACGCTTTTTTGACGTGTTTCTTCACTTAGTCATTTCAATGAAGAAAAGTGTTATGTTTTTCAGTTAATTGATATTGATGACTTCTTAATGACTATTTTGATCATAATTGTGGTAAGGAATATTATTGTGAAAGAATTTTGTCATTATCTCAATTTTTGAATTTTTTATAAATTTCTTAAGACTTCCAAAAAAAAAAAGGGGGGGGGGGGGGGGGGGGTTGGCCATTTTTCACATTTTCAACTTTTTCTACAAAACCACATCAAAGATTTTAATGTAACATGGAATACATGAAGTACTAAAAGTCCTCTATCAATTTGGTAAATTTCATCCAAATTGGTTAACAGATAATGCCACCATGTCTAAAAAGTAGGTCTCACAATGGTACATATACCACTTGGTAATTGAAATATAGAGACAAATCCAGCTGTGGTCAAAAAAATTTTTTATTTTCTTTACACATCCAAATAAGTTTTTAGATGTTTCTCAACACTCAACATATGAAATTAGGCAATTTTACGTTTAAGACTTCCAAAAAAAAAAGGGGGGGGGGTGGCCATTTTTCAAATTTTCAACTTTTTCTACAAAACTGTTTGAAGGATTTTAATAAATCTTGGTAAAAATAAGTCACTTATGATCCTCTTCAAATTATGTTGTTTTCGTCCAGACCTTTTTACAGGTGGCGCCACCATAGTCAAAAGTAGGTCACAAAAGAGTTCCCTCCTTTAACAATATTCTTTTTCATACGGGCTGTATACAGAGACAAACAGAATGCATAGAAATGATCTAGAGGGATGAATGAAGACGTATTGTCATTTGGGTTCCCTTCCAAAATCAAATTTTAGAATTTTTTTTCGACAATTCTTTGGACTTGGTGATTCAATGCAGAAAAGTGTCATATTACCTAGTTAATTGATAATGATGATTTCTTATGGACTATTGTGATCATAATTATGGTAAGGATTGTTACTTTGAAAGAATTTTGTCAATATCTCAATTTTTGGATTTTCTATGAATTTTTTAAGAATTCCAAATGAGGGTGTATAGGAACAATTCAATCACATTTTTCACTTCTGCTGTTATACCACATGAAAGATTTTAATGAAACATGGAATACATGAAGTACCAAAGGTCCTCTATCAATCTGGTAAATTTCATCCAAATTGGTTAACAGATAATGCCACCATGTCTAAAAAGTAGGTCTCACAATGGTACATATACCACTTGGTAATTGAAATATGGAGAGTAGCGGTTCAAATCCAGCTGTGGTCAAAAATTTTTTTTCATTTCTTTACACATCTAAATAAGTTTTTAGATGTTTCTCAACATATGAAATTAGGCAATTTTAAGTTAGATCTGGACAATATTTGAAACAATTGTTGTTCATGACCCAGACTTGAAATCAGTCAACAAAAGGCCCCACCTAAAGAAAATGACTAACTTGTTGCCCTGAATGACTTCTTGCAGAGACAAAGGAAATGCTTAATATCAAAATCACCTTAATGGATGTGCAAAAAAGTGTTGTTTTTTATTCTAGCCTGAATAAAATTTGACATATTTTCAACATCTGTGTTGACTTAGTCACATTAATGCAAAAATAAATGAATTCTTCCTTCATGCATGACTGATCATCTAGGTACTCAGGTGAGCGATATAGGCCCACTTGGGCCTCTTGTTTGTGTGTGGACTCTTGGTCTGCTTAGTTGGCAGTCCCACTGACTCGTAAATTTGATTTGCAACTTGTAAATCCCAGCATAACCTTTGTGAGAGAATTCAAAATTCTATTTCTTACGTTTTTGTGTAAAGTCAGTCTTAATATGCAAGTTTCGTCTTTTGAGCTACCGATCCGGACAAACATTTTTCTAATTTTACGTGCTCCTCATGGTAAAGGTGGGACAAGTTTACATCCATCTACAGCTGTGTAAAGTTAATGACCTGCTGTGCTTAAACACAAATAAATCAACAAATACATAAAGGATAATGATGTTGGTATGTTCAAATAGATTTGGTTTCATGAGTAAACTTTCTTTATCTTTCTGGGGTGGTTTAGATGTTCTGTACAGCGGATCCTGTTGGAAAGTTGGCTTCTTCATAGAATTATAAAAATCATCAGAGAAAATATAATTCATGAACATCTAGGATACTTCATTTTGAAAATGCTCAACAAATTAGTATTGATAGTTTCACGGAAAAATTCATTATAATTCACAATTACGGAGATATCTTTTACTGGTACAATAACGGCCAGCGGTGTTCCACCTTTACCTTAACTTGTGTCTCAAGAAGCTCATAAAAACCGAAAATTGCAGTCTGGATTTGTTTTTCGAAAATGAGGTATTAAAAATTTTGTGTTATTACTGGAATTTGTTCTTTGAATTACTATAAAATTATTTATGTAATCAAATGCAATGCTTTTATGTATTCCAGGTTACTGTGCTCCATGCCAAATCTGGCAAGAACTTGGCCAAATTATCTAACGTAAGTTTTAATATAACTCTACTACTGCTTTATGTCTATTTTAAAGTATTGCCAATTTTCAAGAAGCAAACACAGGTTGCCAATTTTAAGTACATGTATAACATACATCATTATAAATTTATTTTTTGCAACTTTGTTTCACTTGTATTTTTATCTCATATATCGTTGCAGTTAACAGTGAACTCTACAGTGCGTGATGTTAAAAAGGAATATGAAAAGCAATGTAAGTTCCAAAAACTTTGAAGTCATAATACATGTGTACATCTTTATTTTTTGTGAGTTTACAAATTTAGTTGATATGATGTGGTATGTGAAATGTGTTTTAATTTGTTTATCTTTGTGACAGAATTTACTTTAGATTCTCTCCTCTCTCAGACTTGAGTTGCAGAACAGAGGCAAGTTGAAAATTGAGTAAGGGTGCAATAATTGAAAGAGATATTGCCTGAAGTCTAAACATAGATTACAAATAAAACTGTAACGGACACTGATTTCTCTTGGCCTGGTTAGGAATGGTACTTGAATCTGACTTCATACATACTGAGTGGCAGTGCAGTTCTAAAGTCACTCACCAAGGGTACAAAGTATAGTATTTATATTTACATGTACAGTGTTCCCATTGACGCAGAACTGCAAATGAATCACGTATATTTAGATATAACATCATGCACAAAATTTAACATTCATACGTGTTTTCTCGTGACCGATGTAATAAAAAATATAATGTTTAAATCAAAGTTCTGTCATAAATAACAGAAAACAAAGTAATTTAAACACTTAAGTCAGTGTTGTTTATCAACAAGTTGGTTTTTATAAAGTGTAGGCTAGGATGCTGATACCGGGTTGACACACACTGTGCATAATTTGTAGTGCTAAAACATAAGTATTGGCTACAGTATACACTTTTTATACCAACCTGTTTCTAAACATGACGATTCAGACCACGCTTTACAGATTTTTCTCTAGTACTGTCTCTACTTTGTGTGCCAAAAGAAAGGCGCCTGAGACAACTGATGGCGGAACTTAAAGTGACGATGACAATGTCAGTTCAGATTAATTAAAAGTGGATAAAGAGAATTCTCCTTTTTTGTTATTTGATTAAATTGATAAATCCAGTAGTTCTCACTTTTACCCTCAGAGCTGGTGGCCATACCCCCATTTTTCAATATATGGGAGTATAAAAAACCCCATTTCAATATTTCATTGGGAGCATTGATGCATGTATTTATTTCTAAATTCTTGATATAAGAATAGGTATTAAAGATGCCTAAGTGTTCAATCTAATTAAAATCAGACTACAACTTTGCATGTAATTTGTTTATTATTTTCATTAACAAGCAAAATACATGTCATATTCTAACTAGATCGCCAAAGTGTTTTATCTGCTATCGTATATGTTAAAGAGTACATATTACAAGTATGATATATATTGTATGTGTGTTATACTCAAGGGAAAAGTGTGAAAGAATATTTCATATGACATTTCATTCGCATTCTTTTATTTCAGTTCCAAAGTATTACATCACTCGGCAAGCTTTCAAAGTAGACCCAAGTAAGATTAAATAAAACTTACAAAATATTCCAGTTATACATGATATGAATGATGTCATCAGAATAGTTTAAAGGTCATCACCATACAGGTATGGTGTAAAACTGCAAGCAAAACACAGCTTTGAAACTAAGAAAATTAGTGTTGTTTTGATTTAGAAATAGTTTTTGAACTACCTGATTCAAGCGTAATTTCTGTTTCAGGAAATTCTATTATCTAAATTATGTTCATCTTAATAATTCATGTATTATGTTATATTTTCAATGTCTACATAATTTGTTTTAGAGGGTAAACTCTTGAAAGAAGAGGAAACTTTAAAAAGTCTTGGACTATCGTCCAGAACTCCTACACTCTACTTTAAGGATTTAGGACCTCAAGTTGGTTGGACCACAGTAAGTAAAAATTTGAATATGAAAGCCTGAAATTCTTAAGGAAATCATCATACTTTTAATGAAAGTGATATATCTTAAAATTTTGAATTAGTAAGTAAGGTGATAGTTGTATTAATTATGATGACTTTTGTAGGTGTTTTTGACAGAATATGCAGGCCCTTTGATCATCTATTTGATATTCTATACACGGCCTGCCCTCATATATGGTATTGCAGCAGCTTCTGAACCAAAGTCACATGTGGTAAAGTAAGTACCGTACATGTAGCGTGGAAGTTGGAAAATCCTCGTTGCCACGGTGGGCTGTCCACGTCTGTCCTCCGTGGACACCTCGCGAGGCCACTTTTCTGTCCACGTTAATGCTTTCTAATACAATTTGCCATCTACCTGTACTTGTCCTCGCGAGGTCAAAAACGGACAAGTTTTTCACACCTTTTACCTGTATTTGTCCTCTGGTGGTCAAAACGGACAAGGTTTTCACACCTTCTAATTAACCTGTCCCCCACTGGACGTAAGGGATATTACATAGATGGGCCGGTATTTTGCAAATGTATCATGAAATATTTCGTTAAATAATACAAAAGGAAAGAAAAAAAATGACCGTTTTTCAATGACCACGCCAGTAGATAGCTTCATATTGAGACAAGACCGGTTTCAGAGTTGAACTACATACGGCACTGATAATAGCCTTTACGTTGTTTGAGTTGTTTTATTGTATTTGTTCAGTCAACCGAAAAAGTAACATGTTTGCCTGTTAAGTTTTTTCCACATGCATGTAATTCTTCATTTAACAGACGAATTTAGAAGAATCTATCTGAAGTTAAAGAAATGCAAATTGCTCACACGATTTACACTCTTATTATATTTAAAGTAATTCATTTATAATAATGCATGATGGCAATATTAAGGACAAATAAATGTGGTTTTAAAAATATAAATGCCTTATCAAATAAAACCAATCTACCGATCTTTATTAAATAATGTTATCATTTGAATAAAGGTTCATAATATTCATAATAAATTGAAATACTGTTTAATATTTGTTGACTACGTGATTATTTATTTCCGCGTAAAAAATTTCAAAGAAATTCTTTTGTGTTCTGATTAAGTAATTAACTATTTTAAGCAAAAGTAATGATCTTAATCATTGCATGAAAGGTTAATTAAAATCATTATAAAATACCTGTTAAAGTATGTTTTTACAATTAAGTGTCGCTAAAGACTTCTTTCAAGTACCGGTAACTCTTAAAGAGCGAGATATGGGTGTGTATCAATAAATTGTGTACTAGCATTACTATTTTATATTTGAAAATTAATTATTATCAGATTTCTTATTACTCCCCCTCAACAGCAAAATCTAAGAACCATATCTCCGGCAAAGGGAGAAAACCCAAAAATGAATAACCCCCCTCTTCTTTTATTTGTACTTGTTGAGTATGAAGAATTGTACGATGTTTCAGTCAAATATCTTATTCGCCAATACATTGGGCGATTTTCCCATTGCAAGTCTAAGCATTGTGCTGTAAGCCTACAGGGCAAAAAATTTAAGTGAAAGATCGACGCCACCTAACGACCGAGTTAAAGTAACGACACGTCAACACCCCCCCCCCCCTCTCTCTTTCTCTGCTGTGCACGAGATATCGTTTGCAAACGTATTTTAACTTTTTTCAATACGACCAAAATATATATTTGTGTATGTATTAATGTAAAACATGCAAGGATCAGTGTTCAGTCGGGTCATCATCTTTTATATATAATTGCATGATCGTATCCGTGAAATTAATAAAAAAAAAAATAGATACGATCGTATTGGGCAAGAATATGTAACGAGACAAAACAATAAAAAAAAAAAGGGGGGGGGGGTCCTCTCTGTTTAGGTCAAACGGCACTTAGTCCAGGTAACCTTACGACTGGAGCACGCGTGTTGTGTGAAGTCTATTGTTCTACTTCATCCTGGTAGCGAATAAGGGTTTGACTTATGACACTGATTAATACACGGAATTAGACGATCGTATCCGATGAAATCATAAGATACATACGGCCCTATATCTGGCAGGAATATGTAAGAAGCTAAGAAATTTAAAGGGAAGGGGGGGGGGGGGTGTTTCTGAAAGATACTTTTCTTTCCTGTTTAGGTAAGAAAACGACCGACACTCTAGTTGCCCTTGCGACTCCAGTGCGCATGCTTTGTCTTTTGTTCTGAGATTATAAATATTTTTCAAAAGTTTGCCTGCACTTCACCAGGAAGATAAAAGAATACATAAAAATGAAGAAACCCGACCAAAGAAAATAATAATGAATAAAATAGAATGAAGATCAATGTCCATATGTATTAATATTTACCAGAATTAATCAATCGTGTATTTCATCGTAATCGCATGTAATATTTCAAAATCTGAATATGTTTATCAGAGCAATCAATAATGAATATCATCTCACATATAATATGAATTTATTTGATTTTAAAGTCGGCTTTACTGAACTGACCCCACAAGTAGTAATTGCGCTCTTCAATTCGGATCGTTGCCTTCTTTAATTAAGAGTCCGAAATAGGTATTACAAAGAAACTCGGCACACTCTCGGAATAATAAATCATTTTTTGTGTGCATGTCCTTGGTGACTTTTGTCATACAGCTTTGTCAGATGTCTTCAGTTTTCTCTTTTAAATCACACTTATACACGTATCTGTACAATAACCAATCAGCTTGTCTTTACCGATTTCATTCAAATACCATTGATGCACTTTTACGACAAGTAGATATACGGGTATAAAGAACGTAGTTATACGTCCAAACAGGGACGTATATATCTAAAACATATACGTCCGTGCTCCAGGTGCGCACTATATTTTCTATTTTTATATAAAAAATGCGTTCTAGTTTTAAAAATATTTAGAACAGCAGAATACCTTAAGATACATTTCAAACGTTCATTGTGTAATCAAGCAGAGGAGATTTAAAAAGATGTTAAATGATTATTAATCAAGATATCTTTAAGTCTAATTTCGTTATTTTTCATGCTTCACTGAACAAACACAATACGCATCATCATAAGATCGCTGCCTTTTTAGCACTATCATACCCATTTACCGGGACATATTTTGTGTCCACGTTTGACCGTCTGACGGCGCGGACACAGGTAAATGACCACCTATATACGCGGTCAATATGGCCGATATACAGGGACAGTGTCCACGCGTGTCCGTGGCTTTACACGCCCAAATCCAATGTCCACGGTACATGCACGGTAATATAACTAATATGGCTTATCTAGCAAGGCAATATTGATATTCATATTGTTATGTAGTAATGCCTATGGCTTCAGCAACAGTGTATCAGCTTTTTTATGCTTCTTCAGCAGTGCAGTCATCTCTTATGACTGCTTCTGTTTGGTTTCTGGAGAAAATGGCAGCAGAACATACATGGCAGAATACTGAATTTCTGACATGAAACCACAATGTTGAGAGATAAGAACAATTCAACCAGTCTATATGTATTGTTACAGTTTGAATCAGTATTCTAAAATGTTGATACATAACCTCTTTGAGGCATAATTTTATGATAGAAATCATCAGGTTTCATTTTACAAATTGTTGGTATTTGTCACAATTCATGACGTAGCTTGAAATCTTTCTGTTAAATGCAACAGTCTTTATTGCTTAGCTATATCAGTGTAGATATAATTATACTGGCTTTCAAAATACTTGTTGTTTTATCCATTAATCATGTCAGAGTAGATTGTATATTCTAGATAGTAGGACACAATTTATATACTCTAGAAATCATTTGTCAGTCAGTTATTGATATTGTCAGTTTCCCATGTTTGAATTATGTCAACAAATAAATCCACTGATGATATTACATTAACATCACAGTGTTCATCAATATTCACAAATTTCTACATTGCCAAATATCTCAGTGTTCATCAATATTCACAGGTTTCCACACTGCCAAATATATCAGTGTTCATCAATATTCACAAATTTCCACACTGCCAAATATCACAGTGTTCATCAATATTCACAAATTTCCACACTGCCAAATATCACAGTGTTCATCAATATTTACAGATTTCTACTTGGCCAAATATCACAGTGTTTCTGAATATTCACAAGCTTCCACAGTTTAAATTCAACAACTTATATACATTAACATTATTTATTCATATAAATTGAAAATTTCAGTTAGTACTATTGTTTGTCTAACTTACAATAACTGGCATGTCTGTCTGTAATAAAATGGTAACGGTCAGTCAGTCGGTGGTATTATTGAGTGAAAACCCACGCAACATTGCTGCTTTACACTTGAAATGCAGTAGTATTATAATCTGAGTGCACCTGAGTGATGAATTGCATATAAATTTTACAAGTGCAACAGATTCAGCCCAAACAGTAAGAGTTCTAGATATCACAATGAAATTTTGAAACCTGAGACCTTAAAGTTACTCCTTTAATAGTGCCCATTTCCATATAGATTTTTGAACATCACACCATTCAGATGACTACGCTTAGAGGTTGCCAGAGGTTTCGGCCCTTTTAGCATTCGGCCCCCAGAGGTTTCGGCCCTTTTCAGTTTCGGCCTCGGAGGTTTCGGCCCTCAATTTTTTTATTTCCCATATATCAAAGGTTTTAGTGAAAAATATTTGTCAATTTTTGCATACAAATTGTATTTAATGTGAATTATTCCATAATTTCTTACTTGTCACTTTCGGGATCAATATATCCTCTATATACTAGTAGACATTGCATCTTGATCAAAACTCCTGCATAAGATATTAGAAAAATGTTATTTTTTAATTATGATGTTAGTTTTGACCGATGTATACTAAGTATATTTTGATGTTATTTTATAATTATGATGTTAGTTTTGACCGATGTATACTAAGTATATTTTGATGTTATTTTATAATTATGATGTTACTTTTGACCTATGTATATGATGAAATGTAGATATGTTCATATTTTGATGTCGGTTATTACCTCTCAACTGGTTCGATTGATGTCCTGTTTGCATTTGCCACACTTATATTGAATGAAGCGTCCAGACGCATTTCTTCACGCAGCTCTTCAAAGACATCAGAAGAATCTGATGAAGAAATATCTAATTGTCTTGGGCGAGGGGGTGAAAAGACATCATCAGATATATCTAGATCAGGTGTTACTTGGTTGTCTTCATCCTGAAATAATATAATTCACATTTTGACTATATATTTGGTGTTTTTGATTTTAAAAATTTAAGAGTTATCTCCCTGTGTATATGTTAAAATTGGTATGGAAGTACATACAAGTTATTTTTACTTTTAACTTTTCAATATTTATTATGAAATATCTCACTGATAGTGGTCTTGGTTCGTTTAGTGGGGGTGGTGTTATTGGAACTGGTTCTATTATTACTTGGTTGTCTTCATCCTGAAATAATATAATTCACATTTTGACTATATATTTGATGTTGGTTCGTTTAGTGGGGGTGGTGTTATTGGAACTGGTTCTATTATTACTTGGTACATACAAGTAACAAAATTAAACTGTAACTTGGACTTACAGAAGTGACTTTACATCTCCCACAAATAAATTAATTTTGCCCAAAATGAAGAATAATTTGGTGATATTGCCTGAGATAATATTGATTTATTGCTAATTTAAAATATCATTTCTTGATATGACAATAAAAAGGTTAGGGTCGGCAAGTTTCAGGGATGGTAACAGGAAACAAACAACTTTTTTGTTTGGCCTAACTATAATATTGGAATGCCTGTTTTACAAGGTAGAAGAGCCTATCCCCATGAGGAATTCGATTCCAGACATCACGTCACCCTTCTGACCAAATGCGTATTGTAAGAGGATTACCTCGGACAGACATGAAATAACTACTGTAGCTATTGTTTTTATTCCTCGATATGACGATATGAAATCATCTATGAACTATTTTTTATAATTAAGAAAAAAATACACGATTTCAGCCCATTTTTCGTATTGGGGGCCGAACTTGAAAAGGGCCGAAACCTCTGAGGGCCGAAACCTCTGGGGGCCGAATGCTAAAAGGGCCGAAACCTCTGGCAACCCGCTTAGAAGAACAAATATATCATTTAGGTACATTTGCACTGTTGTAAGGATATGGAAAGTATTTGACAAGTCATAGTTGAAAAACAGGACATACTCTAAACATGGAACATATGCAGTGAAATTACGGTATCTAAATAAAATTTATGTGTGTACATCATTGTTCAAGATCCTTTCAACACTGTTTTTATTTTTTGAAGGAAACTTCCTTATTTTCATACCTCTTACATCTTAGGAATTAACAATTCTTTTCATATTTCAGTGTAGCGTGTGCATGTTTTTCATTCCACTACATCAAACGACTTTTGGAAACAGTATTTATTCATAGATTTTCCAATGCCACTATGCCTATCATGAACATATTCAAGGTATGTGTACCCTTACTGTTAAGTGGGCGTGGCCCAGTGGATGAGTACTCAGCTCGCAACTGAGAGGTCCTAGGTTCAGCTTCTGACATGGGTGCACTGGTGTCCTGTCTTTTGGATGAGACAGTAAAAACCGAGGTCCCATGTCACAGTAGGCGTAGTACGTAAAACATCCCTGACTTCTTCAGGTGGGTCTGTTGCAATGGTATAAGTTTCTTTACAATGCATTAGGCAGATGCTGTCACCATATAAGTGTAATATTCGTGGAGTGACATGAAACAAGAAAAAATAAACCCTTAATATATGGATACATGTATTCCAAAAGAGGGCAATAAATTAATGATGTCTTATGTCTATATGTTCATTTATCATTTCTGTATGTTTCATTCATCATTTTTATCTTCCACTTTGTGATGTGGAAAACAAAATCATCCGGAAGATGTATTTCGAAGTTGTTGTTTTCTACAGCATGACAGTAGGATACAGTGGTAGTTCTTTGTTGGGTTATGTGTCTTTAAGGGAGGTGGAGGGGGTTGTTGTATATATGTATGTTTACATGTATAAATTGTTTAACCTTGACAACAAGATTATAAAACTTTTTACATTTTCTGTTGTGGCAGATAATAACATAATAAGATAGAAGAAGTTTAAAGTTTATACGAATTCATTTATTTATACAGATAATATAAAAGAAGAGCAGTGTTTATTTCTTTTCCTTTTTATTTTCAGAACAGTTCATACTATTGGGGCTTTGCTGCATTTATTGCTTATTTTATAAACCACCCTTTATATACACCTCCAAGTAAGTGTATGATTCTTTGTTGCAGTACATCTTGGTGAAGCATTTTACTTTTGCTTGTGGTTCATTTTAAGATTGGGGATATCATCGTGTATCATTGGAATGTGACCTTAGTATGATATCAATACATTTTTTAGATGTTGATATGTTTTTACAAACAAATGTCCTGGTTAATTTGGGTTTATTGCCTTTTCATCAACTTTGTAATGTTTGCTTCCTACTTTTTACCCATAATATGACAAGTATAGACAAAATCTTAGTTGTTTTGCAAAGAGAATGCAGTTTTTTTTTTATGCCAAAGATGTATAGATCAGGGGCATATGGTTATTGTCCTGTGTATTGGTCTGATTGTTTGCCCTTTGATGACTTTAACATTGGACATAACTTTTCAAGTATATCGGTCAGTGCTTCCATATTTCATGTGTGTGTCCATTGTGGCAAGACCTTGTCATGGATACCATAATTTATTACTGTTGATCTTGACCATTAACTTTGACCTGCATTAAAAAAATATTCACATCAGGAATTTTGTTGCCATTGGTGACATAGTTTTTACACATACATCTTGTACTGTTTGGGTTTTTCTAAATAAGTGAAAATTTGAAATCTGACTTTGTTTTACTTTTATTTCAATAGAAAATTAAAATGTATCAAAATATCAATATTTTTGTCCACTGAAATATCAAAACTAAAATTTTCAAGAATGATATTGTAATCATAGATTAGGAAAGGTCTGCTTTTATGTTCGCTTTAGTTTTATTCTTTGCTATCTCCCTTGCTTCTCACTGAATTTATTGCTTTTAGGTTATGATCGCTCAGACGAAATAAAGCATTAATTTAACAAATAGATAATAGCCATAAGGTGCAAATGATCTTCATTATCTCAGGGTTTAGTGTGGAATTTAGTTCTGATAACTGCATATCTATGAAATGTTTGATTAAAGGGTGAAAGTAATATTGTAGACATGCATAGGAAAATGCGAAGTAGGACATTAATTTTGTATTTGCTGTGGATGTGTAGATGTTATTGAAAGAAGAAACTTCTTTACTAAGTACTAGATACATGTAGCCCATTAATTAAATGTTTCCATATCCACTTTGCTGATCATAGTGATACTGATATTTTTTTTATTTTTGACAGTGTATGGTGATATGCAGTTGTATGGTGGTTTAGCAGGATTCTTGGTAAGTGTATCAATTCAATTATTGCTATTTACTGCAATCACCCCCGTGTAGAACTTGCACCCCAAGATTTTGGAGAAAATGTCAAGAAAAAATTTAGTTCTATGTATAATATACAGGATAAGGATAAGTAAAAAGACGTAAGTGAGCTGGTGAGTCACTGGTTAAAAGTGCCCATGTTTGTATTGTTATGCCATTTATCTTTCATATGTGTGGTCAAAATAGCCTTATGATGCAACCCTTGAACCAGTGTAACAAACATGACATAATGAATGTTAGTTTGACAATTAGCTATTGAATATAAAATAAGATACAGAGACATGTCTCTGTAAATCATAAAATACAGTCAATACTGTATTAAGCGACCAGACTAGGGAAAAATCTAAAATGGTCGCTTAAGACAGATGGTCGCTAAATAGAAATTGGCAAAAAACGATCGTAAAATACAAAATACATTTTCATGTACATTCAGAAGAACCTTTATTGAATTAATATATACAAGCATGCAGTGTAATCATCAAAACGAAATTGTTAGACTAACGTGCGTAAATTATAATCGTCATTTTCTCAACTTCACACTATGTATCATCGGCCCATTCATATTTATAGTCTTGTCATTGCCTCTTTAACCACTCCCACGTTAGTTCATTTACATCCTCGTTCCCAGTTTTTTTACGTTTACGTTTAGATTCTCCTGGCATATTGTTCTCATAGTCTCCCATAATTTCCGCTTTACATTTAATAAATTGTCCAACTTGGGTTTTTCCTACGCCATATTCTAATGCCACAACCCGTGTACTTTTTCCTTGTTCTATAAGTTTTAATACACTTACACATTCCTCTAAAGTCAAAACCTTCTGTTTCGAAGCAATTTTAAGTTTTGAATATTAACTGACGACTATAATGTTTGGTTTGAACTCATATCAGTAACTTCCTTCAAGAGCTTGTGTTTTGAAAACAATTTCGGCAATTATACACTGGGGGCATGTTTCGCGGTACGAACACAAGTTGTTTTAAATGACCATCGCAAAGTCCTTAAATGGTCGCTTAATACAGATTAATTTATTCCATAAGTAGCGTGTAAGGTGTCCGTTGGTCGTGTTAGACAGATGTCCGCTTAATACAGATGATTTTTATAACAAAACCCGTTGGGGGGATATCAGACTGGTCGTATACAGTAGAGGGATGCTTAAGACAAGTGGTCACTATAACAGTATTGACTGTATATAGTAAAAAGCTAACAAATTTTGAGAATGAAGTTGAAATCAAGTCAAAAATAATTGTTGGTCATATTTTATTATGATTGTTACTAACAGTAGATGGTTAGACTACAGATAAAGTATAAGTAGTCAGACCTTTTCATTGATAATTAAACAATGGATGGATCGTCTGAGGACGCTAGGAATTGTGGCAGATCATCTACAAATGTGCCTGTGCCCTGGCTCCAGTATGAGTGAAGAGATCACGTTTGTCTAGATATGCGTCCATGTTACAACGCTAGATAATGCTTTATTATCACATTAATTACAAGAAGTCTAATAGACTAACCAGTGCAAGCTACATGTGGAGCCACATTTTCTACATCTGTGCATTTTTCTAGGAGTCTTGACATGTTTTTTCGTTTGAAATTTCACTTTTGAAATGTGCGTTTATCATCTCAGATTATGCTTTGAATGCTCCATTTTGAACCATTTTCCAGAAAATTTTCCATTTGGGGACCCCCTCCCCCAATTGACCTTTCTGCATCCACCCCTGTTGTTTATGGTCAATTTTCTGCAGCCACCCTTGTTGTTGATGACCTAAGACACAGGGTTCTCAATAAGTTTAGAAGTAGCAGGTGAATTTAAAGAAAGTAGGAGGCGACATATGCGAGCGCCGAAGGCCCCCCCCCCTAGGTACTAGGAGGCATTTCCTGGCTTTTGGGCACTAAAATATGACATTAGAATGATCAGTAAAATGTCAGCAAATTGTGCTGTTTAAAGTGATAATATATAAATTTTGTCTTGGGTATGAGAGTTTGGTGGTAACCATTTTACCAAATCACTTGGATGATTCACCTCTAAGTTGGCACAACAAGTTCGCAGAATAGACATATATAGAATATTTGCTAAGTAAATGCAGTAAGTGGAGGGCCCAATGACACAGCTGACTCGTATATCATCTTATGTCTATCAGTAATGTAACCCCTCCAGTCCAATCTTCATAACCATTAATGTATTTTAGTTTGCTTTCAAAATGCAGGGTTGTTCTATTTCTGCATATTTCAAGCACGCCATACGATCATGATTCGCGTTCATTTACAAACCATGTTAGTACATTCAACTCAACTGGTATTAGTTTTATAACAATTAATTTAAATAAAAGTCAACCTGTATTAGTTGTATAACAGTAATTAATTTAACTAGATGCATCTTTCAACAAATAAGACACGTAATCTGACCTACCAAGCCTTGGTCACTTGGCAAAGTATCCTGTTATTTTCTTCATTATTATTATTTCCACTTTCGTTTTTAAAACACGTACGTGTTACAGTGCGGGATCGGGATTAAACGTAAATAAGGGGGGTTTCGTGACATGGGGGCCCAGTGACGTGTGTTGTAATTTCGGCTGAAACTCGCTGAATATATTTCTCCGACCGTGGCATCTGTGTTTCATTAAAGTAAATCCATGATATAGTACAACTTTTTTTTACTTTGCTATAGAAAGTAGGCGGCGATTTTGCCCGAAGTAGCAGGTGGGAAATCGCCGGTCGCCGGCTCGAAATGAGAACCCTGAAGACATATGCAATAAAATTGTTGATTAAAAAATTAATGATAAAAAAAAATCCCTGCCTCGTAATTATTTGATGAAAAGTGTTTGAGAAACTAAACATTAATTTTTTTGGGCCTTAATAGATCAGTTGTAATTTAACATATAACAAGCAAGTATGGTTAGTCAGAAGACATCCACTACATATATAACATCATTTCTTCACTTCCAGATACTGTCTAATTTTGGATTTTATGCCCTGCACGCTGTAATTATACAAGAAATAGACACTTGCTGAACATATTATCAATTCTTTTAACTTTTATACAGAAGGTGCTAGACACTACAACCAGTATCCATTTCACAATCAGCTAACTTCCTGGTTATCAAAGTACTTAATTGCCAGCTACATTTAGATGGACTTCTTGCTTAGATTTTGTCTTTACAGAGATGAAAAAACACTTGTTATAATTTAGTTCCTGTGTAGAATGTGCACTTATACACAGATAATTATGGTATTCATTAAAAATTATCTCTAGAAAGAAAGAATGATCATGGGAAATATGAATTAGGTTATAAGGACTACTGGTATGTGAAGTAATTCACACTTTGATTTATTTTCAGTTTGGAGAGCTCGGAAACTTTTCTATCCATGTTGCTTTACGTAATTTGAGACCTCCAGGTATGTATTAAGTTTAAGGCTTGGACATTGGTCAATGTATTTGAGATTCACAAATGGAGCAAAATTTTTTTTTTGAAACTTGAATGCTCCGGCCGTCAGATCTGAAGGAAAAATGTTCTTAACTATCCATTCTTTGCTTTGTTGAAAATGAAAAATTCTTGGAAAGTTTAAACTTTTATGACATTTTAGGCAAATATGAGAACAAGATAAAACAAAATGCATAATTTTAAGTGCTTCTTTCAAAAGAATGCAAATATTTTTCAGCAGTGTTAGATAAAAAGCTGCAATGCCAGTTTTATTCCCATATGTCCCCATAGCTCTATTCTTTCTATGAACTGAAAATTTTTTATACCACTGTAATGTCTTTCTTCAATTTGTTTGCACATTACTTTGATGAATATTTACATTTAGGAACAAAGGCTAGGAGGATACCTGTAGCTACAAGTAATCCATTGACCGCCCTGTTTAGTTTTGTTTCCTGTCCTAATTACACATATGAGACCCTCGCATGGATCAGCTTCAGCATAATGACTCAGTGCTTACCAGGTATAGGGGAAGAATTTCATTCTTAATTACTTATCAATGATACTGTCATTTTTCGATGTGTTGAAGTCTAAGGGACCATAGAGAATACCACTAAAGACCTTGAACTTAACAAGCTCCAATAAATGATTACCTTCTTAACTTTGAGAAATTTTGTTGGCATTTTAAGATTTGAAATAGTCTTTCTACTGTAATTATGAATCCAGGGTGGACAAAAACATTTGAAAAGGCCATGATATTTTCTTGCATGCTGATAGCTTGGAATTCAAAATGCTGAATGCTTTAAGTACTTTTAGAAATTATATATATTAAACTCAAATTTTGTACTGTCTAATTAGGAATTGCAATGGTTAAAAGAATGAAATTCACAACTTACAAGCTTAATTGAATCACAGTTTTACACAGATTGGTGCTATTTACAAATAATACAAAGTCAAAGATCATGTGAGTAATCTAATTGTATGTGTAATCTTTTATGCCGTCATGGTCAATTATTTATACTCTATCTGTGGCCAAATTATTAAAGTTACATACCTATAATTCAGTGTAATTTCAGAATTAGAGCATGTAAAACAAAAAGTGAATTTTTCTCGTATAGCTGAAGTAATTAACTTGCATAAAAAACATTTTTTGTTGCTTCAAACCCTTGGAGATGTCAAAAATGAAAAGAAAATATTCATAAATAAAGTGTGTATTCCATATATACAACCATAACTTGACTTCGCACATGCGCAGTTTAATCAAAACAAATAGGATGAAGGGAGACTCCAAAAGAAAACAATTTCAGTAAATACTAACTTTAGCAGACTTGAATGCAGGTTTTTTAAGTTATTCGTCAAGTTTACTTACCTCGCCCTCCATGATGCGGCTTCCGAATTGGATCATGTGATAACCCTTTCACTGAATATTCATAAGTTGGTTGTAAACATTCTGTTTACAAACATCGCATTTTAGACAGTCATATTTCACAAAATACGACAAATTTGATCACAACATTTGCAAGGGCCCTTTTTTAATATGTTTTAGGCTTACATACAATGTATATGTAATCAAAATAATTTAGAATAAATTTACCTATGATATGCACTGTACTAGCGAACATAGGTTATACAGCTTTAAAGAAATTACCCAGTAATGAATGTTTTGATAAAAATCAAAATTCTAATAATATTAGGTGAAATAGATTTCACACATAACCATAGTATGCATGTACTGATAGTTTGATATATCTGAGATGAATCATAATGGGTAAAGTAAATTATCAGTACTACCGATGGCTTTCTAAATAACTTGGATATTCGAAGTATTAGAGTTTGAGATATTCAAGTCTGTACATAAATTGATAAATCTTTTAATTAAAACTTTTTCACTAATATATTCATAGACAGAAAAAGAATACAGTACTTACAAATGTTTCTCTTTATTTTTCAGAGAAAACTTGCTATTACATAACTGTAATCATACTTGATGTAATCAAAACTATCATATCCCCCCCAGCAAAGTTATTGAGGCTAATGTTTGACTGCATTTGTCTTTCCATGGACAGAGAATTTCAGGACTGTAACTTGACACTTTATGAGCTTGCCGGGACAAATGTTAGGAGAACTATTGTCCTAGCGTTGGCATCATTCTTGTCATCATCCATAGACAAAAATTTTAACCTGGATCATCACTATAGAACCATTAGAGACAGGGCTTTAATATTTCACATGTTTATTCATTGTGCCAAGACCTTTCATTGGGTTCCGAAAATTTTAGCCTTGTGACCTTGACTTTGAAGTTTGACCTTTTTTTTTTTTAAAAAAACTATATCCTTCTTCATAACTTATGAACAGTAAGAGATAGGGCTTAAATATTTCATGCGTATATTTCTTGTGACAAGACCTTTTGTTACACATCAAAATTTTTTATGTTTTGATCTTGACTTTAAGATTGACTTACTTGGACAAAAACTTTAACCTGGGTTGTAACTTCAGAACAATTAGAGACATGGTTTTAATATTTCACATGTGTATTCCATTTGCCAAGATCTTTCTTTGGGTGCCAAAATTTTTTCATGTATTTGATATGTGTATTCCTTTTGGTAACACCTTTCATTACATGTAAAAAAAATTTGCATTTTGACTTTGGCCTTGAAGATTGACTTGTTTACAAAAAACTTTTGCTATTTAAATTTTGTTGCCACTGGCGAGCTCTGTTGTCTTCTGACAACTTTAGTTCAATCCATAGTCATGATACTTTGCACATAGGAGCCCATAAACATAGGAGAATCCCAATTATTAGTGTGTCAAAGGTTAAATGTTAAGGTCATATGACTATATTAATTCTTTTAAAACTCTCTCTGTACTTTAGCTCAAAACCTTTTATCCTTGAGTCTTGATAGTTCACACAAAGTATATCCATGACTGAAGGAAACTCCTAAATGTTTTAGGTCAAAAGATCAAAAGTCAGTGTCAAAGGACTTCAACCTAGAGTCTTGATACTTTACATATCATATTTCACAGTCACCTGTAACTGAAAGATGTCATGAGTATTATCCATTGTCGTATCTCCAAGGATAATATGACGTTGAGCCAACTGCCAAATTTGCTGTTGTGTGACATTGCTGCTGTTGGCACACTTCTAGTTGAATCTATTCTATAGCATTAAAATAGTATGACCGAGAACAACTTTCTATTTTTCCCAACTTGGCAAAGGATTCATGTATTTGATTTTGATGTGTGATTAGAAGCTAAGTCATTGGCATATTTGCTAGATCTGTGGTCTATCCAGACATTCAGAGTTTGAGATTATATAAAACTAAAATCTCTAAATCATGGATATTATTCAGGCTTTAGTTATTTCCTATTCCTAAAAGTTTATTCCTTAACTAATAAATCATAATTCTGACATACCAATGAAATGAAATGAAAATTCACATACCGGTATAGTATTATACATCTGAAAAATGTGACTTCAATGTTGGCATATTTCTTATTGCAGCTGCCCTGTTTACAACTGTTGGATTTTATCAAATGGCAGTATGGGCTCTTGGAAAACATAAGAATTACAAGAAAGAATTCAAGGATTATCCTCGAGGAAGAAAAAGCATTTTACCCTTCTTACTTTGAAAATCAAGCTATCTTAATGTAGTGAAGGAAATCCAAAGACATGTAGAACAAAATCAAATTCCATTCTAAACTTCTTACTATGTTTTATTCATCAGAATTTATATTGGTCATCTTAATTGTACACCATGAATCAATCATTTGCGTGTAGTGGTAATTTTTTAATGAGTTTATGTTAATTCATGAACTGTTTTAAATTACAATGTATTTTACTTGCATACTTTTGTTATTGAAGGTTTAATAAAGATCAAAGCATAATGAGTTATAGTTTATAGTCTTGATTTTTTACATCTACTAACTGTAACCTAATTATGAATTTATGTCTTTGATTACTCATTTTATCATTGTTTTTTATATACTTTTTGTGCATAGGAAAATACAAACAGGGTTAAGAAAATATGTTCATTCATTATTGGATTACAGCAAGCCTATGGTTTTAGGAAAAGTATGAGTAAGCAAAGATGTAAATTCTTTATTAGGTTATACTAATCCTGTGTGTATTGGAAAAATACAAATATAAGCAAAGATGTTGATTTATTATTGTGTAATGGTAAGCCTGTGATTTCTTTCATATAAATAAAAAATTAATTTTAAGTACATTTGTGTGTGTCAGTGGTTATACACTTATATGAAATTTGGTTTCTGTTGATGATTGACCATTGGTTTGTTGCACCATGATCTCCTGGTACATTTCTGATTGGGAAGCTCTTTTTTCTGATTGCTTTACAAATGTTTTTGAGAGATTTTTCTCAAAACAGCAGTTTGAGACTGACTGACTTCTAGTTGAGGCATGTGTCCTAGCTTCCTTCACCCACCCTCAGCCATACTAAGTGATAAGGTTTTGGAGAATGGCAAAAGAGGAATGTGTGTTTCATTATTGAAGTTTTAGCTGCAAGGTCATAGGAGATCAACATTTAGACCTCTTCCTTTTTGAGTTTATATGGATTTGAGATTGTTGAAATTGTTAATTGTATTGATATGAAGAAAAGTTGATTATTAACATCATAATGCTTTTAAAGTCTTGAAGTAATTTCATGTAACAATGATTTTAACCCCAGTGTTAAAGAGTTGATAAGCTATATTTCAAATATGCTAGGCCCAGCTCAAGGCTGGATATGCAACCAACATTCAACATTAGCTTTAAAGAGATACTTGCAGAGAATTCAATGCAAAGCAAATTTTTATTTTTAATATATTATTGTGTTTGTTAATCTGACAAAACCCTATTTCCCACGACAAAATCAATCAAAAACATGTATCATAGGTACGGTAGATAAATAATCCTATTAGGGAATTCCTAGTTACTTAGTGTTGGTAATGATATATGAAATGTAAGGAAAACCTAAGAATAACTTGGGGAAAGCCTTACCTTTAGATACATGAGGGAACCTTATCACCACATAACATTATTCATTGAATTTTCTTAATTTTGGTATAGATGCATGAATGGGTGTCTTTGAAGATTGACTGTATTCATCATAGATCTAGATACATTGCTTAAACATTTACCTCATTTAAAGTGTAGAACTGGGGCCAGTTGTTCAAACTTTTATCAGTGGTTAAGCTAACCAATGGTTAAATTTCATGTGACTATATCAGCTACTAAAATCTGTCACAGTTTGTGTTTAGTCACTTACCAAATGCATTGTTCTCGATGTGGGCATTTTTATGTGGGCAACTTGGGTCATAAATGTATGATATCATAACAATCACAAAGTGCACATGTATGTTGATGTTATTGTAGTTGCGATATTCCGTATTGAGAATACTTTAAGTCATGGCTTATTGTGTATTGGTTTGTAGTATATGTAACCAGTATTGCAATGTAACTTACCTATATGAAAATCTTACAAGTCAAAATTGGTGTCTGTCAAACTTTAAGCACTGATGTAATATTGGAAAGTTTTAAAAAATGATTGATGTTCCAACCCAATTAGACTTTAATGACTTGTAAGATTTGGATGGAACGAGGGATCGCCAGATCCAACTTTAACCACACCCATTACGTATAGTTTCTTTATGACATCACAGTTAAATTCATGTTTGATAGGCATTTATTTTTGACAATGGAAAAGGGTGCAATGTCAGACTTGATGATCAGTCAACTACAATACATCGTGGTCTGAAAATAGGTGATTAGTGGATAGTGGATACATCCAGGTTTTCTTATGTTACAATGTTGGTATAGGTATCGCTGCTTAATTAAGCCCCCTATCCCCTCACTCTTGGTCCATTCCTTCTTTGTCCAATCTCTCTAGGTATAAGAGTGAGGAGCTAAGCAGCAATACTTAGACCCTGAATACAATTTCTATTGGCATGAATTTACAAGTTCAGAATTTTTTGGTTTACCTGTACCTAAGGCTTCTTCACATGAGCAATTTTCATAAAGGTCACATCATTGGCATACAGCATTTTCTGTTGGGAAACGCACTGGGATAGGCTAAGACTAATTTTCTTTTCATTGTCGGACCCTACCAAGCGGCAGGGATTTACCTATAAAATCTGGATTTTAATGAAACTTGGTGAGGACTTAGGTTTTCCAACACGAATATGACGTCCAATTTAACTTAAATCTTCGTCTGTTAAATGTATAAACTAATTTTTATTCAATTTGTATTTAGAAAAATATTCATTAAAACTTCAAATTATGAAACGTAATCAATTTATACTTTTATATATTATATACATTTATAATTCATATTTCAAACAATGAAAAAAGAATTCCTCAAATTACAAGAGAAAATTACATGTGTATTTTTTAAGATAAGGGAAGTAACTCTTATAAATTGCGTTATGCTTATCCAACAGTATTCGTTTATGTTTTAAGATCAGTTGCGGATTTAGAAGGGGGGGAGGGCGGGGGACCGGGCCCCCCTTTTGGTCACATATTTACTAGTAAAAATCCAGATCTTGCACAAAAATTGGCTGAGAAGTTTGGCTAAAACCCATTTGCCCCCCCCCCCCCTTTTCTTTTCGGAAATCCTGGATCCGCCACTGAAGATTATCCATGTGTTTGTTTTATTTATTATACGAACACGAGTAAGAAAAGATGTAAATTTATTATTGCATTACAGTAAGCAAACGATCTCTAAGTCCTACTTCCCTGTATGTATTTTCAAATTTGTATTTTCGGTTGTAATGCCGATTCCAGTGCTGTTAACGTACATTGAACACGTGCATGTTTTTTCAACACAAACGAACACTGGTAAGAAATAATTAACAATAGAAACCGATTATTTCTTTACGCCATTGTTCAATGAATAAAAATCTAACTTATCACGTACAAGGCAAAACATTATTTTCTGGATTTCCGTGTTCGGCGTATTTATTAAAAGAGAAATCGTTTGGTAGTCTCCCAGAGTGAAATACTTTGAACTTTTTTTGATTTATTTATCATTATGAACACATATGATAAAGACATACAATACATACATGTATAGACAAACACAATGTTACACTACAACTTTCAAACATATCACACTCACTGACACTTTTCATCCTGTAAGAATACCAAGAAGATCAAATTGTATATACACATATCTACATCCATTAAATATGTGTACCAATACACTAATGACTGTATTAAAAAAATTAAAGGTAAATGCATTATATAGATGTAAGTAAACCAAAAAAATTTTACAAAATCATTCTTATCAATTAACATGATAACCTATATACATTATGCAAATGCACAAATGCGCTGTATAATTTTCGACATTATACATTATATATCAAGATTTTTTTATCTATTATCTAATAAAAACAGTAAAATTTCCCCAATTTTTTTTTACTAAATTTTCTCCATTCCATATTTTTCAGATGGATAAATTTATCAATTTTCAAATAATTTTCAATAAACCCTTTTGCACCTGTAAAATCGGAATGCAGTTTTTCATTTTCTGATTATATATGTATCTTTTAATTAAACAAATTACTAAATTGACAGAGGTTTTTCTATCACTTTTGCCAAAAACAATACCAGTCTTATCAATGTTAATATCAATAACAAAATCACTTTTCATACATGTAACAACATTTCCCCATATTACAGATATCTTATTACATGACCAAAAAAAATGTGAAGAATTGTCTCTGTTTGGCTTTTACAAAAAGTGCATAAATTTGAATTTAGAAGATCTATCTTACATAATAAGGAATTTGTACCTAAAATTCTATGAATTATTCTATATTGAAACCATTTTAAGGTAATATCATTTCCTAAATATTTAATTAAATCATTTTGTTCGTGCCACCATTTTCTGTCAGGATAAAAGTTAATTTCACTTGGCCATTTTTTTCACTCTTTGGTATATGATATATATCATTTATAAAGGTATCATAAATAATACCTCAATGAATTTTGGCAGAAATGGAATGTTTGTATTTACATATGTCATATCAATTTCTTCAAGTATACCATGAATACATTGTATAGTATGTGGTAAAAGTAGGATTAAATCCAAACTTATTACAGGAATCAACATACTGTAAAATATTACCATTGTCATTTAAAAATCATGTATGTATACGATACCTTTTTCGAACCATTGTTTATAGTAAATTAAATTTCCATTTACTTTAATTTTATCATTGTACCAAATGGATTCAAAGGCTATATCATCACGTTACAAATATAACTCTAAATTGATGGAAATATATAAATACGTCTTTCCAAAAATTATTTGTGGTTTTATTAGCTAAATTCCTGAAATATGAGCAATCAAGATTCAAATGATGTTTAAAATTCTTTGGAAGTACATGTATGTCCTGTAACAGTCTATACCATGAGGTTTCATGTGCATATGTTATAATAATCCATATGTTAATCAGCGTGTTCATGGCATGATCACTTATCAGATATGGCTACTAAATCCTGGAAACGGATCAACATTTTTCGATTATTAAAATTTAGACTAGACAGGAAAACTCTCGAAATTATATATTTCTCATTTATTCGGCCTTGTTTAGAGTATGCAGATGTAGTTTGGGACAATTGTACCGTCACAGAAAAACAGGAAATTGAACAAATTCAGTATGAAGCTGCATATATTGTCACTGGTGCAACAAGATCTTGTTCCAAAGCAAAATTACTTGAGGAGACTGGATGGGAAAGTCTTGAGCAAAGACGCTTTAAGCATAGATTGATTACTTTTGATAAAATGATTAACAAAGAAGTCCCCTCCTATTTGTATTCACTTATTCCACAAAGTGTTCATCAGGTCAGCCAAAGAAATTTGAGGTCAAGGTCAAATCTTCAAACACCAGTATGTAGGTCGAACCTGTACCAAAATTCTTTTATTTGTAAAACTGTAAAAGATTGGAATGCATTATCAGATTGTACAAGAGACATACGGTCCATTTCAGAATTCAAGAGATTTTTAGACAAAGATAAAAAGAAAGTTCCAAAATATTTTTATTTAGGAGAACGTAAAGGTCAAATATTGCATGCTCGTCTTCGATTGGGTTGCAGCTGTCTGAATGCTGATCTGTACAAAAATCATCTACGTGATGATGACAACTGTGTTTGTGGTCTCCCGGAAACGGCAAATCATTTCTTTTTGGAATGTACTAACCATAGTGAATTACGTAATAGAACTATCAATACATTATCAGTTCAAATAAACATAAATATCTTGTTATCAGGTTGTCCCCTGTATGATGATGATGTAAATGGAGAGATATTTGCTCAAGTACAAAATTTCATTATCAATAGTAATAGATTCTATTAAGTAAATCTTACAGACATGATCACACGAAACTTGTCAACTTCCCACTCTTTCATCAATATCATTCATTTAATATCAGGGCCTTTTTTCCACTTAAATAAAATCCGGTAAATAGAGATTGAATTTCTCATTTCTCATGTGATTAGCATCCACTACCTTCAGCCTGTACCCTTTTCCTATATTTATTTTTTTTCTGCTTTCTTTTGTCCCTTTTTCTTTTTCCAGCTTTCGTTTTCCCCTTATTGTTATTTATAAGGTTTAAACGAGATGATAAATGTAAGCATGAAATTAATACTCCTGAATTTTCATTTATGTATTTGTATTATATATAATGTTGGCCAATTATATTATATATATTAGTAATTTCATGTTCGATTTCAGGAGAGAGCTTTATATAAGTCCAAGACTTGTTGCTCAATCCTATATATATGTGTTATGTTATATAATTCATGCAATTTTTTAAATAAATATTGTTTAAACCAATCAGTGTGTGACGTTCAAGTAAAAGTCTGCATAAGGTTGTAGAGGGGCCAAATACAAGACCTATAGTCTTTTTGATGATCTCAATGTCATATTGTCTATTTAGAAGACGTTTGACTATTTTATTACATGATAAAATAACGTTATTGGAGCCTTTTACTTTCCTTAGTTTATATACGAGATCGCCGTAAAAATTAGGATTGGAAATTCCATTGGATACATAGTGTTGAAAAGAAATATTTCTAAATTTAGACAGAAGTTCTGACTAAGATCAAAAGAATTTGCCGAATGTTTTTCTAAGCTTGTGATATCTGTAACCCTGAGTTAAAAGTTTAGGAGTAATTTGTAAATTTCGTTTATGAAAGTCCAAAACATCGGTGCAGCCTCTGACAAATCAAAATAATTGAGATATATAGATACCATATGATGGGAGTCAAGGGACATCGCCATCCAAGTAAGGAAAATTTACAATAGGAAATCCCAAATCCTCACGTTTATCATAAATATTATTATATATTTAGGTGGTTGATAATTTTGATGTTCAAATCTAAGAAAGGTGTAGATTTATCTCAAGTATTAGCTTTATTCAATCTGAGCTCTCGTGGATATATTTCTGATATAAATTATTCGAATTCAGGGTTATCGATAACCAAAATGTCATCCAGATATCTGCAAGTATTATTAAATCTGTCAATGAGGTCGAAACCTTTTGATTACGTTTTATATATTTTGAGAATTCCAATCATTCGGCCACGAGCATCACTGAAGAGACATAATTTGTCGAAATGCGCATATGGTGCACAAAATGAAAAGGTATATATGTTCTATATTTATTTTAATTACCTGTATTAATGATGCGCGGATCCAGAGGTTTTGTCGAGAGAGGTCCATCCGCAATGAATTTTCCAAGAGGGGGTCAATCCATGTTTTTGTGTTAAAATTTTACATTGAAAAATAGCAAGAAAAATTATGTTCAACGAATCTCTTGGTGGGTCCAGATCCCCGGTCCATCCCTCTGGATAGGCGCTGACATGTAAGGGAAGGGATGGATTCAAATGAAAAGGCCATCGCATAATATACTCTCTATATGACATTAAATATGGAAGGTGACTTAACGTGGTAAACTTTCAATACCACATTACATATGACAGGCGACTTCACTTTTAAACTGACTTTTCATACAATATATAAACTATGGGAGGGGAATCTATCTGATAATCAGACTTTCTACACAACATGAAGTATAATATGTCACTTCAGCTGATATACTCTCTATACGGCAGTGTATATTGGAGGTAACCTAACCTGACAGACTTTTTAAACGGCAGTTTATATAGGAGGTGACTTCACCTGATATACTTTTACAAAACATTTATGGAATTTGACTTCACCTGATAGACTGCTTTACGACAATATATATTAGAAGTGACTTCACCTAATTGACTTTCTATACGACAGTTTATATGGGAGATGACCTCACCTGATAAACATACAGCAACATATATAGGAGATGATTTCACCTGAGAGACTTCATACGGCAAAATATATATAGGAAGTGACTTCACCTGAGTGAGGCATTCTATACGACAATATATATAGGAGGTGACTTTATCTGATAGACTTTCTATAAGACAGTATATATGGGAGCTGACTTCACCTGATAGACTACATACGGCAACATATATGGGAGGATTACTTCACCTGAAAGACATTCTATACGGCAGTATATATAATAGGTGACTTCATCTAATAGACTTTCTATACGACAGTATATATAGAAGGTGACTTCACCTGATAGACTTTCTATACGATAGCATATACGGGAGGTAACTTCACCTGATAGACTTTCTATACGACAATACATATAGGAGATAACCTCACTTGCTAGACTTTCTATGCGACAGTATATATAGGAGGTGACTTCACCCGATATTATTTCTATACGAAAGTATATACAGGAGGTGACTTTACCTGATACTCTCTATACGACTATATATATAGAAGATGACTTCAACTAATAGACTTCCTACAGCAACATATATAAGAGATACATTCTATACGACATATATAGGAGGTGAGTTCACCTAATAGAATTCTATACGACAATATATATGGGAAGTGACTTCACCTGACAAACTTCATACGGTAACATATATAGGAGGTGACTTCACTTGATAGACATTCTATACGGCAGTATATATAGGAGATGACTTCACCTGATAGACAATCTATACGACAGTATATATAGGGGGTGACTTCAACTGATAGACTTTCTATACGACAGTATATATGGGAGGTGACCTCACCTGATAGACTTTCTATACGACAGTATATATAGGAAGTGACTTCACCTGATAGACTTTCTATACAACAGTATATATAGGAGGTGACCTCATCTGATAGATTTTCTTTACGACAGTATATATGGGAGGTGATCTCACCTAATAGACTTTCTATACGACTGCATATATAGGAGTTGACCTTACCTGATAGACTGTATACGACAAGTAAATATGAGAGGTGACCTCACCTGACTTTCTACACTACAGTATAACAGGGGTGAGTTCACCCTGTAGACTTTCTATACGAAAATATATATAGGAGATGACCTCACCTGATAGACTTTCTATACAACAGTATATATAGGAGGTGACCTTACCCGATACTCTTTCTATACGACAGTGTATTTTAGAGGTGACTTCACCTGATATACTTTTGATACGACAGTATATATAGAAGGTGACATCACTTGATAGACTTTCTATTCGACAGTATATTTAAGAGGTGATACTCTTTCTATACGACAATATATATGGGAGATGACCTCACTTGAATGACATTGCGATATGCAGTATATATAAGAGGTGACTTCACCTGAAAGAATTTTTATACGACAGTATATATAGGAGGTGACTTCACTTGATAGACTTTCTATACGACAGTATAGTTAAGAGGTGATTTCACCTGAAAAACTTTCTATACAACAGTATATATAGGAGGTTACTTCACCTGATAGGCATTGCTATAGGCAGTATAATTTAGAGGTGACCTCACCTGATAGACTTTCTATACGACAGTATATATAGGAGGTGACTTCACTTGATAGACTTTATATACAACAGTATAGGTAAGAGGTGACTTCACCTGAAAGACATTGTTATAGGCAGTATATATAGGAGGTGACCTCACCTGATAGACTCTCTATACGACAAGTGCATATGGGAGGTGACCTCAACTTACTTTCTATACGACAATATATATCATCAATATCGAAGAAGTACCAAACCGTTAATCATTCTCAAAGTCCAAGGACAGATACAAAATCGTGTAAGTTTCAAAAAGAAACTGTTGTGAACCCCGAAATACTGAAAAATTCCGAGGTGAGACCAGGTGCCCGGGGAGAGTAAGCGTCTCCTGTTTGCATGCATCACCCGTCACAGCAGTTCTGTGAACCCCGAAATACTGAAAAATTCCGAGGTGAGACCAGGTGCCCGGGGAGAGTAAGCGTCACCTGTTTGCATGCATCACCCGTCACAGCAGTTCTGGAGATGATATAGGAGATGACCTCTTCTTTTTCCTGATAGACTTTCTATACGACAATATATATAGGAGATGGCCTCACCTGATGCTCTTTCTATACGACAGTATATTTAAGAGGTGACTTCACTTGATAGACTTTCAATACGACAGTACATATAGGAGGTGACTTCACTAGATAGTCTTTCTATACGACGTCATACATAGGAGGTAACCTCACCTGAAAGACTTACTATACGACAGTATATATGGGAGGTGATCTCACCTCATAGACTTTCTATACGACAGTACATGTATATATAGGAGGTGATACTCTTACTATACGACAATATATATGGGAGATGACCTCACTACATATCAAGCCGGCGTGGCCTAGTGGTATCGCGCTGGGCTCCTAATCGGGAGGCCAGGGTTCGAGTCCCGCTCTGGTCATGCCGGTGTTCTGTCTTTCGGATGAGACAGTAAAAACCGAGGATCCGTGTCGTGGTATGCATGGCACGTTAAAGATCCCTCACTGCTTCGGGTGGGTCCGTTGCATAGGTCAAAATTTGTATGCCCCGCATCAGGCAGATGCTGTCACCATATACGTGAAATGTTCGTGGTGTGACGTTAAACAAAAATTAATCAATAATCATTACATATCAAAACATTTTTGAATTTTGACTTTGGCCTTCAAGATTGACTTGCTTAAAAAAAAACTTTTGCTATTGAAATTTGGTTGCCACTGGCGAGCTCTGTTGTCTTCTAACAACTTTTGTTCAATCCATAGTCATGATACTTTGCACATAGGAGCCCATAAACATCCCAATTATTAGTGTGTCAAAAGTCAAATGTCAAGGTCATATGACTATATTAGTTCTTTTAAAACTCTTTCTATACTTTAGCTCAAAACCTGTTATCCTAGAGTCTTGATAGTTCACACAAAATATATCCTTGACTGAAGATTTCTCCTAAATGTTTTACATCAAAAGATCAAAAGTTAGTGTCAAGGGACTCTGATCATTAATAAATGTGTTTAATCTTAATGCCTTTCCAACCTAGAGTCTTGATACCTTACATATCATATATCACAGCTACCTGTAACTGAAAGATGTCATGAGTATTATCCATGGGTGTATCTCCAAGGACAATATGACCTTGAGCCTACTGCCAAATTTTTGTTGTGTGACATTGCTGCTTTTGGCACACTTCTAGTTGATTCTATTCTATAGCATGAAACTAGTATGACCGAGAACAACTTTCTATATTTCCCAACATGGCAAAGGATTCATGGATTTGATTCTGATGTTTGATTAGAAGCTAAGTCATTGGCGTATTTGCTAGATCTGTGGTCTATCCAGACATTTAGAGTTTGAGATTATATAAAACTAAAATCTCTAAATCATGGATATTATTCAGGCTTTAGTTGTTCCTGTTCCTAAAAGTTAATTCCTTAACTAATTAATCATAATTCTGATGTACCAATGAAATGAAAATTCACATATAGTATAATACATCTGAAAAATGTGACTTCAATGTTGGTATATTTCTTATTGCAGCTGCCCTGTTTACAACTGTTGGATTTTATCAAATGGCAGTATGGGCTCTTGGAAAACATAAGAATTACAAGAAAGAATTCTTGAAAGGATTATCCTCGGGGAAGAAAAAGCATTTTACCCTTCTTACTTTGAAAATCAAGCTATCTTAATATAGTGAAGGAAATCTAGAGACATGTAGAACAAAATCAAATTCCATTCTAAACTTCTTACTATGTTTTATTCATCAGAATTTATATTGGAGATCAACATTTAGACCTCTTCCTTTTTTTGGTTTATTTGGATTTGAGATTGTTAAAATTGTTAATTGTATTGATATGAAGAAAAGTTGATTATTAACATCATAATGCTTTTAAAGTCTGACTTTAACCCCAATGTTAAGGAAAAGATATTAAGCATAATTTCAAACATGTTGGGCACAGCTCAAGGCCAGAAATGCAACCAACATTCAACATTAGCTTTAAAGAGATACTTGCAGAGAATTCAATGCAAAGCAAATTTTTATTTTTAATTTATTATTGTGTTTGTTTATCTGAAAAACCCCCATATTTCCCACAACAAAATCAATCCAAAACATGTACCATAGGTAGATAAATAATCTTATTGGGGAATTCCTCGTTCCTTTAGTGTTGGTAATGGTATATGAAATGTAAGAAAAACCTAATGATAACTTGAAGAAAGCTTAACCTTTAGGTACATGAGAGAATATTATCACCACATAACATTATTCATTGAATTTTCTTAATTTATAGATGCATGAAGGGGTGTCTTTGAAGATTGACTGTAATCATCATACATTGTTTAAACATTTACCTCATTTAGAGTGTAGAACTGGGGCCAGTTGTTCAAACTTTAATCAATGGTTAAGCTAACCAATGGTTAAATTTCATGTGACTATATCAACTACTAAAATCTGTCACAGTTTCTGTTTAGTCACTTACCAAATGCATTGTTCTTGATGTGGGCACTTTTATGTGTGCAACTTGCGTCATAGATATATGATGTCATAGTTAAATTCATGTTTGATAGGCTTGAAAGGGTGCAATGTCAGACATTTGATGATCAGTCAACTACAATACATTGAGGTCTGTTAATATGTGATTAGATTAAATAAAAAGTACATCCAGGTTTTCTTATGTTACAATGTTGGTATAGGTATCGCTGCTTAATTAAGCCCCCTATCCCCTCACTCTTGGTCCTTTCCTTCTTTGTCCATTCTCTCTAGGTCTAGGAGTGAGGGGCTGAGCAGCAATACTTAGACTCTGCATAAAATTTCTACTGGCATGAATTTACAAGTTCAGGTTTTTGTGGTTTACCTGTACCTAAGGCTTCTTCACATGACCAATTTTCACAAAGGTCACATCATTGGCATATTCTATTTACCGTTGGGAAATACACTGGGATAGGCGAGAAGGGTAAGACTTATATTCTTTTCATTGTCGGACCCTGCCAAGCGGCAGGGATTTACCTTCAAAATCTGGATTTTAATGAAACTTGGTAAAGAGAAATGTTTTCCAACACGTCTATGTAGTCCAATTGAAGTTAAATCTTCATCTGTTAAATGTATAAACTAATTTTTATTCAATTTGTGTTTAGAAAAATATTCATTAAGACTTTTAATTGTGAAATATTATCATTTTATATTTTTATAGTCTATATACATTTATAATTGATATATCAAACAATGAAAAAATAATTCCTTAAATTACAAGAGAAAAGTACATGTGTATTTTTTAAGATAAGGGAAGTAACTCTTATAAAGTGCGTTATGCTTATCCAACAATATTCGTTCATCCATGTTTTTTGTTTTATTTATTATACGAACACGAGTAAGAAAAGATGTAAATTTATTATTGCATTACAGTAAGCAAACGATTTATAAGTCCTAATTCCCTGTATGTATTTTCAAAAACGCAGACGCAGCGGTCGTAATGCCGATAGCAGTAGTACTGTTAACGTACATTGAACACGTGCATGTTTTATCAACACAAACGAACACTGGTAAGACATAATTAACAATAGAAACCGATTATTTCTTTACGCCATTGTTCAATGAATAAAAATCTAACTTATCACTACAAGGCAAAATATGTTCATTAATCAGACATTATTTTCCGGATGGATTTCTAGGTTCGACCAACGACGTATATACGTCCCTGGTTCGACGTATTTGGTAGTCCCCCAGAGTGAAATACTTTGAACTTAGTTTTGCATTATTTATAAATACCAACAGAACCAGTGATTTATTTCATAAGTAACGGTGCGCAAATAGTATACCAATCCATGAGTACTTATTTGTAGAGATGAAAAAAATCGTTAATTTGCTATCTTTGGAAAATAAAACTCACTCCACGAATTGAGGGATCGCCAGATCCAACTTTAACCACGCCCATTACGTAGTTTCATTGTGACATCACAGTTAAAATCATGTTTGACGGGCCATTTATTTATGACGCCATCATAAAAATGTGTGCCAAAAGGTGTGATGTCGGGCATTTGGCGATCAGTCAATTGCACGACAGGCAGCTAACAGCTCAAAATTACTAAGTTGGTTCAAATCATTTGAAATTTGACTTCTACCATCGGATTTTCTATCTTGAAGGAGAAGAGGAAAAAACCCCAAATAAACAGTACAAACAAATAAAAGAATACACACACCAAAACCAAAACGGTGCAGTAAATGAGCTTATGTGCTTCGTACCAATAAGGACTTATAAACTTATAAACTATGTAAGATTTTTATCTCGCTGAGAAGAGCTAATTATAATGTCATACCTTTGACATCGTCGGCGTAGAAAACCAAATGATATATATTCAAATGACTACGGCTTCTCTGTGTATAAGAAGGGTGATCATAATTTACACGTGTATGCCTCTTAGGAAGACACATTTTTTTTTTTTTTTTTTTTGCTTTTGTTTTTGTTTTTTTTTTTAACCTCGACTTTGACCTTAGAGTCAATTAATAAAACCCACATAAATCATGAATAATAAGAAATATGGCTTTTATATTTAACATCTAAATATTCCTTGTGATCATAGACCGTTTTTTATGCCAAAAGTGAATTTCTTAAGTTTATAAAGTTGCCCGTGTCTTTCTAATGGTATACTATGTAATTTGTTAGTACATGCCAGACGCCTGTATCTCGAGCTTTAGTCACGAAGTCATACTTGATAATAGAGACTAGATGCTTGTATCTCTAGCTTTAGTCATGGAGTCAGACTTGATTATATAGGCTAAATACCTGTATCTCGAGCTTTAGTCATAGAGTCAGACTTGATAGTACAGACTAGATGCTTGTATCTCGAGCTTTAGTCATTTGATAATACAGGCTAAATGCCTGTATCTCGAGCTTTAGTCATGGAGTCATACTTGATAATAAGTTAGATGCCTCAGTGTAGATCACGAGCTTTATTCACCGAGTCAGACTTATAGATTTACAAGAAAATAAATATCTCAGTAAACGGTACTTACAGTACATTTTATTAAATTAACATTGATTAAATCACTTGATAAAGGCCAAGTGGACGAAAATTTGTGAAAAGAGTAGCTTTTATACCTTATACAACGATTTCCCTGCAGAAGATTTTACATGATTTGTATTATTTTATTATTTATTTTCTTTTCTTTATCTATTACATGATACAGGTCCATGTCAAAACGTACTCAGTTTTGTTCTGGTGTTGTATGATAGTCACCTAGCTATAGCCACCTCCTCTGAAAAATGGCTATATAACAGTTTTTCACTCGACTTTTTGACGTCATATTCAAAAGTTGATTGCGTCTTACGTCATTTTGCGGGAAAAGTGATCATTTCTTCCCCCAAAACGTCAGTCCCGCAATTATTGTGAAAGGGCGTATAGCCATATCAGAGACATATATACACATTTGTCTCTGGTCATATGGTGGCACTATCTGCCGTCTACTTGTCAGATAATATTATATATTGTATCTATCTCTTCAAGGGGAAACTTTTTGTCCGTACGGTTGAAGTCACGTGGTTACACTGGGGCGTGGTTTAATTAGTCGCCGAAGTCACTGCGTGTCTCCAGCTCGGGGTATTGCCTAGAGGCGCGTGATAATCGGGGTATTGGGTATGCCTGTAAAGTGTAGACGCCTGGTAGTCGGGAGGTGTGAACATATTTGGTGTAAACAATGTATGAGGGTAATCGAAAGTACATTATTGTCCCAAATATGAAGATTCTAGTAGTGTTTTATCTTATTTTTTTATTTGATTGGTTATATTACTTTTTAGGGGGTGGGGTGTTTGATGTATTTGTCTGTTTTGATCTCTATTCGGAAAGTTTTATTTTGACAGAGTTTGAGGACATTAGCCGATATTTCTCCCGTACTTTACACAGTTGGGCAAAATTTCCTCCCAATATCCATGGTTCTGCCATACAAATCTGTTTCGCCTTCTGCCCAGACTGACTTCCCGAGTCTTTCTATCTGGATATCGAGAATCATCCCACACAAACTTCTTGTATAGAACCTTTCTCTTTTATGATTACGATGGTGAGCCGGGAGGGACATCTGATTCTGGTCACCACATCTGCCGGTTGCGAGCATCTATCACGCAAGGTGACAAAAGCAATCTTGGCATTCGTGTTCCCTTTCAAGTTGTGGAATGAGAGGCTTCATTGCCGAGCGGTTCGGTGACCACAGGGTCCTCTGTCAAAGTGCTGGCGGAGTATTTATACAGTCCCAGTCTTTGTGTGCAAAAGCCTGCAACGTTTGAAGCTTATCAGGTCATACATTCAAAGTTATAGTGTTCATAGTTGGGTTTTAGAAACAGAATGCTGGAAGAGATTCATATATATTAAAACGCTTTTTCATTATTAATTTCTAATTGCAATTTTTACTTTGTTTTCTTCATTACGTTGATTACTTTTTATCAATTTCCTTTCCTTGACCCTATAAAAACAACGCATTAACATTTTCGAAGAAAACTTAGACCGTGGCTTCACAAATTTTGAAGATCGTTATTTGCGTCCATATTGAATAAGTTTATATCGCATGGTTTCGCATGGTTGACCACAAGTACCCCCGTCATCCGCTCTTGTGGTCAGCGTGATGAATCCATATGTGATTGACAGCTTCAAATTATCGCTATCCGCTAGCTGTCCAAGTAAGAGGCGGGGCTTACACCTTCCCCTTTCAATCTGTCTGCTTTGTGTTTTTAAAATTTGCCATTTACTCTTTCGGTAATCTTATCAAAATGCTACTTCATTCGGACATCATCGTGCTTTTCCTGCGTAAAGGTATTAGTAAAGAGCGAGAATGTTCCGAATGAACGATACTTATACTTCGTTCCTCTACGATATTCTCATCGTAGACTGGCAATGCCTGTCTAGATTTTAAAATTCGCGCAGCGATAGTAAGCAAGAGCAGGTAACTGCAGTCTATTCTCATCGCTCTTCGGCAGATATAGTCACGTGACAAAATATAACACGCCATCTAGTGTTCATTGTGTATAATTTTTGCGAAATTAGCGTGGGTACTTCTTGATAAATCAAGTACAACAACGAAGGTACAATTCATTTTCTTTTGTTATTTATGAAGATTATAACTGTGTTTTGTAGAAATTGCATTCTGGAAGAAGTGCCTTTATTGTTTGAAGTAAAGAATTTCCTCTGACCACTGGATTGTAGATCAACAAACTGTGAAACTCGTTATCGAATGTATCACTATCAAAGCTGAGTGATCTAAAAATATGTTTTAGAAGTCTTATTGGTTTCATTTCGAGATCTAAGTTCTTGCACATTTTTGAATTCCTGATTGACGTTTTCATATTGCAACAACAAATAATTGGTTGGTTGATAAGCGGTATTAGGAGGTTTACGTTGCTTTCAACAATTTTTCATTTACATCATGACACGGAAGCAGGAGGTTACCAACCTCTTAAATTTAGTGGCCCAACCCGGAATCAAACCCGTAATGTAGGCGCCGCAAGTCAAGCGCTTAACCACTACATGGTGTACATCAAGCCTGCCCCTACAACACCAAATAAAGACTAAAGTACACTGATATGTCAGTGAATGAGATAATGTCTTATGAGTGATGAAAATGATCATTGATAACCTCAAGTTAAGCTGTTGTAATTTTTCTTTTTTCATATCCTACTCGTCGTGTGTAAATTTGTATCCCCCCACTCCATTGTGTATGGTGATATTGAACAGTGCACCCTATCCATATAAAAATATTATTAAAATGCAGAAATGATCTTTTCTTTCTTTTCCTTTACTGTGTCTGGCTCCTCTGGAGCATTATCACACATTGGTTAAAAGCCGATGTCGTGTGAGACGGGTTAAAAGTGACATTAAAAACTGGATAAAAACGTAAGCAGCTGATCTAGATGCTGATGGTGCTGATCCTCGTCTTGAAGACCTCAAGAGAATCAGCGGAGACCAGGGTTGGTGGCAGAGAATTCCACAGTACAATGCCAGCTGGGAAGAAGGAGTCCTGGTAACATTTGATTGAGCATGAAGGTTGTTGGAATCTCTGAGTATGACCTCTGGTCCCAGCACGTACAGGCTGCAGTGACGACGATGGTATGTCTATCAAGTGGTTAACAACTCGATACATCATGGTGCAGCGGGTCTTATGTCTGCGTGACTCCAGGGACTCCAGATGAAGATCTTGTAGCATGGATGTTACGCTACTCTCCCTCCTATAGTCCCCAGTGATGAATCGAGCTGCTCTGCGCTGTACGGCTTCCAAGGTGGTTATGTGGGTCTTGGTGGAGTGGTCCCAGACGGATGATGCATATTCTACTTGTGGGCGGACGAGGGTCTTATAGCTGGTCTCTTTGATGTTTTTCGGACAGCAGTTGATGTTCCTCCTCAGAAAAGCCAGGGTGTTGTTAGCTTTTCTGGTGATGTTGTTGACATGGGGACCCCAGGTGATCTTGCTGTCGATGGTAACGCCCAAGTATTTAGCCTGGTCTGTTGTTCCTAGAACATGGCCGTGGATGGAATAGTCGGCGCTGATGATCTTCCGCTTGTTGGTGATTCGGATCACTTCACACTTATCTGGATTGAAGTTCATCATCCAATCTGTCTCCCACTGCTGGAGGTTGTCTAGATCTTGTTGGAGTATTGCAGTGTCTCGCTCTCCCTTGATGGTCCTGTAGAGGAGGCAATCATCTGCAAACAACCTGGCTCTGGACCGGACTGTGGATGGTAAGTCGTTGATATAGACCAGGAATAATAATGGCCCCAACACTGTTCCCTGCGGCACTCCGGATGTTACGGGAGCAGGCTTAGATGACACGCCATCGACTACCACGCGCTGCTGCCTGTCGCTGAGGAAACTCTTGATCCAGTGGAGAGTATGGCCCCTCACTCCATAGTAGTGCAGCTTCATGGCAAGCCTCTCATGGGGAACTTTATCGAAGGCCTTGCTGAAGTCGAGAAGAATGGCATCAATTTGTTGTCTGGCGTTCAATCCTTTGGTGAGGTCATCCAAGGTGTTGATCAGCTGACTTTCACACGATCGACGTTTCCTGAAGCCATGTTGTTCATCGGCTAGGATGTGGTTGGTCTCTAGGTGGCGTATGACTTGGCTGTGGATGATATGCTCAATGATCTTACAGCATACAGATGTCAAAGATACAGGCCGGTAATTAGATGCTTTGGCTTTGTCGCCTTTCTTAAACAGCGGGGTAACGTTCGCTGACTTCCAGTCATCTGGGACTGTCCCTTGGTCGATCGATGACTGAAAAATGACCGTAAGGATAGGGGCGATGACAGTTGCCGTAGTCTTCAAGAACCGTGTTGATATTTCATCAGGTCCACTTGCTTTATGAGGGTTCAGCCCATTCAGAAGCTTCAGAACACCTTTCTCTGTTACTGTGATGTCCGGTGCCGTGTTGTAAGGCGAGTCCCCCATGTGTGGTATGCTGTGCAGGTTCTCTCTCCTGAAGACAGATGAAAATTGCCTGTTCAAGATCTCTGCCTTTTCTGATGGAGCAGAGTGGAGTGTCCCATCATCTCGCAAAGGAGCTATGCCTGAATTGTCTGTTCTCTTACTTTTAATGAATGTATAAAACTTTTTGTTGCTGTTGTCATCCGAAATCATGTTGTTGATGTAATTGTTGTGAGCTGTTCTGCATGTCTCTTTTGTCTCTCTCTGTAGGTGGTGATATCTGTCCCAGTCTCTCTGTCTGTTTGTTGATCTTGCTTTCTTGTGTGCCCTTCTTTTCCTTCTACTTAGTCGTTTTATGTTACGATTGCACCAGGGTTGACTGTATCGTGCTGATGTGTATTTTGATGGAATATTCTTGTTGATGGTAGATGTGCATACAGACTTAAATTCATTCCACAGTGTATTAATGGGTAGAGATGTTTCCCGTTCATGAAGAGTCTGTGAGTACTGCTCCAGATCTGCTGTTATGGCCCCTATGTCTGCCTTAGACCAAGTATGTATAAGTCTCCTCACTGGTCGTCGTTTTTGTGCTGTGATGGTGGTGTCTATGAGGATGACATCGTGATCGCTAAGGCCTGGAAGTGCTAAGCATTTGCTAACTAATGATGGACGGTTAGTAGCAAATATGTCCAGGGTGTTACTTAGGCGAGTTGGGAAATCAATAACCTGTTGGCATCCTATGTCCCTAAATAGGTTGATGAAATCTTGACTGATGGAAATAAGGTACTGATGCCCTTCGATGTTGTCAGTCTTCCAGTTGATGTCTGGGAGGTTACTATCTCCTCCAATCCAAAGTATATGGTCTCTGTAACTTGAGTATAAATGCTGAATGGTGTCACACAGCTGCATTGTGTATTCTCTGTTGTTGTCAGTCGGTCGGTAAATACTGCTGACTATAATAGGCTTAGTGGTTTTTGATGGTATGGATGCAGCAACCATCTCTGTCTGTGTGTTGAGTGGTATTTCTGAGGCATCGATGTTATCCCTCGTTATGATGGCCACACCTCCGTGAGAGCTAGTTGGACGGTCTCTTCTAGCTGCAAACTTGTAGCCTGGTGGCAAGACCTCAGCTTCCATGATGGACGGGTTTAGCCAGGTCTCTGTCGCCAAGACAATATCGGGGTCACATTGATCTAAGATGGACCAGAATTCTTCTCTCTTTGACTTAAGGCTTTGAAAGTTAATATTAAGTATTCTCACTTTCTTGTCTATATAGTTGTTGGTGCTATGTTTATGGGTCTTAGCAGGTGAAGATGTAGATACTGGGTTACTAAACGACAAATCGGAGTTATCAAATGAGCTATCTGACTTCGGTGTAGACACATCGCTAGTAGTACTACTTATTGATAGTGACTCAAATTCCATGAACAAGCTAGTGTTGAAGTTAGGTATTCCGCAGCTGCAACAATACCAACTAACATCCGTGATCTCTAGTGGTTCGTACACTGCTGTAACCATACCAAGACAGTCTTTGTGATACCACACCTCACATTCAGTGCATGCCACTGAGCGCACTGTTTTGGACCAACGCACTGCTTTGCCACATATCCCACAAGGGTATTTTGGTGTACTTGGGCCAGGGTTTGGGTGGCAATCTGATGATATGAGTAGTAAAATACCAAAGATGTAACTAAGGTGACTCTTCATAGGTCTCTTGGGCTGTTTTGAGAAGAGATGTTTGTGTGTAACGTTTTGACTGATGTTAAGCACATTTGACGCAAATCTAAGATCCTCCCATTTACTACTTGGATCTATGATACTTTCATTATAATCATGAAAGCTGAGATGATTGATAGCAATTGCCAGTATGACCAATGATGGTAGTATACTACTGTGGAAATGCATTCCAAGTTTGTGAGGTATTATAGTAGTGTACTGCTACATCTTAGCACCAGCCTAAGCACCATAAATGACATTTAATTTTATTAGATGAAAAAAGGACTAAGAAACATACTTATTTAGCGTATATTATAACTGCATTTGTATACCTTAGTATTATGTCACTCTATTGGATATTAACCCTAGTCATGCTGAACCCGGAATATTCTGGGAATCGAATATACGTGCTGTGAGCTGACCCCTGAATATTCTGGGTAACAACTAGGTCGACTATAGCTTATATTTAGATCGATTTATAGCCTTCCAATCATTGTAAACGTCATAAAAAGACTTTCTATAAATGGAGACAGATTTCCTTTCCTCAAAAAATTCCATGATGTCACCTTAAATTTAGTTCGTATATTAAGATGCGGGAAAAAGCGAGATCAAAATTTGAATTTCGAAATGGCAGATTTATAAACACAACTCAATTCTTACTTCAACGATGATTACTTTGAACGATGATAGTGATGTGGAAATTAATGCATTTAATGTCGCAGATATAATTGAAGACAATGATTACGAAAAAATACAAGAACGGGTGATTTCATGAATAATTGACATGCACGTAATGGCGGCCGGCCACATGTTGACCTGGGATATTACAGTATATACGGAAATGCCTGCAACTTAAAGCATACCCACGTTTTTTGGTAATTGAGTTTTCACAAAAATAAAGGGAGAAATGAAGGTGTTTACGGACTAATTATAGTGATGCCAATGGGCCTTATTGGTACTGGACAACATGTTTAGTAAACGTAATTCCATTCTTTCTGTCGGTGACCACCAGATATCGACTCTGGCACTTTGAATTATTTTTCATCTGGCTGATACTACCTTACAGGTACAACGTGGAAACCGCAATTTTAATCGGTTATTCAAACTAGTTCAGTTCTGTCATGAGATATACTTCATATACAATTAAATGTTACCTGAGTTTTACCTGAAAAGTAACTACTGGCCTACTGGTGTGTGACTTTTGTTAAATTATTATTTCATATTTCAACATTTTCAATCTGTTTTATTTTATTTTTTAAAATAGATTCATATATTTATTGCTAACTCTAGCTTTTTGTCATTTTACCTGTATTTACCTGCAGTTTACCTTTACTGTGCATAAATTGTGGTCAAACTTTTACAATATTCATAAACTTCAAACATTCCTTAACATTTTGGTATATGATATGTTTATATTATTATGCAAACAACCTTCATAAAACAGCAGACAAAAACATGCTTCTGTTTTTCAAAATACATAGAAAAATATTCAACTCACAGCACCATTTCTGTGTATTTTATATAGCATAACTAGGGTTAAAGCTGGTTTTGCCTAGTGGATAAGGTGCTCGGCTTGTGATCGAGAGGTCCTGAGTTTGACTCCTGCCCTTGGCACACCTGGTGTTCTGTCTTTTGGATGAGACAGTAAAAACGAGGTCCCGTGTCACTGTAGGCTTGGCACGTAAAAGATTCCTCACTGCTTTGGGTGGGTCTGTTGCAAAGGTCTAAATTTGTATGCAATGCATTACACAGATACCGTCATCATATACATGTACATGTACGTGAAATAATTGTGGAATGACATAAAACAATAAACAATCAAATAAATATCCCTCACCTAACTGAAAAAGAAGGACACTCCACACAGTGGCAGATCCATGATTTCCAAACGGGGGCCTACATGTGTATTAGCCAAAATACTCTGCCATTTTTGGTGTCAAGTCTGAATTTTTACTTGTGAATAATTGGCAGAAGGGCCCCCCCTTGAAACCTACCACTGCCATTGAATCACATGATGGGATAACCTTATGATTTTGAGCAGGTTTCCCAGTGCACTACCTTATTTTTATTCATTTGTGACAACATAACTCATTTCAATCAGCTTCATACAAAATGAGGTCGAAGTGTCCTTAGTCAAGTTAGTGTGATACTTATAGATCTCTTACTCACAGCAAAATCTCAGTGAAAATAAAATATTGTCGGACTGACGGACAAGTCCAGTTATATTGATGCCGGTCTGGTAAATAATCTTAAATTTCAGGACCGATTGTCCAGTGGTTTCCAGAAGTGATTTTGGTTTCAAACTTATTTCTAATGTCATCATGATTTACATTTTGCTTTCAGTCTTGTAAAAATTGCTTCGGTCTATTGAATTGTCCAAGTTCACTAGACTGAATGTCTACAATTTCATATTCACTAATATCTTAGATGTGAGTAGGGGTATCTTTCAAGACCTCAGGTCCTTTGATTGTTAGATCTATTCTGGGTAGACTTGTAGATCCAGAAGGGTATCCTCTTTGTGAATAGAAACATCATAGAAGCTGCATAAAATGAAAAAATAAATGTTACAGTGATGAAGATAAACAGAGATTTCTTTTGGTAAAAAAAAAATTCTAATACTTTCTAATCTATGGTAAATTTTTCTCATGTACACACGGTGCATAGATGAGCAATGTAAGCCCATTTTGGCCTCCTTTTTTTGTTGTAATTAACAGTAATACATGTACATGCACATGTAGTAATATAGATTATACATGTAGTAAATTCTGCTATTTCAGGAATTGTGGATTTTTTTCTGGTACAATGGCAGATAGTGATGAAGAATATGAAAGAAGGAATCGAAGAGATAAATTTAGGAGGGAAAGAAATGATTATGATAGACGGGATGAAAGACGTGGAAGAGATCCAAGGGATGGATGGGAAAGAGATAGGTATTATGTATGAACAAGGTCACAGAGTAAATAGTAATAGGTGTAAATACTGAAATTGGCTGGAGAAAAAATCGTCAATCTTTGACATCAGAAATCATGAAAATGGAAAAGGGGTCAGGGCATTGACACCTTATTCAGCCACACTGACAGTTTGTGGCTGAGAAGTCCAACATTTACTGGTAGGTTTTATTTCTACTGATTGGTGTCTTGTCTTACAGATGAAACAGATAAAAACCAAGCTCCCTTGTCATGGAAGATGTTGTCATCAAAAAATCCTGGGGTCTTATTCACAAAGAAACTTTAGTCTAAGTCAAAAAATTGAGACCTAAAATACCTTGTGTTATTATTCTACATGTAAGTATTTGTAGAAAGTTTGTCTGTGAATAGCTTGTCAAATATACTGTTTACAGAAACTTTTTATTAATTCTTAGAATTAAGACATATGTTACCATATAAGTCTCAGTTCTTAGATTTAGACTCAAGTGTCTTTGTGAATAAGGCCACTGTACTGCTTTCTGTTGGTCCATTGCATAGGTTTATGTTTCTGTGTAATGCTTCAGTCAGATGTTGGCACCAAACCAGGGTATGAATGAAGAAATCTTGGCATGGTGTAAATAAACAACAAAAAGAAATCTAACACCTAAATGACTAATATCTTATAGTGAAAATAATCTTTATTTAACAAGGTTCTTCACCAGTCTTGTCTTTTGGTGAGAAGACATTTAAAGTAAATAAATAGAATTATTCAAGGGCAAGCCACTTTATCATTTGAATTTACCAGATAGTAATCAGTTTTAGGTTCTGTGTTCACTATAGGCTTACTTTCTTTCATACATGTATGTTGAGAAAATACAAAGCAAAAGTGTGTAAATACAGAAATTGCCTTTCAGTAGGTCTTCTGGGCGAGCACGAGAGAGCTGGAGCAGTAGGAGCAGAGAGCGACATGATCCTTACAGGGAGTATGATCCTCGTAGAAGGGAGAGATATAGTCCAGGAAGACGAGAAATGAGCCCTCCACACTCTAAACGTATGAGGAGAGAGTGGTAAGCATCAGATACGTCATGTACATCTTCTTCAGGAGCAAGAATCAAGACCACGCCGCTGTAATGTACCAGATTAAATTGAGGCATTTCATCATTAATGTGCAGTTACTGTGCATTACAGATCATATGATTAAATAATATGCAATACCGTATTTACTCGAATATAATACGCACCCGAGTATAATACGCACCCCCCAAAATGACCTCGAAAATCATGAAAAAACGTCTAACTCCGTGTATAATACGCAGGGGGAAAATCCAAAAGAAGATGTCAATTTTGTGTTGAAACAGCATGACCGCGAGCTGAATTTTCTTTGCCGTATACCTTTTACAGTGTAATCGCGTAACGTGTATTATTATCAAAAGCGGCACAGAACGACCATTCTTTATTCATCGTGTGATATCAAACCTTCTCTTTCATTTCATTTACAATCAAACTCCCATAGACTTAAAATGTTTTAACTAGTACCCTCGTCCCAAACGATCGCTTCATTTTTTCTCTCTCGTTAGAATGAACGTGCGTGTCTACTATACTATCAGGGACTTTATGCGGAGATCGCAAATGTTTGTGAAGACAAAAAAATATATATATAAAACTAATGAATGAATGTTATCCAAACTGTCGATGCTCGTGCCGTTACGGTCAAGTAGTTTCACCTGTTGCGTAACTATCGATTAACCAATTAAGGATAAATCATTATATCACCCGTACAATTTGCTAATCAGGAACGATTGCTAAATAACACAGCGCAAGTATTCTGCCACATTGTAGAATTTACTCCTTATATCGCCTTGGGCATTTACTACTGGAAGCAGACAATATACAGACAATACATATATCTCACGCCTCGTGGGTTTGATTGACGGCTTTAGATACTTTAACGGACACACGCATCCCTCTAAATCCGCCACTGAAGCTTAAGCGTGGAAAAAAAAAGTTCCAGATTTCTAACCCTATGTATAATACGCAGTGAGAAAATGAGGGGTAAAATTGGCGAAAAAAAAGTGCATATTATATTCGAGTAAATACGGTAATTTTCTTTAGTTCTTTTTTTTTTATCTTGATGCTTACAGATATTGAGTCATATTTATTTCATAGGGATGAAGGAAGCTATCCAAGTTATGGAGATATGGGAGGTGGGGGTGGTGGATATGGTGGTCCAATGCAGCCCCCACCGTCTTGGGGACCAGGTCCAGAAATGAGAGGTGGACCTCCACAAGGGGAATTTAATCCAGATCAGGGAAGGTACTGAACTTAATTTCCTTCACAGATATCATTAGGAGTTAATTCAAGTTGTATGCATACATTTTACACATAAAGTAGTAAAGAAAATATCTTATAAGGATAATCTTATTTTTTTTCAAAATGCTTCCAGTATCTAATTGTAAATTGCTTGGTAGCAAGACATTATTTGAATCCTGACACTGTAATGTAGGCAAAAAGGGTTCGAAGATAGCCTAAATAGTTTTCATGAGAAACCATATACATACTAAAACTATATAGTTTTATAGTCAAATCAAGGGAAGAAAACACTTAATTCTTGCATGGAGTCAATTAGAATAAAGACCTTGTGAATAAGAAGTGTTTAAAGTATTCAATATTAGGGACAGAACCTGTAGTTGTTAGACGCACACTAAAATATGTTGCCATACTAATTGTTTGTTTGGAACTCCAGAGACAGTGATTTCCCGACACAACCTCCTATGCTGACATTTAAACAGTTTCTAGGGCAACAAGAAGACAATATCAGTGACCAAGACGCAATAAAGAAGTATAATGAGTATAAAGAAGAATTTAAACGTCAGCAAATTAATGAGTTTTTCTTAGCACACAAGGACGAGGAATGGTACGATATAATCCATGTACCTTTGAACATTCTCTCATACATGTATGTTGTGTCAAATTCAGTTTGAAATTAGTCAGTTTCTGTAAGCTAATTATATTGATCTGACAGTAGATTTTCCTATAGCATGAATGGTAATTTATGGACTGCTTGAGATTTAAAGGAACTTTGATATTTTTTATTGACATCAATTTTATATTTATTTAATCTAACTTTTAAAGTCAGACCTTCCTAAATTTTTTTTAATTTTGAAACAAGGTTAATGCTTAAAGATCTTACAAGCAGATGATTATGGTGCATATTCTGTATGTATTGTCTTGACCAAGCAAATTTTTAAAAGGTGGTAGTGGAGTCAGAGATACATAACATATATTAGGTCAATAAGCTTTATTGAAAATTTGGGCTAAATATCTACTTCTTTTATAAATTTGTTTGGACTGGTACATGATCAAAAGCCAAAGTTAGTTAGATTAGTTAAAAACATAATCAAAACCAAATGAAAATCAATACATTTATAATTGGTTGATTCAATGCACTCAGAATATGATCTTGGTCAGTTTTGATTGTCAGGTCTTTTTCACAGTGTGAAGGTGTGATTTTAGTTAGGTTGGTATTAAACTACGATTTCTTTCTTACAGTAGGATTTCATGTTTGTTTGTGTATTTAAAATGTGATTTTCTTACAAAAAGGACAAGTGAAGAGGACAATACATGCATACATTATATATACTTGCATTTCGTTCAACAAGGAGGAAAAACCAAGGAAATGAAAGATTTTTTCGCGGGATTATTATATGCTCGATAGACACACTGCGCACAATGCAGTGTTTTATTCTAATTAAAAAGTGTAGGGTTAGGTGTTAAGGCAACTTATAAATTGCGTGTTCCCGTGAACCAAATGATACACTGGCTGACACAGGTAATTTCCCAGCCAAAAGTATTTCAATTTCTGTTCTATTTGTCATACAAGTTAATTGAAAATTACGTTTTGTTTGTTGTTTGAATTTCTAGAATAACATTTTAGTTCAATATGCGAGGTTTCTAGACAAAAGTCGTTAAGCTCAAAGTTTGAAATAGAAAGTAATTCTAGACAGGAGTTCATGAGCTCATAGTTTAAAATGAAAATTAAAACTAAAGTGCAAACTAAGTGCAAAAAATTTTAGATTAAGCTCAAAATTCTAAAATCTAAAAGCCTCACATTATGTACTAACAAATACAAGTAAGATACCAAACAGTGTTTGATTATAATCACTGTTCTACTTAAGGTTTAAAACTAAGTACCATCCAGAAGAATGTGAAAAGAGGCATGAAGAGATCAGAATGGCTCTCAGAAAGAGGTGTCAGGTGTTTTTGGATCTTCTTGACTCTGGTAGAATTGGGGAATATGGTGTTGATTATGAAAATACAGATGAACTGGTCAAATTGCTGGATGCAGGTATGTGAACAGATTACTTGGTAAGAAAGAAATTTATCAGAAATGTCAGAAATATTATATTTGAAAAGTTGGATTGCATAAATACCAGTGGAAAAGTATTGATTTGTATTATTACTTGTATTATTATCAGTATAGATAGTTTTCAGTGAGCAAAACTTCACATGCATTATCTCCCGTTGTCAGCCATTTTGTGGATTAAAGTTTGAAGTTTTATGCTTTAATCAACAACAACAACCACAAAAAAAAACCCAGACTGAATTTCTTTAAAGCTGTATACCCTATGTTCGCTAATGCAGTGCATATTATAAGTTGATTTATTCTAAATTGTTTTGATTATATATATAAACCTAAAACATATTAAAAAATGACCCTTGCAATATTGTGATCAGATTCGTTGTATTAAGTGAGATATGGCAGTCTAAAACACGATGTTTGTAAACAGAATGTTTACAATCAACTTATCACGTGATCTAATATGGAAGCTGCCGCATCATGGACACTGATGGAAGGCGAAGTAAATAAACTTGACCAGTAACTTTAAAAATCTGCATTCAAGTCTGCAAGTTTTCTTTTGGAGTCTTCCTTCATCATATTTGTTTTGATTAAACTGCGCATGCGCAAAGTCAGGTTATGGGTGTATTTATGGAATACCCACTTTATTTATGAAGTATTTTCTTTTTATTTTGATATCCCCGAGGGTTTGAAGCAACAAAAAATGTTACTAACGCAAAGTTAATAACTTCAGCCATACGAGAAAAATACAGTTTTTGTTTTATATCCCCTAATTTGTGAAATTATACCAAAGTTTAGGGTATACAACTTTAAAATCATCTTTGAAAATATAAATTGCTTACAAATGAATAAATATTAAGATATGATTTATTTTAAAACTATCAATTTCGTAAAAAGTATGAAAACCCTCTCCAAACAGATGTCTTAAAATTGGTAATACTAAGAATAAAATCACTTGTTTGACCCCAGGTATGACTGACTATATGAGGTAACTCATTTAAATTTAGACTAAGTGAAAACTATCTATTAGTCTTGTATTTCCTGTTCCTTAGCTGTAATAAAGATGGAAGGTGGATCTGACAATGACCTTAAGGTACTGGACCAAACAGATGATGATAGAATGGAGGGGAATCGAAGTCGTAATAATTCAGAGTCTGTTAGTGTGGACAGAAGGTCAGTAAATTCAGAATCAATATGTATGTTGATATAAGTACATGTTGTTGTCATTTTTCTTGAGATCAGGGTACTGAATTATTGGGGAATACAAGCTAAATGCTTGTACCTAGTGGAAATTTCAATTAGCTTGTTACCTATTCAAACGAATGAAATTTAGTTCAAGGATTACTTACATTTTTGGCGGTCCTTTTTTGTTTCCCCTTTTATAATATATGAAATTTAATATGAAAACCTTTGCTTGTATAAAAGAACTGATTTTTAGCTCACCTCACAAAGTGAGAGGGAGCTTATGCTATCACTCTGTCGTCGGCGTCTGTCCGGCAATAACTCCAGAATTATTGTAGCTAGGAAGTTTAAACTTCTATGGATGATGTATCTTTATGTGTAGATGTGCATGCCTATTTCAGATTTAGGTAATGGACCTATACTTTCTGCTCCAGTGCACATCTTAGGAAAAATTGAGTAAATGTTAAAAAGTTTTATTTTTTTATTTGGACAGTTAAAAAGTCCAAACTTACACAAATGATGTATCTATACATGCAAAAATGGATGCTGGTTTCAGATTAAGGTCATGACCTATGTTTCTGCTCCAATGCACTTGTTAGGAAAATTTAAGCAAAATATTAAAAAGTTTTTTTTTTTTTGAACAGCTAGGAAGTTCAAAATTGCACAAATGCTGTATCTTTGTATATAGAGTAGTTTCTTGTTAGGAAACTTTGAGCAAAATGTTAAATAGTTTTATTTTTATTATTTGGACAGCTAGGAAGTCCAAACTTCCACAAATGCTGTATCTTTGTATGTAGAGATGGATTTCAGATCTAGGTTATTCCCTATATTTTATGCTTCGGTGCACTTGTCAAGAAGAAAGCAACGTGTGAAAAAGTTATATAATTTTTAGCTCACCTGAGCCAAAGGCTCAAGTGAGCTATAGTCATAGTGCGCTGTCCGTCGTCGTCGTCCGTCGTTAACTTTTTCACATTTTCGACTTCTTCTCTGGAACAACATTGCAGATTTGGACCAAACTTTGTGTAAATAATGTACTCAAGGTCCCCTACTAAAATTGTGTTCGGGATCCAGATTCCCTCAGGGGTGGATCCAGGGCGGGACCAAAAGTGCCCAAAAGGGTACCCCTCTTCAAACATCTTCTTCTCCAGAACCAGTACATAAATGGGGAAACTAATTGCATTTCAACAATCTATAAAGATGGGTAATTACAAATTGTGTTCGGGGTTAAGATCCGTCAAATAGAAATTTACGCTTTTTTGACGTGTTTCTGGACTTAGTCATTTCAATGAAGAAAAGTGTCATGTTTTTCAGTTAATTGATATTGATGATTTCTTAATGACTATTTTGATCATAATTGTGGTAAGGAATATTATTGTGAAAGAATTTTGTCGTTATCTCAATTTTCGGATTTTTTATGAATTTTTTAAGACTTCCAAAAAAAAAGGGGGGGGGGTAGGGTTGGCCATTTTTCACATTTTCAACCTTTTCTACAAAACCACATGAAAGATTTTAATGAAACATGGAATACATGAAGTACTAAAAGTCCTCTATCAATTTGGTAAATTTCATCCAAATTGGTTAACAGATAATGCCACCATGTCTAAAAAGTAGGTCTCACAATGGTACATATACCACTTGGTAATTGAAATATGGAGAGTAGTGGTTCAAATCCAGCTGTGGTCAAAAATTTTTTTTCATTTCTTTACACATCTAAATAAGTTTTTAGATGTTTCTCAACACTCAACATATGAAATTAGGCAATTTTAAGTTAGATCTGGACAATATTTGAAACAATTGTTGTTCATGACCCAGACTTGAAATCAGTCAACAAAAGGCCCCACCTAAAGAAAATGACTAACTTGTTGCCCTAAATGACTTCTTGCAGAGACAAAGGAAATGCTTAATATCAAAATCACCTGAATGGATGTGCAAAAAAGTGTTGTTTTTTATTTTAGCCTGAAATAAAATTTGACATATTTTCAACATCTGTGTTGACTTAGTCACATTAATGCAAAAATAAATGAATTCTTCCTTCATGCATGACTGATCATCTAGGTACTCAGGTGAGAGATATAGGTCCACTTGGACCTCTTGTTTTATTTTGCCAGCTACCAAAGTTCTTGGTTCTGCTTTAGGGATTATATTATGTTTTATTCGCAAATATGCTGTGAGGTGAACTTTGTAATCTTTGATTACTCTATGTTTAAAAGTTTGCAAGCAAATACACCTTTCAGTTTCCTATTCTGTATACATTGAATTGTATAATGGACCCTCTGACAATTTCTTAGTTTTTTTGTCACAACATTATTAAACCTATGCTATCTTTATGATTCTTCTCTTTTCATAATTATTGCCAAAGTTTTAGAATTATTATTAGAAATGTAAAAACTATGAATAAGGTAAAAAGGCCAAAACAAAAAATGCTATATATAGTTTTATTTCCTGCCACTTAACCAAAAAATTGGGGCCAGGAGAGAGTTAAATGTTTTAATTATATTTGGGGGGGTGGGGTTTGGAGAGGTTTCAGTATTATTATACATGTACTGGTAATTATGATAATTTTATACAAAGGGCAGAGTATGGTAACCATTGTCATTACCATAAGTATAGTTTTGAGTTTTCATTCACTCTTTCTAAAAACATATGTTTTATTAGCTTGCCGAGACAATTGTCCGGAAAGTGGTTGTCATACTCCTAGTGTCGTTGTCGAGTAAAGCAATCCATGTCCTTTATTGAAATCCTTGAAATTTACAAAGTTCTAGGGTGGAAAGTCTTCCAAAACTAGGTCAATCGTGACTAAACTAGAAATTAATGGGTAACTCATGAATCTACATATCAAATTTCAAGTCAATATCTTCAATGGTTGCCAAAAAAAGGTTTGGAAAACCAGAGTGTCTTAGACAAATGGACAGACAGTGGAAAACTGCAGTCCCCTTCAGATTTACTTTTCGGGAACTAAAAATTGCATAATTTGACAAAAGCAATGGACAGCACAATCCCTTTGTTGCAGGGGACCCATATTTTTCACAGGTTTTTGATATTTTTTGTATAGTATTTGTCACTCAAGTTTCAGTTTGAAAACATAGAGAGAATTATCCTATTTTGTCCAAGAAAAAAACCCCAACCAATTGCATTAAATTAAGTTCAGTAAATGATGAAAAATAAGTATTTTTACAGCTTTCTTAAGGTTTATTTATCACACCTAAAGACAAGACATATTATGGTATGGCACTGTCCATCTGTCTGTCCGCTATGGGATGTGATTACTTAAGTAAACATCAGTCGTTTTTCATAAAACTTGTACAGAATGCTGTACTAACATAGAGGAAGAGCCCTTCCAATTTTGAGGAAAACTGCCCAGTCTTTACGGAGTTGAGGGACTTTGACTTTTGACATTGATAGGATAATGGCAGTTTCTATTGGACACGATAACTTTAGTTAACATGAGTGGTTTTTCATGAAATTTAAGCAGATTGCTTAAATAATATAGAAGGAAGACACCTTTAGGTTTTGAAAAAAGTCAATAACTTTAGTACATGTAGTCATAAATGGATTTTCATGAAACTTATACAGAATACTATGATAAAATAAAAGAGGATGCATTTTGATTTTGATAATATCACCTTTGTTGGTACAGAGGTATGGGTTTGATTTTTTTTATGCCCCCCAATTTGATAGATTGGAGGCATATTGTTTTTGTCCTGTCTGTTTGTGTGTCTGTTGTCAACTTTAACCTTGACTATAACTTTTGAACCGTGAGGGATTGAGACTTCATATTTGACATTCTTACTCAACTAATGAAACCCTCTCAACTAATGATACCAAGGTCTATGGCCTTTTGACCTTGACAAGGACCTTCACTGTAAAAATAACTTTTTGGACTTTGGTGCCGCCGGGGGCATTATTTAATGTGAAATTATAAGAAATTCATTTCTCACTCCAACTCCTTTTAATTTATATTGGTGCTTAGAATTACTAGTATTTATGTACTTAAATATATGTTACATGTTTTATTTTTTTTTTCTGTACTCTTACATTTCAAATGATTTTTGTCATAGAAGGGAATTTTTTTTTTTTTTTACTTTTTACTGCCTTCATGGATTTCCATAGTATTTCACAAGGATGTTGCCCAGGACTAAAGCATGTGTCATTTTGAGGTCCTGAATAATAATCGAAGGGGGAATGTATCCATACTTTTAATTTTCATCCTTTCAAACTAAGTCAGTGACAAGGATATTATGCCATGCTAGGCATTGCTCTTGTTTGGAATATCTGAATCAAGAGTACATCATAATTACTTATCTAATACTGTTGCCATCGCAGTGTCTGTCTTAATAAAATGTGCTTTAAATCTTCCCTTAGCCCAGAAAAAGACAAAAGAAGAAAGAGTAGAGAATCTACAGATAGGAAACCGGATGTAAGAGTAACAATTCAATGATTATTGTTTTAATTAATTCCTCTTTACATTTTTACCATTTTCACACATGTATTCTGTAACATTTATTCACACATATTTCCATAATAATATTTATTTGAAAGAGTACATGTATTTCAAAATTGATGTCATATAACGGTACTTGGGAATTTGAAGATTTTTCATTCTGCTGATTTATTGCAATAGTTAAAAATGTTAATATTTCAATACTGTTGCTAATACTTTACATTAGGAACCATTGAAATTACCAATATCTGCTGAACAAAAGGAATTGATGAAAAAGGCGCAAGAATTCTCCAAACAGCAGCTGGAGAAAAATGGAAACGATGTTTCGGTGAGTAAAGAATATTTCTTTCTAATAAGATGCATTCTACATGCCAAAACAAAAATGCATACAGATTTATAGAACTTTTAGTATATAATAAAGGGAAAATGTCTTCAAAGGAAAAATCCATTTTTTTTATTCTTCCTCTTTCATAAGCCAAAGGCTGAGAAAAAGCAACGACAGAAACGGGGGAAGAAACGTCATCGAGACAAGACAGAATATAGCTATGAAAGTGGTTCAGAGTCAGAAAGCATAACAGGTTCTGAGTCTGACTCAGAGCCAGCTCCTCCTGGGCTAGAAGAGGATGGTGAAGCACAGATGGATGAAGGAGAAGAACCTATTAACCAGGAAGCTTCTACCAAGTCCAGGGAAGTAGAAAAAGAGAAAAAAGGTGAATAGAATAAGGGACTTCTGAGATACGCATCATTGATTTGATTGAAGTGAAATGTAGGGCATTCTATGTCCAGTATAAAATAGAAAGGTACAACCGTGACCAACAACATTTGCGGAAATTCTTCAAAGTGGTGAAAGAAAGAGTTGTACTGCTGTGATTTTCAATTTTTATGATTAAAATGTGTTTATAAATATTATTGTACAAACAAATGTCCTATTCCACTTTCATTTACTAAAGTTTGTTTTTAAGGTTGTACCCTATTTATACCATACTGGAAATTGAATGCCAAACATTTCACGAAAAAGTATGTAAAATTTGAAGTGACTGTGTATCTTGGAAGTCAGGTATTATAAAACATTAGTGTTAGTAAAGAAGTTAGTATTTTGTATTACTTTTTAATTTCAAAATATATGAAGATGGTGATTTGATGTTGTATCATATACATGTACAGTAAAACCTGTCTTAGTGGCCACCTCTATTAAGAGGTCACCTGTCTATAAAGGTCACATTTTAAATTCCCAAAATCTATGTTTTCCTAAATAAAAGACCTCTGTATAAAGGCCACCTGTCTGTAAAGGCCACTTTTGACTCTTCCCTTAGCTGACCTTAATAGACAGGTTTGACTGTATATGTTTTATCATCATGGTTGTGGCCAGTTTGAAATGATGAATGAAACAAGAGTACCCAGAAAAAACCATGGTCTTTGGTAGGTACATTAGCAAACTGTTTCATATGTCCTTACTCCGAGTAGAAAACAGACTGGACAGAGACGAGAGGATATAGACAATTCACCTTGTTGACATTGAAGGCACACATTTATGCAGATACTGACAATTACTTCTTATCTGAAAAGAATTTTTGATATCTTATGAAAGGAAATGAAGATGATGAAGACAATGATGATGATGATGATAAAGATGTTGACACTAAGGAAAGTAAGGAAGAAAAAGGAGAAGAAAGTGGAGCTTCCAAACCTCGATGTCTCCACAAAACATGCTCAATATTCCTTAGAAATCTAGCTCCTACCATAACAAAACAAGAAGTAGAGGCCGTAAGTAAAAAGACTACATACATGTACCTTACTAACTTTCAGCTTTGTCCATAGATATCAATTTATCTAAGAAGTAATGAGCTTAAGTATTATTCAAAATGTAGCATCATTGGTGTGGTTAACGATGAATAAATGCCGTAAAGCCATGTAAAATTAATTTTCTGTTTCTCAGACACCACCGCGCGCTCAAATTTGGCGCTGACGAGTGGTATTTATTGCAACTACGAGGGAAAAAAAAAAAGCCTTTTTGTCTCTGTTTTGGTCCATTGTTAAATATAAAATATTTATTTATAGAACATGTTTTCCCCTAGGAAAAAGAGAAAGTACTTTGTCAGTGAATAAAACGTTTAATGCTTTTAAACAGCAGGGATCAGGAAGGTTAAGACCCTGCGACATAGTCCCATTCAGATCAAAAATGGTGCATTAAACCACTTACTCTGTGCACCCTTTTGCGTATTTAAATTTCAAAGCAGTGATTATTGGTTCCCTGATGTGCGTTTTCGGTTTTTGACATAAAGTGTCTTCGTAATATCTGTTTTGATAAAGACGCATGATTCACAGCAATAAGATCTTAATGGTGCACCCGAAAACAATCCCCAAAGCCTATCTAAAGCACTTTAAAAGCTTAGCTTCCAGTCACTTATTGCCACTTTATCTAGTGCTAGTGGTTGTTCTAGTGAAGTTGCATGTACTCCCCAGCTGATCTTGAAAAACAGCCGGACCAGTAGCCCTATTTACTAACAGTCGTAACCATAAATCAGGTATTTACGAGATCAACTACGTATTCCTACTTCACGTTAACGCCATTTCACACCATAACGAATTGACGCAACGTACACGTAACAAATTGTAAAAATTTGACCAAGTCACCGTAAATCTGCGCATAATTGCTGGCATATGCTCTGCGCATCACTTGTGTACGTTCTTTGTTAGATATGTGTACGCTGTGCATATGTTATACAAACTGAAATACATCACGTGGCTTATTTATACATTACTTAATAACTGTGTTTCTACATCTCCATAATTGTACCCCGCTTTTCACGAAAGCATGGGGACATTACATCTCATTCGTCTTTCTCTCTGTACGTACTTCTGCTACAAAAACTTTAACCTTGGTCATAACTTTTTAACTGTAAGACGTAGGGCCTTCATATTTGGCATGTGTGTCCCTAATTGCAATACCTTTCTGTTGGTACCAGAATTTTTGACCGGATTGCAAAGCAATTCCGGTCCATGATTTGGCGAAAATCGTCCGTCAGTCCGTCTGCACAACATCAACATTTTGCGTTTAGCATTTACGTTGAGCATTTACGTTTAGCTTGGTTTCTTTCATACCCTAAAGGGTATTCCAACCCTGTGACCTCATAGAAGTTTACATACTGAGAGAAATAATGCCTGACTGTGTATTGGGACTTGTTAGGGATCTGTATCCTACCCCAGATGGCAGGGAATACATGGCATGATAATATCTATGAAATATTCTGTAAATACTGTGACAAATGTGAAACATTCATACATAATGTGTTGTAAGCAAATTAGAAATATAATAATGCAATAAATAATTTCTCGCATTCAAACAAATTCGGAATATAAATCATACATGTTATAGTAAGTTTTGTTATTTCGTATTTCTTTGAACAAGTACGTGCTTTTGTTTTGTTTACATTCTTGTTCTGACCCCAGTAAGGTCAGATTTACCATAAGCAGAAGGAGGTCTAGTTTGAATTTCGTTTGCTTAGATTGTTCAGTATGTAATTTCACTAAAATCAAAGATTTAATTTGAACAATATTTTGGTACATTAGAAATGACACCAGAATGAACACCCATGACAAATTTCAAGGTTTACAAAAATTCTAGATTTCTTAATAAAAAGAATTTTCTTCTTGTCAAATGATCGTGCACAGAAAATGGTCATTTTCAAATTTTTTCCACGCCCACTTCTATTTATACTCACGGTCCCCCTTTAATGTTATTGCAAAGCAATTCCAGTCTATGAATTGGCAAAGTCCATCTGTCCGTCTGTCTGTTCGTCCGCCCGCCATCGTCAACATTTTGTGTTTAGCATTTGCGTTTAGCTTGGTTTCTTTCATACCCTAAAGGGTACTTATGTTAAAGTTGGTAGGTTTGTAGATACTTGAATGTCCTATCCAACCAGTGCAAAAATTTAGTGACCTTGACCTTGACTTTACACTTCAGTGAACACACACTGTTTTTTGCCTTTAGGTCGACCACCTGCAAACATGTATTGTTAATGTTAATGCAAAGCAATTCTGGTCTATAAATTGGCAAAATTGGTCCGTCCGTCCATCCGGCATCTTTAGCATTTGCAATCCGGTCATACCGTCCTTGACGGTTTCTTGTTTATTATTTGACATTGACTGTGACCTTTGACCTACTTCAATGTAACTTTTTAATCATAAGATATAGGGACTTCATATTTGGCATGTGTGTCTGTAGACATGCACAACCATGACTGTATGTCACAGATCACTGCACCCTTACTGATAGAACTCCTAACGCAGGGGACCACAATTCTCTGAATTTGCTTTTTTCAGTCAAAGTTTTAGGTCACATATCTGTATATACATATGCAATGCAATTTCGTTCATGAAAAAATCATGTTGCAGAACTGCAAAAAAGTACTGTTTTTGTCATCTTTCTGTGCATTCAATATAATCACCGATATTTCAGACTACAAGGTCAAAGCATAAAAACTAACAGCTAGTATACAATCTGTGCGTTACAGCACGGTAAGCGTACACTAAGCGAACGTTACCCATTTGTTTAACATAAGGTGAGAGTTCGCCGTGGACACGCCAGTTATACACATATGTGTATAATGCGTTCACTGCGTTCAGGTCGTTTGTCAGTATACCTTGAGAATTTTTGTGCATGCAAGGAATTCTCGACGTACAGAACGAGCTGTGACGTAGAAGTGCATACAGCGACGAACTCAAAACGCTTATGTAACGTTCTCCCGACATACTGCCATCGCATGACAGCGAGTGCCAAAATCTTGCCTTATGCAGGCACATGCATTTCCAATTCATTTAGAGAGAAAGCCACATTTAAACGTGGGTTACGCTTATGATTTTAGGTGAAACGCATTTTCATCAAGTTCAACTATGTTTACAGTAGGGATTTACCAAAGGTTGTCAGTGAAACAGGCTACAGGCACCGAAAGATCATAGTTCTACTTAAAATGAAAGTGTTGGGTGCTGGGTCTTTAGAATATTATTGTAACCAAACTTCGCCATAGACCCCCAAATTGTGAGAAATTGTTCAGAGTCAGAATTGAAGGCAAATTAGCCCTAGTCATGCTATATAAAATACACAGATATAGTGCTGTGAGTTGAATATTTTTCTATGTATTTTAAAAAATAGAAGCATGTTTTTGTATGCTGTTTTATGAAGGTTGTTTGCATAATAATATAGACATATAATATACCAAAATGTTAAGGAATGTTTGAAGTTTATGAATATTGTAAAAGTTTGACCACAATTTATGCACAGTAAAGGTAAACTACAGGTAAAATGACAAAAAGCTAGATTTAGCAATAATTATATGGATTTATTTTTAAAAATACAATAAAAGATATTGAAAGTATTGAAATATGAAATAATATTTCAATAAAAGTCACACACCAGTAGGCCAGTAGTTACTTTTCAGGTAAAACTCGGGTAACATTTAATAGTATATGAAGTATATCTCATGACAGATGCTGATTGGAGTATATACTGCTCCAAAATGATGCCCAGTGTTGTTATATAACCGAACTAGTTTGAATAACCTATTAAAGTCGCGGTTTCCACGTCGTACCTGTAAGGTAGTATCAGCCAGTTGAAAAATAATTCAAAGTGCCAGAGTCGATATCTAGTGATCACCGATTGAAAGAATGGAATTCCGTTTACTAAACATGTTGTCCAGTAACAATAAGGCCCACCAGCATCACTATAATTAGTCCGTAAACACCTTCATTTCCCCCTTCATTTTTGTGAAAGTTCATGTACGAAAAACGGAGGTATGCTTCAAGTTACCGGCATTTTCCGTAGATACTGGTCTACACATTGAAAAGTTTCATGTGCCATTGTAATCATTGTGGTTGATAAACAAAAATTGAGGAAATCCAAAGAAGATCGGCATCTTCACACATGTTTTTTGTAATCATTATCTTCAGCCATATCTGCGACATTAAATGCATCAATTTCCACATTACTATCATGGTTCCAAAGACATATTTGAAGTAAGAATCGAGTTGTGTTTATAAATCTGCCATCTTGAAATACAAATTTTGATCTCACCTTTTCCCGCATCTTAATATAAGAACCAATCAAATTTAAGGTGACGTCATGGAATTTTTTTAAGACGGGAAATCTGTCTCCATTTATAGAAAGTCTTTTTATAAGGTTTACAACGATTGGAAGGCTATAAATACAATAAAAAAAAGCTATAGTTGACCTAGTTATTACCCGTAATAATCCGGGGTCAGCTCACAGTGTGTATTTGATTCACGGAATATTCCGGGTTCAGCGTGACTAGGGTTGAGGACTTCTCAACCACAATTTTGTTAACTCACTACAGAAATTCATAACAAAAATGTATAGTTAAGTCAAACTGAATTTCCCTTCATTGTTTATCAGATTTGTTATTGTTGTCCTGTCCCCTGAATTACTCAATAGTTACATCTAATAAATATGACACAAAATACAACTTTACAAAAACTGAATTTTCTAAATGGTCCTTTTGTAGTGAAAGATGGCCCATTGAAATTGAAAATGGCCTATTGAAGTCTGAGCAAGGGGGACCATAGTCCCATTGATCCAGTTTGCCTTCCTGATCACTGCACTGTTACCAAAAACATCTTTATGACCTTACTTAAAAGTATCCCGAATAACAATACAAATGGAAATGGCGAGGGGGGGGGGGGTGAGAAAGATAGCTTTCTTCTAAGCATTAAAGTTAACTTTAAGGAAGAGACAGTCGTGTTATGGATGATTCTTCCATTTGTAAAAGATACATTACTTGCCAAACTAAATTCTTTATATTTTTATACATCCTAGACAAAATTCATCTATTTGAATAAATAAATGTTGGTAGTCATAATTATAAGAACATGGTTACCATAGGTCAGTAGCAAATTAATTCCATCTCATTTAAAGTTAGGTACTGGTATATGCTATGTTCCTTCAAGGTCATTATACTCAATATTCTTGGTATTTGCTAAATTAACACTTCGTCTGATTGATGTGTGTGTACAATGCTTGGTGGTCGATTGACCAGGTATTGACAGAAGGTGACATGTATAATCCAGAACAGCGGGTATCAAACTGAATAGGTGAAAGTTATACATTGGACATTAGTAGTAATTTTATGACCGTTTTATTAAGGCGTCGAGCATTTGCTCGACAGTCTTCTAGCGATCGTAAAAATTTTACCTCTACACCGCCTTTTTAATCCACGTTACAAAGTAGTACCTTCTTTAAAGTACTAAACGTAGTAAAAGTTCTTGCAAAACCGGCTTTGTTATCCTTGTTATTGAAATTTCGTTGCACAGAAATAGGTTTAAGCATAGGTCTGCTTAACTTAAATTATCAATATATTGCCCTAAAACACGTATTATTCTGTCGCTTATTGTGTGTGTTAAAATATTCATTCGCCGTGATGACGCAAGCCGATTATGAATTACAATCGCACTTCATGGGAATTTTTCCAAATATGGGGAAGACCATGTGATATATTGCCTTATTTGGAGAAATCGTAGTAGAACGCTTGTAACACACGCGATCAAGGCCTAATTTGACATTGACCGATCGCGCAATCTTCGAAATATATATAATAATAATATCTGTAGATATAAATTTCAGTCATAAAATATTTCATAGAATCCTAAATATAGACTGGCAATGCGTATCATGAAGATATCTAGACAGGTGACCACTTATTCATAACGAGGCTGACCTAGGTTCAAGTGACGCGTTATCGGTTATTTTTATCTCACTGGATTTCGCTTTGTTTCATTCAAAGACATATATACAGTGTATATATGTCTCTGTTTCATTCATTTACCTAGAATCAACAAATATCGACAAAATTCATTACATCCTCAAGGCTAAACATCTCTCGTAAATTACATCAGGTACTGTATACCTATGCTGTGTATGCTACTGCAGACGAATTTTAAAAATAACTACACGCAGGGTGTAAGCTTCTTATCTGCCCTTACCGTCTGTGCTATAAATAACACTTGCTGGACAGGAAATAGCCTTTACAAAATGGCTGTGGTCACTTGTCTCTTCGCTCAGCGATAGCAAGCAAGAGCAGGTAACTCTAGTCTATCTTAAACAAGCATAGCTTTTTAAAAAGTTTAAGTTGTAATTGGAATAGCATTAAATGATCAAGATGTTGGTCACAAAGCCAAACAGCTTTATGTTAATGGCAATTACTTGCTTGTTTTTGCGCAGTTGTGAATTTTCCCGCTAAAATTTCTGAAGCCACACCTCATTTTTTCCTTATTAGGGAAGTAGCATGTGTATATATCACATGGTCTTTCAAATATCTGGAAAAGTTCACACGACGGCATAAAAATTGGCAGCCGAGAAAGTTTTCAAATCGCCTACAAACTTTAATGCGGATGTAAAGGATGATAGCATGGATTAAGGCAGAATTTTAGATTGAATGCATGAAAAATAAAAAACGTAGGACTTACATGTGAAGATTTTATTCCAAATCAACTGATAAAGTGCGATTGTGATGCACAATCGGCTTGCGTCATTACGGCGAACGGCATGGCGTTGTAGCCCTTACACGTGCACATACAATAAACGACCCAATAAGTAGTGTTTTTGGACGATATAAAGAAGCTGTTGGCCCTAGTGTCAGTGTTAGTAGCGTAGACAAAAACAGAAACCTTGACCATATCTTAAAACAAATTAAGCATAAGGCTTCCATATTTTACAGGCAATGGTAACAACTCGTCCATTTCTTTGTAAAAAAAATGGCAATGATGTTCGATTGATTTCACATGTACATTCTTTGTGAAAAGATATTTGACTTATCTCTGCAAGAAAGACGTAAAGAACGATAAAATGTTATGATGATATATTCTATGATATACTGCCGTATGGCTGTTGGTCCTTAAGCTTTTATTTTTACTCTATTCAAAAAATTATCGGAATTCAACAAAAAAGATGAAAACAACTGGTAATTTCTGCTACTTTTGACAGCTTTAAATCAAATTTAGCTCGACGCCTTTGTGGCTCATCAAGCCTTTGATTTATCATTGTACATATGTTCACTGTAATTTATAATTAGATATGTAAAATCGTAGTAAATACATGAATACATAGATCATCAGAATTATTAGACATGCAGCAACAAAGGACTGTGTATCCACTCCATAGCCAATTAATTTCCTGCTGTGATTTTAGTATATGCCACAGGGACAAGAATTGCTTAAACCCGGGATCGATTTATGTATACGAAAATCGATCCCGGTTCAAGCGAGTTTTGTCCCTATCAATATATGCTAAAATTTTAGCAGTTACATTCAGATCAATACTACTTACAAATCCTTGGTAAACAAAAAACTTGTCATATTTTAGTTCCCATGAGTACCCACAAAATCAACATCAGAAATCCTGAAAAAAAATTAGTCTTTGAAAAAGGTGAACATCTTGAAATGAAAATTTTGACTACGGAAATTAGTATAAACTTGCCAGTTTGAATGCACAGTTCATTATAAATACTGTCGTGTGCTTGTACTCATGACTGTTTTTTTCAAACAGATGTGCAAAAGATATCCTGGGTTTATGAGAGTTGCCCTTCAAGATCCGCAGCCAGAACGGAGATTTTTCAGACGTGGATGGGTGACTTTTGAAAGAGAAGTCAACATAAAGGAGATCTGCTGGAATCTTAATAATATAAGGGTAATACTATAGTACTGATAAATTTCATTTCATTGTCTCTGCCAGGCATTACTGGGAACATTAAGTGTTTGCTTTGTCTGTCCTTCGTGCACTACAGAATAAATAATGGTATTTTCTCATTAAGTAGGTATTACTCTGAAATTTTTTTATTCATAGTAAATATTAACACATATTGGTCATTTAAAAAACAAAATATATGATACATAGTGTTCTGGATACAAGAACATTGGTTGGGGTTTTATCTTTTCTTAATAATACAGTATTTTAGTTGACCATCATATTAACCAGTTTAACTTGGTTGAAATGTGAAATTTGATTGGCTTGTCAAATGTCTGTACTACGGTTTTGTATTGATTTAGCTTAGAGAATGTGAATTAGGAGCCACACTTAACAGAGAATTGAAACAAAGAATAAGACCAGTCAATGGAATTTCATCACACAAACAGATAGCAAGAGCAGATATTAAACTGGCAGCAAAAATAATTCAGAATCTGGACAGTAAGTGGGGAATCTGGGATGAACCTGAAGAAGAGAAACAGGACAGTTCCAAGGAGGTAAGAATATGCATAGAATGTTCAATATACTGATCAAGAAAAAACCTTTTCAATAATAAATTGTACATGTGTGTAAATTAATAAAATAAAATTTTTGAAAAACTTACAGATAGCTGATGTACCTCACTATAAAACAGATAAAAGATTATGAAAGAAAACGTAAAAAAAACCTCTGAATGATGTATTTGATATAGTGTAAAATTTGAATTTTAGGCAACATTCAATTTTGGTTCGAAGAACCCCATATTGAAAAATATCACAGACTACTTAGTAGAAGAGGGTAGTTTTGAGGAAGAGGAGTTAATGGGTAAGACCGAATTGAAGATAAGCATGGTTTGTACTGACATTCAAGATAATTGAAAAGTATTCAGATTTGATATATTCCTCTAATTTAATCTTTTCATTACTTGATTTCAGTGGGATTGTATAAGAAACAGGACAGATTGTATGTGCTGGATCTATTCATGAATTTCAATCACTTTAAAACTTGTATATTGATCACTATCAGAGGACAATAGGCTTTCAAGACAGGTCTAAAGGGCACAGCCAGTGCAACATTATGCAGATCAAAATGAAATGCTTGAGTTGCAAGCAGGCAATACAGCTGCGCCGACTTTGCTTGTTATAAGATTCTAACTGAATAGGAATTGTCTTATTTTAAGTACAGCATGATTAAAAGATGGTCTACATTGTTAATATCAAAGGGAAAGAGCTGGTCTTAAGATAAATTTGTTTTGTATTGAATTAAATATTAATTCCCATGACTGTGTTAATGATTATACGTAAATTTCAACAGAATATTGTGTTGTGTACATCTATAACCAATTTTCATTATTTTATATATTTCAAGGAGAATCAATGGATGAAAAAGAAAAAGATACCAGCAATGAGGTGATAGTTGAAAGAGATGAGGGCATGCTAAAGGTAACTTCCATACTGATGACATATAAATTGTTCCTCAGTGATATTGTTCATAATTTGTTACAAATTAGTGAAAATATATTAATTATATTGATTGTGGATGAAAAATCCCTTTACTAATTTGCATCATTCTCTATAAAGGACTGATTAGGCATATAGTTATGAAAGAATACTTAATTTCCGACTACTAAACTGTTCAGTAGCATACTAAAAATCGAAACTTGCATCATGGATTTTTACATTGTGATAATGTTGAAAAATTCTTAAAATTCAACACAACAAAACAATTCAGATATTTTAGGAAAATTTAATGTAAGAAGTCTGATACTTTGCCTTTTTTGAATACATGTACATTGAAGCTGTTCTTGTATCATGTTATCTGTATTTAATAGGCATTAAATAAGATGGTGCTGTACTTGAGAATAGTACATTCTGTGGACTACTATAGTGCTAATGAATATCCCAATGAGGATGAGATGCCACACCGATGTGGAATCATGCATTGTAGAGGAGTTGCTCCTACCACCAAAATCACACAACAGGATGGTATGTGTTCTTGTAGTAGATGTAGATCTCATCTGTTCATAGTGATCCAGACGTTTGTCATTTTCTTTTCCCAATTTGTTGGTAGTTCTGTTGTTATAAGGTATATGTTATCATTATGAATCTGTAACTTTGCAGTTTACCATTCTGTCTACTCTGCATCCTTAGTATTACTTGTTCCTGTGTTATACAATGCAATTGTTTGATCCCAAATTTACATCCTACATAACTAATACACAAAACATAGGTGTATAAATTCATTTATTCAAAATTATTTCACTTTAACAATTGCTTTTACGCCAGTGTAGCCTAGTGAATAAGGTGCTCAACTCGTGATCCAGAGATCCCGGGTTCGACTCTCATCTGGGCATACCGGTGTCATGTCTTTCGGATGAGACATTAAAAACCGAGGTCCCATGTCACGGTAGGTGTCACGTAAAAGATCCCACACTGCTTCAGGTGGGTCCGTTGCAAAGGTATAAATTTGTATGCAATGTATCAGGCAGATGCTGTCACCATATATGTGAAATAATCGTGGAGGACATAAAACAATAATCAATCAATCAATCAACAATTGCTTTTATCATGAACAAATTAAACATGTGTCCATACAATGTCTGAGATGACTGATATTGCAATTGCCAGAATAATGAAGATTCTGGTCTAGTCCCATTTTCGGCAGCATACACATATACAGATTGTAAACCGATTTAAATCAGAAAACCTCGCCCTGAAGGCAACCTTTCCTTCTTTTTTAGCTCACTAGGACGAAAGTCTGGAGAGCTATTGCCATACCCCTGGTGTCATCACTGTTGGCATCATCGTCCGTAGACAAAAACTTTATTCTTGGTTGTAACTTTTGAACAGCAAGGGAAAGGACTCCATACCTTATATGTGTAGTCCTTGTGACAAGACCTTTCAATGGGTACCAAAATTTCTTACCTTGATTTTGAAGTTTGACCTAATTTTAAAAAACTATTACCTTGGTCATAACTCATGAACAGTAGGAGATAGGGCTGAAATATTTTATTTGTGTATTCCCTGTGACCAAACTTTTCATTATGTTTCAAAATTTTGTACGTTTTGACCTTGACCTGGAAGATTGACCTACTGACCAAAATCTTTTGTTATTTAAATTTTGTGGCCTCTGGTGAGCTCTGTTGTCTTCTGACAACTGTTTCTTGGGGTTTTTTTATGCCCCGGGATCAAGATTTGGGGGCATATAGTTTTAGGCCTATCTGTTTGTCTGTGGAGAAAGCTTTAACATTAGTTATAACTTTTGAATTATAAGAGGTAGGGGATTTCATATTTCACATGCATATTCCTTTTGACAAGACCTTTCTTTCAGTACCATTATTTTGGACCTTGTGACCTTGACTGTGATCTTTGACCTACATTTCACTAACATTGGTTATAACTTTGATTAGTAAGAGGTAGGGTTTCATATTTCACATCAGAGATGAAAATTTTTCGAAAGATTTTTGCCAATTGGCAGATTTCTGCCTTTTTTCCTGGCGAATTTGGTCAGTTTTGAGATTGAAGTACATCCAGTCACAATAGTCATATTTATCATATAGGCTCCTAAATCGAATTTAGGAAGGGTGACAACTCTTACATTAGTTGAGTGTTTAAAAGCAACAGCTGAATTGCAAGCGCTTGAATGACTCGATCAATACAAGCACATGGCATGGCAAGGTGGGGGATGACATGGTAAACATGTGAAGAATTCTGAGCAAGCAAGACCCCTGGCTGATTTCTACCTTTTTCATTGTCATCCACTTTCATCTCTGTCACATGTATTTCTTGTGACAAGACCTTTCCAACTATATGGTAATTTTTTATGTCATGACTTTGACTGTGACCTTTGACCTAAATTTCAAAAATTTGCATTATTTGAACTTTGTTGCTCCCAAGTGCATTCATCAATTAATGGGTTTAACAAACACATCCTGTTTAATCATCAATTTCATACCATACATTTATTACTTATCAGGAAATTACTGATTCCCAAGATGGAATCAGCCATCAGCAATGCCTAGGTAAAGTTTATTTAGGTCACACCCTTGACTTTTACCCTGATTACCATTCAAAGGAGGTTTGTTGTTGCTTTAGTCACGATCAATAAGGAGATCATGTTCAATTTTGGTCCCATTTAATACGCTTGAACATCGATGTCAGTTGAATGTTTTAAAGAAAAATAAAATCTGAAAATGAAGAAAAATAAGTGGATGTGGGAAATTTGAATATCCATATTTAAAAGTTTTGTATGTGTTGTCAAGTTTATTGATAAGAGAAATTTTGGTTTCATTTGGCCTAAAATATTTTATTTTATCAAAATTACTTTGCTTTTAACTTTGTCGTCCTGGCCTTGAGTAGCACCGATTACTGTTGGTGTCTTGTCTTGATACAGTTTGGTTCTGAATCTCCGGATATGTTGGCTACAATGGCATGTTTCTGTTTTTGCATACAACAATAAACAATTATCATACATTACCTTCTTAATTTTCAGTGAATGACTGGATAGCCAACTTTGAGAACAAACTAAAGCAGTTTACAGAAAGGAAAGAAAAATTAGATGATGAGGCAGTTATTAAACTTGGAAAAAAAGACCCAAATGCATATCCTTTCAAAGCAGATTCACTCATAGAGTTTCTTAATTACATGCCATGATATTATTAAAAGATTGTTCAGTGTTCAGCCATCTGTTAAATTTTAGGACATAGCAATATTTCTCTCTGAATTTGTCATGGTTTCAATTTAACTTGTATTATATGAAAATAATGTCTATGGAAATTCAAGTAGAAGGGTTGTTTTTTTTTAGGACCCAGCTATATGGCAGGTGCCCAATAGTAATTACTCTGCCTGTCTGTCTGTGTTCATTCGTCTGTCTATCTGCACTTTTTTCAGCACATAATACTTGATTTTCCTTTTAACAATTTTTATGCTCCTTGAATACTTTCTGGGGAGCATATAGTCACTGTCGTGTCCGTGTATCTGTCCGTTCGTCTGTCAGTCCGAGCTCATATCTCCTATACCTTTCATCAGAATTTTATTAAACTTAACCAAAATGTTATTTAGGTAAAGGGCTTTTGGGCAAATGTCACTCAAGGTCATTTCTGAAAGGGCAAGGTCACTTATGAACTATGACTTAAAATAACATGAAATAATTTTATCTCCTATACCTTTCATCAGAATTTGATTATACTTCACCAAAATGTTCTTTAGGTTAAGGATTTTGGACAAAGGTTGCTCAAGGTCATTTCTGAAAGGTCAAGGTCACTTATTAACTATGACTTAAAATACCATGAAGTATGTATATCTCCTACACCTTTCATCAGAATTTGATCATACTTCACCAAAATATTATTTAGGTTAAGGGCTTTTGAATAAAGGTTATTCAAGGTCATTTCTGAAAGGTCAAGGTCACTTATTAACTATGACTTAAAGTAACATGAAGTACATATATCTCCTACACCTTTCATCAGAATTTGACCATACTTCACCAAAATATTATTTAGAATAAGGGCTTTGGGACAAATGCCACTCAAGGTCGTTTCTTAAAGGTCAAGGTCACGATAAAAAGTTTTTATTTCATAACTAATCAAGGTCAAGCTGTCTCATTTTAGTTTAAGATACTATGGTCACTTATTGTTCTACAGTTGACTCAATTGGATATCCATATTATACACTGAGGTTTGAAATCGTCATCAATCAATACAATGATTTTCTATATAATTAGTCATTCGTTTCCTTCATTTTTGCTGTGCTTCTTGGAGCATCCATCAGTTTTACTGATTTTTTGTATATGAATTGAGTCGTCAATTTCCTGAATCATAACTGCCATTCGGGGAGCATACATCAGTTTTACTGATACTGTTGTTTATAAATTTTATGCATAATATTTAGACAAATGAGAGGGAAAAATCTTCTGATTTTGAAGATTATTCGATTTGTATTTACAAGTTATTGGACTTAAAAATTTTTGTTCATAATAATAATATGATATGGCACATGCCCTATAGTCATCACTCTGTCTGTCCATCTGTCTGTCTGTTGTCCTTCCATTATTTTTCAAGGTCACAATCAGACGTGAATTATATACAGCGTTTCGACAGTCACACATCTATACTTGGTTTTGATGTTATAACTCCACAAGAACATATCCTAGTTTTCAAACTTTATACATAGATAGAGAGAGGCTAGTAGTAGACACCTGCATCTTTTGAGGTCAAAGGTCAATGTCACAGTAAGGTGTTACATTTAATTTTAAAGATTTTAAAATGAAAGGAAAACATTATTTTAAATGTAAATTAAATTGAATTAAATGTTATGAGAAATAATGCTGCTGTCTGCTGTAAAAGCCTTTCGGTGGTGCTCTTCCTCACTTTGTCAGTGTGCTAGTTGTATTAATTATAATGTATTTATACAGTAAACAAAGCTTGATATGGCGTATGGATGTCATTTACTACTAACTTTATGAAGACTTTCCAAATGAACTTCCTTAATTTGTGCCACTGAAGTAGAAAAGTTTGTGACAGCAAACACACAGGAATTGTCAAAAGACAAATGGTTATGTCCAATAAGTGGAAAGAAATTCAAAGGTCCAGAGTTTGTCAGGAAACATATATTCAACAAACATGGTGAAAAAGTGGAAGAAGTTAAGATAGAGGTTAGTTTTAAATGTAATGTAGATAAATACTTTCCTATAGGTTGAAATGGAACTTTGTGGTAATTAATTAATGTAATAATCCAGTTACAAAAGTTTCCTCTCATGGCATTGGCATTTATATTTAAGATGTCACTCTTTTCGAGTAGGGTCTTTTTTCACAGATTTTTTCAAGGCTACCTGCTGCCTTCAAAGTTGGGGCAAAATTTGGATTTGGAACCTACTGGCAAAATTTCTTATCCAAACACTGCTTGTTTTTGATTTAATATTTTGGTCTGTTGCTGTACTAAATTAATTTATTTTGAGTCTCACAGCAAAGTTCATGCATGTTAAGCAAGCAGTACAAAATTTTTGACTTTCAAAGTCCTGAAGCAAATTAGTAATTTTCAGACAATAAATTGGGAATATCTGGTAGATTTGATCTTTTTTGGAAGCAGTGAAAAAAATGGTTTGAATATCACCATTTCATACCATACCTTAATCACACTTACATTCTTAAAATTTGTATGTACAAAATACATGTATTTGAATATGAATTGTAAAATTAATACATATATCATTTCTATCTATTTAGGTTACATTTTTCAACAATTATTTGTCAGACCCAAAAAGACCTGCCTTGCCAGAGCACCCAAAGAACAAACAACCAACAAAACCAGAGCGACCTAAAGGTGATCATTACTCCAGTCCCGGAGGTATGGGAGGAGGATTTCAGGGTCATCCTCAGCAAGGCATGATGGGAGGATACAGTCAACGGGGATCTCATATGATGGGTTATGGTAAGTAAAGATATGAATAGATCTAATAAGATTAGATATATTGTATTTACTGTTGCAGCATATTCAAGAGTGTTTCATGATTCTCAAGAAAACTTGACCTGAAGGTCTTGCAAGAGGTCTTGGTTACCATATTGGATAAATGTCTGAATCCAAAGTGAATGAAGCCTCTTAGTGTTAACTCTGGGGTAGATCTCCATTTGTGGGAAGGTCACCCATTGTGACTGAACATGATGGGTTCTCACCATTTCTGTGTGGTGCTTAAATAACAGTGAAGGATCAGCACATGTAGAAATGTATGAAGTTATTCTGACATGACAAATTCATAGAGTTGTGTCCCCTGATATTTTTAAGTTGCTGCAGTATATTGTCATTACAGTACCTAATTATTTAAGTATAATAAATTAATTCAGGAATGTTTATCTATATTTATGGCATAGCTGCTTAGTGTTTTAATACCATGATCTCAGCATCTGATTCTATTCTATTCTAGGTAACAGTGGAGTAGGTGGACATTATGGCTCTCATGGGGGTGGATTCGGTGGTGGACGTGATTATCCCCCAGATTACAGCAGACGCTTAGGAGGACATTCAAGAAATTTCAGGTACCCAATAAAACATTTCTCATCCCAAAATGTTCTCCATTTAGATTTCAATGAAGCATTCAGGATAAATTTCCTATGTGTGATGTAGTTGTCACCAGAATGGAAGCGTTTTAAGAAGTTCTCTAGTGTCGAATACAACTGCCATGTAGATGATTAAAGTAGATGAACATTCTGTATACCCATATAATTTCTTTCCAGATCCAATTCTTTTATGAAGAGGAATACTGATCAGTTGAGTAATTTAGTGATGAATAAGAATTGTGTTTTTCCCAGAAAGGAAGAACAAAATTCATTGAATAGTGTGCACATTTCCTACTATCTTTCATAGATTAACCTCTCTTTGCATTGTTATGGCAAAAAAATTCATAAACGTCAAGATCATTTGGTGAATATTGTCTTAATCTGGTCATCTTTGAAGCAATTGCCAGTTTGAAAATTTTACATAAAAAACAATATTTGTATGGAAAATGTAATCTTTGTCATTTGATTATGGCAAAGATGAATTCATGTATAACTGTATAGTATTAGACCATTTCATCAGCAATGAAATATCGTATTTTCTTTACCTGAATGTCGTTATTTTGTCAAAAATTAAGGGCACTCTTTGCCTTATTTCAAAGCGAAAAAAATTGTGAATGATGAGTGTAATTTACATTGCGTGAATTCATGTAATCAACTATAGTATATTTTTTTCTTCCTTAATTATTGTTTTTTATTTTCCTTTATTTGTAAAAATTTGTTTTTAAATATTACTTTTATATAACTTATAAGTTTACAATATAAGAAATTCTTTTCATATACTCATATTTAAAGAACCTCACAAGAAATAAAACCGTTATTTCTTGTATTAGTGAAATTACTAATTTGGTGAAACACTCAGTTGTGAAAATAGTGAGGATTCATTGATGTATCAGTATTTCCCTGATGAACAAAGGTTTTTTTTTTCTGTGTTTTCCATTTTATCATTTTGGAAAAATTGTTTATCATTTGTTATGTATTTTAAGACTTTTCTACTTTAGTCAGCAAACAGAATAAACAGTTTCATTCTACAGAGTATATCGACCAAGCTTGTTGCTCTTCCCCTTATAATTAATAACTGTGTTTGTTGCTGGCTTGTTATGTAAACATTTTGGATCAGTGCAGTTATTGGTGAACAAACACCTCTTCGTACCATTAAATTAATTTGAATTATAATTCTTTAATAAGTAAGCAACAAACACACAATAATATCAATTCTTGATACATGTAATAGGATTAAGCATTTTTCTATATTTTATTTTTAACTCCATGCAGCACTTGCTGTGCAGTGTTTTGGTAGAATGTCAGACTGTAATCCACAGGATCCAAGTTTTGATTCCTGATTCAATATTTTTTTTACAGGAAAATGTTATAATTACTTTCATTACTTTCTTAATTGGTCTGTTAAGGATAGATTATGTTCCCTGAAACAAGGAATCTGAAACGATAAATTTCATATCATATTCAGAAATACACTAGATCAATATGCATTCAGGGAAAAATGGTGAAATATTAATGTATGTGGACCAAGTTTCACTAAAGGATGTTCAGCTAGACTCAACTGTTCAAAACTTAAACTTCTAGTTCAGCTAATCTGTGGCTGAAGTGTAAATAAGTGGTAAGTTAAAGGTCAATGTACATTAAAATCATGAATTGCATATGCTATAAATCAGTGCAAGAACATGACTAAAAGTTCTTTTATTTCTGTGATGTAGCAAGTTGAAGTTTTACCGCTCTTTGGCTAATTGTAGTTTTAAATATCTTGCCCCAGGACTTCAGCTAAGCCAGTAGCATTCGATAGGCATTGGTAAGATCATGAGAGATTGTAGCTCTGTACAATAAAAACAATATTAAGGGTAGAAATTACACAGTGGTGAATAATTGTAAGACATAAATTAGACATTTCAAGTTTGTCTGAGACATTAGCTGTATATACACATAAAACAACCTCAAGACACACTAAACCTATTTCTTAGTTTACATCCTTTAATGAAACTCCCTCATAGCTCTCCAAAAGTGAAAGAAAGAGGATTTTAAGAAAAATATATAATTAAAGAAAAACAATACCACACACACACTGAAAATTTTGATATTTTTGTATTCCAGTCGTCGTTCTGATCCCAGGGGCTTGATAGAATACCGAGATCTGGATGCTCCAGATGATGGAGATATCTTTTAGGACACAGAGATCTGGATGCTCCAGGTGATGGGGATATCTTTTAGGACACAGAGATTTGGATGTTTCAGATGATGGAGAAATCTTCCTGGACGTTGATATTTGAATGTTTCAGACGATGGAAATATTTTTTAGGATACAGGATTCAGATTGGAGATGAAGGGTTTTTCGAGACATGGATTTCATCTTCTGTGTGTTTTTCAGATTGAATAAGAAAACCCAAATCGATGACATACCTGAACAAATTATTCAGATGCCATAAAAAGGATTTGTTTTAGTAAAAATAGAAAATTATGTGAAGATCAGTTAAGGGCATGGAAGCTTGATAATCTTATAAAGAATTGAGTGATTGATACTCTGATAGAATAAATTTATTTGTGCTTGAATATTTTAGGATTTTATGAAATTTTTACATTTTTGATATATTTTGACTTTTTTTTTTTTTTGTTTTTTTCGATCACTTATGTATCATGTATGTTGAAATATGAACAGCATATGCCATTAAAATGATGAGACTGTAAAGTGTATCATTATTTTTTATATTTGTGTAGCAGTAGTTTGTAGTTAAAATGCATTTTGAATTACATGTTTTATAGATGATGAGAATGATTGATTATTGTTTTACGCAACTCCACTATTATTCCACATACATCTGGTGATGGCATCGGTCAGATGCATTGCATAGATACTTTAGCAGTGAACTCACCTGAAGCAGTGAGGGGTCTTTTACATTCCATGCCTGCTGTGTGCTATACCTCAGTTTACTTTCTTATCCGAAAGACAGGACACATGTGTACTAATAGCAAGAGTCAAACCTAGGACCTCCTGATCATGAATGGAGTACTTCATCCATTGAGCTATTCTGGTTTTATAAACTCCACTATTATTCCACATATAAGGTGATGGCATCGGTCAGATACATTGCATAGATACTTTAGCAGTGAACTCACCTGAAGCAGTGAGGGGTCTCTTACATCCCACGCCTGTTGTGTGCAATACCTCAGTTTACTTTCTTATCCGAAAGACAGGACACATGTGTACTAATGGCAAGAGTCAAACCTAGGACCTCCTGATCATGAGCAGAGCACTTCAACCATTGAGCTACACTGGTTTTATAAATGATATGAAACGCTATCAGTGATTGAATTGGTTTAAGCTACACCATATAGGTAGAATACGCCAGATGAAGTATAAGATAATCACAGAAAAAATGAGCAATGCTATTGTGGTATGGTACATTGCATATTTTCACAGGTCTTAGATTATGTGACAGTTGAAATAAAAAAAAAATCCTGAATTTCACACTCAATATATTTAAGGATATCTAAGGTTAATCTGGCCGTTTTAAAACCACTTGCTGGCTTTCTAGATGACATGTTTGTAATCATTTATTCATAGATAATGTATATTTTTGGCTTTTTGAAATCAGTACTCTAATGAGCTGATCATTCATTGTTAGCTCGACAGAACAAAATATCCGGGGAGTTACTGATATACCCCTGCACATTGGCATCAGTGTCTTCATGTACAAAAATCTTTAATCTGGGCTACATCTTTTGAACCAATATGGGTAAGGCTTTTATACTTCACACATAGGTTCCATATGACAAACGTTTTCATTTGGCGCCATAATTTTTTACCTAGTGACATTGACCTTAGACTTTGACTGACTTTTCAAAAACTTACCTTGGCTCATATCGGTATATGTACAGGTGTAAGACTGAAAGAAAAGAAAGAGGAAGGAGGAGTGCAAAAACTATGATGCAGGGGCAAAAGCTATGATGTAGGAGCAGGAAAAAAACTAAGGGAGCCCCATTTTAATCAAACCATAAAAAGGTCAACAAAATGTTTTTGCCGTTGGGTAGGTGTGTCTTGCAACGCCACTCAATTGTCAACTGTCACAGTGGTCAGATATCAAGTTCATTGAACTTTAAAAGGCACAATTATTTCATAACTAGCATATATTAAAATGTATGGATATATATAGAGAGAGAAAGAGCGCGGATGTCGCCGTCAAAAGGTATTAAGTGAAAACCATTCACTTGTCAGCAAAAATATTATTCAATTTTAGTTAGGACAAGACATTCTCCTATTTATTGTCTTTTCGCCCTTAAAAATTGTCGCAGTCGGACATTCTGAATCATTGACATGTAGAATATCCAGGATAAAACAGCTTCCAATCCATGCAAGTATTGTTACATTAAATGATTTATAGAAGTAATGAAATCCCTAAAGCTTACTACAAGAGTAAAAGACAATGCCAGAAATAAATATCACAAAAGAGAGAGAGAGGAAGGGGTGGGGGAGGTTAATTTAGTATTTTTGATGAATTTTGTTTCGTTGTAGATTTACTTAAAAGCGTATAAAATACCGGATATAAATATTGTTGACATATTATTTTCCTAGCTTCAAGATTGAGACGTAAGTTTAAATGAATCTATACTGGATAAGAAACCTCGAAAGAAGGAAAGTCAATAAAGTAACGGGAAAAGACCTCGAGATGAAAAGCTTCCTTACATGCCTTGATACAGATCTGCAACAAATGTGTGCATAAATGTAAAATAAAAGTGGACGAGTCTCCTGTAAGCAATACACCCACAGGTTCAGGGCATGCTGCAAGTTGAAATCAAGAAATCGAGTTCCAATCCAGAAAAAGGCGATAGTTCCCGATACTACTCCTCCTGTACACTTGCCTATACTATCTACGAGAAGGGGTCATTCGCATTGTTTTAGTTGCAAGAAACCGGGACTAAAGTTAGTCGTTACATCTCAACAAGCTCGTTTTACTGCATTTATTACAAATGAAGTGTATATACCCTCTGGTTGTTGTTGTCATCTAAATCACGTCAGGATTTCCGAGTCAAGGAAGCCGGTGTGGTCTAGTGGATAAAGTGCTTGGCTCGTGATCGAGAGGTCCCAGGTTCGACTCCCGCCCTGGAAACACCTGTGTCCTGTCTTTCGGATGAGACAGTAAAAACCGAGGTCCCGTGTCACGGTAGGCGTGGCAAAAGTTCCCTCACTGCTTCAGGTGGGTCCGATGGAAAGGTCTTAATTTGTATGCAATGCATCAGGCAGATGCTGTCACCATATTATATATAAAATGGTATGATATGGCATATACGTGTACCCACATAGGTTGCTGTGCAATTGACGATACTTAAGTATGCTCTTAACAATAAGATATTAGGAATTCTGTTCAATATGACAAAACAGCAGATAAAAGTATTTTCATTTAAAGTGAAAGGGAAAAAATAGATTTGTCGTTATATATATATCCCACGAATGCCCCGTTGGCAGCAACTGTTTTTAAGTGACATTCGTTTTTTAACAGCGCATGTAGTCCAAGGGCCATATCGGGGGATAAATCTTGCAAAAAGTTTTGGACAGGATGGCCATTACAATATGTACATCTTGTTGTTTTACCTCAGCCCAAAATATTCTTTGTCTTTTATAAAGTTTGCAGGTAATCGAGTTGAATTTATATTCTTGTGTATGAACGGATGCACCGGGTTCGACTTTGACCGACGGCTCGTCGGACTTTTGAATGAAACAATATAAACGGCTATTAAGACCTTGTGTCACGATAAACAATAACATATTAAGATCCGTTACTACTCGCACACAGTTGCGGCTGGATCCATTGTGATGAACTGTCAGTACACAAGTACATTTAGGGCGACCTAAAACGACATATAGGCATCTTAAAATACGATAATTTCTGAATAATACAGAAAGAAAATTCCGTCAAAATAAAGGTAAAACTAAAGTTTTTGAATTTCTTTGATACAATTTTGAAGAATAAATTGTATTCATTTATGAAAAATAAATCAAAATGGTCAGTAAAAGAAGTTAAGTGGTAACGTTTGTCCATGGTTATGAATTTACCATTTCAGTTTAACCTCAGTTAAGTTTAATTACCTCTCTTTTCCACCCTTTAGTTTTAACAAATATGTTTGGGTATATTAAGCTTTAATAATCAAAATCATCTCTAGACAATATGAACTTGATTTAATATAATATAGTTATTATAAACTCGAACTCACATTCAGTAGACGGTATGATACCGTAGTCATGTTTGGTAAAACGTCACGATTACTCTTTTTATTGCCATAGAAATCTACCACAATCTAAACGATAAAAAACATCTCAACCGTATAAGGAAGTCAACATGTCGGAAGATGATATCCGATAACTGTAGATAATGTCGAATGACTATCACAGTAGTCAGTGGTGTAGGGGCTATACCTCGACAGTATTTTGAGAAAAGGTATCGAGCTCTGGATCAAAACAATTGAAAGTAAAGGTAAAAAGTACCCAGTATTAATATGATACTAGATTGGGCAAAAGTGATAAAATATTGCACCCATTCATAAGTAATACACGTCAAATGAAACGAAACTAGGTCGTCACTGAATACATAACTTTTAAATGATATTCTGGACTGAGACCGATTCCGATCATTTTACACAGATTTGACACCTTCTATACTAGAAGGTTACTTACTTTGACTTCTCCATATATAAATACATATGGAATTTACACCATTTGACTCTTTCTACTGGGTGTATGTGACGTGTGTTGCTAGCAAGCAGGAGATGCTCACTCTCCCCGGGCACCTGATCTCACTCCACCACAGGGGTTCACATATGTTCTTCAAGTAGACATATTGTGTTATTTTCCACTTGTTTTTCATTTTCACTGATTTTGTATGTCCTCTGGTTTCATGATTTTTCGACTTATGGTTTGGATTTATCCATCATCTTTACATTTTTAAATAGTATATCAAAGAATTATCTCTTCTTCCATTACAAAGTATACACACTTCTTTTACTGAGAATTAAAGACAAACTTCGTTTGCAATTTATATATTTTATTGTTTAAGAAGAATTTGCATATACATGTATATACTGCAATGGGATAAGAATAGACATATCGTTATATATATGTATGTTTACTTTGAACAAAACAGTCCAATGAAAATGAAAAGAGACCCTTAATATCCACCGGCGCCAGCACCACTAACTGCGTCTAGTTTTATCTTCATTAGTTTTTCTCGCCTACGCATGAACTGCGATGAGAACCAGATAGTCACATTTCCTCCCATGATGAATACGGCGATAACTGCAAACCAGAAGAACCAGAATATTTCGTCTTTTTTCTTGATCCCGAAAATTATGCATCCGATCATTGTACCTATTACTGAAATAAAAAGTTCAGAAAGTAGAGACATTTTTAGAAGATTAGATTGGAGTGCATAAAATTTTAAACCTCATTTATTGATTTCTCCATGTAAAAATGTTCATCCTGTACAAGGCTTAAATTTTGACCTACCTACGAGGATTGGGGTATTTGAACAAACAGAATTCAAACGTTCCATGTTTATCTTTGATAAGATCTTTTGGCCAAGATACTGTTCCAAGTCTGGCGTGCCGCAGAACAACAAACCATTTCCCTTAAGATGTTGTTTAAATTATGAGTGCGCGACTTAACGCTGTTGGACTTTAGACAATTTCCATGCTTTTCTGATAACAATTTTTACCTTTGGCAAATTTTATACGATTTATAAAAAAGTCTTATTTTGTGTCATTATTGAATTATTTTGCAAAATGTAAAGGGAGGAACCCCACTTGTGTACCAGATTTCTAAATGTTGTGATTGGAGACTCGCATGCGTTTGAAAGGACACCCACTCACTCTTACCCCCATTGTCCTTTGACACTGGAGACAGCAGATTATTTTTGATCTATCATGCAGAACTTTGTACCATGAAGACTTTAATCATACTTACAACAGGATAAATGTCCAAACATATTTAGACGGTAAAAGTCTTTCCTGTATTTGCAACATATTCCTATGGCACTGATGGCTAACACTATTATTTGCGTCAACATCACCGTTACAAATATACCAAACACAGCTTGAATGGAACAGGCTGCAATGTATAATCAAGGATATATCAAAGCGTGAAAGTCTCGGCAGATAGCAGTGACCAAAGTAGAATCAATAATATAAACACAATTACTTGCATCTTAGGACATAAGTATTTTATGAAGTAATGTACGCATTTTCGTGCGAAGAACATTAGATTTAATGCAAGATACAAGTAACTTCGTAAAATAAATTTTTAAAAACCCTCAGAATTTAGATTTGCAAGAAAATGAACACATTTGATTATTTTGCGTTCGATGAAGATTGCCTGGAATAATTCTGTAATCTAAAATATCAGGAGATTTTCGTCCATCTTGCAATAATTGCGATGATGTATTGTAGATAGCACAATTTTGACATGAAGATTTACTAATTTTACGCATAGATTAACAAACAGTTGTACTTTGACTGCAATTCCAAATAGGTAAATAGTTCGAGTTAACCGATCTAATGTTGTATTGTTGATGTTTATGTTTTGTAATTCGTATCTTTGTGAACTATAATGAGATGATCTATATGTAAATGTTCTGCTCATATGAATGGTATCTCTGGAACGCCACGGGAAAAACATGTAAGCACGAAATTCGAAAGTGTGTGTGTACGAAGCGCACGAAATTTTATGTTGTGTGTTAGAAGTGCATGTTATAAGCAAGTTATATGTATGACTTTGCTTTATGCACCAAACTGAATATCATTATTAAAGTAAAGGAAATCTTGCATTTCAGAGAAACAGCTTCAGCTAAAACTGTCAATATTTCGATAGAAAACCAACAGAGGTACAATAAAATTGAATTAGTATGTCTGAAATATATACATCCGAGGCAGATTTGGTTAAGCGTCCGAGTCGCGGAGCAGATGATCCAGGTTCGAATCCCGAGTGTGTCACTATATCTAAGAGGTATGTTACCTCCTGATTTCATTTCGCGATATAACTGGAAATTGTACAAATCGACATAAAACCGCAATCAACCAATTCACAGAGTCCGGATGATTTGGTAGAATTTTTATCCGAGATCGACATGCCAGCATGTAGCTGAATTATATTTGAATGGTAAAATGCTTTTATAACACTTATCTTATATAAATCATCCAAAGGCTACCTCTTAAACGGAGAAAAGGGGAACGTGCTGTTTAAAACTAATTGCGAATTTTGTACTTCGATTATACAGATGGATGAAATGTAGTATTAGATTTTGGCATCTGTGGAATTCATAATGTTAGTAAAATGAATTATAGATATATTTAATACAATGGATATTTCGATGCAATAACACCAGCGTCAGTTTACCTGCATTAAATGAATCCAGTACCGAATTTACATTTCCAGAAATCTCTAAGCCATAATGGGCCCCGAATCCGCAAACACAGACGGTGATGGAAACTGCGGACGCTGCGTTCACAACAATAGACCACTTATGGCGGTCAGGACAGGCTTTGTCCTCTTGTTGTGCTCCAGAAGGAGCGACACCACCGGCTGCCTCTTCCATTTTAGATCAGATATTCTTTAGCACGACAAGCAAAGCGTATTGAGAAGCTGTTTGTATTTTTTCCGTGTAGGGATATGCAGGAAATCCGTATGCTTGAATTTAGTATATTAAAAGGTGCATCAAGGTGTACACACAATGATAAACAAATCTAATGAAATTTGGTGAAGTGGTCTTTTCTACAGTAAGTTAATTTAATTGCACCCCTACTTTTACCCCGGACAATATATCGGAAATCTTTTTCTCTGCTTTAAACGGAAATAAAGACGCTTGCGGGAAATAACCAGTGAATGTAAAATTTTCATGTATCTTAAATACTATCTATTACTTAAACGAGCTTTACTAACGACAAACAAGAAAATGCATTGTTGTGATTTATTTAGGTAATACCAAGAATGTTAAATATATCTCATTTCAATTATTTATATGTGAGGAGGGAGAAGAAAATGCATTTTGTTTTCTCACGACGGAAGAAAATGCTGATAGATTCAATTCTATACCCAAAACTACACTCGCAGTCCTTTTATTATTACCATGTCACATTTTGAATTGAAATTATATACATTCATCAAGAGAAAAGAAAATATTCATGTAAACTAGTAATGTATATTTAGTGTTATAGATATTAAATAGAATGTATGACAAAAATCACCAAGGACATGCACACAAAACATGATAATAATAGAATATAAAATGAAAAACGATATTACAAATATATTGGATTGTGCTGCGATTACGATACCGACTTAGGACGGTCATTTGAAGTGACAAACGTCATTCAATTGGTGTGATTAACCGGTTACCACCTTCCCACTCACCGCAAAAGCAGCACAATCAAAGGACACACATTTAGAAATTTATAAATAATCCTCCATATAGAGAACAAGGATCAACTGGTTTCTCAAGAAGAGAGGTCTGAAAAAGTGTTTTACCCACGAAAAGTTTATAGAATAATATGTTGTTATCAAAAATATGTAAGGGGACATCAACATAATTAAACCGTACTCTACCCGTCTGTAAGCTTAACTCAAATCCTTGATGAATAGGAGTCCCGACTAACAGTCAGAGGGGACGAATATAAGGACCTTGTTTCCTCTGGAAAGGTTTGGACAAGGCCCGTTATAAAATCCTTACCACCAGTTAGCCGTTAATCAGCGTACAACGCTCAAGCAAAAGACTGCATTGGGTTGTAGAGGGACCCAATAGAAGAAATATGGTCTTAGCGATGATATCGGGGTCATACTGTCGATGTCGAAGGCGTTTAATAATTTTAGAACCCAACGATATGAAATTATCGGATCTTTTGACCCTTCTTAGTTTGTACACCAGATCACCATGGAAAATTGGATGGGATATTCCCCTGGATACGTATTGTTGAAAAGTCACATTTCCAAATTTAGATAAAATGTCTGAATAAGATCTATAAATTTACCAAAAGTTTTTCGAAGTTTATAATAATTGTAACCCTGAGTAAGTTTAAAAGTAATAGAGTATTTTTTGCGTGAAATTCCTATCTCACAATGTACAGCGAAAATATTCAAATGGACATAAGCATAAGAAGAAGAAGTAAAAAACGAAGAAGTACAGAAGGGTAAACCATATCTCATAGTCCATGGAATAAAAGGACAATATCGAGTATAGTGTCATATTCAGACAAATGCGAACCCCAATAAAATCGAGGTGAGACCAGGTGCCTGGACGGAGTAAGCGTCCCCTGGTTGCATGCAATTAAGATGCCCTATGAAATTTTTCACACAATTATTCTACGTAGGATGAGAGATATAACTGAGGTGTATCGAATGAATTGTTGCCTAACCGTTATTTGTAAATTACAAATTATTTTTCGTCTATCCATCAGCGCACATCAATTTTACGGACTCTAATTGCATCCCAATCTAATTTTAGAATAACGATAAATCAAAGGACAAGATTATATGACACAACTCTATGAAACTTTTTTGACTAACAGTAATATGATGCATCATCACACACTGGATGCCCGTTGAATTGATGTATGGGGCATGTAGATCAAATGTTAATGCCATGAAAAACTTTTGACATGTCTCGCCGGTGTCTAACATCCAGCAAACTGCTCTATTTGTTTCAAATGAGTTTTGTTAGAAATTCTACAGATTTTTAGTTTGTATTCACATTGATAACGTTCCTTGTATTATAATAAATTGTAAATTGCATCAATCTATTGTCTTCACTCTTGCATACTTTATTATATTGGATACATGGTGGCATCATATATATATATATATATATATATATATATATATATATTTTTATATATATATATATATTAGAATCCTGACTGCCGGTCTCTTATGCGTAGGTATCTTACATAATGAATGTATTTGGGGTGACTTATACTATCTTAAAACCATAATTATAAATATAGAAACTATATACCTTATACTTTAGTGCACCATATGCGCATTTCGACAACTTATGTCTCTTCATTGATGCTCGTGGCCAAATGATTGGAATTCTCAAAATATATAAATATCTGAAGAGCAGTGAATATCTGAGGAATATGTAATGTTAATGCCAGACGGTGCCAAAAGCTATCGTTATTCGATATTTGATTAGGCAATATTATCTTGATTGTAGAAAGCTATCAAATAGAATAATGACTTTATGAAATCTTCTTTTTAATTTTGTAAGTTTGTCTATTTCTCAAGGCCACACCAGGGTTATTTCCCCGTTTAAGTGTAGTCAATATTTACTACAAGAAAATGAAGTACTTGCCCCAAACAATATTCGACTATGCTTGACAGAGGTGGGCGAATTCAGTAGAATTTAGCTTGCGCGACCACCTGGTTCTTTGCTCTTAAAAATGATTGTGTTATCTTTACAATCAAACAATACCATATTTTTATATATTTTATTGGAAACATTATACATAAATTCCTCATAAAATTGAGGAATCCATCCTCAATAAGCTCCAGCACCACCTGCACCTGCGGCATCCATTTTGCCTTTCTGTAACTTTTCTCTTCTTCGCATATACTGAGAGGGAAACCATATGGCTAGATTTACGCCACACAAAAATGCACCAATGATGGCAAAAAAGAAGAACCACTGGATATCTTCTTTCTTTTTGATTCCAAATATTATACATCCAGTTAAAAGACCTATTGCTGAAAACAATAATAGTAATTAAAATATGTTGCAGCACATGGAAAGAGCATCAATGTAATAAAACCAAACTGTAAGAAAAATAGAAAATATCTTTTCCAACTGACCCATATATTATACGAAAAGATAAGAGCTACTGCGTTACATAATCAAAGAATTTTATTTTCATTTGTCAGAAGATTAAAAAACCGAAATGTCAAGAATTACTTTATAATTATGTATTTCTGTCTTAACGTGTATGAACATGAATAGTAACGAGTGACTGTGACTTACTGTCTAAAAACAACCCAGATCAATGCTATTTAACTCTAAACCATAGAAAAATCCCAACCTCCCACACGACCTCATCGCTTGCCCGAATTGGAGATATAACAAGATCTAAACAGAAGTAAGAAGCCACAATGTGTTTCTCCACCATCTGTATCCCTTTTATTTGATCTCTGTAACTAATGAATGTAATATGCACAACAGAAATTATACGTAAAAGTGTAACATAGGTTGTTTTAATATTTTGTTGCTAAATAATTAAAGGAGAGATTACAAAATCACCAATCTAACTCGATGACTTCCAAGCTAATATCAAAATTTAATCGAAATTTCCAGTTTGATAGTTACAAGCATTGTTTTAAATACACGAAATTAATAATAAAAGAAAACAAAGCCGAATACGTCGGCGTTCGTTTCCTGTATTTCCGTTTGAAAAATGAGCAATTTTCCTGTTCACACATCTTACCAGTGGCGGAGTGTATAGTGACATTGAGTCGATAAAAATCCTTTTTGGTTCCACAGCATACCCCGATCCAACTGACCACAAAGGCAATTAGTTGTAACAACATCATGCTCGTGAAAATACCAAACACAGACTGAATGGCGCACGCTGGAAATGGACAATTAGTAAATTAGTGTTGCCCTAAATATAAAACTACTCATATGCAATGTATATACGTTCCTACTTTATAGCAATGCATTGGATATAACACAAATTAACCTTTGATATTTTCGAACAGTTTGTTCAATACTGCTGGTGAGGGATTCATACTTGTTCAAGACTGAATGTTGTTTTATCCAATTAATATAATAATCTTAAACTTCAATTTTTATATCCCCTAAATCAAAGATTCAGGGCATCTATTTTTTGGCCTGTCTGTCCAATTGTCTGATTGTCCGTTTGTTTGTGGCAACCCCCCCCCCCCCCCCCCCCGAAAAAAAGCTTTGACATTCCACATAAATTTTCAACTGAAAGAGATAAAGATTTCATATTCCACGGGCGTATTTCTTGTGACAAGACATGTCTGTTGGTACAAAAAATTGATCGTTACCTTGATCGTTACCTTTGACATATATTTCAAAAACTTTAACGTCGATTATAATTTTTAAATCATAAGAGGTAAAGGGCTTTCAGATTCACATGCGCATTACTTATAACAAGACCTTTTCCTCTGTACAATAATTTTTGACCATGTAATCTTGACTGTGACCTTTGAGCTACATTTCAAAACCTTTTACATTGTTTATAACTTATGAATTTTAACAGGTAGAACTTTTATATTTCACACGCGTGTTTGTTGTTTGACCTATCCGTTGGTACAATAAGTTTTGACCTCGTAACCTTGACCGTGACATCTTACCTACATATAAAAACTTTTAAAGCTGCCATATTTCACATGTATATTCCCATGGGATGGGTTGTAATCAAGATATTAAAAATTGCAAAATTTGCCCTATGTAGACATTGTTGCCGTCGGGGGCATTCGTGTTTCACAAACACGTATTGTTCAAATGTTTGTCCAATGTATTTTGTCTCATCCTGAAATATTATATCATGTGCTAAATTTGATCATAATTCCTGGTACGACTCCAGGGAGAAGCTCGTCGGTGTTCTTTCTTTCGGATGAAACAGTGAAAACTGAGGTCCCATGTAGTAAAAGATCACTCAGGCGTTTCAGCGGGTCATTACATCAGCCAGATACCATATAAAGTGCATTAATCTTGGTGTGACGCAAAATAATAATATAAGAGCTATCAGAATTGTTAGTAAATATTAGAACCTATATACATGTATAAATTTAGTGCTCCATGTGTGTGCATTTATACAACTTATATCGTTTCAGTGATGCTAAAAGCAGAAACTGTGAACTAGCCAAGCGTGAATATCTAAAGAGCAACCTTCTTACCGAATTTACTCCAAAGTAAGGGCAAAATAGTAAAATTATTGTTGAAAATGGGATAGAACTTAAAAACTTACACTTCAGTAGTAAGGGACATCATCACGATTTAAGGAAAAGAGGACCACACCCAAGTGCCAATGAAAAGACATTTGATTGCTATAAATAAGGATTCAATTAAGTAAAGGCAAATATATTCGCCTTTAACTACGAAAATGTACACAAAGGTTATTTGTTTATAACGTACAGAATTAAACGTTAAGTTTTTGTTGTGTATTTTAGATATAAGAAGTGGATATAAGACTGTAAGATTTGAAAGTGTTAGTATTGTTCCGTAATATTTTCAATCGTAAAAGATATAATACCTGATTCAAAGGTGAGCAATTCGACGAAATTAGGTGACAATTCCACCCCGAATTTTGCACCATAGCCTATCACACAAATAAGAAGAGATACTGTTGTTGCTGCTGAAATTCCAATGGAAACTTTGTGACGGTTCGGAAAGACCTTGTCTTCCGCTGCTGCTCCTCCTCCTGCGTCTGCACCTGCTTCACCTCCATACTCGTCCATGATGGCGTTATTTAAGTAGAGAAACTAATCTAAAGTAATTGGTTATTGTATTATTTACCTGACCAGTATATTCTTCATCAATAACATTAAAGCAAGAAAAAGCGGAACCCTTAACAGGAAATGCGAGAAATAGATCAATAATAAAATGACTTAGCAATGAGTCAGTATATCATTTTTAGATGATGTCTACCAGATTTACAATATATATAAGAAGCATTTTATTCTTTGCTTTACGTCACGTCAAGAGATTTTACCGAATATATTGTAACGACATATTCCTGATGCATATCACAATGATTCAGCCCACAAACCCAAAGCAATGAGAGATGTTTTGATTGCCATCTTCTTACATGGCCCGTTTCAATATTCTCATCAAAAGACACGACAGCATAAAACTACCGGTTGTACCCGAACCCTATGTTGATTTCAAATACTGTGAATTTCACTTTGAAGTTATAGTTATATCTCAATGGAGGTTTTATGGATTATTACTTTCAAATGTTCTTTCAAATATATTCTTCGAACTCTGAAATTATGCAGTAGGTCTAGAATTTCTTAAATAACAGGTCAACAGATCAATGTGCTCATTAATTTACAATTTTAATGTTCTCAAACTAGGACAGTAAAGGTTAAACAATAAAGTTCATAAGAGGACGCCCTTTGGCATTTGCTCTACATCTCAATAATTCATTCATATAAATGTACTCATAGTCACACCCAGATTCATTATGTAATGTCAGCAGTATCAATGTCACCTTTATCTGTCTGCTGATAATATCATTACACCATATTGCGCATCATATAAGATCTTGAAATATCAAGATATTAAAGAAAATCATACATATTTATTGTTTCTTGTTCACATTTCTAACAAAACGTAATGTAATATGACTAGCATTTACATAATGTTGCGGTCAAATTAATACCATACCACACCAGTTGGATCAGATAAAATCTGGAACTAGCCCAAACTGTGCGCTCTGCACACCTGTCATAATCATTTGTCTTTGTTTTTGTTCATGATTTGATAACGATGAGCAGTGCAATAAATCATATTTTGTCACCAAAGACAATCGACAAGATATGGAGACCACTTCCTGTCATTTTATGTCATGTCAGTCATCTCATTGTATTTGCTTATCTTCTTAGTCACGGCACCAAATAATCAGGTATACTCCGTCCCTAATAAAAGAATGCATAGGTGATCTGAAAACCAATATATATTCACATTAGTATGAGTTTTAAAGTTTTTTACAAAACCTTTAATGGACCGTTTTCAATTTAGTCTATATCATCTACTAAGACACAAAAAGCAATAATAAATATAAAACATATATACCTTTTAATTTTGTGCACCAGATGCGCATCTCGACAACTTATGTCTCTTCAGTGATGCTCGTGGCCGAATATTTGAAATACTCATGATATATAAATATTTGCAGAGCAGTGTTGAAACCAAAATGACCGAAAAGTGAACCAAAGAATCTATCTAAGGACAGGGCTATGCATGAGGGAGATACTCCTTAGTTTTAGAGTGATTTACTTAATTTGATGACTGAAAATTTGAAGTATATATTTAATGTCAGTACAAAAGCACTGAAAACCAGACATGATGCGCTCGGGAACTATCAGTCCACCAGCAGTGACACCGGCCTAATGGTTATGATAAATATAGAACATATATACCTTTTAATTTTGTGCACCAGATGCGCATTTCGACAACTTATGTTTCTTCAGTGATGCTCAGGGCCGAATAATTGAAATACTCATGATATATAAATATACTGAATAAAGTATATTATTTGCCTCAATGTTTAAAAAGAAACCGTTTGATAGAACAAAACATTAATTTGCTGACAATTTAATCACAATCTGCACAATATACCAGCTGTTAAACCTCTGGCATAATTGCTTTCCTTAAAATGTATCAGTTCAAATACATAGAAAATCAGTAGATCTGATACTTTCAAGCGTATATTATCAATATCATTGCTCATTCACAGCACAGTCTCTACTCGTGAATGATATGTAAAGATAACGTTCTATCAGGATAATTCTTTTCTTTTACAGACATAAAGCCCGGCGACCTACCTTATCATTCACTAACATCATCATCGGAGTAAGGCCTATCTGGGATATAATGAATAGAGGGCAACGGACCACCATCATGGAGAGGGTCATACACAAGATACACTTCATGAAGGTGGCGAAAAGTTATCAAATCATCGCTTAAAATGGAAATGCTTCACTTTGCATTGATTCATAAGTTCTTAATCCATCTGTGAAATGATTCATGAATAGAAATATGAAACACAATCAAGTCTAAGTCATGCAATAAATGGTAATATATATTGTTTAAAAGTAATCCTGGAGGTATTTCAGTACGGTCAGAGTGTATCAAGTGAGGACAGAACTTGTGCCTGAACTTAACAGTACTTTAGAAAACGAGGAACAATTTAAAGAGTGTGGAAAACAAAAATATTTTTTGAAAAAGAAAATCGTATAATTTATTTGACACTATTCGAAATTAATATAATTGGCTTGTTATTTTATCTCGATATTGACTGGGAAATTAATAAATTAATTCATATAAACAGTAAGTTTGTTTTTTGTTGTTTTGAGAAATTCAAAATCTTCACTATATAAAACAATATTGATTTATAAAAGCATGGAATAAAAGGTTTTAACGCTAGTACTGCTACTGCCTATATTTATCAACAAGCAACAAAGAATACTATCCTGAAGGTGCCTATAATACCAAATATTTGAATATAAATTTGATTTTGAAGTCGCGTTAAAATGTTTTATTAAAATATTAAAATGAATATACTTTGAAATTAAACCGATGCCAGCTTGAATTATAAATCTTTATATATCTTTTACTTGACATAAAAGGAATGGTGCTTTTTCTTTGAAATGTGAACATTGATAAAATTTATTGCAGTCAGTGAAAATACATTAAATACTATAAATACTATATTGAATACTATATTTATTTAAAAAGCTGCCATTCTTGTATTTGTCTCGCTCTGGAGTTTAGTGATCAATTTGGTTGGTTCCTGATAATTGAAATATAAAATTGGATATTTGTAGAAATTGTCGAATATTTATCCTCGTGAACTTGATACAGTTCAAATAACTTGCAAAAGAAATTTTCTAGTTATAGAAAATTAATAGCAAACGCACCCAATCATCGCCCCCTTCCACAGAAAAATTACGAATTAAAAAATTTAAACTTGTTCACAAAGTAATCTATAGGTTTGATGAAGAAAATGTAATGATTCAACAATGCACTGTGGTTTCTAAAACCAATTCCCCTTTTTCAAAGATTTGTATGCAAAATATTGTTCCCCTTCTTCCGAGAAGCGATATACCATTTACACATAATGTGTATTTTAGAATACATGGCTTAACGGGCATTTCAATTCGCGCGGGATACTGAGGTATTCTGAACACACACCACAATGTAAATACAGAAGTAACTGGTACCTAGTCGTCGCAGTTCTTACAACAATAAACTACTGTGGACATTAATGACGCATTCGAAGCCAAGAGCGAGATCAAGTTTTTATGAGAAAAAGCATCTCATGTTGGCCTTCTATAGCTGTCACGGATGCTAAACACCAAATAAAGGACTATAAGACAAATTTTAATGCTCAGTTGATCTAGTACTAACCGTAATCGGTTTAAGTTTAATTTACGTGATTTTCTATGAAAATAAATCATTTATAATGTTTCTATTTTGAGAGAAAGCGTCTTAGAACAGTTAAGATCATACTACACACAACCTTTAATGTGTCCTAACTACAATGTTAATCAGAGTGAAACTAAAAGAACGGTTTATGCTTTTTGTATAAAATTATATGTGCTCACTAGTCTATCAATGTTCTGTGCGGTAATGTGAAAGAAAAAAAGAGGAGTTACTGGCTCAGTTATGTGGCAGAAGTCACCATAGAGCTATACAATACATGAATATAAATAATATACTAGAACATATATCACATTACAAAAATATTTGATTGTAGTGCAATTACGATACCGACTTAGGACGGTCATTTAATTTGACAAAATCCAAACAAATGGTGTGGTTAACCGGTTTACGGGCCCACCTTCCCACTCACCGTAACAGCAGAACAATCAAAGGACGTACATTTAAAAATTTATAAATAATCCTCCATGTAAAGAACAAGGGTCAACAGGTATCGCATATTGAGAGGTCATAAAAATATAAACACGTAAGGTATTGTAAAATACATAATGGTATAAGAATATATGCGACATCAACATGATAAACCGTGCTCTGCCAGTCTGAAAGCGTGCTAAGACCCTAGATCTGTAGGAGTCCCGACTAACAGTCAGAGGGGACGAGGTTCAGGACCATGTCTCCTCTGAAAGAGGTTTGGACAAGGCCCGTCATATAGTCCCCACCGCCCTGTTAGTCAGCGTGCAACGTTCAAGTAAAAGTCTGCATAAGGCTGTAGAGGGGCCAAATACAAGACCTATAGTCTTTTTGATGATCTCAATATCATATTGTCTATTTATAAGACGTTTGATTATTTTATTACATGATAAAATAACGTTATCGGAGCCTTTTACTTTCCTTAGTTTATATACGAGATCACCGTAAAAATAAGGATGGGAAATTCCATTGGATACATACTGTTGAAAAGAAAGACAAATACAAGTATAAGTCGAAATATGTTCATTATTACAGTACATTCATCAGATGATGTTATTCACCATAAGAATTAGAAATTGAACACACACTCTTGCAAAGTTACGGAACGCAACTTCAATAATGTTAAATATGTAGAATTTAAGACCTACTTGTGAGGTATTAGGATATTTGTAGATTTTTAAAACTAAACAGAAGATAAGGTGTATCGAACTAATTGTAAAGTGTAAACTTTCTATAATAGGTGTTAGGGACATACCGATCCAAATGAATGTGATATATGTTTAATCCAAAAGGTAGATTTTACTAGATAATTCTGATGTTCGAGACTTTCTATAATTCATATGTACGAATTTCTCAGTGGTGAGGGCTGCTGAATTCTCTATATAAATATAGAACATATATATCTTTTAATTTTGTGCACCAAATGCACATTTCGACAACTTATGTCTCTTCAGTGATGCTCGTGGCCGAATGGCTGGAATTCTCATATTATATCAATATTTGAAGAGCAGTATTAAAACCAAAATGACCGAAAAAGTAAACAAAGAATAAATCTAAGTGCAGAGCTATGCATGAGGGAGATACTTATCAGTTTTAGAGTGATTAACATAATTTCATGACGGAAAATTTTAAGTACATATATGTTTCATATCAGTACAAAAGCATTGAAAAGTAGACCGTCAGTACAAAAGCACCGGAAATTAGACTTATGATGCCCTCGGGACTATAAGTCCACCAGCAGTGACACTGACCTAGTGGTTATAATAAATATAGAACATATATACCTTTTAATTTTGTGCACCAGATGCGCGTTTCGTTGTTATTTAATAAATATTGTCTACATCTAAGCTAGAACTAACTAAACATGAAAAGGAATGGAAAATTTAAATGAGGTTGTATATTCTCTCTCTCAAGACAAAATAAGTCTATTAAAAGGAGTATACAGCTCATACTCATATGACCCCAATTATCGAAGATATTTATCTGTATATCTTATAGTTATACTGGACATGCATACTATTAATAGACTATTTCCGAGTTTTATCCAAACTACGGACATTGCATACTTTGGCATCATTTTATTTATGACGTAATAATCTTATCTTTGGATACATACCGTCCATGTTTCTACCGAGTATGACGTCACAAGCAGTTGTCCGTAGTCTGACTTGTAAAATCTAGGTTTTTAACGGTCCTTTCCGGTAACTTGAAAATGGTCTATTAAAGTTTTGACAAAATCCCTACACAATTCCATGATTTAAGGCTATCATTATCGAAGAAACTCCTTTATTTTCATTAAACAAGAGTATCTAATCTATCATTACTAAATATCTAGCAGTATATGGTTTTGCTCTATTTTGGAAAACTACACTAGTAGACAGGTGACAAAAATGCAATTTTCATATAATCATGAAATAGTTTTACGCAGAAAAAAGAGAATCCCTTCACCTGAGCTTAGACATTGTCAAATATAGACCTTCACTAAAGTATAAATCGAGTACGAATCTGAAAAAGTGTGTAAATACTCTAGGGTAACTTCAAAAATAAAACATACTAGGCCTAATAATCCTGTATAACCATTTTTTTTATCGCTCGCAAGGTGCTAGTTCTTATACTATCATCATCCTATTCTATTTTTGTGTCAGTCCTCACATTACTTTCATTATGATATATTAATTAACCGTAAAGAGAAAGTGATTGGTGTGTAATAAAACAATTTTCTGATTATTCGGATTCCTATGGACACTAAATGCGCTCTCTTTATAGGAGATAAACATTTATACTGTTATGAGAGAGACTTTGTGCATTCTGTTCAAATCTCTAAACGTTTCGACCTTATTAATAAGTACAATGACACCTCTAGATATCTCGAAGATATTTAAGTTATCAATAACTTGAGTTTGAAAATTTTATTATATTTATCAATCTGAACTTCAATTAAACAAAACCAATACTTTCGACCAGAAAACACCTTTTTAGGACTTAAATATAAAAATTATTAACAGCAATATTCATACCAATATAAATGATAAACGTGACGACTTTGGATTTCCTATGGTAAATTTCCATCATCTAGATGGCGATGTCCCAAGACTCCCATCATATGGTATTTATATTAGTAAATTGGTTCGGTTCGCTAGAACCTGCACTAACGTTTTGGATTTCCACGCAAAAAAAATCTCAGATTATTTTTAAACTTCTTACTCAAGCTTATATATATATCATAGACTTCGAAAAACGTGTGGTAAGTTTTACAGATCTTATTCAGACATTTTATCTAAATTTGGAAATGTGACTTTTCAACAATACGTATACAGCGGATTATCCCATCCCAATAGAGCTTTTGTCAATTTTAAATGATGTAAGGGGTCTTATACCGGACAAACCACTTTTTGCCGAAATTTTCACTATGACGTTAACGCTTGGAATGTGACGTCACAGTAATATGACGCAAATCTAAGCGTATTTGTCCGGTATTCCCCCTTACATCATGTAAAATTGGCAAAAAGGTTATTACTACGGTGATCTAGTGTACAAACTAAGGAGAGTCAAAGGTTCCGATAATTTCATATCGGCGAGTTCTAAAATTATCAAACGCCTTCGACATCGACAGTATGACCCCGAAATCATCGCTAGGACCATATCTCTTGTATTGGGTCCGTCTACAACCCAATAGAGACTTTTCCTTGAGCGTTGCACGCTGACTAACCGGGCGGTAGGGACTCTATGACGTATGTGCGGGCCTTGTCCAAACCTTTTTTTAGAGGAGACAAGGTCCAGATCCTCGTCCCCTCTGACTGTTAGTCGGGACTACTATTGATAAAGGATCTGAGCTCGCTTACAGTCGAGCAGAGCACGGTTCACTTATGTTGATGTCGCCTTATATATTTTTGATAGCAACATATTATTCTATAAACGTTTCGTGTGTAATAGAATTTTTATGACGTTTCTTCTTGAGAAACGTGTTGATCCTTGATCTCTGTATGGAGGGTTACTTAAAATTTTTAAATGTATATCCTTTGATTGTGCTGCTTTTGTGGTGAGTGGGAAGGTGGGCGCCCGTAAACCGGTTAATCACACCAATTGAATGACGTTTGTTACTTCAATTGACCGTCCTAAGTCGGTATCGTAACCGCAGCACAATTTTTGTAATGTTTTTCCGTGTATATTCGAGTATTAACATGTTTTGTGAATCTTGTCATACAGCTTTGTCAGATGTCTTCAATTTTCTTTTACTTTATATATCGGCTATGTAGGGCCTGAGTTGGAGAAATGTATTTACTTTTATTTTGTCTTCATGAAATTATATGAATGATAAGCAAACATTGGATATCATACGTATGTATTCTATCCTACACATACGTATAAAGCGTCAACTCATCATAATCATAAAATCCTATGACGTAATAGTACTTCATACTTGTACTATAAGTTGTATAATACGAAGCCGTTTTCGTGCCATTTTAAAGAAGAAATTTTTTTTTATCTCGTTTGAACGAGAAAAAAATCTCGTTCGAACGAGAAACTAATATCATATACCATAGTCTACAGTGATTAGTGTTATTAACCTATAGACAAAAATGGAGTATAGTCCATCAATAAATCTTTTGATATTTTCTAACAATTTTTTTAGTAGCGGATGTTTGATCGTTTAAATAATTTCATAGGCAAGAGCTACATTTGGCCGTGTTTGGACTGAATTTAGTTGAAATACATTATACGTACTATTTCAGTCTATCAAATGGCAGATTTCAAGTATGTTTGTAACATTTGATTTGGAGCCTCATCTCCCTTTTATATATTTATGTTTTAAGTCACTGGAATCAACCTAACTTGGCTCAGTGACCTCACCAAATAATATTGATCATTAATGAAATAATAATGCATAATTGTAAGTGTTTTACTGTATATCAGTAAGTACCATTCAGTATATATTACAATCCTGAAATGTATAAATCATAATTAACAGCTATTATAATACTTTTGATTACAAGAAGAGGGCAGAATATCTCTGATGGCATAATAGCCCCCCCCCCCTTTTTCCCACGCATTCATCTTCTTCGCAATATAATAAATGATACTTTAACTTAAGTATTTCATTTCTATTCAAAATCTGTGTGTTTTAGAATAAACATGCATATGTGCATTGTGTTTGTAAGTATGTAGTTAAAATATATGCAATTATGCATATATAAATGTATCATTGTATGTATCAATTGAATCAAACTTATCTAAATAACCAAACACCTTAATTCATATATAATAGTTTTCTCGTTCGAACGAGATAATTTTCTCGTTCGACCGAGATAATTTCTCGTTTGAATGAGATAATTTCTCGTTCGAACGAGAAAGTTTCTCGTTCGAACGCGAGATTTTTTTCTCGTTCAAACGAGAAAATTTCTCCTTCGAACAAGATAAAAAAAAGTTTTCTTCTTTAAAATGGCATGAAAACGGCTTCGTAGTATAAGTATAAAATGTTACTTAATAAATGAAATTTCTTTAGATTCATTGTTTTAGCTTGTGAAGCTGACCAAATGGTATTGATCTTTGCTTAGTGGAAGAAATCGGGGTAATCGTTAAACCCTAATGATCTATTGACATTCTTTGCATTTCTTTTAACAACGTATAACGTAATTTCACTTCATATTTATATATATATCTTATTACGATATGTTCTTAATAAATGAAATTTCTTAAAATTTGAATGCTGTTCATTGTTTTACCAAGTTGACCGAAATTGCATTGATCATTGTTTACTGCGAAAAAATCGGGATATTCGTTTAACCCTGTTAACTTAATGACGTTCTTTGCATTTCTTTTCATTAAGTCTGACCGGAGTACCATAATCGACAAAAAAGCAATGTAAAATGGTTTTGAATTCACTCTGCAATTAGTACCTCTTTGTTGATAACAATTAAAGTACTCATTACAAAATTTAAACATCAAATGCACATTTGATGCGTTAAATCTATGCACTGTTGATGCAATAGCCTCTTAGAGTTAAACGCACATTATTTTAATTACAAATATTTAATTTGATGAGATAAATGAAAGATTGTGTTACCTCTCACTGATCTAGATCCACGTAAGATTCATCTTATTAAAACCAATGACATAACAAGATTATATCTCTGGTAATAAGTTTGTTTAAATGTCTCTCATTGTAAAGAAAATTATATCAATCAATCCTAATAAGAGTTTAATTAACATGAAATACAAACAGACATCCAGTGTGTCTTACAGAAATGATTTTATCGGGATCAGTCATAATGTTTATTAGAAAGATAAATATACTTAATCAAGGTACTGAACAACAAACTTCTATTTTGCATACAGTTTTAATTTCGATATTGATATCACCGAGTTTTCACTCTACTTATCTCTCACACCAGAAACCATCACTTTCACCCAAATTGATGTGGCTTGGCTTTAATGATTAACATTCGATCCTTTAATGTTGTTCGGTTACAATTCGGTTACTGTTAGGTACATGTTTAGCTGTCAGTCTCACGTTTGTAAAGAGACGATTTAAGAAAACAATGACATTAGATATGGGGGAAAAAGTTATCGTTGTGTTACATTAATATTGCTAGAGTCAGACTAAAATTTTTCTTGAATATCCTGTCGTCTGCGCGTGATGCTATTGTCGTCTGCCTGTTGCATCTTTTGGGTATCGAGATAACGAAGAGTTCCAGTCTTATGTATGGAATTTGTGTAAGACGAGAAATTGTCGACAAAGAAACAGGGTAAGTTAACATCCCTCAGTGATTGTTCTTAAAGCCCGACAATTGATGATACCTTAACATAAAACCAGATATGACATATCAGAGAGGTATCGCGTTTGAAAGATGATTCTCCAAAATGTCGTAAAGCTATTCTAATCACAGACTGCAATCTGCACAATTGTAAAGTAGTTAATTTAAATGTTCCTTTGCATGTAATTGTTGAATGATCATTTGTCATTCTGTATCATATCAAATAACTGTTCAGAGGAGAGGTGTTGTCGAGAAACCGCAAAATGGAGTAGTAACGATAAAAGATGGTCTCTTATGAAATTCGACAATTCATCCCATTTTCACCTAAGAGATTCAAGCGGTATTTCGTTTCCGCCATTCATGTTAGATTCTCCTTCGCGAGTTCCTGTTGAACCATATGTTGAGGGTTGATGATGTCTTTGAACTGATAAGAGTGCATGCTGATCCGTGGGTTGTGATGGTGTGCTAAGCATGGTGTACGCTATAACTGTCGACATAATGATTCCACCACACGCAACAAATCCCATACCAATAGTTATACAAATGTCTAAAACAAAACCTAACTCGGCATAACGTATTTCGATCGCTTCCATATCTCGTGCTCGCGCATACGGATTGAAAGTGTAATTCCTAGGCACAATGTATCCAATAGCCATAAACACCAATCCCGATATCAAGAAGATGAATGAGACGAGAACAAGGAGATCTACATGATGATGACAACAATGGCACATGGTCAACTATCCCCTGTCGTCCATTCTCCCGCATATCACATTCTGAAAGAAGATAATACAATATGAAACTTGACATGACAGTAACAGTAGTGAAGATTTCAACACAGTCGAATATGACTCCGGGATCATAATCTAGGGCTTATTTGTACAGAAAGATCACAGTTTAGGTATTTAAGATATTAATTGAATGTAGGAAAAGTTATAAATATATCCTAAATATACATTTAAACATCTATATTGTTTCAGAAGAAATAAAATTACGAGTTATCTAGTTTGAGTATTGTTTCTTAACGATCTGTTGAGGCTGTCTTTTCGAGATCAAAATTTAGACTTGCAGAGGAGCATTCTCCCTACTGACACAAATAATGTTTTAAACATGGCAAGAGTTTTTACTTTAAACAACTTTCGGCTTACGCTTAAACCAATGCACGTAGAAACAAATTTGTCCAGGGTTTACAATGCAAAAACTTATAACCATTCGTTGCTTGACAGTATTTTCTCTATTGTGAAGTATCAGCAAATTTACCTATATCTATATTATTCACCTGTGGTACATTATTGTCGGTGTCAATGTCAGTTGACACCAGTTACTTTAGTATGTTGCATTAATTACATTGGATGATTTAAAAAAAGCATTCATAATTTTTTGTTTCAAATGAAGAATTGAGAAACGTTATTAGCATTCGAACAAATATCTGACAAACTTCATATAACTGTTAACTCATTTGCAAAGCTTTGATCCGTGGCCAAAGAATGGTAATTAACGGGGCATCTGATAAGGAGATCCTCTACAGGGAGAGCGGGTTACTATTTCTATGTATCAGCGGCTTTGATTGGTTAAAATCGTTTCGTTAATCTATAAGTCTGCTAAAATCAAGAATTTCCGTATCATTACCCTGATGTAAAGATTTGAATGACACGGAAAACTGTTGTTGTTTCCATAAAAAAATTGTTAAGTGATTTTTGGGGTTACCCAATTCGAGCGAGATTTTCTAATAATAAAAATAGATTGCCTTTAGTCCACTGTTCAAAGTTTGATAGAAAGGCTGACAAACATTTTCATATATGTGTACTATATAAAGTTAAGGATAAATCAAATTGTACAGATCTTGCTGGAAGTTTGTTAATTTACCACTGTACCCTATGGTAACAGGAATTACAATCTTTTCGGTTTCGGAAGTACTCGAGAATCATAAATCTGTCCTCAATACGTTTGGTATTGACTCAAATAAATTGAATTTAGAACTTCCATATTTGTACTGTATTCCAAAAATGCACAAAACTCCGTACAAACAACGCTTTATCGCTGGTTCCTCGACGTGTTCCACAAAATCTGTATCGATGCTACTCACAAAAATATTATCAGAAATTAAATCTGGCCTTCATAGATATTGCGAAACAGTATATTCCAGAAGTGGAATTAATCAAATGTGGATCCTTAAAAATTCAAAAGAGTTGTTAGAACATCTAAAATCAAAAAGTTTTACTAAAATTCACTCCATCAAGTCTTTTGACTTTTCGACTCTGTACACAACGATCCCTCATCAGAAATTAAAAGACAGATTAGCGGAAATTATTCAAAATGCATTTACTAGTAAAAACGGAAGCCGCAAATTCAAATATATAGTAATAGGCCACGATAAAACTTACTTTGTTAGGGAAAATTCTGATTCCAAAAATAAATACACTGAAACAGCTGTCATTCAGATGTTGAACTTTCTTATCGATAACATTTTTGTGGTGTTTGGAGGTAAGGTTTTTCAACAAATTGTCGGCATTCCAATGGGCACTAACTGTGCTCCGCTTCTGGCTGACATATTCCTTTATTCATACGAAGCTGAGTTCATTCAGTCTTTGCTTTCGCAAGGAAAAAAACAATTGGCTCTTGGCTTCAATTTTACTTACAGATATATAGATGACTTGCTTTCAATTAATAATCCTTCATTCGCGGATTACCTTAGCATCATCTATCCAAGTGAACTGGAGGTCAAAGAAACCACAGAAACTAGTAATTCTACTTCGTATTTAGATATTATGTTGTCTTTCGACATTAATGGTCAATTGAACACCTCACTCTATGACAAACGTGACGATTTCAATTTCGCTATCACAAACTTTCCTTTCATAAGTAGCAACATTCCATCATCGCCCGCATACGGCGTATTCATATCTCAGTTAATACGTTATTCCAGAGCATGTTCAAATTACAATGACTTTGTTCTGAGGGCTAAGCGACTTTCAGTTAAGCTGCTCAACCAGGGTTATATATGTGCTAGACTAGCATCGTCACTGAGGAAGTTCTACGGTCGTTACGAGACTCTTATTACTCCATATGATATCTCGTTATCCAGACTTTTAAATGATATTCTGGACTGAGACCGATTCCGATCACTTTACACAGATTTGACACCTTCTATACTAGAAGGTTACCTACTTCGACTTCTCCATATATAGATACATATGGAATTCACACGATTTGACTCTTTCTACGGGGTATATGTGACGGGTGTTGCTAGCAAGCAGGAGATGCTCACTCTCCCCGGGCACCTGATCTCACTCCATCACAGGGGTTCACATATGCTCTTCAAGTAAACATATTTTGTTATTTTCCATTTGTTTTTCATTTTCACTGATTTTGTATGTCCTATGGTTTCATGATTTTTGGACTTGTGGTTTGGATTTATCCATCATCTTTACATTTGACCTATGGAGTAAACAAAACTGAAATGCAGTATGACTGCATTTATTTGTTCATACAGTCCATAAAACATAAGAACAAATCTTATATTCCTCAAATAAAGGTTAAAAGTAAAAAAATTTTCAATATGAAATTAAAAGGAATTTAAATGTTCAAAATTTCAAATATTTGATTATATATATATGTATACACATATATATATGACTGAATTGTTTGCATCGTATTGAATATTTAAGACATTTGTAACAGTATTTAAAAAAAGAGAAGACAAAGGACATCTGACCATGCTGTATGACAGAATCATCAAGGACATGCACATAAAACATGATTATCATCAAATAAACACAGAAAACGACATTACAAAAGATATTTGATTTCTATATTTCTACACACATTAAAAAATTCATAAATAATCCTCCAGATAGAGAACAAGGATCAATAGATTTTTCAAAACAAAAGGTCATAAAAGTTTTAACACGGAAAGTTTAATGGAATGATAAGCTAGTATCAAAAATATGTTAAGCGACATCAACATAAGTCAACTGTGCTCTGCTCCTCAGTAGGAATTTCGACTAACAGTCAGAGGGGACGAGGCTCAGAACCTTGTCTTCTCTAAAAAAAAGTTTGGACAAGTCTCGTCATAAAGTCCCCATCGCCCTGTTAGTCAGCGTGCAAGTCTGTAAAAGGCTATAAGGGGGGGGGGGGGGGGGCTTTTAGAGACCTATGGCCTTTTTGATGATTTTGGGTTCATACTACCGATATTGAAGGCGTTGAATTATCTAAGAACCCGACAAGATGAAATCATCGGAACGTTTGACCCTCCTTAACTTGTACACAAGATAACCTGCCTGCATAAGATCTGTTAATTTTTTTTTCAAACTCAAGATTATTGATTAAAGAACTTTTATCAAATTTTGGACTGTGAAACTAGTATGTGTAAAGCTACATATCTGAATTTAATTTAATATATTAAATTTTCAGTGATATTCATCAAATAATCTTCCATGTTCAAGAAAAACATGCTGAATTCATACGAAATGTGTATTAGATTATTTATCTCTAAAATTTTTCCTGAAATATTCATATTCTCCTGTAATTAAACCTTCATATGTTTGTAATGAAATATTTAGTTTTCAAACGTATTATTCTAAAACCATTTTAACTCGCAATTGATTAAAAGGTGTTTTAATATTTATTTAATGTATTTTGAACATAAATGAGAAGCAAAACATGTTAATAGTTATAAGAAGTTATCAATTAACACATACATATTTTGGGGGAGGAGGGGGATGGGGGGGGGGGGGGGGGTTATCCCTTGCAACGTATTTTTTTTCAAAATATCAAAAGTGAAGTTTTTATAACAAAATTTTTAACATTTTAATAGCAAAGAGGCTGACACATATCTCGATATGTGGGGTATATAAGGCTGAGATAAAGTTCTGTACTTCTTGCTGGAAGTTTGCTAATCATAACTAAACCCTATGGAAACAGGCTCTCTATTACTATTTATTTGTATATGTTCATATTATTTTGTCACTTTATTGTACAACTGTATACTCATTCATACAGTCATTGGTGAAGTGCATTACATAGATAAAAACTTGAACCAGATCCTATAAGTGTAAGTTCGATCAATTAATATTTTAAATTTTAATCTGTATTCGTTAATGCTTTACATAGTAATAGTTTCTGTCCATCAATATTTATGTCAAGAGTGGTCGATAGTAACACTGTTTAAAATTTGTTACTTTTGTTATTTGTTATTGTTCTTCTTCTTGTTGTTTTTCGCTAAGTCAGATTATGCCAATTATGCTGTGGTAATTAAGTTATTGTCTTATAGGAAACAGTAATTACCTGTTAATGATGATTGATTTTCAAGTAAACCCTACATATTCAATGGGGAATATTGCTAAAGAAATATGAAAGTCACTTCACAACGCAGCACTCTAGCTCGTTACTATGACTCAAACGGTGTCTGCAACCCCTGTATGTGCTATTGTGTAAACATGATCATTTGATCTTAAATCAGATACTTTTTATCTAAAATCCTTAATTTTATAATTCCTATGAAAGAGAAAACTGAAGACATCTGACAAAGCTGTATGACAAAAATCACCAAGGACATGCACACAAAAGATAATGATAGAATATACACTGAAAAACGACATTACAAAAATATTCGATTGTGCTGCGGTTACGATACCGACTTAGGATGGTCAAAGGAAGTAACAATCATCATTCAATTGGTGTGGTTAACCGGTTTACGGGCGCCCACCTTCCCACTCACCACAAAAGCAGCACAATCAAAGGACACACATTTAAAAATTTATAGATAATGAATATAAATCACACTTTTATAAGGCATTGTATACGAGGGAATGAGAGTAAACCTCAAACATGTACAAAAATGCTCTGGGAATAAAACTTTCACATTCCTGTTTCTTAAAGATACGGAATATAACTTTTCAGTGTTATTTGAAACCTAATTCAGTTAAAATCAACCAATAACTGTCTGTAGCTTGCTATTTACAATTTGTGTGATGTTGACAAAATTACGTAATAATTAAGTGAAAGTTGTAAAATTACTTGATTTCAGTAGTCATAAATAAGTTTATGTCTTTTCGATGTTTTGACTAATGCTAGAAAACTTTCATTTTATGTAAAGAGTTAAAATGAAATAACATTTCACTCAGATTTAAATACTTTCCCCGTCTATCATCTGCATCAGTATGTAAACAAATTACGACAAGTCTTCTTTTGTGTATAGAATTTTGATACCTTTTGTAAATAATTATCCGATGTTAACAGAAGTTTTACAGACAAACATTTCTTCTCAATAACAATATATCCTACTGTCATATCTGGTTTATACAGATTCATTATATCTGCAACATTCGTTGTAGTATGTTGCATATTAATGAGGTAAATAACATATTTCCTATACTCACTTTATAACACTGAAATTATATCTATACTAATGGAGGATAGTATATCGATTAACGAAAAATATTAAAACCCTAGTGTATATGCTTGAAATACTGTTCTAAGTATTAAAGTGCAAAATTTACCAATATTATTACCATTATTGTTGTTGCTGTTGTTGTTTGGTAAGCATTGTTGATGCTGGTTGTTTATCCACAAACAGATTGCAATGTGTAGAAATTTAACTTTAGCATAATGATTAAAATAATGGATGTTTATGACATTAGGCAGTACGTACAAATCGATAGTGCAATTCTTACTTTCTTCTTTATCAGCATATGCAATAGAGTTCTTGCTTACACTCCAGTTTGTCAGCAAAATATAAACATATTTTGCTCGAAGTCATATTGGTATTTGAAAACACTTATGGATTTTTTTTATGTTAACACTCATACCTGCATGCATGTTACATATAATGCATGGTTAAATATTTCACTGAAAATGCCATCCATTTGTCATGCATATCTAATTCATAAAACATAACGTGTAATCCATTTTCAAAACTAATTATTTACAACGTGTAGCTACTTCTTTTTCCTGTTATCGAATCATATAATAACCATAAAATATTAAACCAAATCATGCCCTGTAGCAAATAAATGCAGACTGTACAGCATCTAATCTCAGAACTGATTTTATCTCTACGAAAATGAAATTTGAGTTTGAATTTCCTTTCATACACATTCATTTGTTGTAAAACAGTTAAGACAGTGTAGCCAGTCCGGTGATTTCACAGTAGATGCCAAAGACTATCAGAATGAATACGCCATGGTTACACTAGCAACTTTTTGCTTGGTTTGTCTGTTGATCGATTAATTTGTTTATTGATTGGTATAGTGATTGGTTTGTTCATAGTATTGTATTTATTGGTTGGTTTTGTTGGTTGAATAGTCCAGTAGGTTCAACATTAATTATTTGCAAGTGCTGTGGTGACATATTTAATAATTAAGACACTTGCTTAACATGTAGCTGCTCAGTATGGTAATGTAATTGTTTGAAGTTTATCATTCTTTGAAATCAGGTGTCTGCAAACACATGTATCCAAATACTTGGCACAAGAAAGTATTAGAAATATAAAAATCATATCATGGACCGTTCTGTAAAGTCATCTTATCTTAAACCAATTTGATACTTAAAAATATACCATTGTTGTGTGCTCATCTCTGATGCAGATATGGCGACATGATCGATAGATTATGCCGAGTAGTGTAGTGTGAAACATATTTTTTCTTTGAAATTATTCACCGCCTTACTTTGGATTATAACATTACTACTAAAACAAGAAAATGACTAAACTTTCAACAAACTTTAAAACTTACCCAGCTGCCATCTTAAATGTATTTCAGGGATATTATCTTAATAAAAAGGTTTAGTCATCGATATTATGTCAATACTTGGACGTTTGTACATTACTTGCCATCTTGTTCATGAAACATCTGTTACACGCAGACGATCATATCGAGGATGTTCTACATGTGTAAATCAATAAAAGTAACTGCCATCACAATCAGCCATTATAAAAGTTGTATTGGAAACACCTGATCGCAAAATTTCTTCATATGTTGTATAAAGCACACTGTGTTAAGTGTTACACGAGCATTCGGATATTACTGTAGGACTTATCTGACTATTGCATGACCCATTAAATTATTATAAAGATAGTGTGTTAGTTCACTAACGCTTCCATACTGCTACCAGAGGAAACAATTATATGCACAATAACTTAATATATCAAAATTCTCTGGCAAAACAACAAAAATAGATGAGCCTTACACAGATTGATCACCCAAAAAGCGGGAAAGATTTACGCATTCGTCCTACTAATGAATAATAACATATGCCCCTTTGCTACCCCAATCTGCTTGTCTTTGATTGATTTCACTAATGCCACAACTGTACTATTGAAGGTGATCGCTTCACCGGCGCCCGTGCTCAGGACTGCCTTGAAACGCCTATGTACGTTCTATACATTAGGTATAACCTCTACAGATCACAATAGGAACGTGTAGAATGTAAACAGATCTCGGGAAAAACGACAGATACCAACTACTTTTAAAATAGTACTTATAGTAAATGTTTAATTAACCGACGCGTTAGATTTAACTTTATGAACATGTGAATGTCGCATATATAACTGGAACTGGAAGTTATCTCATGAAGTAATGCATGGAGTTTCTTTTTCTTTTATGAAAATTTAACTTATGGTAATATTAAATATTACTACTGCTATAAGAAACTGGCGTAATGGATAAAATGTAAATGCTTTACATGGTGAGGCGTCAGAATATTCATTGATTTGCTTCATTGCAGTCAGTTTGTATCTAAAGTTTTCATGTCTTTACAATATTTGATAAATTACCGATCTACAAATGTCTTTAGATGAACTACCCAAAGAATAATTGATAGTGATAAAATGTTCGCTGAAATACCTGAACACATAGAGCACTCCAGTTACGAAAAGTATAGGTTGCCTATATTCAGTGAGTCTGAACATTGCGTGTATAATCTTGAGCAACAGGGACACGACAGCCAACTGTTAGGTGACAAAGTATCAACACGATAAATATCAATTATCCGGACTCCATTTGAATTAACAAGATTATCAAGTCTCATCTTGTACTCGTCTTCAAAACTTATAATGTAATCATTTACCATGTAGTTACATACATGAGATGATGCATCGTTTACTCATAGCCCAGATATCAGATTGCAGGGAAATCTGACAGCTTACTCATCAAACACGATAGGTCAAGCGACTATCATTACTATCAGCTTGTCTCATCGCATGTCTGTGGCGTGCACCATGCATCTAAAGTATTCAATGATGAAAAACCGCTCATCGATTTTCATTTTAATGGAAACTTTTGTAACCTGATATGAATTATTTCATTCAACATCCTGTGAAATGGAATACATGATTAGAATATCTGATTAAATATATAGAATGTTTTCAGTATAATTGATTTATTTTACATCAAATACACTTATATTTAGAAATGCCATACCCATACATTATCAACACTAGTATATATGTTCTGATATCTATTGGGTCTTTTCGTTATGCAGAGTTATTTCCCATTTGAGCAGGTATCTGACGTCAAATCATTGTGACGTCATATAATTTCTATATCACTTCCCGCAATTTTACAACAGTTGCCATAGAACTGGTTGACGTCACAATGGTTTGACGTCAGATACCTGCTCAAATGGGAAATAACTCTGTATAACGAAAAGACTCAATTATCATCTCTAAGGTTGCTAAGTCTACTAATGTTGTTGGATTTGCTTCTTCACATGCATTAGATTTAATACAATAAATTCAAAATTACATATCATATGGATAAGATTAACCATATCTCATAAATTAATTGTGTGAGGAATTGTATATGAGTGTTTCTAAGTAGAGAGTTAAAAATAAAACTTTAATGCTTTATATAATCTTTGTCGGAGAACAGAGTTACCAAAACTTTTATGTTACATAAGACTCGATGGCATGTATGCATGGAAGACCCATCATTTACGTATGACAGGTGCTTCGGCTATCATTAAATATTTAATACTCATTTCCGTAAACCTTTTAGCTTTAGGTTTTATGCAGTAAACACATTATGTCAAAATGAAAAATTACAGATTCAGGCCTTTGATTTCTCCCTTCTACTTATTGCATTGCACTCGCATGGTACCTCGATTGATAAAACACGTCAGACCCATTGCCCTACATATTAAAAACTCTTTTAGACCTTTTATTTGTCGTGTTGTAACTCATAAAAAGATATTTCACAATAGATGACAGACACCGTCTGTTCTTCAATATCCATCAAAGAATACCACACTGGGTGGCGTTGCAAGGGATAAGTTAACTACGTCTAATTCAAAAAGAGAGGAAGGGGGAATCTAAGCTTTGAGAATCGTTTATTAATTGTGTAATTAAATTGAAATTCTATAAACTTATTGCGAGATAATGTTTAGGTCAGTTTGCTAACTTTCAAAACTGTTAAACTATCGTGTTTTCTCTTGAATAACACCTGGAGTATATATAAAAACTGGACTTCAAACACTTTATTTTCAAATGCTTCTATTGCCGATAACATCTCGGACGAATTTTACAGTGTCAGATAAAAATCAAATTCGATCTTTGAATTAAAAGCCAGTTGAAGTAAGCATAGAAACCCCTGCTCTCCTGTCAGTTTACATGTATTAAGTTAAACCTTTACTGTGCAACTAATGTATGACCTTACCCTAACCTTAAGACCCCAATAGAGCGGGATTTATTTGATTCTGAAAGCGATACTCTTTGCAAAACAGAGTGTATCTTGTAAGAAAATGTAAGAAGCTTAACAGTACATCAGAAGGGCTAAATTTATCCATGTGCACTCTAACTGCATTTTGAATAAACATGTCCTGTCAGTTACAGATAGCCAAATATATCTTTACAACACATGGTTGCGGAAGCATCAAAATGCAAAAGCCAATGTTATGCAATGTAAAAATCAAAACTTTTGAGTGTAAGTAAATGTACCATCATATTTTTTGGAAATAAAAATTCTTCACGCACGAAAGAGACTTTTAGGTATATTCTTGAAAACTTGGGGTCTTGTCATTGAATATACATCATTATTGCGAAATTTTAAACATATGATGGAACTTACTTAAAACAGACTTAGGTCATAGGATCCACTGAAGTTGTTATTATTTTCGGTATAATTGATTTCCCTATGAATGAATCTTGGGCAATCGCATATACACGCTAAAGTTAGTTTAAATCTACTTACTTGCAGTATCAGAATGTCTGTAGATGAAGATTTGAATTTAACTTGAAATTAGGTACAGGTACAGTGTATAACAATTTTATGTACATACATATATGTAATATATGATATTTTTGTCGTTTGATTTACTGATATCATCTTTAAAACAAACTTTTCTTTACTTCTACTAATATTTTATGCTTAATATTCTATTTGGCGAGTACACTGAAATAAATGTCATCGTTATTTTCATGCAAAATCGAAAGAATGCTTCAACTTTCACGACCCATCCAAAGAAATAAAGAAAGTCATAAGTTCCTTATACTTCAAATTCTTCCTTGTATTGTGGTTGACACCTCCCCTCTGCCTTGAAAGAAAAATGTGGTAACGAAAAATAAACATATGTAAATCATATCAAGATTCCAGCAGAGACGAGGCTTAGGTCTGGGAGTAGTGCACTTGTGAGGCCGGCACCAACTACAGAATATACATTTTGTCACTGCTTTTGGAAATTTAACGATGATATTGGGATCGGAGATATGATATCTGAGCATTACAATTAAGGTAATTTACTGCATGTCAAATTCCCATCTTCGATGAAAAATTGTGAAAATTTAAACACATTAAAACCGTTGCAAATACAGCAATAACAATTTAAATCGGATGATAGTATTTTTCTTGATAACGTTCTGTGCGTTACATTTTAATGAAGTAATGATAAACACGCACATACATACACACACACACACACACACACATATATATATATATATATATATATATAAGTAAAACGGGGTAGTGATGTGGCAAGTGTATGAAAAGAGATACATGAAAGTATTTTCATTCACGAATAAGAATATTTTGCTGACGTGTTACGTTCTGAAAAATGACACCATTCTGCTATGCTATATAGGAATGCACTGCATGCGGAAACTTTCATGTATTAACGTGTTTATCATTTTGAATGTCAAAGAAGCATCGTACTTAGAATCAATCACGTTAAGTTTTATCTTGATACATTTAATACGGATTAATAAAATTAATTAGAATAGTAATTCGATACTAGTTTCACCAATGCAGCTTTGTTGTGATTTATTAATTGCTGAAACATTGATTGCGAATTTTTTAACTATATTTTAAACATCGATTTTTGAAATAGCATTACAAAAATGAGATTTTTAATAGTATAAGGAATATAAAGTGAAGCGCTTAACAATTACACCAAGCCTGCCCTATAAATGATATAGGAATTATCAGAAATTCATAATTCTAGAGGATTGGTAAGCTGTAAATATTGATTCACAAGAATATAACAGAATTAACACAAGAATTGTAGAAATGACTTGAAATACAGATCAATCGACCAACTATATATATATTTGAAATGGAAAGCAAACGATTAGTGGTCATATTGTAGTTTTCTTGGCTAGTGAAATGCCTTCAAAATAATGCGTTTCTCAAATACTTCAGAGGCAAGCCGTACTTACAATAGTATAAAACAAGAGTAAAATATGTTCTGCAACGGAAACCGAAATTGCATACTATAATCTTATTTAATGGCGATCTTGAAACGGATGATCGAGATATAAATCGCATAACCAGATGCAGTAAACATGATTGTATCAGCCTTTTAAGCTCTGTGGTACTTAAACCAAGACATAGCACACCTGCAGTCATGCCTAGGTCTTCTGATATATTCTTCAGTCTAAACCACCATTGAGTACACACCACTGTCTAGACGTCGAAAAATTACATTCCTCCCCCATCTTCCTGTGTTCAAATTCGTTAAAAGTAGGAGTTCGTTTTACTACCGCATTAATTATTGTAATTTTTAAGTATTATCTGGGTTCTTTTTATCTGATTTTTGTTTCGCATTACCTCGACAGCATTTCAGCCGTACGATAACAACTGCAGTTTTACGGTTTTCTGGTCAAATGAACTATTCTACCCCCACCCTGGGTAATGATAAGTAGGGATCTGTTATATCTGTTACAAATCTATTAGAGCTGTATATCGGATTATTTAATGTCACTTTATATGCTATACATTTGTTTTTATGATGTAGGTATGTCCATTTTATTGGTCATTATGTCATTATTAATGCTGCATCTACAACTATAATATAATTATTAACATACAGAGAAATGGTTTTTTTCTTTTTAGTCTTTTTCATTTATTGTATGCTAGAATACACTCTTGTGAAGGAATGAAAAGGTTTTCTGCAACTGAAAAAATTAGGATATACTCATTTGCACTATTTTGGCATTAAACCTTCATCAGCAGCGACACTAAAAGGAGTATAAAACTGCCATCAAAAGGGTAAATAAAACATGCTATAATTCGTTCACGAGTCTCAGTGCCACTGAGAGAATATGTCTTAATTATATACTGCCAAGACTTTATAATTCTCATGCTCAGGAAAAGATTCAAATCTTATAAATCATGGATGTTATGTAACATATATATATATATATCCATGAAAATGAAGACATTGCTTCATCAAAAAACGTCCCTATTTTTGCATTTAAAATGTCATAATCTATGGTGAGATGCCTTGAAATTACATAATGTTCTTCTTAAATAGTTTTGAGGATTTTTTTCTCTTTTGATGTTTCTCATAACAGGGTACTGATAAGTTGCTAATTAGTTGACAACTTATGTACTGTATACTGAGTGAAAGTTGAGAACAGTTAGGCATTGCTTCAATAAGTTGATTTTCCACATTGTGGCGACACAGCTGTGAAGATTGCAGACTAATATGCAAGTGTTGTACTCTAGTATTGTGAAGTTTATCATAGGTGCATGGTTTATCATATTCTGTGCATACTTCTTCCGAAAAAAAAAATGAATGAATGCACACAAATTTGATCGTCGACTTTGAAAATTACCTCGCTAGTGATTGAATTGATTGAATTACATGGGAAAGTGATTCTAGAATAGTAGTTACAAAAATAAAAAAAAAAAAAAACCTCCAAATATATCTGGTGTTATTAGCAATGTTAAAAAGAAATCGGATTATTCGTTTGCTCAGAGAATTTGTCTAAATAATACACTTCGAAGACTTTTTGAATTCTCAAGACTTTTATTGACTATTGCACTACATTTGCCTAATGCAGTGCACACGAAGCAGTGCGGGATCTTTATGTTACGGCAAAGAGTCTTTCAAACAAACTGCTCAGCCAGGAATATGTGTAAGACTAACATGTCACTGAGGATTTTCTAGGTTCGATTCCAGGTTCTTATTATTCAATATGACATCTCGTTATATATAATTTTCCAGAATCTTAACATGTATTCGAGTACAGACCTATTCCAGCCATTTTAAACACCGCATTTGACACCTGTATTTAGTATATACCTTATTTGACAATTTCCTAAGCCGGTGTGGCCTAGTGGATAAGGTGCTCGGCTCGTGATCGAGAGGTCGCGGGTTCGACTCCCGCCCGGGGCACGCCGGTGTTCTGTCTTTCGGATGAGACAGTAAAAACCGAGGTCCCGTGTCACGGTGGGCGTGGCACGTAAAAGATCCCTCACTGCTTCGGGTGGGTCCGTTGCAAAGGTCTAAATTTGTATGCAATGCATCAGGCAGATGCCGTCACCATATACGTGAAATAATCGTGGAGTGACGTAAAACAATAATCAAACAAACAAACAAACAAAAACAATTTCCAACGCACTCTCTGACAGGTGTTTTAGCAAGTACGAGATTCGTAATTTTCCCGGGCACCTGATCTCACTCCCTTTTTTGGGGTTCATTTATTCTCCTCAATAGACGTCCTTGGTTTTTTTTTTTCATTTGATTTCCAATTTTTGTTAATTTTATCATTCGGTTTCATGATTTGTGGACTACAGAGTTTATCCATCATCTTCCGTAACAAGGGACCCCAATTTTCATTGTTTCATCCGATAGACGGGTAATGCCGAGTCATTTGAGGAACTCGAACCCAGGGCCTCTTAGTCACGACCCCAGCACCTCACCGATTGAGGTACGCCGAATCTTTATTTCTGAAGTTTAAAAAAAAGATTTAAATCTATTTATATGTAATGGACGTTATGTAATATATACTCCTGAAATTGTAGACAGATCCGTCTTTAAAGTCTTTTTTTTTACATTTAAGATGTATTAATTCATGGTAAAGTGACTTAAAGTTACGTAATGTGCTTTTTATTTGCTGTGGGTAATTTTGGGATTTTTAGGGCTGATTAGTTTACTGATAAGTTGATGACATAGATATTTAGCAGAGAACAGTTGAGCATTGCTTCGTTCACTTGATTTTATATATTGTAGCAACAATGCAGAGGGGATTGCTGATTATTTTGCATATGGTATGCACTGATATGGCGAACGTTCTTAAATGTACACAGTTTGGAATGAGAATCAAGTGATTTGAAAATGACATCGCTTTTGACATATTACTTTAGATTATTTGCTATTTCATTAGATGCTACAAACAAACCAATACATTATGGTATATTTATAGTTAAAAGTTACAGTTTTAAATGCTTCGGCATGGACATTAAACATATACTTCAATATGTTGTGATAAATTCTTCTATTATCAAGAGGTTTTCCCTCCTGCGTAGCCATATCTTTATATGGTTTTTGTCTCTTCTAACTACTCCAGTTTTGGTAAGTTTTACTAAATATTTATAAATTTGGTCTAAAAACACAAAAAAAAAATCGAAAAGTTTCAAAATACCAGAAGCAGATCATAGAGTATCATGTTGTTTATCGCAGCGGCAGATGCAAGCAGGCTTCATTTTGTATATTATTCTTCAGTACCTATACGCTTGCTTTAACACTTGATAAAGAACTAAAAACTCAATACTTACAATACCACTAATATTCTTCCTTTCCAAACATTGGAATCTATCTCTCTATACACTTAATGTTTTTCATTTCTAAGGCAAACTTGTGGCCAACAATGGTTATATTACAAAATTGTTTAGTCGGATCTTCTAGGTGCTCAAACAAACCTCTGTTCATATTGCTTTCGAAATACTGACCCTTATCAAACATGGTCTTCAAACATACTGTGAAACAATATACTTCAGAAGTGGAATCAATCAGAAGTGGATCCTGAGAAATTCTTATGAACTTTTAGGTAATCTGAAATCCCCCAATTTCAATCATGTTACCAGCATAAAATCTTTTGATTTCTCCACGCTCTACACTACAATTCCGTCACCACGAGCTCAAAAATAGACTGACAGATACATAGATGGTGTTTTGTCAAAAAATAATCCTAACTTTAAGGATTACCTATACGAAATCTATACCCACGAAATGGAGATCAAAGAGATAACCGATGGTGACAGAACTGCTTCGTATTTGGATATACTTTTATCTTTCGATGATAACGGTTACCTGAATACCTCCCTGTACGACAAACGTGATGTTTTCAACTTCCACATGACGAACTTCCCTGTCCTGAGTAGCAACATTCTTTCCTCACCTGCCTATGGCTTTTTGTATCTCAGCTTATGAGTTACGCCAGGGCATGTTCCAAATACAACGGTTTTGTCACAAAGGCTAAACGACTGACGGATAAGCTACTTGTTCACGATTATGTTACAGAATGTCTGAAATCTTCACTGAGGAAGTTCTGCGGTTGTTATGGTGATCTCATAAGAGAATATAAGGTCCCGCTTTGCAGAATGATTCATAACGTTCTAGAGTGCGATTGAATGACTATTCGACAAATCCTATTATGACGTCACCCTTTGGGACCTTCACCGAATTTTACATGTCTCTATGTAACTATTGCGACGGGTGTTGCAAACAGGAGACGCTCACTCTCCCTCTCCCTAACAGTAAGCATTAAAACAGGCACCTACTATATGTCCCACTCCTCGTTGACATATTCTTTCTTCATACGAAAATGAATTCATTCATGCTTTGCTCTCAACAACGAAATAGCAATTATTCCTACGGTTCAACTTCATTAACAGACAGTGTAATTGTCCAAACTGGATGCATATGAAATATGAATATGACATATAATTGGACCCGTATTATTTTTTTATTTTTAATTTCAAACTCTGAATACAAGATAATGCGTACCCTTGCTCCATTTTTATAAAACCCCATAATTTCAATTGACTATACTGGTCATATCCGTCCCACTTTGTGGTAAGCCAAACTACAAGTGAAAATAATTCCTCCTTATTGATTATTAACTTTTACCTGTATTTATGATTAATACATTGACTCAACCATCTATGGATTCATGTTGTATATACAAGTCAAAATTTATGCAATAGATATAAAACAATTTACAACAAGAAATGAAATACCTCTAGAGATATTTTGAAACCTATATGTGTGCTTGTTTTAATATACCGAAATATTACCAAATTATCTGCTAATCTTTATATTGCGTTATGTTCCAGTGCTATAAGTAACATATCATTTATAACCAACAAATGCACCAATATAAAATGTCCACATGAATCAAACTTTACTCTTCATCCTCATTGTTGGATATGAAACTTATCTTTTAGCAAACCCTGAAGCGTGTAATTAACATTCTAAGACAAGATTGTTCAAAATAATTTTAGAAAATTTCTGATATCTATATATGGAATCCGAAATGCAAAAACCAATAACAACGAACACATAATCCAGATAAAATCAACTAATTTAAACTTCCAATATAACTGTTTTACTAAATTTCTATATACAAGACACCTGTCCAAAGTGGACAACATGTTTATCCCTTCTATTGTCCAGTTTTGACATTTTGTGCTCACTTCAAATTATCCTACATTCATGAACTACTCTAACATTATTTAAGCAAATGAACTTGAAGTTTAGAAAACCACAGAAAGCTACAATTTTACTTCGTATCATATTATCTTATGAGATCTTATGATCTCATGAAAACCACACCTCATGATAAATATTTTTGATATGATATGCTAGCTAGATATGAATTTTAATTTATTTAAATGATCATATATACAAAATACCATAAAATACCAAAGAAAACCAAAATTTTGCACATCATTATGTTATATGTTTAACTAAAACGATCTGAAAAATTAGATCAGAAATGCATATTCATGAATAAATGTTATTTGAATATATTTTTCATATGTACAGACACTTTCATTCTCATAAAATTGACAACATAGAAGTTGAAATGGAATGGATGTCAAGGATTTAAAAACTAAATCGTTTTATAATTTTTGAACTATAATCTTGGACAAACATACATAATTTCGAATGACTTTCATTTCTTAATACGTCGATTGATGAAAACTGAGATAAAATAACTCGACACCTTTGTTTCTTATTCCACCGATATCTATCTTTAGATCAGAGGAAATTTGCTCCATTTTAAGGCCAGCCACCTTCGTATGTTTTACAAATTATTACAAAATTATGACCACCCCAGCGTTGGTTTTAAATTCTTGTCATTTCTATGTCATAAATCTCTACTTTTCATTCATCGCATCTCTATTGATAGGCAGTTAGTTTACACCAAAACAATGCACCTAGAACAACTAATGTCAGACCCATCACATCTTCATTTGCTGGTTGAACAACAAATAAAGGTCTTTGAAACGCCCGACTAACACGTACGCCCTATTAGATTGACGAGACAATACCATCGCGTCAATTAACACGGAATATCTTACTCATTCGTCTGGCCAATTCGGAGTTGAAGTTGTATATTTAGGCTCAAAGAATAATATTCAAGAAATGATATAGAAATCGAAGGGAAAACGTTTATCAATTTGCTTCCATCACATTCTCTCCGATGAAAATAAAGTTTCATCAGTATCTCTGATGCAGATAACAAGCGTGTCTTTATTTCCTACGCCCTGCCGATTTTGTCCGTCTGGTTTCTTGAGATCGTGTTAAGTCATACATACCAAAAACACGTCGTCCTGTAATCAACAAATCTGTACATGTTGTATACCACAAAAGTATTTGTTTCTAAAAAGTCATAGGTGACTATTGCTGATTTTCCGCGAGAAAACACTACACAAAAAAGCAATGTTCCATTTCATTGCCATATGTCTAATTTACTCGCCTCCATCTTTCTGTCCATGTAAAACAGTATTTAATACTTAACATTGGTTATTATGTAATAAATAGATTTTATCAAATGATCCGTATTACATTTATGCAGGGTATATGTGTATTTTCACACAATTCGTTTCTGCTCGGATGAAAATCGCATTTTACATTTCATTGGATGAAACCGTATCATATGACAAGCGCTGAATGGCTATCAGATCAAGGTCGTCGAGACAATTTAGCGCGTCTTAATTGATAATAGGTATCTTTGCTTCATGCTAAAATTCCAGTTTTTCGCTCCATTCTTCAACAAAGTTTTATAGTAAACGAAGATAGTGGCAATGTAATTGTAAACTGTAATGATGAATTAGCGGAATGTAACAATGTTGGATTCACATGAGCCATGATGTGATGTCATTCAAATGAGAGTCATACATTCATCACTTGTGAAATACAGTTTGTACTATTGGATGGTCTTAAATGTTTTAAACTTAAACGACGTAATGTTACTAAAACTGTCACTATCTGAAATTACATGTTTATTTTGCTATATTCACTGATACTTTGTTTATGATTCTGTTTGTTTGATTTGTTGGGCTTTCTGTCACATGAAGATTATTATATATTATATATGGTGAAAGTATCTGCTTGATACAGTTCCTAGAACTTTATCTAAGCAAAGGATCTAACCGAATCAATAAGTGGTCTTTCTTTTACTTGCCACTTCTATAGTAACAAGGATACTTGGTTTTTATTTCAACCGAGAGACAAGACACCGGTGGGAACTGGGAACCCCGTGATTGCGAACTTAGAACCTGATTCACTCTTCCACTAAACGCGATTTGATGACATCATCTGACGTCCGACAGTACTGCGACAAACATCTCATTTGTTTATGACGTCATAGATAGAACAATTAAAATAAGACTGAATGTCACGTTGTTTTGCGAACCGTAAAAGACCGCGAATAGACTGAACAACTTTGCTGATGATGTCTGAATATTACTGCACTTAAGATATATGACATAAGGTATATGACATAAGTCCTCCTTGGTCAAAAGGTAGAAATACTGATTGAAAACAGATGGAAACTCCTACTCAGCATTCCATCATTTTGTTTTCCTAGGAAATACCTTCAAAAAGTATCAAAACTTTACATAGCTTACTTTATAATAATTTTATAGTTGTTACAAATCCTTATTTACAAGCACACTATTCATTGTTCTGATTATAGTTGTGAAACCTCTTATCCTGGTGACTTATTGTATAGCATTATAATACTTATGGTGTCCATATACTAAAACATTATTACCACTTATGCTGTCCATATATTATAACATTATTACTAATTATGGTGCCCATATACTCACAATGATTGTCTGTTATAATTTGAATACGAGTGACTGTAAGATTATCTGATCTGACTCAATCTGACTGAGGCATTTAGAGGGGTGTAACTGGATTATAGGAGATGTTTACTTCTCCATGACACTTATCCCTGTTTTTCTGTAAGTGTCCTTTGTTTCGATAGCTTTGCCATTGTTACTGCTTGGTATCTTCTCCACTTACTTGAAATATATAAAAGAAACATACTTTATTTATCCTTTTTATATTGTTCAGGTATGTAATAACTGAGATAAACTGGTTCAGTTGTACTGGATTCTGACTACCAGTATTCGATTCAGGCGGCTGTGACCCGAATTTTTCTGAGGTGGTTAATAATCCCTTTTCTCCTTATATTTCTGTGATTGACGAGATAATAAAAACCGAAGTCATGTTTCATGTGATACGGTGGGACGCAAAGATTGTCACTGCTTCGTCTGTGTCCGTTGCATAAGAAAGATTTAAAACCATGCTTCAGACGGATAAAATACAAATCGGATATCAGCTGCATAACTTATTGGCATTTTGATGTTATTCAATTGGTCGAATTTATCGTTGCTATTGTACTAATAAATTTAATAATGATAATAATAGAAAAAAAAACAAACAAAGACCTTAGAGTAAATGTATTCTAATGTTGCTTTTTGTGTCAGATAAGCATTTCAGCAACTCTCGTATTTTGGAGTCGAGAATCGTCAAAGCCGGACGTGAAGTCTACAGTATTTGTAGAAGAAATTCTAATCTAGCGACCCACTAGGAAAAGCGAATTACCATTTTATGACAGATTTAAGTATGAAGAGAATAAACATTAAATTCCAAATAATTCAAAAACTTATAAAATCAAAAGACTTAGGATGAAATGGTGATGCATTTTTTTTTCTGCAAAATCTCATAAAAGAACATTACTGAGATTTCATCAGTAATTATCAGTGATTTATAGCACCATCTAAGCCATGCAATTTTAAGGAAAAACTTAATCTATGATTGATCTCCATACAATTATAATGCCAGAACTATATATAATCTTGTTTTTCTAAACATAATTTATACAAGAGAAGAATACTGAATAGGAAGAATTATAAGATTCAGAGGGCGAATTTTTAATTACCCAACTGAATGAAAATTGTCTGTGTCAATATATATAATACTGCATTGTTTCTATCTTATATACCAACTGAAGCCTACATGCTAGAATCTTCTTCACTTTATTCTTTATTTTTACATACTCCAATCATTTTCATCGCTCTCCTCTCTCATGTAGATCTGTAATTGAATCTTCATTTCTGATGACTTCAAGGAACTTTGTTATTAAGACAGATGTTCTTGGTAGATCTATCTGAGACAATTGTTTTGCGCATAGCACCATCTAGTACGAGATGATCATACGTACTCTTAGTAAGCATGGGAATTGCAAATATTAGTGTATAGCCATTGGTGATTGACAGCAATTACGCATGTGCAATAGTGGGAAATAAACTGTACAATAGGGCGTCTATTACACTTGATAGATAACCCATTTATAACTAAAAAGCATGCCTCATAAACATTGAACAAAGAATGGCTAGTTTCTATCGCAAGCATTTCTTGACGAGGCAAAGATTATTTATGGTTAAGGTCAGGAAAAAATCAATTAACCTGTAAGGAATTACTTTGATATAAGATTTCATGTCAATTAAAATGTATATCTAAAGCTGGTTTAAACATTTTATATTACATACACATTTCACATATTAAAATAAACATTTGCAAGGATGAACAAAACCATGATATCCGCAGTTTATAAGCTTTACAATCAATGGTCATTATTTTCAAACTGGATATAAATTACCTTTCAAGTAAAATCCTTTAATATTTTAAAAAGTCAGAATCATGGGTAAAAATATAAAGGCAGACTGATATATACCCGAGTTGTACAGTAGCATATAAATGCTACTGAGTGAAATCAGGTTTCGTATTAAAACAGATACCTTTATTTGCAGTGCTTTGTTTGGTTTATACCCTCCAAAAGTTTTCTTTTTTAGTGATTTCGTCCAAATAAGCAGGATTTACATTTTGAACAATTCATCAAATTAGAATTGAGAAGGCAGACGTCGTCATACAAATATATTTAGTAGAAATTTTAATTGATTTATAAATATAATGCTCGTTCATTTTTACTACTTACCTCCATTGACGGGAGTAAACGATGCGTCGATTCACATTTATGAATCGGTACCATGACTAAATTTCATTTTGTGTATCTTGTTTCTGTTTCGTGCATTTTCTGCACAAATCATTGACCACCAAAGTCACTCTGGATTAACCATAGATACAAATTCTAACCATATATCTATATTTGATACTTATAATCTCTAAACATGCTAGTGATGGTCTCTTAACCTTTGACATAGTTATATCTGTCAAGATTATTGCATGTGTCTATTTTATTTCCTCTTCTTTATTGTATTATTGCATATGACTCCCTTTGATAATATTTCATTCAAATATAACAAGTTCATGGACAAGTTTAATTTAGTTTGGCAGTTTTATTTCCCAAGGACTCTGAATTTCAATAGACTTATGGCATTTCTCGTTTACATACGCTAGGTTCATAATGTGTCTCTCAATGACAAAATCATTATTTTATTTTTATCTTTGCTATCATTAATGTTATCTGTTCAACATTACCTGTACTATACATGCATTCATTTATGTAAAATCTTTCTGATATGAGGAACGGTTTATATTCTATCACAGACTGAAAACAAATCAAAATGATCTGAAGTATTTCCCTAATATCTATTTATGCCTGAAAAAAACCCAAATAGTTCTTTAAATAGCTTTATTTAGTACTGTACTGGATGAGCGTATTACGAAAGAAATATTATGTCTTTTCACAGCAAGCTAAATATAAAGGGTACGATTTATCAAGGGCACCTTTTATCACATATCCTTATAATTTCTCAAAACTACGATCGATGTCGTTACGACACTTGAATGTTTACTTATAAGTTTACCAGTGGCAGCCATACAGTGTGTTCGAATAGTTTATAGTATAGTACAAATTATGTGTATCTCGTATATTAGAATATGTCGTTGACCTACTTGCTGGGCGCTCAAAATATATATAATTTAAAATAATTTCTAATGATTGGGCAATAAAAAACAATTACATTTAAGTATGCCCTGTGCTTTTTATGCATAAGAATATCAGATGTATTGATGATATGATTTAGGCTGGTACACAAAACGTGTTGGGTAATGATTTTATGTTTCTGTCGCCCATAGCCTCGTAAATCAGTGCACAAAAAATTACCATTTTTAAAATTTGTACCAGTTTTCTGATAGAGAAGAGATGAAAATGATAAATGTTTATACATGTAATGAATATTGTTGTCTTGTAAACGTTTGAAATATCATATACCTGAATTTGTGTACATTAATAATCTATGACTAACTTGAATTATTACAACACAATAGAGACCATGAAAAATGACAAGTTTCACATTGCACAATCCTTTGAAGATTCTCACCAGCTTACCTCATTAGGCTATTTGGCAGATATCAGATGTAATACACAAATAATACCCAAGGCTGTACAATGGCTAAGCATACAAATATAAGTTTGGGAAAGGTAATATTCAGATATATAATGTGTCTTCTGTATGTTCTCACCTATTACTGCCGGGTCAACAACTTTACTCAAAAAGCAGACAAATTGACCAATAAATTAACCTTAAATGGCTCCCACTATTGTCATTTGACATTTTGATCGTAGCCATTAATTGTGCCTCATTAGATCCGTCCAATACATACGGCAGTTAAGATTATCAGGGCCTGTACCCAGGGTGTCAATTACTATTATCCTTACGAAGCAGAAAATCGTTAAGGTGGTCAGCTTGACCTAAAAAGGCCCAAGTATCATTTCTTCAAAACAAAAGTTCTCAAATGCTTGAAGATGTATCATATAAATTATTTCCTTTAAGTTGTTGTAGATATGTGTGGTGTTTTTTTCCCTTACGGATATAACAAGAAATATTGAGAGATAGGATGCAATGTATTACTCTTATTTTGTCTAGCCGCCGTATATTTTAAGAAATATTTACACGCGTGTTTTTTTAAGTGTCCACTGTAAATTGTAATAGAGTCGTTGTTTATTGTTGTGGTGGTGATTGTGGTGGTGGTGGTCCTCATCGTCATTATTATTTAAATCTTCAAGATTTCTACACTATGTATACAGAATGCATATCTACGTTCACTACATTGTTTTTCTCCATTTCTAGATAAGTAAAGCAGTGTTTATTCCATAACTGACTTAAATGTCTTCATTTATCCCTGACTAAAAGTTTGCATCATACACATCAGCTGTCTGCTCTATTGTCATTGTTTTTGCTCACGACAGACATTCCAAAAGTGGCAATAGATGACATTATCACAAGACCCTGAGCACTTTAAAAGAGCAACTGTGTCAGGGAACAAAGGGCGTATAATGGGTCCGATACCCAGCGAAAAAATTCATCCAACTCGTATGTACAAGACCTCTGCCCTTACTTCTTTCATGTTTGATGTACGACCAACAGCAGTCATATCTTTTACACTTGATATCTTCTTCATCGATAATTTGTTGTAATTAACTGATACACGTGCTTATTTTAATTGCAATATACATAGTTCGCCACTATTGGTATATGGGGATGCATTTAAAGTCCCTCCTTATTTCATGAGTACAAAGAGAAATTCTTGGGGTCTAAGTATCGTTTATTATTTTAACCTTTAAGTATCTCATCTTTATCAAATATCTTACATCAAAATGCATTTGATGCGAGTTGTCCTTTAGATATCACATTACAAATAAATACAATGCTGAATGATAACATCTTTCTTTTGAAATAAATATCACTTAGTCAGTATGAGATAATGCTGAATTTGATTCTTATCTATAGATAGACAAGCATTCACACTTGTTTTGTTTCAAATTTACGTGTGGCTGCTAAAATTCAATTCGGTCTGTCTTATTAATATATGAGTGATTTCATTTCAACACGAAACTCTCCACATCGAAATATCTACATTGCGAATTTATTCATAGTTAATTTAATCCTTGTAAGCATAGCCTTCAGATAACTATTCGAGCTGCAATACTTACCTACAACTATGTTTCCCCGTGTAATTTAAGAGTCTTGAAAGTCTTATCAACGCTTACTTGCACAATGTTATTGATTAATTAAACAAACTTCATTTTACAATGCCACTTAATAACAATTACACTCCTTTTTAATCTTGTGCAAAGTCATTGATTTCCAAATTAGAAATCTCCCAAAATGACTTAAGTAGTACATAGGTCAGCGTAAGAATAAGAAACATCGTGGTATTCAAACCTATGTAAACTAGTAAATGCTTATTCAAATAGAGTAAAAATCTATGTCGAGAAATGCACATCACCGAGACTTGAATTTTATGTTGTACTAAATCCCTTGAAACAATCACAGTACCCGATTATATATATAAATATATATCCCTTGAAACAATCCCAGTACCCGATTATATATATATATATAATATTTATATATATAATCGGGTACTGTGATTGTTTCAAAGGATTTAGTACAACATACAATTCAAGTCTCGGTGATGTGCATTTCTCGACATAGATTTATATATATATATATATATATATAAAGACACCAAATCTGAGGGAGTTGTAGTTTTAAAGTTAGAAACAAACATGAAAAATACGAAATTAAATGATGTAATGTGATTGTGGCACTTACATTAATGTATCACAGTGGACAACTTGTGGTCGTATTCACAAAACTGTAATATTACTCTTACGACCGATTATGTGCATATTCACAAAAAGTTCTTAAAAAAGCTAACGATCGATTTTAATCGTAAGTTTACGAGTGCCTCATCCCACTCTAAAGTTTAATATTTCTGCCATTATGTGTACTTTGGTTACTTTGAGAGCTAATTCTTCTATATATTTTCAGTCCGGAAAGCGCGAGGTTGGGGTTAAAGCCCTAAACTTTAGCCGTGAGCTGGAGAATTCGAAACTAGTCTGTCGCGTAGACATTCAAAGATCAAAGTCTCCCTCTTCTTCTTCTACGTTGTTCTTGTTGTTGTTGTTGTTATAGAGCAAAAGAAGGGGGAATGTCCCCTAAGCTTCTTTCTGAATCCGCCGCCGAAAACGACTGCCATATATCACGAAAACGAAAGTAGATATAAATAGCCGTTGTTAGGTTGTTGTACACGTAGGATAATCCTAAGATATTTCGTAAAAAGAACTTATCGTTACCGCAATCGTTAGTTATCTTAGAAGAGCTGTCGTGAATATTACTTAAAAGAAATCTTACGACAGTCTTAACAGCAATCCTAAGATTAAAACCTACGAGTTTTTGTGAATACGACTGCTGGAATTCAGATGTGGATTATCCCTCCCTCAAAAAGGCGATAAAAATTAAAACCATTGCCATAAAAGAGTTTGGAGCAGCAATATATAGAAAGTGTCACAACTAATCGGCACCAGAACAAGAGTATCATAACATTTAAGTTTAAAATTCAGTTTAAATATACATAAGAGGAATAAAAAATACAAATTCTACTCATGGCTCGTAAATTTGTTAAATATAAAGGACATGCAATGTGAAATATATTCCGGATGTTATGTTTGAAAGATTGTAACCAATATATTGCCACTTTGCCAAATATATATTATGTTATATTATATGTTGTAATGCATTAAACATTATATATAATCAATTCAATTCAAAAAACGACTCACTAGAACAATTTTACATTCATACGTATGCATATCAAGGACCACAAAACACGAACAAAATTTAGATCTCATGAGCGATTATGTCCAAAGCAGCCTACATTGAATCAGTTTTTCTTTATGTTTTACTGAGAGCAGACAGATTGTCCTAAATCAGATTTCCTTTACCTCAATGGTTTTTGCTGCTTACCCCTCTTAATACCAATACGTACGCCAGGAATACTCGTGAACTTATTACGAGTCAGTTGTGTATTATTTACCAGGTTACATCACAGCTATAACGCTTATTTCTGCAAAACTCCGTCGCAGTCAGTTTTGTTTTAAAGATATTCTGATGATAAACGCAGCTGACACCACTTGAATTCAAAACTGCAAGCTTGGCAAATCTCCTTTGAGCTTAATGTAGAAAAAGTATTGATTACCAAACATTTTTATCAATTAAAATTAGCTAGGTAAAAGCTATGTGGTAAAACACAAACGTTAATCGGGTTCCCTTTAATTTTCATTTTAGAACTTATCTTTCCTATGGACTGCATGACCGAACTTTAGGAATCCCAAAAGGAACTATGAATATTCATTTTTTAGGTAGGCAGTCTTTCTGAGATATCGAATTTCAAGGGTGTTTCCTGTAGATGATTTGTTTTAAGAAGTTGTCAACTGTCAACAGAGGGTTGGGTCAATCAAACTTGTCCAAAATAATTATGAATTTAACAGGGTTGAAAAAATAGATGTTAGTTGAAATACTGAATCGTTTAGCTAAACCAATCGTATTGCCTTATTTAGTTGCTACGTGTGATTTATTTTCAAAAGTAAAAAGTTAAGGAGGTAGTATAAAAGATGAGACAGGTTATTTTCTTTTCTTCGGGTTGTCCCTGCTAGATCTCTGCGGTATGACATAACATGGAGTAAGGAGTCTTAGTTGATGTGCATATAGATAGAGGCAAGGGAACACAGTAAATAAACTGTACTGTCTTCCATATTTTTGTTGTGTTTGGGTGTTGACACTGAAATTAAATATTACTTCAGGATAAATTAAATAGACACAGGTAAGGGAAACGAAAATAAGGAAATAGGTAATTAATCAATAATATATTTATTCATATTTTATTTCTTCACTTGTGATCTTTAGGACAGATTAAGCGTACTTATTTGGGAAATAGTTTTGAAATATCTATTAAACAAAAAGTGTGATAAGCTTCTATTGTTTCTAATTTAAAGTGTTTGATTGCTTTATACTAGGATTAATATCTTTTGCTTGAAGTCACTCACCCAGCTGCTCATTTTGCTCTTTTCACGTACTTTTTGCCTCCCAGCGTGTGAATTACACGTCTCGTGAATAATTCAATTTGTGTCCTCAAATTTCCGGCGAAAGCTAGCTGAATACCGCTTTTCATTGCTATGTTTCCAATGACTTTTGTTACAATTTCAGCTTACTTGATGACTTCAACCTGCTCGTTTTTATTGTTGAGAGTATAAAAACATACTTTGTCGACTGCAATTACATGTATTTTACGCGTAATGTTATTGCCAACTTATAATGTAATAAACACTATAGCAACGGCTAAATGCTGTATTGCAACTTCCTGGCCAAGGGTATACTGAAACTGTCACTGTAACACTCCACGTCTGTATTCACACTTCTTGCATTCTGTAATGTAAATGTCTGTCAGCAGTAGAAAAACTAAAAATATTTTCTTTCAATGTAGGCAGTAATGCGGTTGATGACAAGAGAATTGTCGGGTGGACTGGCCATTTTCCTCACATGTCTTTCTCAATGTGAGTATTATTCCATTACTTTTCTTAACAATTAATGCATATCAGACATAATGCATTTAACTAGTCTTTCCGAATTGTAAAAATTATCATTTGAATCTTAAACCTGAGCTAAACAAAGATAATACCCAGGAAGAAATAACATAATTCAAAATTCCAATATCACATAAAAATCTCCAAATATCAAATAGCAGAGAATATGATCTGGAACAAATGGTTTTCCACGTGTAAAAGTTCTAGTTTTATTATTTTGAGTTGGTCACGGAACTGAAAACGATAGGATTTAGTACGGCTTATTAACTGCGGGGTTCTAAGCCGCGTTCTTAATAGATCTTACTCCACATGGCCAAGCCTCAAGGAGAAATAGATATACAAAGATATAGGTTTTTTCTCTCTTTAAAATCTCTGTACATCTTTCAGAAAGAAACTCTAGCTAACAGGGGAGAGGGGTGTTTAATTCTAATTTAGTTTTACTGTAACTGTTTTAACACCTCTGTAAATCACATTTGTTAAGGTTACATAACTTACTGTATGCATTTGAACCCATTTCCTCATAATTTGTCGTTAACAGGAACGACTTATTTTAGTGTAATTGTTGGGTTCATTTTTGTTTCATTTTCTAGTGATAGCAATACCAAACATTCTCTAGTCTAATGTTCTCCTGTTTTATAATTAAGTAGGTTTACATCGCCTACCGTTTTTGAAGAAGACTGTGGTAAATGATAATGTTTATGATATGCTTTAATCTATTAACTTTTATCCGTCCAGTGTTTATGCGTTGGGAGGATAAGAACTTAGTTTATAAACCCTGTGTTTGCCAAAGATGTCAACAAATTCTTCAGCTGTGTAGATGTACAATATCCGTTTCTGTTACCTCAAAGCAATATACCAATTACACTTAAAACACTGCACTAGGAGAATGGCAATTCGTCTATAATTTAATTATGAGGATGTCAATTGTAATTAAAATAAAGTAATTTTGATTTAAAGCCTCTATTATATCGGAGGAATTTAATAATAGAAACGGTTCCTGATATGCCATGAATTTTGTGATATATATTTATTTTAGTTTCATATACATCAGATTTGGTCATTAAGAATTAAGTGAATTGTTCATATTTTCACGCGATTGTGACAAAAAAAAAACAATTTTTATACAATGCGTGTACCTTTGATTGACGTGCTATAGCAGTTTTGAGGAAAGTAGGACTTTTAAAAGGGTCAATCACCTACTACGATGCTTCTATCATGTCAAATGACCCTTAGGCGTCGGCACCGTGATGACTGTTTAATTGGCTTTTTTTCTAACATTTCGTGTGTTTTATTTTCAACTTACGTTCTATTTTCCTTCAGCAAACACTCTTTTGACATTAGATTTTATGGTGTGACTCCTCTGGGGCTCTTTTGTAACTGGGTAATATGGTGCAACTCCTCTAGTATAAAATCTTTAATTGTAATGACGTTTAAGCTTAAACTTTACCTTCCAAAAGCATAATCGTATAAACTTGCAAGAGTTGTACTTCTGTGGGCACGCGTTGTAAATACGACCGTTAAAACTCATCCAATCAGCTTGTGTAATGTCCAGGCGATGAGGATAGAGTGCAATGATGAACACAAAACTCCTTTGATAGACGATTGAATTACATTTCTCTCTATAATTGCTACCGTTAATGTGCAAATCTGTTCCCAGCCTATCAAATGATCTTAATTGTTAACCAGTTAAGAGTTAACCATGTAAAAACTTCCATCGAAATAAACAGCTTAGTGACAAAGTTAAAGACATGTGACAAAACCGTCCTTTGTTCATTGCTAAAGAGATATACCTCATTTGGTGTTGGATACCCACCACAGCATACATCATGAAACTCGGCACCCGCCCCAAGACCTAAAACCATAGAATGCACACGTAAAAACCAGTTGGTGGTAATTAGTAATATTATGTCATTTGAATAAAACAGGTAATTAACTTTATCAGGGCACATCATCCCCTTGTGCATACTAATTAACAAATTGTAGACTTGAAATCTAGTAAGATTGTACCTATAGATGCAAAGTATTTTAAACCTACTGAAATATTGGTTCTGTCAAAGTGTGCGAGACAGAAACCATTAATCTCAAAGACGACCTTCCTATTCAAATCACGACTTTGTCTTTGACTTTTGTATTATGCTGAATGTACAAATAACAAGGTCATCTCAATATTAGATAATTTCTATAAATCCCTTATCAAAAGTTACCATGGAGTTCTTGGGTGGGCTTTTCAATGACAAGTATGAATTGTAACTGAATGCAAGATGATGGATTTCAACTCATTATTTCATGTTTTATGAATCAAAGAATAATAATGGAGTTATAGTAAGAAGCTTTTATATTTGACAATTAAGAGTAATTGCAAAACGTCCAAAAATGTATTTAAGGACATTCACGGCGGATGTGACTTACCAAACAGGAGACACTCACTCGTACGGGCAGCTGGTCTCGCCTAAGAATTTCAGGGGTCTGTGAATGTCTACTGTGGCACATTGTTATTAGTGTCATGGTCATGTGACACCAGTTACTTTCGTATTTTCCATATCTAGTACAAACATTCTAGTCATCTTCCCATTAGCCTTGATTCGTATATACCGGGATCACCGTATCAGATTAGACACCAGAGTCATGTGTTGTTCCTCAGCGCTACTTCCTCCATGGTTCTGCAATGGTTTAGTATATCTACTGTTTACATTCGCATAGACGGATCTAGAAATTTTTGAAAGGAGAAGGGCGGTTTCATCCTCCCATGATTAATGTTTGCACTATTCGGTCCGGAAAGGGGGAGAGTTGCAACTATAAAAATGTTTGGAAATGACCTTTTTTTGGTAAAATTTCCGACCAAAGGGGGTTGGAACCCCTGCAGCCTCCTCTAAATCCGCCAATGATTCGTTTACGTTAAACATGAAATTAGTTCGTGGAACAAAATAGTCATGCTGCAAATAATATTTTACACAAAATGGTATTTCCAATGAGTTCGAAAGATTGCTATTAATCATATATCTCAGTTTCATGATTTATGTTCATAAATTTACAGTTAATAAAACTTCAATCGTCTCAACTATTCATTTAATTACAATCTAAAGTTTCTTGTGTGTCAAATCAAGGTCGATGATTAAAAGATTTATAAAGGAGACAGCTCGATGAAGACAACTTCGCATGTATCTTCAATGGGCATTACCTTTACAAAATCAGGTACAAGTTAAATAACGACTTCGTAACATGAAATATTTTACAATCGAAATGAGGTAGTTCATATGTATATGTCTAGAATTTATGGATATATTAATACGAATGAAAACACACACGGTTACTACAAAGGTAATACCGTAATAATATCAAATCCTTTTTATTTAATACATGTCTATGTATCCTTCTGTAGTACCACATACTCTGTAATTAAATCTCCAAATGATACTCGACTTTGGTTTATTGGGTGTCCGCAAGGACATATAATCGCCCTCTCTTGTTCATCATATTGTCCACAAAAACCATTAGCGGTCTGTAGAAGATTAAAACATTTACACTTACTATGATTTAAATATCCTGCTATTTAAGAACTGACATATAGATTAGCTAGTTTGCACACGATATCCTAAAAGAATCGTATTAGATTGCACTCGGAAAACTAAATCCTCAAATATATTGACTGATAACATATCAACTTAGTGATTTACGGGGCAGCGTAATTTCTTAAGGTGGGACCTTTTGTTAGGAGTCACGCTGGGAAAAGATTGACCATCTCGATTGCTATTGTTCTTTTGATTTAAGGTTAAGTTAACGAGGATCAGTCGTAAATCAAATAACAAAACATACTTCTTTTTATCATCATGCAAGCATTGAGCAATGGTCACAAAATCTTGAAAATGTTTTCTACGGGATCTACTATAAAGAAACATGTAAAACTTCTTACTGAAGAAGCAGTTATGTAATTAATGCATACATATTCATTTTATTTTAGGATATCAATGTATGAAACCTTCAACAAAGTCATTATTTTGAAAATTACACTAATAGAATAATACTAATCGACATATTTGCATCATTAAAGGAATATATTATTGCATATAATATAGAAAATAGGTCATAAGAAACAAAAATGTATACTAAAACTATCATGTGAATTGCACAAAAAGATATAAATCTCAACATAAATAAACGATATAATCAAGATAAAATTTCATTTCTTTTACTGTCATGTCAAAATGTCTAGCTATTTATGTATACCAACACTTCTCGTGTCAACATCTTCTGAAATCTTTTCGACCTGATTTGCATTTATCAATGGAATAGATAAATAACCACAATATGATCGTAACCGGAACAAATACCTGTCGATGTTACCCTAAATATGTCAATCATAGTGTCCTAGTCTTAACACACAAGATGTAAAGATAATGTCAAGACATACAGCATGGTGGTGATATTTCGACAGTATTTATCGAGCATATACATCATTCCGACATTCTGAATAGTAACTTCTGCAGTATGGAATTCTCCGGGAAACTTGCCGCCAATGTGAAACATTCTCTCCTACCAAAAAGCTGAACACGTGCAAATATATGTGACTTACATATGTCTCTTAACATATTCTTCGTCAGCGTATTGAAAATTATTAATTTATTACACTTTATTCTATTAAATACAGATTTTGCTAATTAAATCTAGATAAGTGGAATATGAAAGAGTTTAACAGTATATATTAAGGCAAAAGTTTGTTCCGTATCAAGATTTTATAGATTTATTTTCATACGATGCTATTTCCCTCTGTGACTATCATAATTTATTTTTGCTTAAGGATCAATTCCCATGATACGTTTTAAACGGCACCACTTCAACATAATTATAATTGCATTAAAGAGATTAGTCCGTCAGCTAAATAGTAACTCTCAATAGCGTTACGATATGTTTCAATCAGTTCGCGATCACAGAAACCACACATTTTGACGATGCGGTAAATTCAGTCGATTAGATCCCAGACAAAATAACGAGCAAAAACATACTCGCAACGATATACACTATTTAATAAGAATGCACAACCAGATTTCTGTTGACATTGTTGTAATGGCAAAATCCCACAGGAAATCTCCTTCCTATAAACATTGCCTCTATATACCACAATATACAAATACAACACAGCTGGCATAGCTTTTTCAATAAGGTGCTCAACAAAGGTAGGTACCTCTCTATAGTTTATAATAAAACAGTTACATCTATAACATACCCCTTATTTAAATTTGCTGACAATGCTAGAAATCAAATAACGAAAAGAAAAGGTTATACAATGTTTTACATCCTTCAGTTAAACACATAAATCACTCAATTAAAATGTGCTCTATCTCTATACATATTTCGTTATCAAATACTAATAGGCAGGGATAAACGAATGTATGTACATCTTCAGATGTATTTAGTCATCACCAAAGAATTTGAACAATTTCTGTCGATTTCAGTCATTGTTATAAATGTACAAGCATATGAAAAGTTTTTCGTAACACTTGGTAAGTTTACTACTTATTAATACAGTTTTTTCGCCTTGTAGACATTCCACTTGTTAGCAGCTCAAAATGTGATCCAGGTAAAAGGGGCCAGGATGATATTCCTGGTGAGTAGGTCTATGATCTTATTAACAATTAAAAGTATTCAAATATACAGGATAGAGATTAGATGATTGTTATTCACATCTATGTAAAGTGTTAAGTTACCGAGTGACAGTCAATAAAGAACCTCCAATCTGCTAAACAAAATATGCTATCACGGACCCCTCGAGAAACCAGAGTGGGGATCAGGTGCCATCAAGGATAAAGCATCTCCTGTTGATCGCTTCACCTACCGGGATGCTTTAAGATTATTTGATCTCATTTAACTTGTAGTAAAATGAATATAGAACATATATATATTTTTTTAATTCAGTGCACCATATGCGCATTTCGACAACTTATGTCTCTTCAGTGATGCTCGTGGCCAAATGATTGGAATTCTCAAAATGTATGAATATTTGAAGAGCAGTGTTAAAACCAAAATGACCGAAAAGTGAACCAAAGAACCTATCTAAGGACAGAGCTATGCATGAGGGAGATACTCCTTAGTTTTAGAGTGATTTACTTAATTTGATGACTGAAAATTTGAAGTATATATTTAATGTCAGTACAAAAGCACTGAAAACTAGACTTATGATGCCTTCGGGAACTATCAGTCCACCAGCAGTGATACCGGCCCAGTGGTTATAATAAATATAGAACATATATACTTTAAAATTAAGTGCACCATATGCGCATTTCGACAACTTATGTCTCTTCAGTGATGATCGTGGCCAAATGATTAAAATTCTCAAAATATATAAATATTTGAAGAGCAGTGTTATTAGGTATTCACAATCGTGATAAGTAAAATGGTGTTATACTGTATCTACACAGTACAAGCAGTTTAACATGGCACTTCAATCAAATGAAGAATTTATCTTTTTCGCTTTATTCAATAGGAGATGTGGACACTCCCGGTAAGAAAAGGAATGACTAAGACTAAATTTTAAAAGCACACACATAATTGCGTTAATTTCATATCTAACAACATAACAAAGAATATCAATACACGTATCAACGTTATGTTCTTCTATACACATAGAAAAGCTAATTTATATACACTCAACGCATTCCTTCACTATGCTCTTTTAATATGAACCAAAAACGCCATGCATTTAGGACAAGGTACTTAATCACATAAAATCATAGGGAAACGGTCAATGATTCAGTTTTTATCCACTTAAAATGCTTACTTGTGATATTTGTTTATTCTAATCAAAGATGAGTTTTATAGCTAATGCTTACTTTGTGACAGGGTGAATGTTTTCTGTGTAAGATAGAGAGGTCATATATGTATCTTCATAACAGTTGAATGTTTTCTGTGTGAGGTAGAGAGGTCATATATGTATCTTCATTACAGTTGAATGTTTTCTGTGAGGTAGAAAGGTCATAACAGTTGAATGTTTTCTGTGTAAGATAGAGAGGTCATATATGTATCTTCATATCAGTTGAATGTTTCTGTGAGGTAGAGAGGTCATATATGTATCTTCATAACAGTTGAATGTTTTCTGTGAGGTAGAGAGGTCATACCAGTTGAATGTTTTCTGTGTGAGATAGAGAGGTCATATATGTATCTTCATAACAGTTGTTTGTTTTCAGTGTGAGGTAGAGAGATCACATATGAATCTTCATATCAGTTTAATGTTTTCTGTGGGGTAGAGAGGTCATAACAGGTGACTGTTTTTTGTGTAAGATAGAGAGGTCATATATGTATCTTCATAACAGGTGAATGTTTTCTGTGAGAGGTAGAGAAGTCATATATGTATCTTCATATCAGTTGAATGTTTTCTGTGTGCGGTAGAGAGGTCATATATTTATCTTCATAACAGTTGAATATTTTTTGTGTGAGGTATAGAGGTCATATATATATCTTCATACCAGTTGAATGTTTTCTGTGTGAGGTAAGGAGGTCATATATGTATCTTCATATCAGTTGAATGGTTTCTGTGTTAGGTAGAGAGGTCATATATGCATCTTCATAACAAGAGAGACTTAGATAAATAACGCAAGACTTGAAATTATTTTGTCTTTTATAAAATCTGTGCCCATTATAGTGGAATAGTTATTTATGATCCATAGCTTCCAATATTCAAGGTGTTAAGTGTAAAAAAAACTAGAAATTTATTCACTGACTAGTATTATGTAATTGATGTCTTTCTGAATGTGACAGGTATGTAAAGAAAGGACACAAAGCATTTAATTTTCATATATTATATATTTTTTTTCCAAAGAATTCGATTTCCTTACCTCGTTTGACTCTGTCAAAAGTATCGGCAATGTCAGAGGTTCCAAAGACCGACAGATAGCATATGAATTATCATGGAGAACAATGCCTCGAGATTTAACATTTCCAACCAGGTGTGTATTGAAATATTTATAAGAGGATATTTTGTTATCAGAATTTTGGACGGTAACATCCTAAAATAATTACAATCTTGCATTGTAAATTAATTTTGGCGATGCATGCTTACAAGAATAAAGGTACTTTTATCATATATAAAGATTTACATCACAGAAGATGCAATGTAACAGATGCAATAAAGCAACACTTATGCTCCTTATATTTCGTTTATCTACATAATTAAGATAACTTATTTCATCTCTAGAACTGTTCAGCATCAAATGATAGATGTATATGTTATAGAGTATTCATGTTCGATAACGAGAATGCTAAGAAAATATTCAAAGAGTTTAATTCTAACTCTTTTATAAAGTGAACATAAATACGATATGGTTATTTGCTACTTTTATAGTTTCATACACTTTACATGTAATTTCAATACTTTTTAAAAATACATAAATAATTTTACTCCAAATATTTATTTAAATATATTGTTTTGAAATGTTTTGTGTCTTATGTACGTTTGTTATGCATGGGGTTGCAACTATCTAAACAAGGGGCATTTACTCCTCCATGGTACCTTATTTCACTCCTGATTTTCAGAGGATCATATTTGTGCCTTTAAGGTACATATCAAGTTTGGTTTGTCTTTTGCAGTGATCTATTTCAAGATGGTTTTCCAGATGAATTTTCATTTGCAACAACATATCGCTTGGCAAGTTTAACTAGGAAAGAAATTTGGAATCTTATAGATATTCAAGACAGATATGGAAATACTCAGTTCGCTATACGATTTGATGGAGAACAGAAAGAAATAAGTGTAGTATATATTGATAGATACGACAATACGGAGAAAATGGCAACTTTCAGCAAAATGAGAAAAATGAGGAAAGTAAGTTCAAGCATGGCTACGGTATCTTGATGAGTACTGAAGAGTATTTCGATCATTAATCGGTCATTTAATTGAGTTTTTATTGATTCTTTGTGAAATATGATCAATTACAAACACTGACATTGAGTTAAAATCCGGTGTAATATTATTGTCGAAATGAAAAAATCGCACATATATTGATTTATTATGTTTCGACCTGTATCATATTCTAGACCATTTTCATACAATTAGAATGATTTCGCCATTTTACAACTATTAAGAGTGTGAACCTGCGAAATGTAAGATGTTGACAATATGAGAGAGGGAAGAGTGAGTTGAATAATTGAAATAAGGTCAACTATTTCTAAAATGTGAAGAGGGGATTAGTATTTCATGGCGAGTAGAGGCAAAATGGATTGTTATTGAAGTTATTGTTCTTATCTGGTCACATATCAGAGAAAACTTTACTCCATATCAATTGACTAATTTTAAAACGTATCATAATACAGTTTAATGAAATATTTCTTTGATTTTCATATATCAAAATTTTAGAACTCACTAACCTGTGCACAAGCATTTAGCGATCAAACTACCCATTGAAACATAAATGTATATATTCAAACTACTGTATTGCTGTCTTTCAGCACGCCGATAGAAATCATTTCTTTTTGCTTTGCCTCGATGCATGATGTCATGTGATAAACATGACAATTTTTTCCGGTTTCATCGGTCAATATGTGATAATCACACATTATACTAAGATTTTTTAATAAAATATTTAATGTAATTAAAACATGTTACAGGTATTCAAGAGGGAATGGAGAAAGCTTCACATCAGTGTTCAGGGTAGTAAAGTGACACTAAACATCGATTGTATACTTGCTGATAGTCAGAAATTCAGTGGTGTAGCAGACATTGACCGAAAAGGACAAATAGTCATTGCTCAATCATTAAAACGCAAACGAATAGTCAAGGTAAATAAAACAATTTATTTGATAATTATTTTATCCTTTTTTTGAAATAATTTTTACATACATGCATTTCATCATTTAAACAATCAACAACACTATCAATTACACAACCAAATATAGCACCGGCAGTTGTCATATCGGCATAGCGTAATCCGTCAAGTGATTGGCTGATGACTTAGAAGTCATATGTTGGAGACTTACTGGTGTTGTCGGTGTCCTGTTTTTTCTTTCTTTCTTTCTTTCTTTCTTTCTTTCTTTCTTTCGTTCTGATGAGACAGTAGGGTTCCGTGTCATGGTTATGTGGCACATCTAACATCGCTCACTGCTCCGGATATGCCCGTTGAATAAGTTTAAATTTGGTGCAATGCAACAAAACTGATGCCGTCACCCAATAAGTGCAATAGTTTTAGTGTGGCGTAAAACAAAATCAAACAATACATCATTTATACAGCAGTCAGTGTTGTGTTTATACTTGAACAATTGTATGATTTATACATTCAAAGGTTGAACTACAATGGCTTGCTATACACTGTGATCCTACAAAACCTAGCCGAGAATTATGCGACGAAATTCCAAAAGGAAAGGTATATAAAGATTTATAGCTTTATGATATTACAGCTGAAATTTAGGAAACTGAATTAAGTATTTCCGAAATAAATATTCAATATCTTACTTGATTTCAATGATTTATTTCGTTTGTAGGAGAGAAGGATGAATTTGTACAAAAATATAATGATGGACCAGCAGGTGATGCTTCTGCACGCTTTTTATTTTCTAACCGAGATGTATAAACGCATAAATTGCTGTTAAAACTGCATTATGATACTACTAAACGTTTGCATTTGACCATTCTTACATGTATTTTTCAATTGCTTTATTTGATTTGCATTTTCAGTTCCTTTAAACATCACAAAAGAAGTTTGAGTTATAGTTACGTTTATGGCACTGACATGTTTCCATAAAATAGCATTCTAACTTCTATTATTGTTTTGTTTATTTCGAACCAAAAGGTAATAACAATACTTACATATGGTATACTACGTCACTGACACATTTCATGGCAAACAATTTAGAAGGCTAATCTTCTTTCACGCTTTTGTTAATCTTTTATTCAAGCTACATTTTCTTATCAAACATTTATTCTTTTATTCACGTTATGTGTACTTTTAGAAATATAAAAAATTCGGTTTATGCATGAGTTGCATTGATTTCACTTTGGTCTAAACGGCTCATATTATTACAGTATATACAAAACATTAATAACGATGAAAACAACACTACAAACAACGTTTTAACGTTAATCTGACTTCAAAATTTTCTATGCGCACAACACTAATGTTATGTATAGCTCTATGAAGACTTCTGCCACATAACTGAGCCAGTAACTCCTCTTTTTTCTTCAATATCTTAATTATTATTATTATATTCATCATATAGTTAAAATTTCCATTATCTTTTCTCAGTTAATCATAATTCACTATGATATACATATTACAAAATTTTGATTTCTTTGGAATTCGAAACGATTATTTTAAAAATGTTTTACTTTCTATGAATGAATATCTTATTTGAATATTATAGAGACGAGGAGACATGGGATGTGCTGTTCAATGTCCACCAGGATTTCCTGGAAAAGATGGAAAACAGGTAACGTGACATTAAAAAAGAAAGAAACCAACAACACGTAGTACTTACACACTAAAGATACCTTTGTACACGCATATAGTAATACCAGTATGATAAAATACTATTTGCATTATATTCAGGGACCAGAAGGGAAAAGGGGTCCACCAGGTATTCAGGGTCTCCCAGGGGACCAAGGTTTAGATGGCATGGATGGAGAAAGAGGGCCTGCAGGCAGAGATGGTAAAGATGTGAGTGTGAAAACTTTCCTATGCAAATGTAAAACATTGTTATAGATTACTAATTATTTCCAGATATACAGTTATGGTTTAAAACGTGATAATTTAATATAATGACACAATACACAATAACGTATGTTCAGTTTAAATCTATTCTATTTAGGGTCAACCAGGAGCACCAGGTTTTCCTGGACCTCAGGGTAATGTTGGAGAGAGAGGGCCACGTGGTCCAGAGGGAGCAATGGGGGTACAAGGACCCGCAGGAAAAGATGTATGTTAAAGTTATCCTTTCATTTTTTTATATCTCATATCGTTCTTAGTATGAAAACTGCACTATTTAACATAGTTTTTAACTGATAAGTCACATTATATTGTTTCAGGGCATGAATGGACTTCCTGGAAAACAAGGACCTCGAGGGCTACAAGGAGAACCAGTAAGTTTCACAAATTTCACAATTCCCAATCAATAATCGTTTCCATAGAACATAGAATATTGAATCATTATTCATGAAACTAAATATTTTTATTACATCATTTACATATGTTAAAGATATTCTCTCACATTAAAGGGTCTCCCGGGAGAAAGAGGTCCACAGGGTTTTGTTGGGAAACCTGGAAAGCCAGGAGAAAGCGTAAGTATAAAATATATAATGGCGTGATAGCATGAAGATACAATTATCTCGTGACCGACATGAAATAACTCAAATGATACTTGTTTGTCCTTATGCTTTGGAAATTCTAAAAATCTATGATGATCTTTAACTTTATTAACTGACAAAAAGTATCTTTCTTCAAATCAATGAGGCATTATCCCTTTTATCAAAATATTCCGATTTCCAATTTTGAACAAAAGTTCCATGATACAGGTTTCATTACATAAACTATAAAACTATTAATATTTCTTATTCAGATTGTTGGACCAGAGGGACCAGAGGGTCCAGAAGGACCAGTAGGAGCACCTGGTCCACAGGTAAGTCATTATTGTATTAAACAGTCAAATTTAATACTAATATTCATACCAAACTAATCGATTTTAGTTTCATATAGATCATTTGGCTTTTTGATTTATATCAATTGCTTTTCAACAGGGAGCTCCTGGAAGTAACGGTTTACCAGGTTTGAAAGGAGAAAGAGGGGAAAGAGTAAGTAACTACATCTTCTATATTAAGTAAGAAAATGTCCGTTTTATATATATACATGTATAAGACCAAAGAAAACTTTTCGGTAAAACATGATTATACAAGCCCTTCTTCATACAAAATATGTATGATATTTAGAAAGGAATTCGCTCTTCAAAGATACAAATTACGATGACTTCCGATTAAAAGTTCTAAATATACTAGTCAATCCATTCAAAAAATGTCGTTAGGTAAAATAAATGAGTTTTACAGATGATCTACCACTTTGATATGCACAGTATAGGGGTGAATAATTCGTTAAATCACGCACACTGTTTTCTGTCATGAATAAGAAAGCGTTGATTGAGTAAATCGGCCTTTTAATAGATAGCTTAATACCATGTGTTAAGTTATCAGTCAGCTTAATGTTGTCATTTGTGCATACTATTAATCTGCCTCAATGAGTCTACAACATACAGCCTGTGTTCAGTAGGAAGCTATTCTTAAATATAAGAATAAAATAAATCATCATGAACGATTACTTTCGTATATCACATTTGAAGTCTGTCTGGTGTTTTTGTTTGGTTTTTTTTTTTTTTTTTGGGGGGGGGGGGGGTTGTTGTTGGGGGGGGTGCAATTAATAAATTTTAAAAGATTTAGAATGAAATAATCAAAATGTTTCACCCAAAATATGAACATATCTTCAGCAAAGTCAATATTGTCTATATAATCACTGATTTTACTAACGATAGTGTTGTTATTCTTATAGGAGATGGAACATTCACATATGCGTTTGTGTGTTCCTGTATGTGTAATATATCATTTAATTTTAATTTTTAAGATATCATCCTGTTTTATATACAGTTTCCACTTATTTAAAGGAATGCACAAGAACTTGATGAGGTACTTCATTGTTATCTTTTTAACAGGGTGAACAAGGTTTACAAGGATTGAAGGGCGAATCTGGACAAACTGGAGCACCGGTAATGTTATAAAACTAGTTTAATGGAGAAAATCCTATAATTTCAATTTCTTGCGGTTTTTATTATTTATATAAAGTACGTGTTAATAACTGTTTGAGTTATATTTCTTTGTCATTAACAGGGACGTGACGGTCAAGATGGTCTGCAAGGTCCTCCCGGACCTCCTGGGCCACCGGTATGTACTATTCAGTTACGCTTATCACTCACAAATTCAACGCGTGTAACATTTCAATTTGTAAAACAAGGTATATTCCAGTTTTCTTTTTGAATAAGCTGTTGATAAAAGAACAGTATTTTTTTCATACAATGCAAAAGAGTTTTGCAACAGTATAAAAACTATTTTCGGAGACCAAGAGATCATATTCGCTTTTGTCCACCATGAATTCAAGTCACTGCCTTCTTAAAGTATAAAAATCATTGAAGAAACAAAGATACTAAGACAAAGTCAGTCATTTCTGACGTTACAATGCATGTCTATTCAGTTTTAGTCAAGATAGATAGCTCAATTGTTCTCTCTCTCTTTGTTCAAACACCTGTGGATATTCCAGTCAAAGCCACGGAGCAAATGTCAAAAATTATGACAACTTATCACCTTTGCATCTCTTCCGTTAGTGAACACTTTAACAGTCGTGTTTAAGTATACTTTATATCACTCTTTGATGTAATAGCATATTGACCCTCAAATTCATATAATTATACTTCAGAAATGTTGTTCATGAAAAAATAGATAATGAAATTAGGAAAAATCGTTTTCTTTTATTCAGATGAGCAGTGCGCAAGGAGAAATGTCCAATGCTATTCAACAAGGGGTAATGATTTAGTAAACTTCATACAGGTGTACTATTTTCTTATCTATTTGTTAAAACATGAAGAACGATGATAACGTAGATAACAATTAAATCTGCTTTCACGTCATTAAGTGTTTAAAATAGGTCTTTATCTTGTCGGAAGTAACAAAAGGTAATGACTAATAGGATACCACCCAAAGGGTGATTTTCCACAAGTCTAAACAATTTGCTTAGATATATACTATTTACTTTACTGCTGAAAGTTTTCCTCGTTAGAAATCATTATGACAAAAAAACCTGTTTTTCACACAAATTAGTGTTCTTGACATCGCAACAGATTACAAAGATTTAAGTATAGTTAAATAAAAGTTCTTTATATTTTAATTCGCTTTGCTCAAACGAATATAAATTATTTGTGATATAGATAAGCATAAAACATTAAGAAATGATTTTGAAAACTGTTAATATATCTAAGATAAATTCATTGTATGTTCTGTTATTTTATTTGTTCATTTACTTCACTTAGGAATTTTAAGTAGTTGACCATCTCAAATTGATTTCTTACAGAATGTTGCAGGACCACCTGGACCACAAGGACCACGAGGATCAATGGGACCACAGGTATTAACGATTGAAGCAATTCTATGATTTATCAATATCACAAAATATAGAGCCACATTAGATCAGAAGTTTACTCAACCATTTTACACACTATGCAGTGCAAATAAGAAATTCCTTTCATCGGTCTAAAAGAATAAAATGGAAAACAGCAAAACACAATCGAATGGATACTTAATATACAATAATATAATATAAATACTATATCTATACACACACACACACACACACACACACACACACACACACACACACACACATATATATATATATATATATATATATATATATATATATATATATATATATATATATATATATATATATATATATATATATATATATATATGGGGGGTGAGAGAGAGAGAGAGAGAGAGAGAGAGAGAGAGAGAGAGAGAGAAACTTAAATATTCACATATATTGATTTTATACATTGCAGGGAACCGAAGGACCAATGGGACCTACTGGTTTACCTGGACCCAAGGTAAAAAATGCAATAATAATGAACCAAACAAAGCAAACTAACTTACAGCATTGAAACAAACATAAAGATCCATATAAATATATTACTAAAGTATCGTAGATATTTATGTAATATGTCAAACATACATTATCATTATATGTGTATTTCACTTTTTAGGGAGATACTGGAGATTCAGGAGAACCCGGACTACCTGGAGTTGACGGTCTTTCGGTAAATCAATCAATCTCATACACACATATATAAAGACAATATTCTCAAGCTTGTTTCAATACGGATATATTATAGGGCGTTTGCATTAAAACTTAATACGTAAATTAACTTTCAATGTCCTGTAATGCAAATTATTATTATTATCATTATTTGTGGTTTACTATCTTCTTCTAAATTAAATTACAATGAATGTTACGCGAATTTTACCATTATACAATAAGAACATTCATGGAGTTTGTTCACATAAATTATATATATATACTTACATGATAATATATTGTCATTGTACTTTAGGGGGCTAATGGACTTCCTGGAGAAAGAGGACTCCCGGGAAAGCAGGGAAAAGTGGTATTTTACATTTTCTAATAAATAATTCCTTAAACATCTTATAAATGTATGTGTGCGTGTGTGATGTGCGCGTATGTATGTATGTATGTATGTATGTAAGTATGTATTTTGATGCTCTTTATTACACATTTAAATAATATCCCATTTGAGTTTATAAAAGCTAAGTTCCCTAACATCTTTATTAATAGGGACAGAAAGGTGAAGCCGGTGAACAAGGAGAGAAAGGATCGGATGGAGCACCGGTAAGGATTGTAGTTATTGTACGCCCGTCCTTGACGGGACGTATTGTATCAAGGCTATGTTCACTTTTAGACAGTTTGTCCGCGTGTTATGACCTTGACCTCATAGGTCATAGCTCCAAGGTCAAGATTATTATAAACGTTGGTGTATTTTTGTCCGGCCCATATCTTCTTTATGCCTTTTCCCAGAAAGTGATACTTGATGTGCTAATTCTTATAAAGCGGTGTGTCTTTACTTTGACCTAATACTATATGTCTAAGGTTAATGTTAATTGAAACTGATTTATTTATAAGTTTCTTAAATTTCGCTTGAAATTTTTATATTTTTTTTAAAATGAAACGGAAATGTTCAAAATCGGATGGTGAAGTGTCAGGACCTTTGACAATCTCACATAAGCAATAACATGGCATTGTTGAATCTTGGTCTGAAATTCTTATCCTGCTCATATTTTCTACATACCTTATTGAATTAGCTTCATATTGTATCAAGTGTCTTGACCTTGAGAGAAGGTCATAGCTACAAGGTCAATGTCATTGTGAGCTTTAATTTATTTGTGTGGTTCACCATATCTGGCATGAAACTTACGGTGAAGGTCAGTCATAATTGGATGCAATCTCCAATGAAATGCAAGGTGACACCCAAGGTAAAGGTCACACATTAAGTGTCAAATATTAGACAGACGACATATGACATGTACAACTGCCTCCCTAACATACATCGACGCGCGTATTTTGCAACATAGGCGATGATCTTACTCAAATACATGTACTACGCAACAGCTGTTCACCACGAACCTCTTTTTACAAATCGTGGTCAAGGTTCATGGCATATATGTCTGGTCTTAAAATGATGCTTACCCAATGTCTAACGATTACTTACCAGGATCCTGGTAATTTTGAGTAAATTTCTGTCATAAATCTCCTATCTAACTTCAACGAATATATGAATTTCAAACAATTTACTAAAGGCTCAATTATCAGCATCTAGTAAAATGAATAAATCCAAATATCATACATTCATCTTACCGTTGTTTTCAGGGTACACCAGGGAAGCGTGGAAAGCCTGGGGAAAAGGGCGAAGCTGGTGAACCGGTAAAATCTAAGTCTTCAGATAATTTTTAAATAAATATCGCAATATTTTATCATGCCTATACTACTTCTCCCTCAATAATACTTGCGACGATTTTTTTTTCAATTTCATTACAATTGGAATAATACCAACGTACAGTAGATGTGAAATAACTCCACCTCAACTAATTTTATTATGCTTATGTTTTCTTAATTTCCAGGGTAAACCTGGTCCACCGGGACCTCCCGGTCCATCATTTCCCTTGTTCCAGAACGACGACCCGGTATGGAAATCCTTACAACAGATGCTCCAAGTACTACTCCTAAGGTGTTATGCATGCAACAGACAATACATGGATTATGGTTCCCAAGGAAATCTAACATTGACCCTTTTATCCATCTAGTTCTTTCGAAAAACATTGAATGCTTGAATGCATGACTTCTTTCATGTAGAGGATAAAAGGTTCTTTTCGGAGATGTTATTAGAATGACATTCTACATTCTCTCTTGGACTGGGTTCTTTCTCGTCTCTTTATTGCATGTTTGAATAGTGCATACGATCTGGAGTAGTACTGTGATGGTGCATGCAGTGTGTAATCACTATTCTTGTAATTGTAATCTATACTCGTGCGATAAATATATTAATTTAATAATATCATTGTGTTATGTATGCAATATTGTAAATATATGTCTAGATTTCTTTTTCAACATACAAATACAATGACTTATTTTACTGTGTCTTTCTAAAGGGTTTCACATCACCTGGAGAGAGAGGGGAGCAGGTAATGTTTATCACTTTTGCTTTGGTTATGTAAAGAAAAATAACTCGTACTTCAATACTGTATACTGTCTGACGTAAAACAAAACAAACAGTTGACTTTTAGTATTATATAAAGTCTGTTGTAAAATTACAGGGTGTAATGGGACCCCCTGGACCTGCAGGAATTGATGGTCGGCCAGGTGCTCCGGTAAATGATCTCTTTAACCATAAATTACTGTGTAATATGGAATAAGATAAATATCAAAAAAGCATAAAATCAATTCATATGTGTATACATATTGAATCTTTAACGTAAAATCAAATAAAATGAAATTTGTTTTACTAAAACCCCATCGTGAAACAATGTAGATGTACACAACAATGTAGATGTACACAACAATTAGATATTTTCATTTAAGCAAAATAAAGGTCTAACCAATACACTGTCGTTTTCGTCATAATGTTTTAATCCCTGTGGTTAAATATTTATCATATTTACCTACTAGGGGAATCCAGGAATGCCAGGGGAGCCAGGACAAAGAGGTAGAGATGTAGGTATCATTTAATTATCTTTCTATTATATTACCGATATACTAGTCAGTATTCTCTTTCGCTGTTATGGGTTACATAGTTAATCTGTAATCGTGCAATATACTTTTTTAAACCAGAATTTACTTGTTTTCTTCAAGTTATATCAATATAATGAACCGCTAAAGACGGTATGGCCGGATTGCAAAGCAATTTCGAAACATGGTCAAGGTCATAATGTCAAAAGTCTTTATATCAATTGAAAGCACTCGTCATAAAGAAACTTTGTGTGAAGTATGAAAGCCCTATCCCTACTGATTCAAAAAATATAACCAAACTTAAAGTTTCTGGGTGTCCAAGGTCAAGGTCACTAGGTCAAAAGTCATGGCGTAATTTAAAAGCTCTGGTCATAAGGAACCTATGTGTGAAGTATTATGTTTTTACTTCCCTTAGTTGCTGAGATTTTGATTCATCGCCAATCTATAGACCGGAATTACTTTGCCATCTGGCCAATAATGGACAAAACGCAGACGATTTAATAGTTGTTTTCAAGTCCTTTGAGGACAAGACATCATAAGGCAATAACGCCATTAAACTGCCATTGTCCTAGGAAATTGATTGTTGTGTTATTACATATATAGATCTAATTATAATGCTTTTGTACTTTATTCTTGATTTATATTAATAAAGAGATCAAATTTAAATTTGTGAAAAATTTCAAATACTATTTTGACATCTTTAAAAGTTTGTTTTCCAAGATACATATAATACTAGTGACTGATCCAGTCTTTATTTTAATCATAATAAAGTTTTGATGTGCTTTTGGTACTCGACTAAGAAGTTGTGAAATTCAGTTTTGATATAGTATTGGTGCTCATCGACGAAGTTGTGAATTTCATTTTAAATTGTTTAATACTCGTACTTGTAAATTCCAGGGTGAAAGAGGAGATGTTGGTGATCAGGGAGAACCGGGCCCGAGAGGACCTCCGGTAATTCCAACACTTTGTTTAACACTTTTCTGATACAGTTTTAAATTCTATTGAAACAAAATCAATATAATCAATCAAAGAAGAATGAAATTCAATAAGTATGTATACCTTGCTATTACACAGCATACCATTGTCGTTTTACATAGTACCACACGCGCGTTCATATACAGAGTAGGATGGATATGAAAACAAATGCGCAAGTATGCATTGATGCATACATTTGAACACAGTGCATTTCTCTTATTACTCTCTTTTGATTATGATTCAACACTTTCCAATCTCAGTTGAGGTACGATACCTCACGCTTCATTACCTCGAATAAAAATTCATTTAATACATACCCCATGTTTTATTTCAGATATGATTGATCTTTAACATATGTTTTACTAAACTTAATTTCGAAATATTCGGCTCTGCATTTGAACCTTATATGCAGTGTTACCAAAAACGCTTACCGTTGAGAAAATTTCAATCACAAAACTTTTAAAAGTAAATTATTATTATTATTACTATTATTATTATTATTATTATTTCTAACTAATATATCTAGTACAGTTACATACGTATTTTGATTTAATACGTACATTCATTAACTAAAATACCAAAGTAACTGATGTGCAATGTCACTACGGCACTGACAACGATGTACCATGATAAAAGTTCAGAGACCCTTAAAACCAGAAATAAAACCAGTTGTGTGGTAGGTGTAAGTGTCTCCTTTTTCTCATGACGCCCGCTATAAATGTCTAAATCATATCCAAGACTATTTCCACACTGTTTGCATGAGATGAATGTGGAATGAAAGTGTCATAGCCACACTACATCAAAACATCCCAAGTACATACATTTCTTTGTCGAGTTGACAGGAAAGATGTACCACTGTACGTCGGTAGGTGGATTCTCGGATTTCTCTAAGCCGCTTCATATAAATAACATTGTTCTGATGTGGAGTTAAAAACAAAAATGATTACATACACTAGGATAAACTCTGATTTAAATTCTGTTCACGCGTAGCATCATTATGCAATCCGGACAAAATTTACCAATGACAATTAATTACAATTGATACTGTCCACGTGCATTGAATGTGAAAGCCTCATAAACTGATAAACGAAAGTATGAATACTGAATGTTGCCAAAGCTTGGAACTAGCAGTTGTGTTAGAATTAAAAGGTACTTTATGTTTTAGAATTATTTCGAAACTTAACAATGAAACTTGGTATATAATGTGAAATACAAAGGTAACTGGCGCGCTGCCACTTTGACGCTGATAACAACATACCATGGTGGACATTCATGGATCTCTGAGACAAAGTATAATAGTAAAAATAATGATGGCCAAAAAAAATTGAATTGATGTATGATATGAGAAAAACTCTCGAAATATATTTTGTGTCAGAAATAAGGTTTTAAAAGTACATGAAATCTTAGAGTACCGTAGTCAAATTCACAGTGCGAGTTCTTTCTTGTGAAACAGTCGTCTTTTGTGTCAGATAATTAATCGTTTTTTATAATATTTTTTGTTTTTAACATCGTACCCACCTCATAGCAAGTATTTTTTTTAAATATTGGTGATGACACCAATCTACAATTTATCTGTAAAAGAAAATTACACGTCTTTTATCTGGTTTTTTTTTTTTTTTTTTTTTTTTTTTTTGTTTTGTTTTTGTTTTTTTTTTTTTTTGTTATCTGTTGTTGTTCAAGATATGTGTTATCTTGACAATGAATCTTACTGTAATTTTTTCATCAGTTCCAGAAACCAGAGTTCTTTTTCAGGTTTTAACCCACAACCTCCTGGCCTGTAATCAAGTACGCCTCTTCACATGAGCCAAGTGGATAATCGAATGCGTCTCTTTTCCATACTTTGTGAACCTCGTATTACTCAACAAATTACATAGAAAAGAAACCTTTGCGTTTTCTCACGTAATTTATCATTTACAGTTGTCTTAATTTGATAAAATGTTGCATAAGAAAAATTTGTAGCATAATTCAGATACTGACGATGTCGATGCATACTCAACACATTTTGTGAGTAAAGAAAATACGACTCAACGTCAGGCGTGCCAAAATTATAGTAAATGCAAAAAAAAAGTCAATGAAATGAACTTGCAAAGCAGACCCTCCAAGTATCAAAGAAAGTCGAACACGCTTTCTTGTAACCACATAATATGCAATCGACACCATGGTATTTTTAAGTATCAACAGATACGTTCGTAATTATTGAAACATTGTCCTTATCGTACAAGAGGTTAGGGTCGATTTGTTCCGGACGACCCAGTTCCTAATATATCTAGATGGCGAACCATCTACATAATCAGCTGCATATCCGAAATTCCTACATCAAGGAAACGAAAACCAATGTTCCACTATAAGTAACACTGTTCGGGTCAAATAATGAATGAAAAACATCAAAGGCAGTGTTCTCCACCATGTGATAGGAAATAGATAGGGATCGATACCAGTTCCGAATTTCCTCTAAACTCGAGGCTGTTTAATTTGATTATGTAACTTTTCCACAACTGCGCTATGTGTAATGTGTGTAAATTTCATCAGGGTATCGAGCTTCGTGATTGTTCAATTAACTTATTCTTACGAGCAAGTGTACTTGCTGTTATATTACATAATCAAAAATATGCCAGAAAACTTGTTTCAGGATCAAAGTACCATTTTTTATTCTAAAATATTTCGCTTAATTAGAAATCGCCATGTATGCACTTTAACTATAATCTTTTGTTAAATCTAAATAAACATCAATTAAATCTCTTTATCGTTATACGTAAAACCATTTCTCTACCTTGCGCTCAAGTACGTGCCAGAGTATAGGTCATTGACATACCACTTTTTTAATTGTTTAATGTTACAAGGATATGCCAGAATTAAACATATCTTATCTAAAATTACTTTCATTTCATTAAGCAGAAATGTATCAACTATCACAACAAGAGCGATCAATTCGTTTGTTGTTGTAAAATGCCACACAAGGATCATTTCACTTATGTGGTGGCAATCAATCTTAAGTAGTGCTGAAGATATCGGAGAGAAAATCATCGACTTCGGCATAAAGACTCAATTAAGAAAGGGCGTAGGAGAAGAGGGGCACTTTCAAACGTAGAGAAAGGGGCACAAGTATTTTTGTAACCCCCTCCCCACACACACACACAAACACCTTTCAGCATAAGATGCATTTCAGCAACTTTTCTTCTTTTTTAATTATTCTTTGATATATATTCATTACTCGACGGGGACTTGAACCCACGACCCAAGGTATTGAATCACCTAGCTGTCATGCATCCGACTATGTAACCAACTGAGCTATCCGAGCTCGGAAATATAGGGTGCCTTGTTAGTTGTAGTATCTTTGTGCTTTATATGTTTGTCTAATTTATCTTTATTCCTACAGCTATTTCTTCGGAGATCCAAGTTATAAAAAGACAAAATGAATATTGATACCACTGTTATCCAAACGGTGCAAGCTATTATATTATTTTGTCGCAGAATTAATATAATGGAAGCTCTCCAAATGATCTTTTGAATAGGGCTGGGTAAAATACTTAGGTTTGTTAGTTACTTAGTAAGTGAAACGATGAAAACCGAGGTTCCGTGTCACGTTAGACGTGGCACGCAAAAGCATTATTTTCTGTGTAATGCATCAAGCAGATGCCTTCACTGAAATAATCGTGGAGTGATATAAAACAATAGACAATAATCGTGGAGTGATATTAAACAATAGGTTAAAATCATCACTATTTTACGTGTCACTACGCGTTGCCGTGAAATACGCAGTTAGACCATAAATCGTACAATTATTGTCCGAAAATTACAAAATACAATTCTGTTATCTCCTAATTTACTGGAAATATCAAAAGCAATTTAATGGGGTCATTTCTGAACGGCGCGGATTGAAATCCCTGAAGAGGCATTAATTTTATTGCTGTTTTAAAATGTGTGCCTCTCTTGATTGGCAATACCTTTTAATGCAGTTATACTGTTTGAAACTGATTTACATTATAATGAATAAAGAAGCGGTCTTTAAACACTAAGAAAAACAAAATTCACATGGCACTACTTGCTGTAAAATGAAATACACCAGACAACTGCATTCAAAACCATGTTTAAAATCACGTAATATGTAAATGCATAGTAATCAATATTCTCTTTTATTATGGTGGAGAATATCATTTTTCTCCATTTAAAAAATCACTCTGTTATTTTACAAAAAAGCATAATCAATGGTAATTGGATTTTTTTTTTTAATTTCAGGGAAACCAAGGCCCAGTGGGTCCAGTAGGAGAACCAGGCATGGACGGAAATGACGTAAGAAAAAATAGAGTTACCTCCCCTGCAAAACCTTTGCAGAATCTCATACTGTATTCATTTTACACAAAAAAATACCAAATTAATGTTTTACTTTGGTGGACTAATTAGCACTCTATTAGTACAAAGAGACTAGAGAAGAACACCTGTGTGAACAAAAGCATTTTCTGTCCATTGCGAATTTTAACATTAACCAGATCAAGGGAAGTCAAATCATGCAAAACTGTGAAAATTAGAGTATTACCTAATTTCCTCTGTTGAAATTGATATCTTGAATTGTTCAAGGCGGTTTGTATGCTAACAGAGTAGCCAAAAGCTATGTCTGCTCCCATCTTAACAAGGTCAGGTTTACTCTAGCTGATTATGCACTGTGTAAATGTTCCGTAGATGCTGATATATCAATGACCAGAGAATACCAAGAAATGTTTCAATGATCTAGTTGTATACACTGACAAATATAGAATTTTAAAAAAGTGTAAACTTTAATCAGTAATCAAATTCAATGTGAATGCAAATGTTCTTGGTGTCGTCTTTCACTATTAATTTAAAATTGATCAAATATATAGGCTATTGATAGTTAACAAGATTTAATGTGAATAATATCATTGAAAACTTATTATTATGTCCTATCACCGGTATGAATTACCTTATAATTGTATTCCAATATTCGTTGATGATTTATTAGCTATAATAATTTTCACCTGTGATTCATTTTTATGAAGATGTGCATACCATGTTCTGAATACCAGTTATTTAACTATCATTAATTCAATAAAACTAATCTCGTTAAGTGTCAGAATTTAACATCGATTTCGACTATGGTCCTTAAATTAGGATTTTTTTCAATCGTCTGTAACTTCTGCTACTCTGAACGTAACGCCTACTATTCTGAAATCAGCCGAAAAAATGAAAGACAAGTGTCATAAGACTTAAGTTTGCCAATGAACCCCGGATATGTAATCATTAGATACAAATATTTTTCACAAGCCATAAAAATTTCTCAACAGAGCGAGGATATGTTAACACCCTTCTAAAGTACTACTCGCTGGTCATTGTAAGAAAATCTCGAGGAATTACGCATGACTGGATTTAGTTAAATGTTCTAAAAAATACATGCATTTGTTATCAGGAAGAGAAACTTTCCTCAAGTTATCATTAACCTTTTTATTCATGTACAAAATTTGGATACTGAGACAAAAGTGAAAAACCTACACGTTTACTGTGTTAATTGGTCATTAGCACAGATACTGATGGGTGAAATTCTCAGACAAAAGCTTTCACACACGAAAAGCCACAGTAAAATGCTATCCTATTGCTTAATTCAGAGTAACAAATGAGAAAGCCCTTTGGGGTCATATGGGAGGTAACGTATATAAACACAGTCCAACAGATAAAACGAATCAATTTGGCCAAGTTTTTGTCTAGACTTCTTCTTTCTTCATCATTCCGTTAATATTTTATTCCAATAGTGAAAACATTAGAAATCAAAATGAATTTCCTCAAAATACAGTTCTTTGCTGTAGTGATGGTCCTACTTATAGTTAGTGCGGAAAGTTTTCATAGAAAAGGACTTCGGAAAGGGAAAGGCAAAGGAAAAGGAAAGGGAAAGGGAAAAGGCAAAGGAAAAGCAAATTCAAAAAAACTTAATTTAGAAAATTCATTTCAGGGAGATCAAGGAATACCAGGTATTCCCGGGGCCAGAGGCCCACCCGGACAAGATGGTCGACCGGTAAGTGTTTGTATTTTTATATAATTTTCTATTTAGAATTTCCTCAAAATGTATTTTTAAAATGTATGGGAGATGACATACAAAAACATTTTTAAAACTCCAGTGCACTTCTATATACCTTTTCGAATAAATAATAATGATAAACATTTCAAAATAAGACAAGTTACAATACCAACAGGAAGAGCTTCCTTCAATAAGAGCAATGAATTAAATATTTTAAATCGCAGAGTTCAGGTCTATATCGAAGTGATTTATGATAGCATATTTCATGAGTTTCAATACCTGGGATTTTTTTTTTTTTTTTTTTTTGAGGGGGGGGGAGGAGGGGGGTCCGATTAAGCAAATCACTATTATGATCTCTCAGGAAAATGTATGCACTGAAACCAAACGTTATTGTCGTAACATTACCAGATGATTGTCTACCATTTACCATTACGTCTAATATGTAGAACAATGGGTGCAGCGACACAGGCGAAACAAAAAAAAACTTGATGTAAAACGCATCGAATAAAACTTATCCTTTGTTTTGTAAGGATGGGAAAACATAAATGTATTCCTGATTGTAATTAAAAACACTCTCTGATTTCGTTTCATGATTTAAAACTAATTAGAGTAACACATTGTAGATTATGAAAGACGTGTTAATGATGTTATCAGGTATCTGGTAGCTTGTTGTATCAAAGGGAATTATCTCGGGATCGAGACTCTTAAAATCAACAGATCTATCTGCGGCCACGTGTAAATTGTTTCTCAATGTTATCCACGTACTGATATCTGGAGCCCATTTCACTAAATACTTCAAAACAAATTAGAAATACTTAACAATACATTTACGTAATTTGATTGCAGTAATTACTTATTTGATATTATAAATTTGTTTCTTTTTTCCTCCCGGGCACCTAGTCTCACCTCTGAATTTCAGGGGTCCGTGAATGTCCACTGTGGTACATTGTTGTTAGTGCCATAGTCATGTGACAACAGTTACTTTCGTATTTTGCATGAATGTCACACTTATTCCCTTTGCAGTGTGGAGCTCGTGAAAAAGTTCCCCGCGGAGGGTTTGACTTAAGTGTTATTATACCCTTTTTATGATGTTATGTGGCTGTGACACTTTCTACAAAGTGTTTGTTCACATTCATTTATATATACAGTGTTGAATTATTATCGTTTCGTCTGTGTGTAAGGACATTCATGGCGGGTGTGGCTAGCCAAACAGGGGACGCTCACTCCTCCCGGGCACCTAGTCTCACCTCTGAATTTCAGGGGTCCGTGAATGTCCACTGTGGTACATTGTTGTTAGTGCCATAGTCATGTGACAACAGTTACTTTCGTATTTTGCATGAATGTCACACTTATTCCCTTTGCAGTGTGGAGCTCGTGAAAAAGTTCCCCGCGGAGGGTTTGACTTAAGTGTTATTATACCCTTTTTATGATGTTATGTGGCTGTGACACTTTCTACAAAGTGTTTGTTCACATTCATTTATATATACAGTGTTGAATTATTATCGTTTCGTCTGTGTGTAAGGACATTCATGGCGGGTGTGGCTAGCCAAACAGGGGACGCTCACTCCTCCCGGGCACCTAGTCTCACCTCTGAATTTCAGGGGTCCGTGAATGTCCACTGTGGTACATTGTTGTTAGTGCCATAGTCATGTGACAACAGTTACTTTCGTATTTTGCATGAATGTCACACTTATTCCCTTTGCAGTGTGGAGCTCGTGAAAAAGTTCCCCGCGGAGGGTTTGACTTAAGTGTTATTATACCCTTTTTATGATGTTATGTGGCTGTGACACTTTCTACAAAGTGTTTGTTCACATTCATTTATATATACAGTGTTGAATTATTATCGTTTCGTCTGTGTGTAAGGACATTCATGGCGGGTGTGGCTAGCCAAACAGGGGACGCTCACTCCTCCCGGGCACCTAGTCTCACCTCTGAATTTCAGGGGTCCGTGAATGTCCACTGTGGTACATTGTTGTTAGTGCCATAGTCATGTGACAACAGTTACTTTCGTATTTTGCATTTTCAATAATCTTTACGAACAATGAATTTATTTCTCATGGTATTGTAGTATAAAATTTGTTAATCAAGGACTACAGAAGTGAGATACGATGTCCTGAACAACTTCTAAATTCACAACGATTGTTTTGATACCCTAATTTTTTATTTCATTGGTCATAACAATAAACAAGTTTCACATTTTAAGTGTAATTTTGAAATTTAAGAAAAAAAGAAGTTTACACATTATCGGTGAAATGAAGTTCAACTAGATTTCATTTTGAATTCAGTTTTAGATTAGATAATGATATTTAAATGATAATATTTTTCAGGGACCCCAAGGTCAAATGGGTCTTTCTGGACCGATGGGGCCAATGGGACCAAGAGGCATGCCCGGATTACCCGTAAGTAACTCTCTCAGCATTAGCTGTCTAATGTATAAAATCACTATATTGTCTGATACTCAAATTCAAACTTTATATATCTCCGCTGGCGTTGTCTGCATCTGTTCAATTTATTTATTTATTTATTCATTTACTTATTTATCTATTTATTTCTGTATACATTTTATCGATTTATTTCAGGGACCACCAGGACCTGCCCCAGAAGTCGATTTCGTAAGTTCTCACTTCAAATCACAAAAATTATTTTCATTCGGATTTATATATTCCAATACATAAATGATAAAGTGTAACATGCAAAACCTCAATCTTAATTTTAAAAATTTGTACATTGCAATCCAATATTTAACATTGTCTTGCCTTTTTGACTATTTAAATCAACACTTGATTCTTTCTTCCGTATACAGAAAGCTTTGTATGGCGGACTAGGGTATGCCGATGTCGGAAATGGACCACAGGGGGCCCCGGTAAGTTTATGTAGACACGGAAGGACAGGGAATCCGGTAAGCATCCAGATGATGTAGATTATGAATTCTCAATGCTTTCCCATCCCCTTTTTGTTTTCGTGCACTGTATACTAAGGATTTATTTAATTTTTTTTTAATATACCCGTTTGGCAGACTAACAAAATCTTACTCCTTGTCCTAAAATACCTCAAATACATATAAAAGTAACACATGTATCCATATTATAGAGTAACTTTCTTAGAAATTTGTTCATATATATAATATTTCTTGAAACAAATCCTTGGTGAACAGTTGTATAAAATGTCAACGCAACTTTAAGACCGTATTCTATTTCAGTAATTGTAGCATAGAAACTCGTTTATTTATACGGAAATGTAGCTTATGATAACAATTTTTCTTTCGATCCCGCATGTTGGGAACTGTATACTTATTTTAATAATATAATACTTTTGCGTATTGCTGACGTCATCTGGATACTTCCGTTATTAGTTTTGCAACAGTGAGTACTGCCATATGTGTGATACGTCATCGTTTGTGGTGTTCGTAGTTTAGAAAGCTTCTTATATTTTTGCTGCATATGTAGTTTCGCACGGTTTTGTTTATGTATCGTCTTTTGTGTCTGTAGTATAGAGAACCTGGCGTAAATTACACACCCTTACAAATCATAGCATAATCGTTAAAGATTTTTATCATCATCATACATGAAAACCACATTTCTATAAGCTCTTGAATAATTGTTCGCCTCATGGGATTGCAATGAGTAAAGTTGAATAAATCAAACTGAAATACGGCCTTTTTCCGATTTTACAAGATGTAAGAAACAATATCGCACAATGAAGTTTTACCGCTCAGATTTACATCACATTACTGTAATGACACAATCCAATTATTAACGTCATAATGAAAATTCCAACAAAAAGCGGTTTGTCCGAGAGTTGGCCGTTTATATCATTTAAGATCGGGAAAAGTCTATTTCATCCCAACCGTTTGGTGTTTGCTACATTGTATAGACCCTTTTGCTGTTACTTCGGGACTAACATTTTGGTTGGCAAATGATCTAACTGTTCCAGCAAAATAACGTCAGAGACAATCAGTTTTTTATTATGACATCAAAATTTTACGGGAAACGTTATCATTTGCAAGCCCAAACATTAGTCTCGCAGTAACAGTGAAAGGGTATGTAAGAGCGTTAGACTCTTCGGTTGATTTGTAAAGAAAAAGATATATAAGAAAGCAAGAACAACCATTTGGTCTCTTTTTCGATCATCTGCCTTGTAAAGGCTTGTTATTCTTTACAAATGTTTTTGTTGTTTTTCTTTCTGTCTATTCATCAACAATTTTCCTTTTTCGCCAGGGGCCTTCTGGACAACCAGGACCTGCTGGAATGGTGAGCACTGATTCAGTCCATCTTTAATTCTGAATTTTATTTCAAATATTTATCAAAATGCCGTATGTTTATGTTAAATAATTCATTAATTTCTCTAAATATCAAAAAAAAATTTACTTTGTAAATCTTCATAGAATTAGGATTTTTCGTCTAAACTGATGTTACATTCTTCACTAAACATGCGGTAATAGAATTAAAGAATTAAATACATTATAACATATTTAAGCCCGGCGAACGCGGACCCAGTGGTGAAAGGGGACCTGGTGGTTCAGTAGGTGCTCCAGGAATACCAGGTACTCCTGGACCCCCTGGCCAGCCTGGAACTAGAGGACTTAGAGGACAGCCCGGTATGCCCGGAATGCCAGGAACACCAGTAAGTAATTTCATTGTATAAAGGTGAATATCAGTTGAACCTTACTATTCAAGTATTACAGCTGTCTGCCTTTATGTTTTCTTTTTTCTTACATCTTATTCAAAGAAGTTGAAAGTGGGTTCCGTTAGGCATTTTCCCTTTATATGAATTAACATCTCGTATAACTCACTGCCTTTTTGTGAAATATATATTTAATGTGAGAAAGAATAAAATAAAAGAACTCCAAAAGGACTTGATGGTCTACCTTCATATAGGTCGACATTTACAGTCAGACCGGTTTGAGACTTGTCAGATACGTGACACGTGATACGTGTGATCACCAAAACCATTTCGCTTGCCCGTTCCGTTGATATGTCATTTCTTGTCCTACACATGATTCGTGCAGAGAGAAATCTTAACTTATATTTTTTTCCAGGGACAAAGTATATCAGAGGATGAAATTAGAGAATTGTGTTACCAAATTTTAAGAGGTACTTATTGATAGTTTATTATTGATAACTACGTTGATATTAGCAACAAGGGACAGACTTGGGGTAGTGGTTAAGCGCTTTGCTTTCGGCGCCGACGATCCGGTTTCCATTCCCGGGTTGCGCCACTGTTTAAGAGGTTGGTTACCTTCTACTTCCTTGTCGCAATATAATTGTAAATTTGTTTGAAGGGACGTAAAAACCAATCAACCAACCAACCAATATATAAAATATATAACGAACGCCATTCACACACACACACACACACACACACACACAGACACAGACACACACACACACACACACACACACACACACACACACACACATATATATATATATATATATATATATATATATATATATATATATATATATATATATATATATATATATATATATATATATATATATATATATATATATATATATATATATATATATTAGTATTCTTCATAGCCACAGTTTCCTACCTGCCACAAAATAGTTTTAGATCTATGCAAATAGAGGAAGTGGAATTTTACTGATTATACATACATGAACTGGATGCAAACAGTTTATTGACTCTTCAAGATACACATATCCTACTGATCTCTTTTAGTATAAGAAATTTTGAAAGCCATCCTGGACAGTGCTTTCATTCCTAATAGACAGAAATTTGTGGGAAACAATATGCTTATATATATGCTATACGTTATTGTTTACAGAGAAGATGGAGGAGTTGACGGCAAAATTACAGGGCCCACCTGGTCCACCAGGTATTGGAAAACCCGGATCCCAAGGACCACCAGGGCGACAAGGTTTACCAGGTGAGATAAATGTACTCTTAGAACTTGAATTTTGTAAGATATAGGATCTGAAACTAGCATTAAGGTAAAATGTATATTGTGACCAAATCATTTGAAAATACAAACACACGGTTTCTTATTCATTACAATGTGACTTGAATTATTTCCATCTAGGTGAAAGAGGACCATCCGGAAAATCGGGAGAACGAGGATTTATGGGAATATCAGGTACTCCCGGACCTCAAGGACCTCCCGGACCACCGGGAATGGAGGGACCTAAAGGAGAAAAGGGAGAGATTGGAGAAGGGTTGATCGGACCAATTGGTCCTCCAGGGGCACCAGGTAAGAGCACATCAGTACCGATATGTTACTTTTTTGTCGTTATCAACCTCAGATATTTTGGAGGTCCTCTAAAACTCTCTATTCAAAACTTCCAATCAATAAGTGACAGCACTATTATCTGGCCAGAGTAAATGTATGTACAAGTTAATATTGGTTGTTTTGTTTTTTAAATCATTAAAGCTCTTTTCCGTAAATACTTCTCCCTAGTAGGTTCTCCATAAATAAATGACCTGTTTGGAAAGTTTTATCTCTTAGAATATGAATTCCATATAAATTTTCACCCACTGGAAATTCTTTTCATGACTAGAGTTTTCAGTCTATTAATACTGTTTACACTTACAAAGTGTATATTGAATTAAAACTTTGTCAGATGTCATTTATCAATGCAGCATGCAAATCATACTTTCAGATTCCTTGATGCATTATGAAACATTTTATTATTTGTATTTCCTTCAGGTCCTACAGGACCGCCAGGAGAAGGCGTACAAGGACGGCCAGGAGATCGCGGTGCACCGGGTATTCCCGGACTTCATGGGAGACGAGGCCCCGTCGGACCCACAGGTCCTCCCGGCTACTGTGAATACTGCAACTTCGCTTCAGGAAATCCTGCCCCTGAATATATACAGCTCGGTGGAAGAGGACGAGGCAACTTCAAGGGACCTTGAAAATAGACACAAACCAGAAAAAAAATACTTAACCTCATCCTGAAGCACTTTGTTTCCATCCTTTTTATTATTTGCTTTATTTCCATCGTCAATCCCATTGTTGTCATCCATTCATCTTTTGTTTTGTATGTTTGATACTAATTGTTTATGTATATATTCCTTGTAAATAAGACCCATGCTTATTTGATATCAGATTAATTTAAGCTGTTTATGTAAGAATGTTTGTATTTTAGATATTGAATGAATGTATATGTTTTCTATTTCATTTTGTTGCTTTATAAGTTTTACCTACCAAGTAGACCGCTATTCCCATTGCATCGATGCATAAGTCATGAATCCCTTGCTTTATAGATCATAGGTGTACCTGTAGTTGTAGTTGCTGCTTTACTTATAGATAAGATTTTACGCATGACTGCCTTCATTCTTGGCCAGTATTTCACAGAGTTGGACCAGAAACAACCGCTAGAATTCAGACCTATCTCAGGGAATGACCCCAGAAACAATCGTAAAATCTCGGCCAATCCCGAGCTTGACCCCAAAAAAACTGCCAAAGATTACAACAATGCATCCTTTATTTAATGTTTTTGTACATTGATTAATCCACATTTTAACAATTTTTATTTTCGCTGTTAAAATCGCACGTTTTGTTAGTTTCCCGGTATGCATTATTCAACATGGAATGTGTTTCAGGATTCAAGTGTTGTGCTATTGTTAAGGTTCCTATGGAATTATGCAACGGACTTCCTCCCCGTTTACTATAATGATGGGGCATGGAGTCCTAAGTATAGAATGAAAATCCTGCATTGCAACACCAAGAGTGGATAAAATGACAACACCATGCGTGTCCAAACTGACCAGTATATGATCATTTGTGATCTAGAGTTATCATTTTCACCAAGGTTTAGAAATGATGTGCTTACCTACATCATATAAATTAATATTCTTTTTTTTTTTCTTTTTCTTTTTTGTATTGTTATTTTATAGTATTTTTTCTTTTCTTTTTTAGGTAATTGTGGTTTATATTTAATAATTTTGTATGTTTGCTTTTCTGTATAGAGTTTGCCCATGTGATGTCACACCACTAGCATTAGCGGCCATGTTGGAGTACAACTCTCGGACTTTTTCCATCTCTACCATGAAAACTTCATTAAATTTCTGAGAAATTAACTATTTATCAGGGTAGATTTCATGACCTCAGTCTTAATTAATCAGTAAATATAATCAATCAGATGAAAATTTTCCGTAAAACATTTAGATAAACAATGCGATTATTTCATAAAATTAAGTTAAATCAAGCAGTTTTATATGAGCATTGATGGATAAAGTCCGAGAGTTGTACTCCAATGAGGGAGATAACTCTAGCAAATTTGAGGAAAACAGGGCTATATGGGAACACTCTATAGAGAGCACAACATGACAACATAAATTACAACAATATTATATTTTACACGTTTATTATAATATTTATATAATTTCATTAAGAAGTAAGGTTTTAAAGCTGGATTGTACTTTGCATTAACAATCATTTCAGATCTCATAGCCGAATAAAATATGCTTTTTTTCGACTATTTGTTTGTTTTTGCTTGCGAAGGTTTTGTATGATTTTGAGACCTCGAGGGTGTAACTGATGCATCTTTCATTGCAGCCTATAAAAGAGTATTATTCTCTCATATTTTTGAAGGAATATTGAATTTCCAAGAAACTAGAAAATATTCAACTTTATCGAACCAGGAAATTTTTTGTCATATTCATATTCAGCGTCCCCGAAAATGGTTATTCTAAATGAATAAACCGTGAACGTTAGTCTCTTTGCCTTAAAGATGTAAAACAATGTAGAAAAAGGAGTTTTTAATTGACGTTTTATTGAGACGTCGTCGTCGTGTTTGGTGCGGAAATCATGACGTCACAATGACGTCACGTGGTATGTAATACACATGATTCTCTCATATCTGCGTATTTGATACTGAGCAGGCCCATGTAATACAGCTATGTGATATTCATGTTATTGGATATAGTTCCCAATTTCTATCCAGAGTAAACCTGACCTATTAATATATATATGTTATCAAGATTATAGTTTGGTCAGTATCAGCAGATACAATTTAGTCATGAGTGACACCTGTGTGAATAACTCTACATAAAAGAGTGTATGGCAAAATTAGATTAACGTCCAAAATTCTGGTTAACCTTTTACATCCTTAGGGCATATAAAACACATACAATGTATGGGATATATGATACAAATCTATGGAATGAATAAAGAGATTTGACATGCGATGGGAGAATACACAAACAGATGGACAGATAAAAGGACAACAAGCAACTACATGTAGTAGCTTTCCCAGAGGCATAAAAAAAATAAGACAAATCTCTCTTCCCTTTGTTTTATTTAAAAATTAAAGAAAAAATCAGAACACAATATTATCTATAATGTCATATGGAGACTAAGTGGTTTCTGTATTTGTGTCTAAAACTTTCTTCTTTTTCTTTTTTGGAGGTATCATAATATGATCTTGTGGCCTGAAAAATACAAAAAAAAACAAAGTAAACATTACACCTCATGATTTCGTATTAACACTTATTCATAATGAACTAGATATGTCCGTGCACAACGAATGGCCCTGCTGGCAGCAAAGTTTCAGTCCAGGGGCCTAAACTCTTGTAAAAAAAATTTGGACAGGATTCCCCTTACAATAAGCACATCTACATATTTTGATTTTTATTTGTACCCAGTTTCAATAAAATCCTCCATAGGGTTAAGGAGAAGTTGCAAAGACAAAGTGAATTTACTATATGTGCATAAAGAATATGTCCAAGGGCAATAACTCCTGCAAGACCTTTTAGACAGCATTTTCCTTACAATATGCACATCTACATATTGTGCAATATTTTCCTTACAATATGCATACTTTGTTTACACCAAGTTTCATTAAATTCCTCCCAAGGGCTTAATAGGAGATGCGAAGACAAAATGCACGACACCATGAATGAATGACAGAATTTTGGGAAGATGCAATACTATATGCCTCTGGCCAGGTATAAAACATAAGTGACACCTATTCATATTGGAAAAAATATGAATATACTGTTAATTGAAAATGAGAAAATAACTATATCCCCTCAACAACACACTATGTGCAAAGATAAGAAAATAACCAATCCTAAAGTGATCACTAAAACATTGTTCATATTGTTTGTTACGGCAAAACAAACTGTTTTTTCAACTCAAGAAAAGAGAAATAACTCAATCAACCAACTATATGTAAAAACGAGAATGATGTTGAGAATGTACATGTCTGCATTAATTATCAACATTGTCATATACCGGTATGTGATGTAAAGATTAATTACACTTGCTTTAAAGAGATAAAGGAACAATCTGAACCTGAACTTAGTGTTGTTTTAAGGTTTCTTTGATTTTCGATTGTATTAGAATATTAGATTTTTAAAAATAAATGTTTGACCATATTCTGTCAAATAATAAGCTCCACAAGGTAAACTCTGAGCTAATTACATGACACAATAATGGCCAAAAAAGTACAATAAAAGAAACAGAGAAAAACAAATTGGAGAAGCAGATCTTATCATCCTATTATTCTAATTCTCTTCATAAACATTAATGAAATAAGCATTCTCTGAGGTGGTATCATGAAAACTTCAAGTTGATTTTTATGTTATGAAAACGTTTAATGAGTGGTGACGGATTGTATTTTAACAAATCACATTTCAACATTATACGAAAAATAATACAGAAAAAATTCCAAATAAAGAGTGACTCTAGACCATTAGTAAAAGTAGTATTCTCCACATTTCTTGGGAAAATCACTTCTTACCAATCAAATAAAGCCGGGAATTCTTTTATCTCCTCTTCCGTGTATTGGTCAAATCTTCTCGGTACAGTTTGAACCTGCCTTATCTGATCTGTTATATTATCAAATATCTCATCAGGTACATCCTACAAATAATGGAATATCATTACTATACATAACTAACCATTCATGCTTAATTCAAGTAATATCTAATACAAGCTACGAATAATATTTTATAATCTATATATAAATAACTTTATATCCAACCACAAATTTCTTTTATATGTTTGTTACAAAAGAGAATCTTATCACAAAAGCTTCAACAGAGAACAACAAAAAAAATAATTGTTCAGTTTAATTTGGTTCTGTATTTTATAGCTATTACAAATGGCATCACTAGTTTCAGTATAAAAGTTGGAACACAAGAGGCACTAATGAGTCTATATCACCCCAACTATGCACATGGTAATCAAGAAATTGACCTCCCCGTATGGATGATGTAACCACGCCTCCTGCGATAGATAACTCCACTGTTGCTAACCTGTGTCAAGCTTCCGTTAAAATTGCAGCTAAGACATAGAATAGTATGTGAATCTCAGCAAGATTACTCACTTGTTTTACAAAAATATGGGAAATTCATGGATATTATATGGCAGGGTTTGATAGTTGGATGATATTTATTTAGAAAATGATATTTTTTTCATGTGTCTATGTTTCAAACATTATCTGTGGCTTATTTCAGTCAAACTGAACTATATAACATAGGGACGTGATTCTATATTAGACATTCATGTTTGTGTATGGACATGTGTGGTTTTATTTAAATGTGCTTCATTCAAATGTGTTCTCAATATTACCAGTATTAATAAATTTTCTGTCAGCTTTAATATCGATATTTTTGTGGTGTATATAAAATATATATACTTCTATATGTGAAATTCAAGAGACTTGCAGCGGTGACAGTATACATTATTATTTAACTATTTCTGTTTCTGAATTTAAAATCGTAAATTGACAAGTTTTAATGCCTTACTTTCTTTAGAATATTTTATTCATTTGTTTTGGTCGTAAATCCAAAATAAAAAAAAGGATGTGGCAAATAAATTCAAAACATGTCAGTTGCCATTATTCTATTTCACTATCATGTGCAGTGATATGGTTCGAATGGAAAGTACATGTAAACTACTTTTGTATATTGTTTCAGTACTTCATTTATTATTTTTTGAGATATTAAAATATTTTAAATATTATAATATGTAACAAGAGCAACGCCTAGCGTGGCAAAATATGCCCGTCGCTTACTTTGGACAGGATCAATGTGAACATATGGTTTTATTACCCCCAAACATGGGTCTCTTTGGTAATACTTTTATTTAATACTGAAATCCAAAAAGAGGGATCCAAGTCCCATAACTCTGTAACAACAAAATGGAATTTTTTATTTGAGTTATCACGTTGCATAGCATCTCCATAGCATCTTATCATAGTAACAAAGTTTTATTCACTTTGCATGATGTGACCTTGACCTTTGACCTATAACCTTGGCTCAAGGTCATGACACACCCTTGGGTACTAAGTAACAATTCTGTGAAATATCATTGAAATCCATACACAGGGGAAGAAGTAATAGCCTTACAAGCTTATCCTGGAAGACGGACGGACAATGCCATAACATATGCCCCGTCTTAAGACAAGTGTATAAAAATTGATTGATTATTGTTTTACATCACTCCACTATTATTTCATGTATATGGTGACCACATTGACCTGTAAATTTGGGTCAAGTGTAACAATTCTGTGAAATATTATTGAAATCCATGCAGAGAGGAAGAAGTTATGACACAAACAAGGTTTTACTCATTTTGCATGTTGTGACCTTGACCTTTGACCTCTGACCTTGGGTCAAAGTTATGACACACCCTTGGGTCCTAAGTAACAATTCTGTGAAATATTATTGAAATCCATGCACAGGCAAGAAGTAATGGCCCAAACAATGTTTTACTCACTTTGCATGTTGTGACTTTGACCTTTGACCTATGACCTTGGACCAAGTTTGTGACCTACCCTTGGGTCCTAAGTAACAATTCTGTGAAATATTATTGAAATCCATGCACAGGGCAAGAAGTAATGACCCAAGCAAGGTTTTACTCACTTTGCATGTTGTGACTTTGACCTTTGACCTATGACCTTAGGTCAAAGTCATGACACACCCTTGGGTCCTAAGTAACAATTCTGTGAAATATTATTGAAATCCATGCACAGGGGAAGAAGTAATAGCCCAGACAAGCTTATCCCGGATGCCGGACGGACAACGCCATAACATAATACGCCCTGTCTTAAGACGGGCGTATAAAAATTGATTGATTATTGTTTTACGTCACTCCACTTCTATTTCACCTATATGGTGACGGCATCTACCTGACGCATTGCATACAAATTTAGACCTTTGCAATGGACCCATCCAAAGCAGTGAGGGATCTTTTACGTGCCGCGCCTACCGTGACATAGGACCTCGGTTTTTACTGCCTCATCCGAAAGACAGAACACTGGTGTGCCCAGGGTGGGAGTCGAACCCAGAACCATTCAATCACAAGCCAAGCACCTTACCCACTAGGCCACATCAGCTTATATAATATGTAAAAATATCACTTACATATATTTTATTTAATAAGTATGTATACACCCCAGTACTTAGTAAATCTGAGTACGGTAATTGACCCGACGCTTGTCATCCAAGCCAATCAACAGTTTAACAACTCCAGGTACATGTACTCGTTAATTATGTCCAATGGCAAACATGTCATACCAGCCGATTCGATAGTCACACGTCTGGCATATATTTCAATTCCTCGTGGGTAAGATACTTAAACGCACTATTTTTAACCCAAAAACAGTTTTGAATGATTTAATGAATGAATTGCGCTAATCGAACATGACAAATGCTCTTATTCATGACTACGCTAAAATATTGCCGACCCCTATTTCGAGCATTTTGCGCTAAAATTTGATTACGCTAATATATGTACACGTACAGTATCATCATGCAAAAAATGAAAATAAGGTCCAGCCCTCTTAGACATCTCAGTCTTGTATGTATATGCGACATATGATATACATGTAACTTGCACCTTTAAATCTTTCGTACCTAACTTAATCACTGGAGAATGGTATCGGTAGTATTATATATTACGCCCCCTTTTTTATTATTTCCTCGGTCGCATAGAAAAGAATTAAGAATTAAATATGAGATAAGTACATACATGTATTAATACACTGTATACAGTTATGGATTTGGTATTCTTTCACTTTCAAAACTCTACATCCTTCGTAATAAAACAGGAGGGTAAGTGCCCCCCCCCTCCCCTTTTTTTAATTTTGTTGTAAACTTGGAATCTTTTGGAATATAACCAGGAAATTATAAGTGTGCGGCACTACTGTTGACTGGGTAAGATCATATCTTTACCCTTTAAAGCTTTACAGCAGTTACCAAATCGCTTATTTCTTTTGTTTTGTATGGTATGCAACGAGAGTAACAATAACATAACCAAGCACAAGCTCGAGGCAGGTGATGGCTGCCACAGAATATCCAAGGCGAGCATCCCTACTGTGCGACATAACTGCTAGCTTAATTGGTCAAAGATAATGCTAATCAAATTCTGTGGAGAGGTCAATTACTAAGATGGTTTAACCAAATGGCTAAGAGAGATTCTAAGATTTGAAGTTTTGACTTCAACAAGAAACTAAATAATGGATTGAAAGATGAATGACTATGCAGACAGAACAAAAAACAGAGAGACAGACATATCTATAGACTGGAATTGTTTTGCAATCTGGTCAAGTAAAAAGTCTAAGATTTTTTTTCAAGTAAAAGTTCTCTTTAAAATCTACTGATCACTTGGGGCATCACATACCATCCCACTAGAACACTACGATACATTTAGTTTTTCCTATATGAGGCTGAATAGCTCCTTATCTAAAATTTCTCTTAACAAGGGCAAGTACCCTTCTCAATGTAAATGATAGAAAAAAATCCTTAAAAATCTTTTTGCATTCCAATTCTTTATAGTAAATTGACATTTATTTGACAAAAATCAGATCAATCACAAAATACATGCATTAAAAGCATTCTACAATGGGAAAATGATCTAAAAATGAGCAAAAATCACATAGTATGAAGCAAGCAAATTCAGAGAATTGTGGTTCTCAGTTTTGGGGGTTCTATCAGTAAGGGTACAGTGATCTGTGACATATTGTCATGGTTGTGCATGTCTACACACATGCCAAACTACATTGAAGTAGGTCAATGGTCATGGTAAAGGTCACATGATAAAAAATTCTGGTACCAACGGAAAGGTATTGCTATTAGGGGCACATATGCCAAATATGAGGCCCTACGTCTTACGGTTAAAAAGTTATGACCAAGGTTAAAGTTTTTGTGACAGAGGGACAGACAGATGGACAGACAGACAAATGAGATTTAATGTCCCCATGCTTTCGTGAAAAGCAGAGGACAAAAATGTCAAAAAAGAGATCAAACTTTTATGTCAGAGTGGAACCAAAACCACCAAAATTTCTTAAGATACCCTTCTAAATCCCTCTGATGCATTATCCCAAAAGCAACAACATTCATAGGGGACTTTGGGTACTTGTACTCATCCAGTTTCATCTAAATCCCTTTGGCGTTCTACAGATAAGTTGAAAATGTGAAAAGTTTACAGATGATAAGGGATGGAATATGTAAAGAGTATTTTGACAATAACTCACTTGAATGGTTCATTACTCTAATCTTCATACTTACTTCACCAGGATATAAATGCAATCTTCTCATAAATGTTTTACGCAATAAATTTCCAGCTAGTCTTGAATATACAGCTTTTTCCATAACCTAAATCAAGGAAATACCGTAAATGAAAATAAAATCACACACCATTACACATATATGAAATATCACATATCTACAGAAGCCTACGGAAGCCCACTTTGGACCTATTCATTTAGGACCTATTCAAAAATATTTTATGATAAGTCCTAAACTGGCTTCTACGAAAGCCCATTTAGGACCTATCAAAAAATATTTTTGAATTTGATATAACGAATTCTTGAATTTGTTAAAACAGATTAAATTCGTTTTAACGAATTCTTGAATTTGTTAAAAAGGATTAAATTTGTTTTAACAAATTTGGGGAATTCGTTATAACTTATAAAATCTGTTATAACAAATTTGACGAATTCATTATGACGAATTAAATCTGTTATAACAAATTTGTTGAATTCATTATAACAGATTTTGAAATTATGTTTAACAAATTAAATTCGAAGTAACGAATTCATATTTTGCGGTTTTATAAAATTTGTTATAATACATTTTCATCAATTTTGTAATAACAAATTTCATAAATTGTGAGAACAAATTAAACTAATATATGAATTTAAGAATTCGTTATTTCAAATTTAATTTGTTAGAATGAATTTCAAAATCTGTTAAAACCAATTCCTCAAATTCGTTATAACAGATTTAATTCATTATAACGAATTCCTCAAATTTGTTAAAACAAATTCATTCCATTTTAACAAATTCAAGAATTCATTATATTAAATTCAAAAATATTTTTGATAGGTCCTAAATGGGCTTCCATACATATCCAACTAAAAACATGACATTAATTTGCTCTGGGAAATGTGAATACATGAATTGTGATATTTCTAACAAAGTTCCAACATCAGGCTGTAATGGATGTAATATACATGTATACAAGTGAAGGGGCTTAAATTAAATACTGAAAAATTATCCTAGTCACCATAAAAAAAATCATTTTCCATTTTAAGATAAAATCATCATAAATCTGAACCTCTTAAAAGGACAAATAATGGATACCATCAGTGGGCAGAAAAGTAGTGAACTACAAATTTAGCAATCACCTTAAAATATTACCTTTGGTAAAGGTCACAATTCACCTTTGTGTCATGATTAACAATTGTGACATACAATGTGTAAAGTATGAAGATTTTAGGCTGAAAAGCCAACAAGCTACAGCCCAGAAATGAATTTCTGTAACTTGACCTTCTACTTTAAATCCATCATATGTGTGAAGTATCACTACTGAAAACAATTACTCTAGATTGAAACAAGAGGCCCAAGTGGGCCTATATCGCTCACCTGAGCACAAAGTGCATATTTACAAGCAAGCAAGAAATTCTGTGCAGGGGTTCTGGAGAGGAAGATGAAAATGTGTCAATCAAACAGAGCCAATGGCGGCCATCTTGGATTACGGATCGGCATGAAAAACCTATATTTGGTAGAGGACCTTGGGTACTTACTTTCTATGCAGTTTGGTGAAATTTTGTGCAGTGGTTCTGGAGAAGAAGTTGAAAATGTGTCAACCAATCAGAGTCAATGGCGGCCATCTTGGATCACGGATTGGCATAAAAAACACCAAACTTGGTAGAGGACCTTGAGTACTTACTTTCTATGCAGTTTGATGAATTTCTGTGCAGTGGTTCTGGAGAAGAAGTCGAAAATGTGTCAACCAATCAGAGTCAATGGCAGCCATCTTGGATCACGGATCGGCATAAAAAACACAAACTTGGTAGAGGACCATGAGTACTTACTTCCTATGAAGTTTGGTGAAATTCTGTGCAGCGGTTCTGGAGGAGAAGTCGAAAATGTGTCAACCAATCAGAGCCAATGGCGGCCATCTTGGATCACGGATCGGCATAAAAAACACAAACTTGGTAGAGGACTTTGAGTACTTACTTCCTATGAAGTTTAGTGAAATTCTGTGCAGCAGTTCTGGAGAAGAAGTCGAAAATGTGTCAACCAATCAGAGCCAATGGCGGCCATCTTGGATTACGGATCGGCAAAAAAAACACAAACTTGGTAGAGGACCTTGAGTACTTACTTCCTATGAAGTTTGGTGAAATTCTGTGCAGCGGTTCTGGAGAAGAAGTTGAAAATGTATATACCCCCCCCCCACCCCCAAACGAAAGGGGGGGGGGGGGGGCCGGGGGTATTATTAAACATTACCTTGGTAGGTTCTAAATTATGAAGTCTCCATGCAGATGTCCTAGAAAATCCTCCTGGATATCTGTAATACAAGATATCATATCATTACATTCTGAATGAGAGAGAATTGTTTAAAGGCACTCTACACAAATTAATAGATACATTAACTTTAAGTTTTATCAAAGCAACATGTACTTATGTTAAAACTTTTGAAATGTAGGTCAAAGGTCACGGTAAAGGTCATAAGGTCAAAAATTATTGTTCTGACGGAAATGTCTTGTCACAAGAAACATGCATGTGAAATATGGAAGCCCTACCTCTTATGAATCAAATGTTATAACCAATGTTAAAAGTTTCTGAAATATAGGGCAAACATCATAGTCAAGCTTTAGAGGTAAAAAATTACTGTACTACGGAAAGGTGTTGTCACAAGGAAACACATGTAAAATATGAAAGCCTTATTTTTTTTTTACGATTCAAAAGTTATAAACAATATAAAAGTTTTTGGTCAAAGGTCACAGTAACAGTCAAAAGGTCTAAAAGTATGGTACCGATGAAAAGTTCTTGTCACAAGGAAACACATGTAAAATATGAAAGCCTTATTTTTTTTTGACGATTCAAAAGTTATAACCAATATCAAAGTTTTTGGTCAAAGGTCACAGTAACAGTCAAAAGGTCTAAAAGTATGGTACCGATGAAAAGTTCCTGTCACAAGGAATAAGCATGTGAAATATCAAAGTCTTATCACATTCCACTCAAACGTTATAGCATGAACTATTGTTTTCCTAAATTTAAGTCAAACTCCAAGGGCAAGGCCACAAGGTAAAAAAAAATTTCTAATAGTACATATTTCTGCAAAATATGCACATGTGAACTATTAAAGCTCTGTAACTTAGCATTCATAAGTTATAGAATAAAGTTTTTTACCCAATTTAAGTGAAATTCCAAGGTCAAGGTCAGAAGGTTAAATATTATTGCACAAAAAGAAAGGTCTTACTGCAAGAAATACATATGTGAAATATGAAAGTCCTATCACTTACATTTACAATGTTATGCATCTCTTATTGAAAGAAGGACACGCAACCAAAACGCTATATGCCCCCCTGGTATACAAGACCGGGGGCATAAAAACCCTGGTCAAAATACATGTATCATGAGTACTTGTATCATGGACAGATATATTTAAACCATAACAAGCAAGTTCAGAGAATTATAGTCTCCCGCTTTTGGGATTCTATTAGTAAGGGTGCAGCGATCTGTGACATATTGTCATGGTTGTGCATGTCTACAGACACACATGCCAAATATGGAAGCCCTACATCTTACGATAAAAAAGAATTGAAGTAGGTCAAAGGTCACAGTCAAGGTCAAATGATAAAAAATTCTGGTACCAATGGAAAGGTATTACAATTCGGGACACACATGCCAAATATGAAGGGCCTAAGTCTTACAGCTAAAAAGTTACATTGAAGTAGGTCAAAGATCACAGTCAAGGTCACGTGATAAAACTTTTGGTGCCAATGGAAAGGTATTGCACATGCCAAATATGAAGGCCCTACATCTTACGGTTAAAAAGTTATGACCAAGGTTAAAGTTTTTTTGACAGAGGGACAGACAGACAGACGAATGAGATTTAATGTTGCCATGCTTTCGCAGGGGAACAATTCGGGAATTCCCTTACAGCATTAGTAGCAGCATAGCAAATATGAAACATAAGAGAATCTAAAAATAACAGGGAAAGCCCTATCTTTAAACATGTTTTTAGCTTAACAAACATGATTTTCAAGTTGCAGATCTATACAGGGGTAAGAGAAGTATACATAAGACAATAGATAGTAAATTCATAAACGTATAGAGGTATCTTTAACTGAATATTATCAAAATATATGAAAACTGACTTGACATAGATACAAGACAATTCAATCTGAGTATCAAAGAACCCATTCCACTGCAATACCTAGTTTCATAGTCAGACCTTATAGAGATTAGGGAAGTCGAGTTAAAATTTTGATATACTCTTTTTATTTTAAATAGAGTTGTCAGAAGACAACATAGCTCACCAGACAGGTGAACATTTGTAAATGCAATTATTGATGATAAACATAAGGTTTTTGAAGAATGAGTAGAACAAGAAAAACTAGAATTCTGGCTATGTGGGTACTGTGACACTGACCCTGTAGATATCACTTTGGTTCAAGGTCATGACAAACCTTTAGGTCATGGACAACAATTGTGTAAAATATTATCTCCTTCCAAATTAAAAGGAAGAAGTTACCACTCAAACAAGAATACTGGCTATGTATGCACTGTGACCTTGACCTTGTAGATATGACCTTGGTTCAAGGTCATGACACATCCTTGGGCCATGAACAACAATTGTGTAAAATATTATCTCCCTCCAAAGTAAAAGGAAGAAGTTATGGCCCGGACAAGTTTCAACAGACGGACAGATACAGATGGAAAACACGCTCCGTACAATGTGATACACAACTTTGGATCATGGAAAACAATTGTGTGAAATATTATCCAGATCCTACATAGCAGTAAGGAACTATGACCCGTACAAGGAGTTTGACTGCACTGTGACCTTGACCTTGGAGATATGATTTTGAGTCAAAGTCATGACACACCCTTGGGTGATGGACATTAATTGTGTGATATATTATCAAAATCCATTTTGGCAGTAGGAAGTTATAACCTGGACAAGGATTTTGGCTATGTGTGTACTGTGGCCTTCACCTTGAAGATAAAACATTGGGTCAAGGTCATGACACACCCTTGTTTCATGTACAACATGAAATGTTATCCAGATCAAACATAGCAGTAAGGAGTTATGGCCTGGACAAGGATTTCGACCATGTGTGCACAGTGACCTTGACCTTGGAGATATGATCTTGAATAAAGGTCATTACACATCTTTGGGTCATGGACAACAATTGTGTGAAATATTATCTTGGATAATAATCCAACTTGGCAGTAAGAAGTTATGGCCCGGACAAGGATTTGACTATGTATGCACTGTGACCTTGATCTTAAAGATATGACCTTGGCTCAAGGTCATGACATACCCTTTGGTCATGGACAACAACTGTGTGACATATTATTTAGATCCGACAAGGGGGTAAGAAGTTATGGCCTAGACAATAATTTTTGCTATGTGTGCACTGTGACCTTGACCTTGAAGATATGACCATGGGTCAAAGTCATGATACACCCTTGGTCCGTGTACAACAATTGTGTAAAATATTTAAAAGATCTGACAAGGGGGCAAGAAGTTAAGGCCGGGACAAATGTGGACAGACAGATGGACAGACAGACAGACAGGGCGATTCCTATATACCCCCCAAACTCTGTTTGTGGGGGGTATAATAATGTCACAAGGTTAACAGTGTTTGTCAGAAAAAAAACTATGGTATGACATACTGATCTCATTTGTACATTAACAATGACAGATAAGAAAACATAAAATTAGTTTAGCATTCACAATAGCCACTAGGGAATGTCAAGACCGATAACTCCATTTACCGAAACTTGTGATATTTGACAACAGAATAAAAGTCATGCAGAAGACACATTTGACCACATCACCCCATTCATGTTCATGTGTAAATATCAGTTCAAATAAGAAAGACTGGGATGTAAGGTGGTATCTGCAAGAATCAATGATGATGATAGTTGGATGTATGAATGTCAATTTTATAAAAGATAACAAAATTTAATGATGGTTATCATTAAAAACCAGTTTCGGATGCACTTTGGAGTAGGTAAAACATGGTTAGAGCAAAATAATTGCTACTTCATGTTATACTAGTGAATGCTAATTAGTTGCACTGTAGGTTTATGTTTACTGTAAACAGCATTTTATGGTTTAAAAGTTTTCTTCAAAGATAAAGTAAATCAAGTCTAGGCCAAGGTCACAAGGTAAAAAATGTTGGTACCCAGTGAAATACTTTTCACAAGAAATACACATGTAATATACAAAAACCTTTTCTCTTACTATTTGTAAGTTATGGCCAAGTTTTATGTGCTTGGGTCCAACATTACAAGATTTTGAACTAAACATGATACTTCTCAAAAGTCATTAGTCCTTTGGGGCAAAAACTTACCTGGTGTGATGACTGTATGTAAATGTACGCCAGTACTCCTCTCTCATAACGATACGTTTACAGTTTATAACAACTACATGGTCACCAACATCAGCTATATGCAGGAAATAAATACATAATAATTAGTGCCTAAAAACATTTTTGTACTAAAAACAGTAAGATATACTTATACATGTGGCCATAGATCAATTCCTTACACATCAATTCCTTTTGTAACTGTTAATTTTAATGTTTGCACTGGTAAATTTTGCAAAGTAACAGTCACTAAAGGAATTGATGTGCAAGGAATTGGTTTATGGCCACATTTCTATCTAAATGAGATAAACTCTTTTATAATCAACATCCAAAGTTTTCACATCATAAAAATCCCTGAGTCCTTACTTGATTTGAACATGGCTAATGTTGATGTTAAAAACAAGCACTTTAAGTACAATGTACTAATAAAGATGTCTTATGCATGTATTTAAAATCATTATTAAAACAATTCTGTATTTGAAATATAATATGTATCCTTATGTATTCTGATTTTCTTATATTAAATGGTGTACTAAATAAGGATAATTTGATTTTATTTTCTTAACAAATAACTTTAACATTGGTCAAAAGCTTTTTGGAACCTTGACTTCAAGATATTTTCTATGATATCTTCTCCTATACAAGGTTTTGACTATTAATCTATGGATCACAAAACCAAATTCCAGAAACATTAGACAGGGAGATGTAAATTAAATACTTTTACAACTTTAAATTGAACAGAATCTAATTTTCTTATGTTTGTTGATGAAACCAAGCACAAATAAAGTAAAATGCATACAGAAAACTTATTCCTATATGTTTCATCACTATACCTGAAAGCATGTCCAACTTAATGCATACTGAAGAAATCTTCCTTCTTACTTACATATTGGATGATAAATTGGCTTGTGTTTTCCTTGTAAATATTTGACAATTAGATAACCAGACTTGAAAGGACACTGATACTGAGCATCATATAACCACCACGTGCGATTCATTGTTAGCCATTGCTGAAAGAAAAAGGAAATAAACTCTATTAAACAAAGTTAGGAAAATATGTATACTGGTTTTCATAAAATTGTCAGTTGCTCATACATGTTATCTATCAGGGGTATATGAACAATGAAATTAATGATGTCACAGATATCATTGGAAAAATCTGAAATTTTAAAATGTTATTTCTTTACACTGTCATCATGAAAACTTTTAAAAAGAAAAGGGGGGATCAATAGTATAAAAATAGTATACATAATATACTCCCTATAGCAGAACCAAGAACTTTGGTAGCTGTCCAAATGAAAAAATTCTAAACTTTTTCACATGTTGCTTTTTTCTCAACAAGTGCACTGAAGTGTAAAATATAGGTCATGACCTAGATCTAAAACTTAAAAATCCATCTCTACATACAAAGATACAGCATTTGTGTAAGTTTGGACTTCCTAGCTGTCCAAATAAAAAAATAAAATATTTAACATTTTGCTCATAGTTTACTAACAAGAAACTACTCTACATACAAAGATACTGTGCAATTTGTGCAAGTTTGAACTTCCCAGCTGTTCAAATGAAAAAATAAAACTTTTGAACATTTTGCTCAAATTTTTCTTACAAGTGCACTGGAGCGGAAAATAAAGGTCATGACCTTAATATGAAACCAGCATCCATCTTTGCATTCATAGACACATCATTGTGAAAGTTTGGACTTCCTAGCTGTTCAAATGAAAAAAAAAACTTTTTCACATTTTCCTCAAATTTTTCTTACAAGTGCACTGAAGCGGCAAATAAAGGTCATGACCTAAATCTAAAAACAGCATCCATCTTTGCATTCATAGATACATCTTTTGTGCAAGTTTGGACTTCCTAGCTGTCCAAATGAAAAAATAAAACATTTTAACATTTTGCAAAATTTTTCCTAACGTGCACTGGAGCAGAAAATAAAGGTCATGACTTTAATCTGAAACTAGCATCCATCTTTGCATTCATAGATACATCATTTGTGCAAGTTTGGACTTCCTAGCTGTCCAAATGAAAAAATAAAACTTTTAACATTTTGCTAAATTTTTCCTAACATGTGCACTGGAGCGGAAAATATAGGTCATGACCTTAATCTGAAACCAGCATCCATCTTTGCATACATAGATACATCATTTGTGCATGTTGGACTTCCTAGATGTCCAAATAAAAACAAAACATTTTAACATTTTACTCAATTTTTCCTCAAATGTGCACTGGAGCAGGAAATATAGGTCATGACCTAAATCTGAAACCAGCATCCATCTTTGCATACATAGATACATCATTTCTGCAATTTTGGACTTCCTAAATGTCCAAATAAACAAGAGGCCCAAGTGGGCCTATATCGCTCACCTGAGTACCTACATGATCAGTCATGCATGAAGGAAGAATTCATTTATTTTTGCATTAATGTGACTAAGTCAACACAGATGTTGAAAATATGTCAAATTTTAATTCAGGCTAGAATAAAAAACAACACTTTTTTGCACATCCATTCACGTGATTTTGATATTAAGCATTTCCTTTGTCTCTGCAAGAAGTCATTCAGGGCAACAAGTTAGTCATTTTCTTTAGGTGGGGCCTTTTGTTGACTGATTTCAAGTCTGGGTCATGAACAACAATTGTTTCAAATATTGTCCAGATCTAACTTAAAATTGCCTAATTTCATATGCTGAATGTTGAGAAACATCTAAAAACTTATTTAGATGTGTAAAGAAATGAAAAAAAAAAATTCTCCATATTTCAATTACCAAGTGGTATATGTACCATTGTGAGAACTGCTTTTTAGACATGGTGGCATTATCTGTTAACCAATTTGGATAAAAATTTACCAAATTGATAGAGGACCTTTAGTACTTCATGTATTCCTTGTTTCATTAAAATCTTTCATGTGGTATAACAGCAGAAGTGAAAAATGTGATTGAATTGTTCCTATACACCCTCATTTGGAAGTCTTAAAAAATTCATAGAAAATCCAAAAATTGAGAAATTGACAAAATTCTTTCAAAGTAACAATCCTTACCATAATTATGATCACAATAGTCCATAAGAAATCATCATTATCAATTAACTAGGAAATATGACACTTTTTTTTCTGCATTGAATCACCAAGTCCAAAGAAATGTCGAAAAAAAATTCTAAAATTTGATTTTGGAAGGGAACCAAAATGACAATACGTCTTCACTCATCCCTCTAGATCATTTCAATGCATTCTGTTTGTCTCTGTATACAGCCCGTAAGAAAAAGAATATTGTTAAAGGAGGGAACTCTTTTGTGACCTACTTTTGACTATGGTGGTGCCACCTGTAAAGAGGTCTGGACGAAAACAACAGAATTTGAAGAGGATCATAAGTGACTTATTTCTATCAAGATTTATTAAAATCCTTCAAACAGTTTTGTAGAAAAAGTTGAAAATGTGAAAAATTTTTTTTTTGGAAGTCTTAAACGTAAAATTCCTAATTTCATATGTTGAGTGTTGAGAAACATCTAAAAACTTATTTAGATGTGTAAAAAAAAAAAAAATTTTTTTGGACCACAGCTGGATTTGATCCGCTACTCTCTATATTTCAATTACCAAGTGGTATATGTACCATTGTGATACCTACTTTTTAGACATGGTGGCATTATCTGTTAACCAATTTGGATGAAATTTACCACATTGATAGAGGACTTTTAGTACTTCATATATTCTATGTTTCATTAAAATCTTTCATGTGGTTTCGTAGAAAAAGTTGAAAATGTGAAAAATGGCCAACCCCCCCTTTTTCTTGGAAGTCTTAAAAAATTCATAAAAAATCCAAAAATTGAGATAATGACAAAATTCTTTCACAATAATATTCCTTACCACAATTATGATCAAAATAGTCATTAAGAAATCATCAATATCAATTAACTGAAAAACATGACACTTTTCTTCATTGAAATGACTAAGTCCAGAAACACGTCAAAAAAGCGTAAATTTCTATTTGACGGATCTTAACCCCGAACACAATTTTTAATAACCCATCTTTATAGATTGTTGAAATGCAACTAGTTTCCCCATTTATGTACTGGTTCTGGAGAAAAAGATGTTTGAAGAGGGGTACCCTTTTGGACACTTTTGGTCCCACCCTGGATCCACCCCTGAGGGAATCTGGATCCCGAACACAATTTTAGTAGGGGACCTTGAGTACATCATTTACACAAAGTTCGATCCAAATCTGCAATGTAGTTCCAAACAGTTTTGTAGAAAAAGTTGAAAATGTGAAAAATGGCCACCCCCCCCTTTTTTTTTTTTGGAAGTCTTAAACGTAAAATTCCTAATTTCATATGTTGAGTGTTTAGAAACATCTAAAAACTTATTTAGATGTGTAAAAAAAAAAAAAAATTTTTTTTGACCACAGCTGGATTTGATCCGCTACTCTCCATATTTCAATTACCAAGTGGTATATGTACCATTGTGAGACCTACTTTTTAGACATGGTGGCATTATCTGTTAACCAATTTGGATGAAATTTACCACATTGATAGAGAACCTTTAGTACTTCATGTATTCCATGTTTCATTAAAATCTTTCATGTGGTTTCGTAGAAAAAGTTGAAAATGTGAAAAATGGCCAACCCCCCCTTTTTTTTGGAAGTCTTAAAAAATTCATAAAAAATCCAAAAATTGAGATAATGACAAAATTCTTTCACAGTAATATTCCTTACCACAATTATGATCAAAATAGTCATTAAGAAATCATCAATATCAATTAACTGAAAAACATGACACTTTTCTTCATTGAAATGAAAGTCCAGAAACACGTCAAAAAAGCGTAAATTTCTATTTGACGGATCTTAACCCCGAACACAATTTTTAACAACCCATCTTTATAGATTGTTGAAATGCAATTAGTTTCCCCATTTATGTACTGGTTCTGGAGAAGAAGATGTTTGAAGAGGGGTACCCTTTTGGGCACTTTTGGTCCCGCCCTGGATCCACCCCTGAGGGAATCTGGATCCCGAACACAATTTTAGTAGAGGACCTTGAGTACATCATTTACACAAAGTTTGATCCAAATCTGCAATGTAGTTCCAGAGAAGAAGTCGAAAATGTGAAAAAGTTAACGACGGACGACGACGACGACGACGACGCCGCCGACGACGACGACGACGACGGACGACGGACGGCGCACTATGACTATAGCTCACTTGAGCCTTTGGCTCAGGTGAGCTAAAAAATGAAACTTTTTAACATTTTACTCAATTTTTCCTAACATGTGCACTGGAGTGGAAATTATAGGTCATGACCTTAATCTGAAACCAGCATCCATCTTTGCATACATAGATACATCATTTGTGCATGTTGGACTTCCTAGATGTCCAAATAAAAACAAAACATTTTAACATTTTACTCAATTTTTCCTCAAATGTGCACTGGAGCAGGAAATATAGGTCATGACCTAAATCTGAAACCAGCATCCATCTTTGCATACATAGATACATCATTTCTGCAATTTTGGACTTCCTAAATGTCCAAATAAAAAAATGAAACTTTTTAACATTTTACTCAATTTTTCCTAACATGTGCACTGGAGTGGAAATTATAGGTCATGACCTTAATCTGAAACCAGCATCCATCTTTGCATACATAGATATATCATTTGTGCAAGTTTGGACTTCCTAGATGTCCAAATAAAAACATACAGTAATCAAAGATTACAATGCTCACCTCGTAGCATATTTGCCAATAAAACATAATATAATCCCTATAGCAGAACCAAGAACTTTGGTAGCTTTTGAACATTTTCCTCAAATTTTTCTTACAAGTGCACTGAAGCGAAAATAAAGGTCATGACCTAAATCTGAAACAGCATCCATCTTTGCATACATAGATATATCATTTGTGCAAGTTTGGACTTCCTAGCTGTCCAAATGAAAAAATGAAACTTTTTAACATTTTGCTCAAAGTTTTCTAACAAGATACTACTCTACATACAAGATACAGCATTTGTGCAAGTTTCAATTTCCTAGCTGTTCAAATGAAAAAATAAAACTTTTTCACATTTTGCTCAAATTTTTCTTACAAGTGCATTGAAGCATAAAATATGGGTCATGACCTAGATCTGAAACTTTAATCCATCTCTACATACAAAGATACAGCATTTGTGCAAGTTTGGACTTTCTAGCTCTCAAAATGAAAAAATAAAACTATTTAACATTTTGCTCAAAGTTTTCTAACAAGAAACTACTCTACATACAAAGATAGAGCATTTGTGCAAGTTTGAAATTCCTAGCTGTTCAAATGAAAAAATAAAACTTTTGAACATTTTGCTCAAATTTTTCTAACAAGTGCACTGAAGTGGAAAATATAGGTCATGACCTAAATCTGAAACCAGCATCCATCTTTGCATTCATAGATACATCATTTGTGCGAGTTGGGACTTCCGAGCTGTCCAAATAAAAAATTCAAATTTTCTAACATTTTCCTCAAATTTTTCTTATATGTGCACTAAAGCAGAAAATACAGGCCATGACCTAAATTTGAAATGAGCATCCATCTTTGCATTCATAGATACATCACTTTTGCAAGTTTGGACTTCCTAGCTGTCCAAATGAAAAAATAAAACTTTTTAACATTTTACTCAATTTTTCCTAACATGTGCACGCAGATTCATCATTTGGACTTTCTAGATGTCCAAATAAAAAAGTAAAACTTTTTAACATTTTCTCAATTTTTCCTAACATGTGCACTGGAGTGGAAAATATAGGTCATGACCTTAATCTGAAACCAGCATCCATCTTTGCATACAAAGATACATCATTTGTGCAAGTTTGGACTTCCTAAATGTCCAAATGAAAAAATAAAACTTTTTAACATTTTACTCAAATTGTCCAAACATTTGCATTGGAGTGGACAATATAGGTCATGACCTAAATCTGAAACAGGCATGTACATCTACACATATAGATACATCCATATAAGTTTAAACTTCCTAGCTACTATGATTCTCAAGTTATTGCCCGGACAGACGCTGATGCCGATGACGGGGTGATAGCATAAGCTCCCTCTCACTTTGTGAGGTGAGCTAAAAATATATTTAAAGAATGTGCTAATGCGCATTATATCTAATAAATACATCAGACATTGTAATTTATTCCTGCAAGAAAACACAGTGGTTGTGCATACATGTATATATTAAATAAATAAAACACAAAATCTTATTGTTTACTCATAATCTGCCATTGTTCGCTGCACTACAGATAGGCCTACTATTTTACTATTTCAACACAGACACCTGTCACATTGTCTTAATCACTATCGCATTGGATTTTAATATGGAAAACTTAAACGTAATTTCGTAAAGCTTCTATTTGGCCTACAGCAGATTGTTTGATTTTAAATTCTGACGCAACAAAACATAATAATGTTACAATGTTAAATGAAAACAAAAATAAGAAATATGACCAAAATAGAAAAATTAACGTTCCAGGCATGTTGGAAGGAAAGATCCCATGTGTAGACAGGATGAAAATTAACTTATGTTCTGTTCATTATGCCATAGTTTCCCCTAGTTTGCTAATAAATCAAGTACCTTATTTAGGGGAAAAAAAATAAAGATACAACCCATTGATAATACATGAAGGCCTTCATGGGTAAACAGATTCTTGTGTTTTAAATCTCTGTTTTTATTTTTCAAATCTAGATGACCAGGTTTCATTTGCGGACTAGTGATTTTTCATAACGTAGTAGTCCTTTGACTAGTGAGTACTTGGGGAAAATTTCAACCCCTGTAATGGTAAGTTCTTGCACATTTACACAGCAGTTGTGTACCTAAGTGAAACAGCTATTTACACGACAGTCATGTACCTAAAGTGATACGGCTATTTACACAATGGTCACGTACCGGCTAAAGTGATACGGCTATTTACATGATCGTTGTGTTACATATGTACATTGCCTAAGTAGACGAGGGATGTATAACCCCTACCTGTGAGGTGCCCCTTTTCTTGCAAGCTAACGAATTCAGAGAGTAAAAGACCAAGGATGCCCAAAGAAGACATTTCGTTAACAATTCTTGTGATCATTTATTTCATTTAATTGTTTTATTCATGACCAGATCTCTTCAATTAGAGATTCTATCATTTTGAATAAAAGTTTTCTTTTTAAGAATACTGCTCAGTATAAAAACTTTAATAAAGTAAGAGATCATAAAGTAAGAAGAAAAATATATCTTTGACACAATTAACACCCAGAAACAGGGCAGGGAGCTTGCATAGCACCCTCCCCCACTTCCAATCCCTCTTATTCAGCAAATCATTTTAGGTACATGAGTGTAACTTATTGTAAAAAGCCAAATAAAAAATCATTTGTTTGCCAGGTTTACATTTGTTATGTCAAAATGAAGCTCTTCTACATTTATATTACAAAGTTCGCAAATATGTAGGACACAAATAAAGTTTCTGTATCCAACTTCCCCAGCATTCATTTGGACACAAGATGCCTCAACAGGGAGTCTGTTAAGTCAACCATGAACCAATATGTGTAAATAGCCAAACCACTTTAGGTATATAACCGTTGCGTATACTGCGATATCACATTAGGTACAAGACCGTTGTGTATATAGCCATATCAATTTAGGTACACTACCATCGTGTAATGAGCCATCGTGTATTCCCTCAGCTATTAACACGAGCATCGTGTATATCCATTTTTAAAAATTCCGGTTTACGTACACCACCGTCATGCGAATAGCTTCGGCCGTTTATTATGCTGTTGTTGACTGTTGCCACTCGCAGAATCTCTTGTCAGCTCTTCTTTATGTTATTCAAGTTTTCGTGATTTGACACTAAATCAGTAAAATTAATGTTAGATCTAAAAGACTAAATGTTAATTTTGTACAGCATCTAGTTACATTGCAACGGAGAGTTTGTTTTGTAAAACAAACTCTCCGTTGCACTGTAACTATACAGCATCCAGCAGTTGCAGATCCTGTGGCGATCAGTCAGAGGACATCTAAGTAGATATAATCATGCATTTGACACAAACAAGAATAAATTAATGTGAATAAGATACTCTACGTACCAGCACTCTCTGATTAGCCATTGCGTTTTTTCGTCGAGTCCGTCAAAGTATAATGTATAATCTGGAAATCGAACTTGCTTTCTCACAACCTCGTTTATACCATCCAAATGTTTGAATTTTCGGTACTCAAGGCACAGAAGCTGTAAGCATTTCACTGATACTGACATTCCTCGATGACGATAAGAAAAAATCTGAATCGATTTATAGATTCCGGATATATAATTCAAATCTTGCTTTAGTCCACTGATAACCCTGAATCAAGGACTTATAAACAAGACCCTGAGTCATCTCCCGTATTTCCCTTTCACTATTCTTCTTCGAAGTCAATTCCTGATCAGTGGAAAAACTTCCCGTTGAAGGTTAATAGGCTTTTCACTGATAAAATCTTACTGCCACCCGCTAGGACGTGTAGTATATATACTTTATCGGCCCAAGTATCGCTATGTATGAAAGCGAGGTACATCTATATGTCTCTGATATAATGCATGTCACAAGATATAATACCAAATATATAAACTATTATTTCGTGATAATAACTTACATTGTTTAGTCATATGCACGTTTCTACAACTTTTCAAACTTTTTGATTCACGTTCCTCCCACAATGTGACATTCCATACTCTATGAACACAATAGTAGTTGTCATTATTTATAATTGGTGTTCTTGTAGCACTGAAAAAACTGGATGATTCCCGTATTTTTATAATTCTTATGTATTATAATTTACTTTTAAGTAGTTTTAACTTTATTTTCGGTTTGTATAAGTGTGTGTGTGTGTGTGTGTGTGTGTGTGTGTGTATGTGTGTGTGTGTGTGTGGGTGTGTGTGTGTGGGGGGGGGGGGTTGTAGGTGTGTGTGTGTGCGGGCGGGCGTAATCATTGCCTTCACAGAAGTTCAGAAAAATGCCAATTTGGCCTATACATGAAATCAATTATTGAATGACATTGTATTGAACGATGTCCGAGCTTAGAATGAACAATGTCCAAGTAGTTCAGTGCAAAACGTAACGCCATTCAAAATGCATAAATTTTCAGCAGCAGAACAAAAGAGATGATTTTTCCATTGCAATGATATATCTGGCACAAGAGTCAAGCGTTAGGAATCACTGTATCGTAAGGACATGTCCAAGATATTCAACAGTCAGGAGTGTCCAACTTTTGCATAGCTCCTGGGTCCGGCGCCATAAACCTGAAATATACTTAAGTAAGATATTTCATTTTAATTTATTCCATTGTCAGACGTTCAAATAAATTCTCATGCAGAGTGATTTAATTCTATTTATCAATAGAATAAAACTAAATAAAATCCAAAACCCAGTTATTAATTCATTGATGAACAGAACAATATGAAATATTAACTTAAGTATATTCTCAGTTTATGGCGCCGGACCCTGATCGCTGGAACGCTATAGGCTAATCTTCGGTTCTGAATGATGTACCGAAATTTCTTCAGTACTAGACAGACATAGATTACTATGTCTCTAGTGCTGTCGTCGATCGATACTGTTCTAAGACAGTATGTCACAAAGAATGCACTAAAGGTTTTTTTTTCGACTAGTACCACGATACGGTGGTAGAAGATAATGAGTTCTCTAAAGACTGTAGTGGCAACGTGGATTGGTACCCAGTACTTTCTGCAACACAGGGCGAGCTATTTCATTAACTAGTAATTCTTATTCCACTGCCAGACAATGCGCGGATCCAGAAATTTTTGTCAGAGGGGGCCAACCAAAAACGGTAAAATTTTCTCTTAGACGAGGGGGGGGGGGGTGTTCCAACCCCCAAAATGTCCAAATATTACCTTTTTTTGTAAAATTTTCGGATTCCAGGTGGGGCCAACCCCCCCCCCCTCTGTATCCGTGCATGCAGACGATCATATTGACAGGTTGGACACCCCTGACAGTTCATTAAAAGGGCAGTAGCGTATATAAGGATATATAGGTTGCTGTAATAATGAACTTCAAGATTTTAATTTGGAACAGTGAAAATTAATTATCATATTACATGTATATCAGAAACATATTTGTATATATACACACATGTATATATACAATCATTGACGGGTTAAGAGAAGATGTTGAAGGGGTTGCATCCCCCTTCTTTTTGGTCAAAAATTTTAACCGCCCCTAGGTCATTTTCGACCATTTTGGGGGCTGCAACCCCCTTTTCCGGGGCGAATAGTGCAAAACATTAGTCGTGGGATATTGCCTCCCCCACCTTTCAAAAATTTCTAGACTGATCTGCCGGCTATTTATGTCTCTGATATATGAATTATCTAAATAGTATTACCAGAGACTTTTTCTGGTATTACGTACGTACATATCAGTATAAGAATACAAAGTTTTTAACTTAGTAACATAAAATAATTAATAATATATTTATGTATACATTTATTGTAATTCATGATTGAAACTTCTCAATCATATCTATATGTATTCAATCTAATCGAGTTAGTCAAAACTTCTTATTCATCTTAAGTAACATATTAATTCATATCAAACAAACGAATATAAACTATTGTCTGACAATCACTCCGTTGTAAAATATGAAATATTGGCTACATGGGAATACAGAATTTAAAAATATTGGCTTGGTGGGAATGAAACGCATAAATTAAGGAAGACCTAAAGTTGTCTTTGGTACCAATTTGTCTTTCCTTCTGCTATATATTAGGCAGTTTACAATATTATCATCAAACTACATGTACTTCGTTCACTGACATTTACCTTAAAGAATACCATTTATAGGCAAGTTTAATATTTTCAGAACTTTCACTATTTCTTGACAATTTTCAGCAAAACAACACACATTAAGTAAATGGGGATTTACTTGGATCAGATGACACTACTTTATATTATTAAACATAGATATACGTTTTTTAAACTTGTATTGATACCAAGCTGAATAAGCCAGATAATTGTGTGTGTTAAAGTGCGGTAAAATAGGACCGGCGCTATGTGTGTGTGTCTGTGTGTGTGTGTGTGGGGGGGGGGGGGGGGGTTCCCGATAGATACTCTCATGATGTTCTTGCAAAACGACGTAAGAGACCATCAATAACATTATGACGTCCAAAATTTTACAGGAAAGTAACTATTTGCCAAACTGCCACTCAAAACGTCAGTCAGTCCCATAGGTAACTTGAAAGGGTCAATTTGATATGCTAATCCCATGACAAATAACAGGTCACAGATGGCTTCCTTTGCTTCTTTACAATTTTCAGTAACTACAAAAGAACATTTTTCGGTAATAATATAATAGCCCACTTCACTCTTAACAGAATACTCAGGGCGGCTCCTACCCTATGATCCTACGAATACACTGTATTTATTCAAAGTAACCGGAAGTGAAATAGACCTGAACAACGCATGTCAGCAAGGTGCTTGGTAACGGTTATTTTTTTCATAGCGGTAGGCTTCAAATTTAGATAAGTTATCAAAATGACGGAACAAACGGAAGAAAAGAAGGTTGACACTGATTCAAAAAGAGTGCACACGTATCCTCTGATTCGGGTATGTAAAAGTGCAGAATTTGTACTTGCTACAATAGTGTTTTGTTTTCCGAATTTCCTCCTTTTCGTGTTACAAATACAGATTACGATTCAGTTTGAAGGTAACTGTTGCCTTTAACGTTATATAAAAAGAGAAAGAAGGAGAGTGATCTACAGCTGATCTAATATCAATGCAATTCATTTATTGTGAGACATATGTCTCATCAGTGTAATAAGATACATACAACATTTGATATGATGGATATGAATACCTAATACATTATCAGGGTTCAAATTGGCAGTCGTCAAAAACAACCTTAAATCTTTTTTGGTAACCTAAATTTTCAGTAAATATAATAGAGGTCATCCAAATTTTCTTTAAATTTGACGACCCCCATTTTTGCCAATTTCGAGCCCTGCATTATGGTAAATAAACAGACATGATACAATATGCATGGAGGGAGAATGCCAAGTTACTTCTAAAGATATAACAATAATAAAGATATATAATCATTACTTTAAATATTCGCACATACATAACATATGTTTCAGCAGTGTTTTCTCCAGAAATTTTTTCATGGGGGGAAATTCCCCCCTCATCATTATCAGAGTTTACGAATGAGCATGAAAATCCACAGGACATTGTGTCCTGTGGATTGATGAAATTTCCCCAAATCCACCGGACAAAGCCGAAATCTACCGGACATATTTAAAACAACAAATTCAATATACAACTGGTTTAATCATTATTATTTATAAGTCTACATATTCTTTCTCCATCTCTAAAACAAGTTTCTTTTCTTTTCATTAAGAGATATGAGAGACTTTGTAGCGATAGTTTTACCTGGATTATGAAGAACCTTTTGATATAGGATGGCATCTTCATGCAGTCTAGGTGACTCATGGTCTGTTAGTGCAGATGTTTTAAAATTTGCGGTACCACTGACAAAACTGGCAGTATAGTTACCTTTGTTTTTACCACTTTTCACATACTCAGTACACGGATCACAAAACATTAACTGATTATTATTATCGTATCGCAGCCACTTCTGGTCGATTAACCACTGGGGATTAAATTTTCGAGCAGGCTTTTTCCTTTCAGGAATTTAAGTATCATTGTCTGGCATCCGTTTTACCTGCCTTCCAGACGATGAGGCTTTAACTGACCATTTAATCGGCCAAGACATCTTGCGATTTTAATTAAGATAAGATGACAGAAGGACGAATTCGTATAATGGAAATGAGTACGTGAAATATAAAATAGAAGTTCGGTCCAGATTCAATTGTTAAAATCCAATAAATACCACGAATATCAAAGATGAAGAAATCAGCTAAGAACGATTTGATACGAGTTTTAGTTTAATAAAAGAAAAATATGAATTAGAATTTTATTATAACTACTGGACATTTGAGAAAACTACCGGAGATCGCCGGCAATCCGGCACTTTTCGTAAACTCTGCATTATGCCAGAGGGGGACAGCATAAAGTCTTAGGGGGATTCAAGACACTTGACAAGTAGGTACTAGACCTGTACTCTGCTCTGAATCATGGAACTGTATATCAAAGAAAGGAAAAACTTATCAAATTCACAAACAAATCCTTTTTAATTCAAAGTGTGAAAATTCTAATCAAACATAAAATCATAGTAACAAAATCTTATCGCGAAGACTAGGACTACATTAGTACATGTATACCATAATTTATCTTTGAGTATAACATGTCAGCCTATGACAATCTGTGTGAGGTTTACTTATATGCGTCACTTTGCGCTTAACACAATCATGGAGGTCTGTAACAATCAAACATTCAAGTGATTGAGTTTGACGTTTGTAAAATCTGAACTAGGCTGGAGTAGACAAAATTATAAGAGATCATAACACTGGTCCAAAGCAGTTGAGGTCCACAGGAAGGATTTTTTCTACATAGAAATTAAAGCAGTGTTAATGAAAACTTGCCACCACCAGCAAGTATTAGGCTATTAGATTTTACTAAAAGAAAATTCCACCAACCAAACGAAGAAATTTAATTATCATATTTTGATTAAATTCTTTGAGTGTTATACAATAACACTCAAGAGTTTCATTAGTTATATGAAGATGGACTGTTTTAGTCAAACATATATTTTTATTGAGAGAAAATACCCGTATGTTTTGGTGCTATGAATTCTATGTACATTGTGCACTTCAAAAATCAAAGACAAATTTTGAAACAGTGCTCACTATAGCGTGTAAACTGTACAGAGTCTTAAACACACTAAATATCAATAGTATGTGACTATTAAAGCAGTAAGTGTATTAATGTTGAATAAGATGAATTTGTATTTTTTATGCACTTCAAGCAAAGCATTTGGACACATTTACATGACATGGTTTAGCATTCATGGAAAAACATTCTAAGTAAATCCACATAAAAAGTGGTACTAATTTACATTACTGATTATCTGAACAATGCTTGTAATTTGAAATAGAAAAACATCATTTCTAAAAACTATTAATGTATGTTTCAATTCAATTGTAATATTTAATAAGACCTCATTTTTAACTTTGTAACACTGGAGAGCCTGCATAGGTTAGTCAGTAGCATGCACTTGGATGAGAGGTCACAAGTTCAAGCCTCACCATATATTCATCATCGTATTGTCCTTTGATTGATACTCAAAACTGAAGTTCCATGACATGATAGATGTCAACTTGTCAAAAATTCCTTACTGCTTTGAGTAGAAGTCCATTACATAGGTTGAAATATCTGTGCAATTCATCAAGTAGATGCGATCACTGCGTAATTGAAATTCTCTTGACTTTAAAAATAACAATGCAAATAACATGAAAAATTGAAGTAAGCTAAGTAATAATACATCAAAAACTGTACTTTAATTTTCTCTTTGTAGCACTCAGATATGAACGATGAAATGAAAACAGAGGCTATGGAATTGTGTGTCACAGCTTGTGAAAAGTTTGCATCAAACAATGAGGTGAATATTAAAGCACATGAAAGACATTGTAACAATTCTGATATTGAAAAGGTCTCATATACCAATGTTATCAGGTATAAAGGTATACTTTCCACAGCATGCTAATCATAGTACTGCCATACTATCTTTTCCTTGGTAACATCATAGGAGATTCAAATATCAAAACAAAAATTTATGCTAAATATAGCTACCGTAAATACTCAAATATAATACGCACCTGAGTATAATACGCACTTAAAAAATAATCTAGAAAAATCATGAAAAAACATCTAACACTGTGTATAATACACAGGGAAAAAATAAAAAAAATTAATGTCATTTTCGTGTTGAAACAGCAGGAATGCCAGATGCAATCGAGATATTTAAGCACATGTTTATGATTTTGTATTAATGTTAAGTAATTCGTCTTTTGTGTATCTCCTCAATTAACTTGTCTTTTCATCGATGATGTTGTCAATTGAATTTGCTTTGCCGCATACCTTTTACAATGTGATCGCATGACGTGTATTATCATCAAAAGTGGCATGGAAGGACTATCATGTGGTATCAACATTTTTCTCTCATACTCTCTTTCATTTCATTTACAATCAAACTCGCATCAACTTCAAATTTCTTAAGTATTGCGGTGGTACTGGTATTTAACCCTTGTCTCAAATGACTCCTCCAAATTTGAACGCGGGTGTCCACGTATATTACACGAACTTTACGCAGAGATCAATGCTTGTGAAGACAAAAGTAAGAAAGAATGAATGAATGAGTATTATCTGCAGACATAGTCCAATTTAAGTATAATTCTTTTTAATCAACATTCTTATGATAGTAAGCCAAACTGTTGATGCTCAAGTAATTTCACCAGTTGCGTAACTATCAAATTAACTAATTAAGGCTAGATCACTGCATCACCTGTACAATCTGCTTATCAGAAATCATTGCTATATAAATACAGCGCAAATCTTCATTTGAATGGCACACTGTAGACATTACCACCTTGGGCATTTCCTACGGGAATCAGACAGAATAGAGACAATAGATGTATCTCACACCTCGTGGGTTTGATTGACAGCTTTAGGTACTTTAATTGACACAGGCACCCCCTCCCCCTAAATCCACCACTGAAGCTTAAATCATGTTTAACAGAAAGTCGGTAAGAGCGTGGAAAATAGTTACATATTTCTAACCCTATGTATAATACACAGTCAAAAATTGATAAAACAAATTGGCATAAAAAAGTGTGTATTATATTCAAGCATGCGTGGATACAGAGGGGGGGTTAGGGGGGTCTGGACCCCCCCTGGAATCCGAAAATTTTACCAAAAAAAGGTAATATTTGGGCATTTTTGGGGTTGGACCCCCCCTGTTCTAAGAGAAAAATTTACCTTTTTTGGTTGGACCCCCTCTGACAAAAATTTCTGGATCCGCGCATGTTCAAGTATTATTGTAAGTTTTCAAAGTATTCATTTGGAAAGTAAACAAACATGTGTAACAACAGCTATCAGTTAACACTGATAGTTTTAGGATTTAATCATATCCCTATGATTTTTTAGCTCACCTGAGCCAAAGGGTCAAGTGAGCTATAGTCAGTGCACCGTCCGTCGTTAACGTTTTCACATTTTCGACTTCTTCTCTGGAACTGCATTGCAGATTTGGATCAAACTTTGTATATATGATGTACCAGTACTCAAGGTCCCCTACTAAAATTGTGTTCGGGATCCAGATTCCTTCAGGGGTGGATCCAGGGCAGGGCCAAAAGTGCCCAAAAGGGTACCCCTCTTCAAAAATCTTCTTCTCCAGAACCAGTGCATAAATGGGAAACTAATTGCAATTCAACAATCTATAAAAATGGGTTATCAAAAATTGTGTTCGGGGTTGAGATCTGTCAAATAGAATTTTTTTTTTTTACAGAATGCAGCAAGGATGATCAAAGAGACAATGGATAAAAAATTTGGAGCATCATGGCATGCTGTTGTTGGGGAAGGCTATGGATTTGAAATTACACATGAAGTCAAAAACTTACTGTATATGTTTTTTGGAGGAAATATGGCTATAGTTGTTTGGAAATGTAAGTAAAGTATCCTATGTAATACTTTCAAATAGAGATAAAATTGCATATTTTCAAAAGGAAAGTTCTGATTCCACTTTTAAGTACCTGAAATTATTCTCCTGTGCTTTTTGCTTTTAACAAATGTCTGTTCAATTAGATGAACAATCAGAATGAGTTTGACATAATTGAATATAAAAGGTGAAACAGAGTATACAACAGAAACACAAATTGATGTTACTGAAATTGAGACTTCCCAATAAAATATCCTATCACAATGGCATAGCTGGGCAAAATAGAACCCAGGTACACACTAGACTCTGGTAATATGTACCGTATTAGTGTACTTTCTTAATTTGCTATGATTCCAGATAAATTGATGTGCATACTTGAGAACACAGGCATCAATGGTAGCTAGACCACTATAAAATGATTTGTTCAATCTTAAGAAGAAGGTGATAATTTGATGTAAGATATATGTTTGATAATTAAAACACTTTAAGGTGGAGTATGAATTTAAAAGTTGTTTTATCTTTTTCTCATTACAGATAGTTAAAATTCAGACGAAGAAAAACGGAAGTTGTGTTATTCCATTTGTTCCTATTGTACATATCAGCCGTTAATATAAACTTTGCAAAGACTTGTAAAATATGCACATAATACATTACCATACGTCTTGGTAATCCTTGTCACCTTTCTTTTAATTTTTATTATTTTTTGGGAAATAAAATTTTACAAAAGAAAAAAAAACAAGCTGTGTAATAAAAAAACTTTATAGATTTCTTAAATGCAGTTGAAAGCATATGTTTGGATATTGCATGGATGAAAGTTTGTACATACATATATCAAATTCATATGTGTAGCAAGATTCCTAAATGAGCATTTTTAACTATGAATATACTCTTAGTTGATTTATTTTTATGTCTCTTAAGTCAATGAGGACATCTTCATCAACATGTACAAAATGTATTCATTTCATGAAAATAAAATGATTTTGTTATAACAGTAAGTTTCTTAGTTATGTAATAGTGTGTTGGGTTAAATATCTTTCATATGAGAGTCTTATTAGATTCATTCCCATTCATCCATTTTAACACCTTGTGATCCCTGTTGCCTTTTGACAACTTTTATTAATATTACTCCTTTGGACCATTCCTTCATTTCCAAACATACCAAGGTTTCATTACTTTATAAGTACGCAGAAGTCATTCTTAATAATTAAAACCTCTATGATCACAGATTTAAAGAATTTTTATCTGTTTTGTGAAAAAAAGATACAGCATATTCTCTGAGTTGGTAAATAATTCAGAATGGAGATCATAAGAATATGAGATAATTAGGGCAGAATTCTTTCCACTAAGAGAGATTATCTGAACATGATACTTTTGGGGTTAAACATTAGAAATCATCTCTGTTTACAGAGACTCTAAACAGACAAATGCTGAGTAGAGACTAACCTCAAACTGAAACCATAATACTTGAAGTAGATCTGAAATGAATATATCATCAGAGCCTTACATAAGAGATAAAATTTTAATTGATCAACCAAAGGGCCAATAGCCTGAAAATTAGTCTGCAGCAGAGATGTTATTAGTCTGAATTCAGGTTGAGATGATGCATACGACTAGTCATTTCCAATGGAGTTTAATTTATGTAAAAGAAAATAATTTGTTTCTGTATATGAAACAATTTCATTTGATATCAGTTCCTTTTTAATGGGTGTATATATGGTAAATTGCTGGAGTATTTAGATTTGATATAGTTCTTTAAAAGTGGAATAAATTAACTCTAGATAAAGAATATCGTGTAAAATCGATTTTACATTGACAGAAAAAGTTGAAATATAGTTAATTTTAGTTGGTTGGTTGATTGGTGTTTTACGTCGCTTTCAACAATATTTCAGTTATATCGCGACATGGAAGCAGGAGGTTACCAACCTCTTAAACATAGTGGCGCAACCCGGGAATCGAACCCGGATCGTCGGCGCCGCAAGCCAAGCGCTTAACCACTACACCACGCCTGCTCCTAGAGTTAATTTTAGAGAAAAAATGCCTGATATGGAACTTGCAATACAAAATATAAATACATGTAGACCAAAATGGAGTTGGTCTTGTAATATCACACTACTCTAACGACAAGTTTTCGAACCTGACTGAAAGGAAAGGCTAAGGTAATTTAACATAAAAATAAAATGGTGGGAATTTAATCCACTTAAAAAAGGAAATAGTCTTTATATGAAATGAAACTGGGGGCAGTTAACTCAAATACAATGCTCACCACTGGAGCTCTCAGTTCAGTATGCGTTCATTCCTGATATGGGAAAGTTCAACTGAGTCGGAAGTAGGTGGCTTTCACTATGTACTCTAGTTTCCTCCTAAATTACAATCTCGCCGCCACCACAAGTCATGAAATAATCCCAGAGTGGCATCAAACAATAAATACAAATACATGTATATAAGACCACTTACACATTAGTGTACGCATTTCAAGTTGGGATTCGATCCCTGATATATTGGGAACGCCGAATCAGCCAAAGTTGTACCACGTGCTGTCCGAGAAATTTGGTTATATTTGCGTGAATAAACAATCATGAGAAGTGCGGAGAGAAAAAGTTGAACAATATGAAATTAACGTGATAAATGTGTAAAATTATGTTATACATCGACTCCCACACACTCCTTCTTAGATTCTTCACAGGACTCGGCCGTTTAATTAGTATTTGTGGCCGAATTCGGTCGAAAGCCTATTTTGTATAGCTTTCGACCACAAATACCAATTAAACGGCCGATTCCATTGGTTTTTTTTATTTCAGACATGGCGGTAAAAAGGATGATTGTCTTTGAGAAATACCATGTAATCTGACAAAACCCGAGAATCCACGTGAGAAAATTGTGACTGTAACTGAATTAATAACAGAGGGACAAATTGTCTTAAATGTCCAAAGTTATTTGGAGTATTTAGCCCGCGACCATAGCAGTCTCAGACATGTATTCAACCAGAGACATATATACACGTCTCTGATTCAACGTAACGAAAACAAAACTGTGGAGACTAATTTCAAGGGAAGAATATACATTATAAATGATTCTATTCATTTTAATCGACGCGACAAACGGGTATACGGTTAAGCTGAGCAAGGGGTACGGTTTTTGAAGCGGTAAAAACACAGGTAAGAAAAATATTTCGATTTTCTTTAAGACATCATTTTCTCATGGATTTTGAAGACACTAGTGACAGTCAAGAGAAGATTTGCCTGCAAGGCATTGCCATCGCAATGATGAATCAAAGATTTTTCTTATAACGTCTTGAAGGTGGGCTCTTAAACCAGTTAACCACACCAATTGATTGACTATTGTCATATCAAATGACCGTCATAAGTCGGTATCGTGACTGCAGTATAATAGAATATTTTTGTGGTGTCCTTATGTGGTTTTTTCATATCATTATACTGTATATTTCCGTGGTGACTTCCGTCTTACGGCTAAGTCAGTAACTTTTTCTTCCTTGATGAAGAATTAGAGGATTAAACATGAGTTTTGAGCATGAATATAGAAATAACTTAACTCTTTCTAACGCATCTCTTTGTATTTCAACCCTAAATAAAATTAACAAGAATTGTCTTGTCGCCATGGGGCAGACACACATACCCCGGCCGGCAGAATGAGTCTTTGAATATAGCCTCGACCTTGTGGAGATCAGGTCAAAGGCATGACAAAACCCCAGGTGAGAAGGGGAAGTTGAGAGATATGTATGCTTTGATGATGTTGACCAAAGAGGAGAGGCCTTTGTTAGAGGACTTGTCACATACACAACTTGGGTGCCAGGCAAAGGTTCAATATATATGAGAAATTATTGTACGAAATTGATGAAGACTGAAATTGTGAAACACGCGAGAGCCTATAGACACCATTTACCTATATCAGTGTCCAGTACACTTGACCTTTAGACCCCAAAATCAATAGGGATCACCCTCGTCACATGGGGAGTGGATCGCCCTCGTCCCATGGGGATCCATTTGTGTGATATGATGACTATAAATGAAAAAGTCTGGAAATGATGTCACTTTACCACTGAAAACCATTTACCTATATCAAAGTCCAGTACACTTGGCCTTTGACCTTCTGACTTTAAAATCGATAGGATTCATCTTCGTGTCATGAGAAGTCTGTATGTATAGTATATTGACTATAGGCGAAAAGGAAAATACTATAGAGCCCGGAAACCATTTACTTATATCAATGTCCAGTACACTTGCTCTTTGACCTTTTGATCCCAAATTCGATAAGGATCATCCTCATCCCATGGGGAGTCTGTAAGTATGGTACATTGTATCTTGACTATAGGTGAAAAGGATAGCATTATATAGAGCCCGGAAACCTTTTACCTATATATCAGTGTCCAGTACACTTGCTCTTTAACCTTTTGACCCCAAATTCGATGGGGATCATCATCATCCCATGGGGAGTCTCTCTCTCTCTCTCTCTCTCTCTCTCTCTCTCTGTCTATATATATATATATATATATATATATATATATATATATATATATATATATATATATATATATATATATATATATATATATATATATATATATATATACGGTATCTTGACTATAGATTAAAAGGATAACACCATATTCCGGGGATATAGTAATTATCACATTCCGGGGATATAGTAATTATCACATACCAGTATCCGATTTCTGTAGAATTCTCTCATAAACAGAACTGTGGCTTCCTGCTGTCGGTTTTACATCCCTTAGTAAAAACTTATGGCGCAGACAAAGATTTTCCTATCGTATACAATGTGATCTTCACCTTGCAGATTTGACTTTGGTTCAATCATGACACACTCTTGGGTCCTCGGCAACAATTATGCGAAATATTATTCAAACCCATATATGCATCAAAATGTTACGGCCCGGACATATACCGGTATTTACCCATTATATGCATTGTGACCTTGACCTCCCTGATATGACCTTGTTTCAAGGTCATGGTACATCCTTTGATCCTGGGCAACAACTGTGAAATATTATTCCAATCGATGCAAGGGGTAAAAGTTATGGCCCGGATAAACTATACCGGACGTGCGCATAACGGACAAGAGACAGACACCGTCAATGATTGCACCACTATATGTTTAAACAATATAAACTCCCTGTGTGCTTCGTTTTACTCAACTAGTATGTTTTGTATGATTTGTTTTTGAGTATGCGATGCACACGAAGAGTTCCGATTGATGTCAAAAGTTTTGATACTTCCTGCTTCCATGTTTTAATGTAACTAAAAATTAATTGAATACGACGTGAAACCCAAATCAATTGGACAACAACATATTTTTGTCGACAAACAAAATAGAAATGATCTCTATACAGAAGTCATTGGATAACTTTTCTCCATCGTAGAAGTACCAAGTATTTTACTATGATCAAAATACAGATGCCAATTAAACTATTTTGAGTTGTTTCAAGTGTTCTGTTGTTGTGTTCACTACAGTACATCACTTGGTCTGGTATCGAGACAGGCTTTGAAATAATAACAATTTGTCTAATGGATACTCTGTAACAAAAATAACAGTAAACAAATCGTTTCCTTTCTTACCAGCAGATTTTAGATAACCAGATACTGATCTGAATGTAAGATGGTGCCTATAAATGAAGGTAATGTTAACAAATCCAGGATTGTTATTATGTAGAAAAAGTAAGAGTGAATAAAGAAGAAGAGAAAAAAAGTTTTGGTATCATCAAATCAAAGTGAAAAGAAGCCACAGAGAAGAGAAGATATGGATTCCGAATATATCAAATATATGACAGTACCCACCGAGTGGCCGATTCAGAGGGGGCGGAGGGGAATTTTACCCCTTACCATAAAAAACGAGAGAGAGAGAGAGACTATACCTGTAATTGTCTACGTGACAGAATGATAATCGTGTATCTCCTCGTTCTCCGGGCCATTTTTGCTCGAGTTATGACTTCAACCCCTCCTTTTTTCTGACTTAAAATCATACATGGCAAGTCGCAGTCCCTTTGCAAAAATCTATAGATGCTTATAAATGTTCTTTCGAATAGGATAAATGTACGTGAGAAAATGTAAGAGATGATTTGATTTTGTGATGCAGCTTAATCAGATTTATTATAAAATGAAATCTCAAGTTGCATGAGTTTCTAGGGGCTTTCACCTCCCCCATCCTTGTCAGGGCTCCGTCCTGTACCAGCTGGGGACGTAAGCTGTCGCCAAAACTCTCGCCTGACTTGGTTCCAACCACACCCACTTAATTACGTCAAAACCCTGTAGACCGTACAAGATCACAATAATATGAACCCGGGTTAAAACACTTTATATATATATATTGATTGATTTTTGTTTTACGTCACACCACGAATATTTCACGTATATGGTGACGGCATCTGCCTGGTGCGGGGCATACAAATTTTGACCTTTGCAACGGACCCACCCGAAGCAGTGACGGATCTTTAACGTGCCATGCATACCACGATACGGGGCCTCGGTTTTTACTGCCTTATCTGAAAGACATGACACCGGCATGACCAGAGTGGTACTCGAACCCCGGCCTCCCGATCAGTATGAGTGTTCCAAAGGGAAGCTGGTATTAAGTAATATAATAACAAAAACAAAAGAGTATTTCTGTTATTCGTTTATATATGAAACATATTGACAAACACCAAAGATAATAATATCAACGGGAAAAATAACATTTTGCTTTAAAATTCTCAATTTCTAATTTGCCCTGTATACATATTTAATATTTAGATCAAGGGACCAGCACTTGATACGAAATCCGCGATACCGACTTGAGACGGTGTGTTGACACATTCATGATATTGGTGTGATTAACTAGTGGACCTACCGTCCTACTAACCAAGAAAGAAGCGTATGTACTCAAAGAGACATATCTTAGAATCTCAATGAGAATCTATAATACAGAGACGTAAACAAATGATGAGAATTCAGCCCAGCTATCCAGCAGAAGAGTTTTACTCATTTTGGGTATCTAATGTCTTCGATTCGCTTAATGAGCTTACCACTTTTTAGCTCGCCGGGACGAAAGTCCGAAGAGCTAATGCCATACCCCCCGGCGTCGTCGTTGTCGGCGTCCGTGGGCAAAAACTTTATTTGGACTATAACTTTTGAACCCAGGTGGGGTATAGCCTTGAAACTTCACACATGGATACATTGTGGAAGGAGCTTTCATTTCAGACCATGATCTTTGACCTTGTGACCTGTACCTTAGAGTTTGTTCTACTTTTCAAAATCTTTAACCTTAGCTATAACTTTTGAACCAAACGAGTAGGGCTTTGAAACTGCACACATATATACCTTGTTGAAATCCTTCTCATTTGTGACCATTACCTTTGATCTTGTGACCTTGACCTTAAAGTTCGATCTTCTTTTCAAAACCTTTAACATTGGCTATAACTTTTGAGCCGAGAGGGGTAGAGCTTCGAAACTTCACACATGGATATTTTGTGGAAGGCCGATTCATTTGGGACCATGACCTTGTGACCTTGACATTGGAATTTTACCTACTTTTCAAAAACTTCAACATTGGCTACAACATTTGAACCTTGAAACTGCATACATGGATATTTTTTTGAAAGCCTTCTCATTTGTGACTATTACGTACCTTTGATCTTGTGACCTTAACCTTAAAGTTTGATCTTCTTTTCAAAAACTTTAACCTTCACTATAACATTTGAACCAAGAGGGATAGGGTTTTTAATCTTGTTTATATAAGAATATATAGGAATCACCTTGTCCGTCTGTCTGTCTGTCCAGAAAAACATAACCTTTGTCAAAACTTTTGAACTAGAAGAGATTGGGCTACCATATTACACATGTGTATTCCTTGTAGCAAGACCTTTCTGTCGGCACCGACATTTTTTTACCCCGTGACATTGACCTCCACGCTTGACAATAAGTTGGGACCTAGGGTATAAGTCCTGTTATGCAAATAGCTCTTCTTCTCCTTTTTCGTTCAAGGAATTTATTAACTTTTTAAAAAGTCAGCTTTTCAATCAAGCTCTATTATGATGAAAAAGACCCTGCACCGGCGAGCTCTGTTGTCTTCTGACAACTTTGTTATTGTCCTAATCCTACTGCTTATTAATCAGCGATGTCGTACACCATATAGCTTTATTCCTATTGTTTGATCAATTTCTATAAGCAATCAGATCAGATTTAGAGACAACTAATTGGCACTTTTTGGCCTATTTATTTTACTTGGTATCATTCCCACCGAACTGTACTTAGTATCCGGTATTACGATCAATATGACCGACCTTTTTCCCGAGTGGGAAAATTGTACGCTCAAATGTTTTACTTTCATCAACGAACGAAAATCTGAGATTCTCACTTTTAGATTATTCTTTGATTCACACACTGATGGTGGATTGTTCTACACACTGTTTATATCTATACACCGCGTACTACTGTTACTTGATATTCAAGTGTTCTAAATATAGAATCGACTAAGAGAGTATATTATTTGTTCGATATGTCTAAAAAGTTAATGCATTAAAAATGTCGGAATGTCGGACGTAAATTGTGTAGTAGAGGGTCGATTAAAATATCGAGATGGCAAGAGGGTAAATATGTGTTTTCATACATAAATCGTTGTTTTTAAATGCATACGTTTATTTCAAATTAACAATATTTTTTGTATTTTTAGTGGAAACAGAGATGGTGTACCATCAAAAAGCCATCACCTGCTGCGGGTAAGTCTCAAAAGTTTGGAAACTTTTTATTGTTGAAATACTTTAAAGTATATATGGTTGTCAAGTATTTTATTGATTCGAGTTTCCGACTAAATATTTTGCACGTGTTTATATTGATCTATAATATATTGCTTTTACATTATGTATTTTTGGGTATAAACTTTAAAAATATACACAGAGTAAATCTAGTCAACTGACTCATCAGCTAATTAGCATTGAACTGATTGAAGTCAAAGTTCTTATAGCTTGTAATTACAGTAATAAGTGAATAAAACGATTGTTGACCTGTAATAAAGAAATTAGAGCATGCATATGAAATGTTTTTATTACACAGGTGCTCACAGGTCAAGTAATGAAGTAAAGTTTTAAATTCAAATGATAAATAGGAATATGAAGTTGAATTTATCAAGCAACTGTCTCTAAACAGGTGTAGGTCAAATTGTAACTTTGGCAAAACAAAATCAACCAAAAGGTACTCAGTTTTGGTCATAATGTATCCAATATTACTAAAATGTACCCACACTATAGATAGTTTTCACCGAGTCAAAATTTACTGGAGTTACCTCCTGTAGTTAGCCGTTTTGGGTCAAAAAAGAGATTTTCATTCATAGTATTATCAATTTTAAAACCTTTGTGTGGAGAGGATTTTCATAATTTTGCAACAAAATTAACAGTTTTGAAATACATTATATCTAAATAATTATTGGTTTGTAAGCAATTTATATTTTCAAAAATGATTTTAAAGAAATTGAGTCTGTATCTTTGATGATTAAAGCACAAAACTTCACCTTCTGACCCACAAAATGGCTGACAGTGGGAGATAACTTCTTGAATTTTCGCTAAGTGAAAACTATGTATTGGTTTCAATTTTCCCAATATCATTTTTATTGTTTTAGTGATTAATTTTACATAGTTGTGTAAATTTGCTCATATTTATTTTATTTGTTTTCTTCAGTAAAATGTTCACCTGTGATAAATTTTGGGTTTTTTTTTTCTACAGTAAAATGTTTACCTTTGATAATCTTTGCTCATGTATGTTACTAAAGCATGAAATAGAATGTTGCATTTTTTAGTACTTTTCTTCCTATGTTTTGGATAGATTTTACATTGTTACATTGTAATTCAAAACAGACAAGAAATGCATTCAACAAATTACTTAATGAAATGATAAAAGAAATCACAAGTCAATTCCTTCTATTTAATGTATTCATTTGAACCAAAAAAAAGGGGGAGGGCAATTGAAAAGAAGAGCTTAGGTTGGTTATATTAAAAAAACCAAAAAACCCCAAAAAATAAACAACAATGTTAACTGTTAAGTTTCAATGAAAATTGCTTGGTGCTACCTAATTACAATAATAATCTCTATCCTGCCTGTTGCTATTTTGATCTTCTCATTTGCCAGAGAGGCTTTAAGACTGCCACATTCAATTCTTTTGGCAAAAAGTGAACTCATTTCAAGATCAGCTCATTTTTTAGACTGGGTCATTAGTTATGTAATGATTCCAATCTGATTTCAACCTGTTTAAAAGGGATGTTGACCTGAGAGTACTTAACTTCAAATCTGCACAGAGGTATACTAAGATACTATAAATCTGTGAAGGAATATAGTATAGAAAATATTCTTCTAGTTTTCATTGAGAAGCTGTGGTTAAGTGTGTGTGATTACAAAAATTGGAAACACAGATAGTAAATGTTCATTAACAAACTCATGTATCCTTTTATGAATTTCATTGGATTTTTGTAAGAAAAATTCATGTGTCAGATTTACAGCAGAGAAATCCCAATTCAGTGACTGATTCTAGGTTACTCACTTCAATTAAATTTTTCTTTACGGAAAGACATCATTTTTATTATAGATATCTCATATTTTTCTAGTTTTTGGAGTTTTATTTTCATCATTTTTTATTCAAATATATGAATTATGATTGTTTCTTTTGTATTGTACGGTTTTTCATGCCTAAATGTTATTGTTAACTTGAACACAAAAAGTAGATGGTAGTTGAGTCTGTTGACACATGTGATAGCTGTTTTTAAATTTGGTCACCATTAAGTAAGTGTAACACTAACACAGTTCCAGTAGTTGATATATGCTCATTGTAATACTTCAGGATATGGTCTAGTTTTATCAATTTATTATCTGGTTTTGCAAGAATGTTTTGTTTGCAGATTGATGGGTTCTGAGATACATTTCTGCTTGACAATATGTTCAACAATTTTCTCAGGAAGCTTTATATTCTGCCAAGGATATAATGATGCATACAATAAAATTTTCTTGTAAAAATGGCAGCAACTTCATGTTCTCATGCAATAAGCAGATAGCCAAGTTTACTAGTATATGTACTAATAGTACTTTGATTCTAAATTATCAGTATTGCATCATTAATTTATTTTGGTAAAAATGTATCAAGTCAATTGAAATGTGACAGTTTCTGTAAAATATGTGTAAGCCAACTGCAATTTTTAATAAGCAATGTGAAATTATCATTTATATCTATTTTGTCTCCAGAATGTGGGAACCACCATATTAATCATTTAATGGTTTGTTTTGTCTGTCTTTCCCATCCTTTGTCATTACATTCCATCATAATTTATCATTGCAACTCCTTCTACTCCATACTTGAAGTTGAACCAAACTGTTGTACAGTAAATATAGACATGAATGAAGAGATGTTATTCTGGCTGGATTCAACTTACACACATCATTTCCACTCTAATAAGTGTGGGACGACTTCATTTTTGGATAAACTCACCAAAATGACAAGATTGCATGGTTATACATTACGCTCATGATTGGCAATACAGGTCTTGTCTTTTTCGTTAAATTTGTATTTAAATCATATGGAATTTAGACAGTAAGTTTTAACTGCTATTTGAGAATCTCAAAAAGAAAAGGTTCTGATCGTAGCGTCGACCGTTTTTGGCTTTTTGGTGATTTCTTCCTCTCGGGTGATCTAACTTTGGTCCTGGCGACCTGATAGCAAAAACACAATGGTGAGTTAGGATTTCAGCAAAGTCATGTCATGTTCTGGTTAAACAAATTTTGCCAGAGTTATAGACCATGACACATGGAATTTCTACATCTTATACATTGTAGAATGTTGTCACAACTCCTATATTATTGCATGGAATTGAAACAAACTTGTTGTATGTGTTGTACAAGCAGTGTACATGTACATGTGTATAAAAGGAAATATATATATTTCTGGGTGAAACAATTTTACAGGAGTTATGGCTCTTGACATTTAGAATTCACTGCTTCTATGAAATAAGCCCATGGCAGGGGCATATACATATCACAAATAATGTCTAGTTTATCAACAACAGTGATAGATCAGCTTTTCCTCTGCATACAAGATACATTTATAACAAATGATTAAAAGTGATGTAGAGGTTTGGAAAAAAAAGTTTTATAGTATGGCATTCTTTTAACAATTTAGTTATGAATTAAATGTAGATACTATGAATTATAATGAGTATAATGGGAGTTTGGCGTCCTAAACCATTTCATTTATTGGAGAGGTATTGTTGCAAAGAACATTATCAAATCTTTTCTGGAAATGATGACTTTTTATGTTTATAACATTTTTTTTGCATTCTATGTATTTACTTTTAATAGCAAATTAGAATGAAATAAAGATGATGTATACTTGAACCATTGATAGTATTATATATTTAGGTACTAAGAAAGACTGTCTCTTTTAGATTGCCTCCATGTTCAACTTTACAAAGATGTGAAGGATGTAATGAAAAATGGTACACCAAAAAGCAGTATCTTTGTGGAGAATTTCCTTGGTCTAGAAGCAGGATTCAATTATGACAAGGAAAATCATGTATTGACAATCATTTGTCAAAAACAAGTTATCTTTTTGGCATTTGAAAACAGAGAATCTCTCATCAGTTTTGAAATAAAAATTCGAAGGAGCCTAGGTGAAGGTAAACAGACATTTTCTAATTCCACTGGCCAAGACCAATCAAGCGTACATGTTGTATGTAGTGACCCATCTGTGTGTAAATGAAAGGTCAACTATGGCCCCATTTTGTCAAATGTGGTCTTGTTTTGCATGTGTGATTTTGGTTTTGTTCCTACTGTGGGTTCTAGGAAAGCAGTGCCAGTGTGATCCTTTTCCTAATGTAACTTGTAGGTCCATATAATCTTGTATATGTATATACTTTTTATCCCTCAATTTTGTAGTGATTTTGATGAAACTGTATAGGAAGGATCTATTCAGTATACTTGATCATTAAACAAAAACATACTGGTAAAACATAATCCCATATGACTGCCATCATATAAATCTTCCTTCTTCTGTCTTCATTCTCAGAACAATTTTGATAAAAGTTTACAGAAATGATATATACAAATGTATATGACAAAATGGTGTCATTTAGTATTCTATGGCTGCCATGACTGCCATCTTGAATTTTATTTACTTAAGCTTCCTTTCCCTTTTATGTGTATTTATTGTGATGTAGCAGTTGTGATGAATAATTACTGGACGTTTTTAGGAAGTAAGTTACCTGAAAAATATATGTGAATAAATGGTGTTATGTATTTAATCATTGTGGCCACCATTGCAGTCATTTTGAAAATCTTTGAACTTGGACTTTCTTGAATTTGGTAAAAAAAATTTACAAAACTACATAAATAATATACTTATGACATTTAACTTATTAGATAGAATCCAAATGATTCAGTTGTTACATGTCAAGTCAAGACAAAGAGAGGTCCACCTTTGACAGAGTTCTAGGTTTATGTGTGGAATAATATTTCATTTTGATGATTTAAATATGACCAAACCAGTATTAAATGAAATGAAAGAATTGATTTCAATATATCATTAATTAAACTGATAGCACTGTTTCTCCAGATATCAACTTTTAATTTGGAAAGTGTTGACTTAAAATTTTTATTTTTAAAAAGTAAGTTATTCTTGAAAATAAGATTCTCTCCATCAGTATAAAGAATGATTGATTGATTGATCATTGTTTTACATCACTCTAAAGAATGATTGATTGATTATTGTTTTACATCACTCCATGATTATTTCCTGTATATGGTGACGGCATATAAAGAATGATACATGTAATTTAGTATCAGTAATTTTAAAGTGTCATCTGTATTTCATCACATTATGCTTGATAACTTGTCTTTATAAAGCACTTCATTTTTTTAGAGGATCAATTTCCTGTTCAAATAAGTAAGGTACCAAGCAACAGCAAGCTCCAATTGGAAAATGTTCACATGCTGATTCATGGACAGAAATTTGGTTTTGTCACATCTGTTCTTCCTCCAAAAGTATTGGCAGTATGGCATATCTCAGATCTACGCAAATTTGGCATGTTTGCAGGAAAATTTGTCTTTGAAGGTGGAAAATCATGTGGGAGAGGTAAATATTAATGCAGTAATATTAAAATATCATCCATTTAAACTAAGAAATTAAGGTTATTTGGAGTTTGAATTTCCTATTTATCATAAAGTATTTGGTATGGATTTATTCTCATATGAATATAATGAAATAAACATTACAAGTACTCTATTGACAAGATGTAATCATGTACTGTGATCTTTAAAGTTCATTTTAGTTATTTTCCTTTATACAGAATGTAATATTCAGGTAGTAGTTTTTATATGCCAGTATTGATCTGGGATGTATAATTTCATGGCACTGTCAATCTATCCAAGGTCAAAGTTTTCAATTGTGCTTTGAGATAGTAAAGTGAAGCTGGCATGTTTGATTATTATGAGGTGCTACACATGAACTTCCAACTTCTAGTAAAGTAAAACTTGCTGTGTATGTTTGTAATGTGGTCCTTCACATGAATTGCACCTTTTTGTTAATTTACAAGAGTAATTGCGCTGTGCTAAAAATAATATTCTGGAAATATTTTGGTCATGCTTTGAGTTATTAAAGTGAATTTTTTTTATGTTGAATCTTAGGTCCTATGTGTGCAGTATGATTTATTTTAAAAATTGACCCCATTTTAATTGCTCTTTAATCAAAGTTAGTTTTCATGCTAGGTACTACAGGCATAAAGTCTTAAAGTAAAATTATATTTTATCACAATTGAACCCTTTTTGCAGCTGTGATTACACTTTAGTTTTTTGTTTTGGTTTTTTTGGGGGGGGGGGGAATTTGGGGGTTTTTTTTGGTTTTTTGTTTTTTTTTTTGCCTTTTGTAGAAAGTAGATATCTTGAAGTTGAATTAAGTGGTAGTCATATTTTTCATTGTAGACACTGCTTTTGTTAATCTTGATAAATGCAGTTTTTCCATAAACTATTTTACATCACTAGCCAGTAGGGCTAGTCCAACCCAAACTTTTACTAGCCAAAGGAAAATACTGAAACAGTAGAGATTATAAAACGAAAGTCTTGCAAGTTGTTTTCACAGCTGAATCAAACCAAAATTCAGACAGATGTATCAAACGCTGAAGAAAATATCCAGCCGAATCGAAATTGCAATGAATCATTTGAGTCTTACTAGGCATGCGTCATCTTTTGATCTCAACAATTTCTTTTACTGAGCCATCAATATTTTTACTAGCCAGTCGGGCAAATTTCCAAAGCAAATTTTACTAGCGTGAGGGAATTTTTGGTAGCCTAGGGCGTAGGGGCTAGTGAGTTTTCGGAAAAACTGTAAATGTGAATAGTTCCTTTGATCACGAGTTTGATTAGACTTGTATTTAATTTCTTAGATTCATATCTTTTCAAACAATCCTTCATTTATATTTTTGACAAAGAAGCATGAGGATTCTAACCTATGAAACACAGCTAGTGGCACACCAAGAGATCAAATCGAGATCTAAACCAAACTAAATGCTTAGCTATTAGTATTTCAACAACTGCGAAATCATGAGATCATTTGAATTTTTTTTAAAAACTTTGGCCTTATTGTACTAACTGAAACTAGAAATGAATTTTACAAGTTTTCATAGTGAAGGCTACCAGTATCATTCCTTACAAATCATGGTCTACATTTTGTGATGCTTCAGGTGCTGGGGTACATGTCCTCACTACTGACCAAGCTGATGAGATTGAAGAAATACTACAACAAGCCAGTGAAGGCAAAACAGCCAGCTGTAGTAAATCCAATAAACGCAGTATGTTCTTATTACTAGTCTTGAAAAAGAAAAGGTTTAGGAAATTATTTTCATGCGCCCGTCGAAATAATAATGATATTTATTCAAGATAAAAGGCATAAATAAGACTGTATCACATTGAGTTATATTGTATTATGGTATGGTGGTGTCCTTCCCCTATAGAATGCAATAACTTTAGTAACCATCAGCTGTTGTCCATGAAACTCATATAGAATGCTTAAATAGTGTAGAGGAAGCCACCTTTCGATTTAGAGCAAAATCTGTTTTCTCGTTACAGAGTTCATGACTTAGATTTTAATTTTACTATGTAAAGATACCATGGAGTGCAAAAACTTTAGTAAATGTCAGCTGTTTTAATGATACTCATTCAGAATACTTAAACAGGCTGACGGATGCCACCTTTTGATTTTGAGCAAATTCTGTTTTGTTGTTACAGAGTTATGGGAAACTTGGATTTTATTTTTACTTCATGTATGATAAGATGTAATGGAGTTGCCATGGAACCTGATAACTTAAGTAAATGTCAGTTGTTTTTCATGAAACTCATACTGAATGCTGAAATAGTGTAAGGGAAGCCGCCTATCAATTTTGAGCAAATTCTGTTTTGTTGTACAGAGTTATGGGACTTGAATTTTATTTTTACTACAATAAGGCCATGTAAAATTAATTTTATGTTTCTCAGACACTGCTGCGGGCTCAAATTTGGCGCCGACAAGTTGTATTTATTGCAATTTTAAACAAAAAAATAGCCACCATGTCTCCATTTTGATCCATTGTTAAATATATAATATCTATTCACAGAACACGTTTTCCCCTTGGAGAGAGAGAAAGGACTTTGTCAGTGTTAAAATAAACCGCTTAATGTAATGCTGTTACAGGGATTGGGAAGGTCATGCGCCTTGTGACATAGCCCCATTCAGATAAAAAATGGTGCAATAAACCCAATCTGATTAAAACCATATCTTTATTCCGCTCCTCTATTTGTCCCATTGCAGATGAAGATCTGGCGAAACCCGGTAACAGGTCATGCTCTGGTGAACTCTGATGACGTTTCAGTCGCCAAAACCGTTATTTCCCATAGCCAATCAATGACTTGACTAGGCACGTGATAGTGACGCAATTTGTAACAAACACTGTTCAAAAACTACCTTGTGGGTCACGCACACTGTGGATGTTTATTTCATTCCTAGGAATTTGTAACCAATCCACTGACTTGTTGAAAATCAAAGTTCATCAGAACATGACCCCTTACGGAGTTTCGCCAGATCTTTATCCGTAATGGGACAAATAGAGAAGTGGAATAAAGATATAGTTTTAATCAGATTGCATTAAACCACTCACTCGGTGCACCCTATTGCACATTCAAATTTCGAAGCAGCGAACATTGGTTCCGCGATGTGCGTTTTTGGTTTTTGACATAAATGTCTTTGTAATATCTGGTTTGATAAAGACTCATGATTTATAACGATATGATCTTAATGGTGCTCCCGAAAACGATCCCCAAAGCATTTTAAAAAGCTTAGCTTCCAGTCAGTTATTCCCTCTATATCTGGCATTTGGGCTAGTGGTCGTTTTAGTGAAGTTGCATTTACTCCCCAATCAGCCAGACCTACGTATTCCTTCTTCACGTAAAGGCCCTTTCACACCATAACGAATTGACGCAACGTACGCGTGAGTCTCCGTATAATTGCTGGCATATGCTCTGCACATCACTTACCTACGTTCTTTGTATGATATGCATACGCTGTGCATATGTTGTACAAATTGAAATACAGCACATGCCTTATTTATACATTACTCAATGAATGTGTTTCTACATCTCCTTAATTTCAGTCCAAGTTTCAGATCACATATCTGTATAGACACATGCAACGCAATTTCGTTCTTGAAAAAATCAGGTTGCAGCACTGTGAAAAAGTACTTTTCTTGTCATTCCGTGAATATTTCCACATCCATTCATAAAACTCTTATATAATCAGCAATATTTCAGACTACAAGTTCAAAGCATAAAGACTTGCAGTTAGTATACCATTTGTGCATTGACAGCACAGTAAGCGTACACTACACATACCTTACTCATACGTTTAATTTACGGTAAGAGTTCGCAATGGAAATGCCAATGATATCCATATATTATATGTATAATGTGTTTGCTGCGTACGGGCCTTAGTTGGCATACATCGAGAATTATTGTTCATACACAGGATATCTCGACGTACGGAACGAGCTGCGATGTACTAGTGCATGCAACGACGAACTCAAAACACTCACGTAACGTTCTACCGACATACAGTGTACTGCCAATGTACGACAGTGTATGACACCAAGTGCAAACATTTTGCCATATGCAGGCATACTCATTTCTAATTCGTGAAAGCCACATAACTTGGGTTTATGATTATGATTTTCAGCGAAATGCATTTTCATCAGATTCAACTACGTTTACAGTACGGATTTAGCAAAGATTGTTAGTGAAATAGGATACAGGTATCGAAAGGTCATGGTTCTAATTGAAATAAAAGTGCTGGGTGCTGGTTCTTTAAAATATCATTGTTACCAAACTTTGCAATAGATTAAGTCCCACAAGTTGTGGGAAATTGTTCAGAGTTAGAATTGAAGGCAAATTAAGGACTTCTCAACCACAATTTTGTTAACTCACCGCAGAAATTCATAACAAAAATATATAATTAAATCAAATCGAATATCCCTTCATTGTTGAACAGATTTGTTATTGTTGTCCTGTCCACTGAATTACTCAATAGTTACATCTAATGAATATGACACAAATACAACTCTGCAAATATTGAATTTTCTAAATGGCCCTTTCGTAGTGAAAGATGGCCCATTGAAATTGAAAATGGCCCATTGAAGTCTCAGCAAGGAGGGGGGGTGTCATAGTCCCATTGATCAAGTTTGCTTTCCCGATCATTGCACTGTTACCAAAAAACGTCTTTATGACCTTACTTGAAAGTATCCCTAATAACAATACAAATGTAAATGGCGGCCAGGCCAGCGAGAGGGGGACAAATATAGCTTTCTTCTAAGTATTTAAGTTAACTTAAAGGAAGAAACAGTCGTGCAATGGATGATTCTTCCATTTGTAAAAGATACATGAATTGCCCAACTAATAAAGGATGTGTAGTCAAACAAGATAAGAAAATTCAACCGCACGCGAATCCTGAGGAAACGCTTTAAATAGTACTGTTTAGGGAAAAAATACAAACAGTAAATACTCTACCTACCTTGCCACTTTTTTGAGACCCAGTTATCTGAGAAACATAGAATTAATTTTACATGGCCTAAGATGCTATGGAATGCAATAACTTTAATTAATGTCAGCTGTTTTTCATGAAGCTCATGCAGAATGCTTATATAAGATAATGGAAGTTATATGATATAATATAATAATAATAATAATATATAATATAATACTGGTATAATAATGTTGGGTTAAATTTCACTGCTTTAATAGAATTCAATAATTACCCTCATTTTGGATTTCAATATTTCATGAAAATATTACCTATGAGACCCAAGTTTGGAGGTAATAATACCATACGTTCAAGTTGATCCTGTCCAAAGTAAGCGACAGGTGTGTAAAGCCACGCTAGGCATTGATCAGTATTTTGTAAACTACCTCATGTGAACTCTCTTTATGCCCCCTACCATAAAATAGCCAGGACATTCAGTGTTTACGCATTCTGTTATATTTTTGTCAAGTCCAGTACATGATTTCTGGGTAAAATATGTATATATCGAATATGTTTCATAAGAATCAAACTCACTTTTGATGTATTATTACTTATCTAGAGAGAAGTCAATTGATTTTGAGGTCAAAGGTCAAAGTCACAGGTAGTAAACTTAGGCTGAAAATAAGAAACATTTTTGATTTTTAAATGAGAACTCCATTACCTTTCATCAGAATTGAACCAGATTTTAATATTTTATTACATTGTATGAGAAACAGTTGATTTTGAGGTGAAAGGTCAAGGTCACAGCTCCTAAAAAACCTGAAAATAAAGGAAATTAAATGTTTCTAGATGTTAAGCCAAGTACGTTTCAACTTAATCAAATCAAATTTCAGTAAATTGTCAGTTATCAAAAGAGGATGAAGTCTCAAGATCACAGGTCCTGAATTTAAGCGGAAAAAATCTAAATTTAGGATTTCTGGATGATTTCCGAAACACTTTTATCCAAAGTTTATGTAATGGGAGTCCTGGCTCTTGACACTTAGAATCAAAAAGAAATAGCAAGAACAATTTTGTTGCTGTTATTTAAATTGATAAGCCCAAGGAAGGTGTGCATGTTTTAACTTTCACAAACACGCTCTTGTTGACTGTAGGTGTATATTGCCAGGAGAGACATGATCATAACGATACAATATATATTGTGATACCAGGCTTACAACACAGTATATATCATAATATCATACACATTTGTATTTCACATGAGCTTTGTACATTTAATTCATTTCTATTTTGCGATGCATTGTATTTTTCATTTCAAGATTTTAGATCACTTGATTTAAGATTAAGGTTACAGCAGTAGTAAAATTTGTAGTAAGATTAAGTGGTGTATGTAAAATTGGATGCTTAACAAAGGGAAGTTTTTTTCTGCATTCTTCTCCTTGTTGTTGATACAAGAAAATTATAAAGGGACAAAGCACATATGGAAAGTAATTTTATGCATTGAGATCCCTACCTGTGTATAAATGGATTGATAGATTTGCATTGTGACTTTAATGACCAGTAGAAAATAAATTTGTTTCCGTATTTAGTGAAGAATTTTAATATGGATCACTTTACATTTGTAAACATATTATTATTATAAGTGGGGATCTGTTTTCTTTAAATATTCCTAACTATTTTTGATTTAAGAGGAGCAACTCTTCTCATTCAGTTATCCAATGTTACTGGTATTCACTGTTAATCTTTTGCATACTGTATATTTGGTAATTTCACTTTTCACAGGATCCCAGCTTTTTGACCCTGATTACATGCAACCACTGAAAAATTGCAATGATGAGAGGTTTTTAAAAGAATATAGAAACAGACAAAACATTACAGATCTAAATTTTCTAGATGACAATAGATGGAGGAAACGTCATTCATTCAGTCATAAAGATTATAGCCATTCAACCGAATCTGATTCACACCCAAGACTAACAAGTATAGAGAATATTGTTAGACAAAAGAAAATCTCACATTATGATGTCCCACCTCCAAGAATAAAGAAAGTGGAAAGTTTTAAACGGAAAACAAATGCACATCAAAATTATCAAAACACTCTTGCTTGGAACCCTAGACAAACAAAAGATTTAGATTCATCATTTAATCAAGAGAGTCATAAATACACCAGTCATTTCATTAAAGAATCATCTGATATAGATGGATTCAAGAGAAGTGAGAGCTGCAGCTGCTCAGTGGAGGATAATTACTGTTCGTCTCATATGGACATCACAGACTCATACTCATCAGCATGCCTGCATAACATGGCAACTGTCTCAGCCAGTGAACCGATGCTTACCAGAACTGAATTAGGCTTAGAGCAAGGAAAATTATACCCAGAAAATGATAAGATTTTATCCAATTCTGTGCCAAATAAAATTGATGATCAGAAATGTCAAGAGGAAATGGATTCCTTGAAAAAGTCAGAGTTACTTTTACAAAAGGAAATAACACTACTAGATGAAATTTTGCAGGTAGGTAAACCTTATTTATTTATATCCAGAAGTATGGAAAAGCTTAAGGTTATTGCTTTCTATAGGGGATATTTGTAGCTTTCAAAAAGGTTTGTTGACTGTGCAAAATTAAGGAAAATTGGTCACTTATGTAATAAAAAGGTAAAGCACAGTACCTGATTTAGTTTAATTGCTTATTTATTGCAAAGGACAAAGTCATCTGAATTTTACAGTGTGATATATTGAATCTTTTAATAATTTGTTTATCAACAATACATTTCTATACTCCTCATAAATCCTATTAATTACAAAGACCAGGAAATTAAAATAATATATATATATATATATATATATATATATATATATATATATAATGTGTAGCTCTGTTGATCAAAATTATATGTTGAACAAAACCAAATGTCTTGTAATTGAAACAATTAAGTAAGAAGTAAAATTTTAGCTATCTTCAATGGAACCTTTTGTATAAATTCTTAAAATAATCTTTCTCACATTCAGTATGAAATATTTTATTTAAAGTTCAAATGCAGTGTTCAAAATTTACTTCAATCAAATTCTTATGTATGCATCATTCTTTTGAAATGAAAGTATTGGCCTTCATGTCCCAAACACACCAAGGTTTCCATATACATGATATAGGCATGTATTGTCTTTAGATGTCAGGTATCAATTTTATTTTATATTTGCATTTCATATTCACTTAAATGTGTCTCACTTCACAATTGTCTGCAGTGTCCCTTTAAAATAAATCTGTTTTAATGTATTTCTTTGATTTTTTCTTTTAATACATCACACTTTATTTTTTCAGGGAGTGAAGTTTAAGAAAGTGTCAGATTCTAGTAAAGGGATAGATGAACCTCCAGTACTTCCTGCCAAAAAATGTCAATCGTCAAGTGGATCTCAAAGCTTTTATATGAACGCTGCTGATGAACAATATGCCAGATCGCAGGGCAGTATCTCTGCAGGGTCAGATCAAGATGAAAATATGCTACTAAGTCCCAACCTGGTCACAAAACTACGCAAAATTCCACCTAACTCCAAAATGTCTGCTCCCTTACCATACGTCAATTTGGAGAAATATGATCTTGGCGATGTGGATAATGGTCATGTGTATCTGTCTCGTGATTCTCTCTGTCATCATAGCAGAAGTTGTGAAGCAATCAGTGCAAAGATTGAGAAAAGTAATAGAAGAGAAGTGGCAAAGAAATATTCATCCTGTAACATGAGGCGCCGCTGTGGTTCAGAATCTGGCATACAAGCTTCTGATGTAGTAGAGAGAGCAATGTACGCTCAAGAGGAAAACATATATACAAATGACTTCCCTTTCAAAGAGAACTCTCCACCGCCAGTTTTGCCACCCAAAGGTCCATCTCTTCTTCGCAAGTGTAGAAAGTATCCTAGACATGATCTTCCTCCTCCAATCCCACCTAGTAAACATCGACTATCACTTTACTCCTCAAACAATAGTCAGATCTGTAAGGCCACTCCAAGATGTCTCATGTATCCAAAAGTAGGGCATCTGACCACAATGTCTTCCAGAGTTTCATCTGCCCATACAGATTGTGTTGACAATGATGTCATTTTGAAAGTAAAGTTACCAAAACAAAGTTCATCATTAAGGGAACAATCTTCACGAGATGAACCATTTGGGTATATGGACATGTCAGGAATGTTTGAAGATGAACAAACTGTGTCTAAAAGTCTTGAGTCTACACCAGCAAAGTACCACCAGCGATCAGAGAGTACTTCATCCATCAGTGATACTGAAAAAGTCCAATCCCCTACAGCAAATGAACCCATACGAGAAGAAAACTACCTTCTCATGTCTCATTTTAATTCTCCTCAGTCAAGCTTGAAACCATCATCTGTCCAAAATCAGAATTTGTCTTCAGGAAAAGAAGAAAATGTAAACATTATTACCAAGAAACACACAGAGGAATGTGAAATTGAGAAACAGATCACATTTTCTCAAGATGCTTCCAAAATCAGTCTTCCTTTCCCAAATTTAATGGGATTCAAACATAATATTTTACCTGAGAAGGTCTCTACAAAACCTAGCACAGAGAAATCTTCCCCCTATTGTGGAAGGAAGTCTGAAGGTGATAGTACAGCAAAGGGTACAGGACTTCTGTCAAGATTGATAAGAAGAAATTCAGGTAATAGGAAATCCATGTCACAGAGTCAGGAGAATTTATTAGCTTCCAGTTCCAGTGAGAGCTCTTTTGATAAAAACAGTATGTTTGTAATCAAAGATGGAAGTGATCAAGAGGAGGTAGCAAATTTGTTGGAGTCAGCAGTACAAAGTAGTAGTTGTCAAAGTAAGGTGAATTCTTCAACAACAATACAAAGTAGACAACGATCCTCCAGCTTTCCTAACAGATCCAGTTTCATAGATGGTTTAGGAAAAGTAGAGGAAAACTGGAAAAGTCAAGATAATGATATAAAAACGAAAGACACTAAACATTCAAGTACTGTACCAAAACATGACCAAGGTATAAATGAGAATAAATTAGGCAGCACATTAAATACAGATAATCCTGATTATGGAAATGGAAAATGTCAGGAAAAAACATTTTCAAAGGACAAAGATGATGAAGATGATGATGATTATAGACAATCCTCCAAATTGTCTACAAAAACTAATATGGGAATCTTTACAGTTTTACATGTGGACCAATCAGAAAATGATATGAACTTGAATAGCAGTAAAACAGATGATGAAAAGTTAATTGAATTATTAAACTACTCAAAATCTAAAGATTATTACTCAGATACCGATTCATCCAAGTCTCTGAAATCTGAAAGCAGTAATACAGACTCCATGGGAAAGGAAAAGGTCCTGTCTCCCTGTGAAGAGGCAGCTGCCATAGCAAAGCATGTATCCTCCTTACCACCATTTGTGCCTCTGAAACAGAAAGTGAATCCTTGTTCTTTGTCTCCAGTACTAGAAAGTGCACCTAGCTTCCCATGTGAAAATAAGAGCACAGTGTATGGTGATCAGAATATAAGGCCATTCAAGTCAAATCACAGCTTAGGGTCAATTTCTAAAACAGATTTTGAGGCTGCTTTACAGTCAATTACATCACAAGAACAGTCTGTATGGATCCCCAGAAGTCAAAGTGGTAACAATTATTGTTATTTTACCTTTTTGTAGAAACAGAATATTCATACATGAAGTAGAATAATGTAAAAGAAAAGACTTAAGAGCTGGCCTGATTCAGTAATACACATAGGATGGGACCAAGAGGTTCCCAGATTCAATCCTCACCAGGGACTTGTTGATGTACTGTCTTTCAGATGACATGGTGAAAAGCACGGTCTTGTGTCATGGCTTTCACTGCTCCCGAGGATCCATTGCAAACATCAAAATTTCAGTGCAGTACAAAAGACAGATACCATAGTCATTTAAGTGAAATAATCTCAATATGACATAAAATATCAAATGAATGGATAAAACACTCCAAATGTCTTCTTCATTGTAATTGTAGTTGAAACATACCATTATATAATTTACTATTTATAGATTATTATTAATTGATGAATAATTGTACGATTAATACATGTGTGTAAATCCTAAATTAGGCTTGTGTTATCCTGAAAAATTTGCAAATGATAGAATTGAAAGGAACATGAAGTACAAAAAGTCCATTTTTCACTGGAACACTTTTTAGCAAGATGTTTCGCATACTCATAGTATTGTTTTCTTTATAGATTCATCCCTGTGTAAAAGTACAAGAACTATACAGTCAAAAGACCAGGAGGCTAAGTTTACAGCACTAGTTGTGGAGGTCAGTGAGTACTCGGACATCGATGATACTGTTTCTATCTCCTCTCAAGAGAGCTATCATGCAAAAGATGAAATTGTTCAAAACAGTCCTGCTACAACTATTCTGCGTCCTAGAGCCGGTAAAAATTACCTGATAGTGGAAAGAAAGAGGCCTCTTATTGAAAGCTTTAATTCAAGCCCTGCACAATCGCCCAACTCCCCATCTGTCAATTCTTCAGTGTTTACATTTGATCAGGTGTCTTGTTCACAGTACAGTAACTACAGCAGAGAAAGGGAATCACCAAATATTGCTAAATTCTCCAGATCAGATAGTTTATATTCTAGATTCTCAGAAAGAAATTGTCCTGCAAGAAATATGTATATGAATGTTGACATGACACCCCCATCATCCCCCCTACCAAATGGACTCTGTCCCAGTGAAAGTGGAGATAGACAGTTAAACTATGCTGATATTGATTTAACTCTCTCCACAAAGTCAAGTAGGAAACTTAGAAAATCATCACAGAAGTCTCTCAAAATACCAAAATCTGAGACCATAGACTATGCTATGATAGATATGGAAGCCACAGTAGCCATTCAACACGCTGGTCAGGAACACAAAATGTCTCGCGAGGACAGCTTACGAAGATCAAGTCAAAAGTTGACCTTACTACCACAACAAGTAGAAGAAGAGGAGGAGGAGGAGGAAGCTAGTCCTACTTTCACAAGTGCTTCACCTAATGATAAAGATGAAGGTAACCTGATGCTATCTACTGTTCAAGAAGGAGATCAATCTACAATACCTGATGATTTCAAGATTCCCATTTCAGCGACACATAAATATGTGAATGTACCACCACCTAAAGACCAAGATCAAAATGTGTCTCTTTTCGTGAGTGAGCCAATAAAAGAAAATGATCATGAGGCAAGTGATTTCTGCAATGAGCTCTTGGAAACAGCAGAAAGCCTTTTGTTACCCATTCGTAAAAATCAGGGTATTTCAAGCAGTAGTGATGAAGAAAGTGATTCGTCATCTGATGATGAAGTCCTCATCATTGAATGATAATAATTAGAATATTTGCTGTCTCATGTGCCAAGATAATGCATAATTTGTTCTGCCAATGAATGTTGTATAACTTTTAGTGCAAAAAAATTAGAATATTTCATGTTTTAACAGGGTTTAGATGTGCATTTTGTATGAATATACCAGTATATGTTTATATTTATTGTTGATCAATAAAGGGGGTTGTATGCATATTTGTTACAGTAGGACATAATACAGCAGAAAAGTAATGTTTTTTTTCTCCAGTATTTATAGACATCTATTTCTGCTTGCAAAGCACTTACAAGTTATATTTTACAAAGTCCCTTGTTAGACCTTTTTCAATGAAGCCCAACTTTTTCATGCTCCCAAGGTTTAAAAGGTCAGAGTTTCAAAGTATTGATACATCCATTGATGTGTAGTCACAGTATTTTGATGATTTGCTGTCTCCTTAATTTGGATGATTCACAGTTACCAAGCCTGATTCATAAGTGCACTTGTCCCATGGACATGATCCCGTAAAGATTTCACAGAATCACCTTTGTTTTTACAGTCCTGCTTCTACTTGTGCAAAGTATAAGGATGGAAACGTCAAAGAGACTAAACTTTTAATTATTTTGTATGTTTTTACACTCCTCTATCTAGTGTATGCTTGTCTGTTAGAATTTTGTTTTTTTCAAATTTAAAATTTTAAGAGACCAATGAAATTAAAAGTTAAGCATAACTTATTATGTATACAAGACATGATTTTCTTTGGAAAATAACTGATCTCAGTTATTTTCATTGGGAATATTTATTTCAAAATTTGTTGGATTTTGTAAAAGAAATAAGAAAACAGCAGAAGTTCTGTGTAAAAACCCCTTTGTCAGTTTTTTCTACATGTTTTCAGTTTATCTTCAGTTTTTCAAAATCATGTCTGGTATATTAAAATCTGATCCCTGTATTTTTTCACATTGTCTTATTAATGTATAGTTTGTTGAACTGATAAATGTATGTAAGGTATGTGTAAATCAGTTGTCACAGTATAAATGCAATACTGATTGAAGGAATTTTAGGGAATTAAAGTCTACTATACAGTATGAGCATTATTGATATACGTTATCCATTCCCTAGATATGGATGATTGATGTGCTTTTAACAATCATTAGCACTATTTGGTCTTTCTTTCGGAAATGCTATAACATATGATGAGTCTCTTCCCTTTCGAAAGGTTTCTCCTTTTTTCGTTGATGTTTGAGAGATTTTTTATGTGTGAATGTGCATTTTATATCACATATTTGAGGATATTTTGTGCCTCACCAAAGCACTGAAGTAGATAAAAGGAACATGCTTTGACTTCACATTAGCCTCTTGAATTTGTAAAGTTTGTGTTTGACCTCAAGAAAATGTATTGGGCAAGGATGGGTGGATGTTGTGAACTGCTACAATATAGGGCATAGTGTGGCAATGAACAGTAACATCCAAACAAAAAGCTGTACAAAAATGATATATTGAAACTTAAATAAATGAATTTTATCTCTTCTATGTATGTATAATTATTGTTGGATTTGCATTTCAAGCTTTTATGTTATATCTGAATTGTTGTGTTATGATGAATATTTATATATGCATAATACTTTAATTGCATTGTTTATGTACTATTGTCTTAGAAGATAAACCTTTTTTGATTTTCTCTTCTACACCATGCAAATATATGTATTTTGTAACAAAATGCAGTCATGTAAGTGGACCAGAAGCTTAAATTTTTCAAGAAATTTCGTGTTTTTTAAAAATTATGCATAAATGACCAAAAAACCCCATTAATGTATGTTCCTAAATAGATTTTTACCAAGACATTATTATTTAATGGATGACAAGAAGTCTTCTGAAGGGAAGTGTGAAACAAATAAATGAAAAACAAGAAACACTCGATTTCCACAAATTTTCAACCTCTTGACCTTAATCATATGTAAAAATACATGTACTAACAACATCTGTGTAAAATCCAGGTCTGCTAGTTAAATGAGCTCAGCGTGATATATTTGTTTCTCATATTTATTTGTGCATGTAATGTTCTTACAGATATTGGTATCAAGTATGTGTTAACCATCTTCAGTACTTTGCCATTTTATGTTTAAATTGTAAAAAACTATTTAATATATAAAAGTGTCTGATAGCTTAGATTTATTTAATGTTTATGTAAACTTTATTGTAATGTGTGCGATTGATCAAGTTGGCCTCCCAGGGATTTAAAAAACAAATTCTAGTGAGACCATTGTCAAAAAAAGAATTCGAGTTACTCTATTGAAAATTGTAAGGGTCCTGCCATATAGTGGGTGCCCGATAGTAATCACTCTGTCCATATGCATGTCTGTCTGTCAGCACTTTCTATAGCACACAATAACTTAAGTTTCCCTTTAAAGTTTTTCATAAATTGATATTTGGATGAGGCAAAGGAAGACCCCTTTCAATTTTCAAGTGCTTCTGCTTTGTTGTTTCAAAGGTATGGGACTGGGTTTTTAGGGGGGGTTTTGGTAATAATGGATTTCAGCACTGTTGAATACACATAACTTCAGAAAATTATGTTACATAGAAGATGTTTGTAAATCTGTAATGTACCAGGTAATATTAGGAAGACTCCTTTTTATACGCCCGCATTTAAAAATGTGGGCGTATTATGCTATACCACTGTCGTCTGTCCGTCCATCCATCCTTGTCCGGGCTTCTCCTCCTTAACTAAAGGGGGAACAAAACTTTTGATGATGTCATATGAAAGTTTGTAGCTTGTAGTTGTGCATGTGGGTTTCAAAGTTGAGGTCAGGCCCCTGGTATAGGGGAAAATAGGCAGGGTTGGAAAGGTTTTGGAGGCTCTTACTCCGTAACTAAAAAGGGAACAAAACTTTTGATGGTGTCATATGAAAGGATGTGGCTTCTTGTTGTGCATGTGGATTTCAAAGTTGGGGTCAGGCCCCTGGGGTAGGGGAAAATGGATGTGGTCAGAAAAGCTTGTCCAGGCTTCTCCTCCTTAACTAAAGGGGGAACAAACCTTTTGATGGTGTCAGATGAAAGGATGTGACTTGTAGTTGTGCATGTGGATTTCAAAGTTGGGGTCAGGCCCCTGGGGTGGGGGGAAATGGGTGGGGTCGGAAAGGTTTTCCAGGCTTCTCCTTAACTAAAGGGGGAACAAAACTTTTGATGGCATCATATGAAAAGATGTGGCTTGTAGTTGTGCATGTGATTTTCAAAGTTGGGGTCAGGCCCTTGGGGTGGGGGAAAATGGATGGGGTCAGAAAAGCTTGTCCGGGCTTCACCTCCTTAACTAAAGGAGGAACAAAACTTTTGATGGTGTCATATGAAAGGATGTGGTTTGTATTTGTGCATGTGGTTTTCAAAGTTGGGGTCAGGCCCCTTGGGTGGGGAAAATGGGCAGGGTTGGAAAGGTTTTCCGGGCTTCTACTCCTTATCTCAAAGGGGAACAAAACTTTTGATGGCGTCATATGACAGGATGTGGCTTGTAGACTACATTAAAACATGATGCGGGTGTATCATGCACCCGTTAGCGGTGCCCTATTTTTCAATTTTTTTTTTTATTTGTTGCTACAACATTATGGGGCTGGGGGAATATTTTTCCAGCATTGTCAGACAACAATTCTTCAGTGCCATGATAACTTGAGTATTCATATGGATCGTGTTAAAACAGTTACACTTCATCACATGAGATTACAGCATTGTCAAGCTTTTCAATTTAAAACTTGGATTAATATGCAATTGAAGATCCCATTGACAGCAATGTTTCCCTCTTAAAATTCAGCTGCTGTGTCCTTGAAGCCTATCAGCGGGGCCCTTTCTGACTTTGTCAGTGTTCCAGTAAAATTCACTGCAAGTCATTTTGCTTTAACATGGGCTACTTAATTCGTCACACACTTTGTTTTGTTTGTTGTCATGTATATCAATAGGTAGCTGCATGCTTTTATTTTATATACATGTATCCATATGACAGAATGAAGCATAGCTAAAATGGTTATCAACAAGGTTTTCAAAATTTTGTCTGAATTGGGACAAGATTTGTTGCTTTCTTTTGAAACAGTAGAAATTAATGTTATGTTACCATACTTATTGTTCTCAACATACTTTTTTATTTTTGTAGAAATCCATCCAATAAGTTGTGGCATTAAAGATTCAACTTTATCGTTCATGAAAAGGTTGATTACTCATTCATTAATTTGAGATATATTTTTTACAGTTGTTATAGGCTGTTGTTTAAAAAAAAAGTTACATATAGGTTGATTAAACAGCTTGTCGAAAACAAACTGAAATGGTGCTCTATCAACATTGAGTATTAGCTTTATATTTTACTTTCCTATATAAGTATTGTGACAGAATTTGTTGTTATATATGTAGTGATGTTATGAGCATGAACTTGAGTGTAACAATAAACAATGAATATAATGTCTTTGCAAGTTTATATCATGGGCAAGATAATCCATAACAACTTTTAGAAGAAATCATGCAGAATACAAAAGTGGTATCAAGCAACTATGGCACTAACAACAATGTACCAAAGCGGACATTCACGGACCCCTAAAATTCAGAGGCGAGACCAGGTGCTCTGAAGGTTTAAGCATCTCCTGAATGGCTATTCATACCATCCATGAATGACCTTATATATATAAGAATCATGTTGTCCATCTTTCCATTCTTCCATCCAGTATAACATTAACCTTTTCCACGTCATTACTTCTTCATGGTACGTTTCAACAATCTAATATTAAACACAATTGTTCTCCATGATAAGGTGTGTCATAACCTTAAACATTGGTCAAATCTTCAAAGTTACAACATATCGCAATATTTTTTGCCGAAGTCATAACTTCATCTTACCTTGCAACCACAATATTGTACACAATTGCTTTCCATAACAGGGTGTGTCAAAACCTTGAACCCAGGTCATATTTTCAAGGTTCAAGTAGCCAGAATTCTTGTCCAGGCCCTAACTTCTTTGTGTTGCCTTGAAACCATATTTTACACAATTGTCCTCCATGATCCAAGGGTGTGTCATGGTCTCAAACCAAGGTTATATATACAAGTATATATTGGTCTGGCATTAGTGCTTTGTCCAATACTGAGCTACCCCAAAGTTCTTGACAAAATCACTCTAACAAAGTAGGTCAAATGCTGCATCTGATGCACAAGTCCACCTTGGTATCTTAGGATGAATGGCTGGTACAAGTTTGTTCACTGGCATAAGTACTTTTCCCCAATACTGAGCTACCCCAAACTTCTTTAGACACAAACACCCAGGCATATATTGTAAGTTCATCTCAAGCGAAAAATGTTTAAAAAAGATAGCCTGAATTATTTTTTCCATCTTTTTTTCCTAGAATGACTTGCTAGACATGGAGTGCTGCAACATATCTATAAACTAGTACTGGTGTAAAACACAAAAATGTATTCTAGTAGGATTTAAATCGCTACCATTATCCTTGCCTGTATAAAAAAAAATTGGCTAAAAACCTGGAGAAAAAAAAGAACCAATTTGTCAATTCTTCTAAATATTGAATAATAAACAAACCTAGAGCTGTCCTAATGAGACAAATATCCCCCGTGGCATAAAGTCCACAGTGATTTTGACCTTTGACCTATAACCTTGGGTCAAGGTCATGACACATCCGACCCTTTCGTCATGGGCAACAATCCTGTGAATTATTATCATCTATCCATCCAATAAAAAGATATGGCTGGGACACAATTTTAACAACCAGGTCCACAGTGACCTTGATGTTTGACCTTGGCAGGGTCATGATACACCCTTGGGTCATGGGCAACAATCCTGCAATATCTAAATCCATACACCCAATAAAAAGATATGGCCCGGACACGATTTTAACAACCAAGTTCACGGTGACCTTGACCTTGGGTCAGGTCATGACACACCCTTTGGGTCATGGGCAACAATCCTATGAAATATTATCGAAATCCATCCACCCAATAAAAAGATAAGGCCCAGACACGGTTTTAACAACCAAGTCCACAGTAACCTTGACCTTTGACTTATGACCTTGGGTCAAGGTCATGACACTCCCTTGGGTCATGGGCAACAATATTGTTAAATATCATCTAAATCCATTCACCCAATAAAAAGATATGACCCAGACACGAATCAGGACGGACAGACAGACAGACGGACATGGTGATTCCTATATACCTCCCCCCACCCCAAACTTCATTTGCAGGGTATAATTTCGAAAATGTGGTGGTAGGGGGCCAAATGAGCCTATATCGATCGCCTCTGCACAATTTTTCTCCTTCACAAATAAACAGTGCTTCAAGTAATTCACAGATAAATGTACCCCTTTGCTTACTGTTTTTGACGTCTGACTATTGACTACCGGTAAACATGCATTTGGGGGGGGGGGGGGGGGGGGGGGAGATAACTTGAATAAAGGTATATACAGATGTGTGGCAGGAATGGGGTATACTTTTAAGGCGAACCAATATGTTACGGTAATGGGTATCATTTTCCCTTCAAATATATATCAATGGATATCTTTCTAATCACAAAGTATAAGAATAGATAAAATGGATGTGGAGATTACAGGAGAAGATATTTTTGCACTAGAATCTGAAATGCAGAAACTGATTGCAAGCCTATTCATGGTAATAATAGGGAAATTTATTTCTGGTGTCCTCTTTAATAAGGAGCCTTACCAATGGTCGTTTCATGTAAAATTGACCAGTTTTTCCACATAACTACACGCCTCCTATCAAGACATGACTAGTGACCTTGACTTTGACCTTTCATTCATAATTACCGCATCTCTTGCTCATACGACACACAGCCTAGCAATCTTAAAGACATTAACGAGATATATTTATCATGTCAGGGAGATCACCAAAGACTCGCCTTTTCATCTCCCCCCTACTAACCCACCTTTGACTTTTGGCATTAAATCCCTATTTAATAGAGAAGATCCTTTACTCTAGAAATTATGTGGTTGAAGTTTTTGATGAAAACAAAATTCACTTGTGCTCCACAAGCCAATACCATTGTCAACGGTATGACCTTGTGCTTTAGACCAAAAACGCAAGAGAGCACATATTTAGTCTGATTACAGTAAAATGATACCCAGTGAAGACAAAATTAAATTATGATCACAAAATTATTTAAGTATTGATGATAAGAGACTTTCATCCTCTGATCCAAAAATCAATACGACACAACCTTGATTCATGAGAGTTTGTGGGTTATAGTCTAGAAATTGACAGACAGGGCCCTAATTATTCATAACAAATTATATTGATAACATTACCTTTTCACAAAAGTGGCACACAGATTATTATACTGTTCTTGAAAAGAAATTTTCAGATGTAATCTATATTCCTTTGTTAAGCTTGGAACCTTTATTGTTGTCCCAAGTGGTCATGATTTGAACACACTTGTGTCATAACTATATAAGAATGCTTTCAGACAAATTCTGGCCTTTGAAGCCCCTAAGGGTACTTTATCTTTTAATGTCTTAATAAATAAGGAGTGTGTTTTATGAGAAGTATGAAACATGGCAATGTTTCACTACTGCAACACAGAAACAGGAAGTAACTAACTTTAAACATAGAGGCACAATCTGGATTTAAACTCAGATCACCTACACTGTAAGGGGCGTGCCCTGAATCATAAATATTTCATATATATACCGGTATATGAAATATATGCATAAATCAAATCAACAGTATTTGTTTGTAGTCTAAAATACAGTAATGATTAAAAAACTATGTTCAATGCAGTTTAATTTATATCAGACATGTGAAAAATAATGTATAAGTCAATTCATCAATGTTTATATTTATATACATAGTTCACAAAATTCAAAAAGTCTTTCTATTTAAATGATGAAGGTCACGAGAGCTTGCTGTTCTTTTTGTGCATCAGACGTAAACGTGCATCCTTTTGCTCTGCAAAATAAATATACAAACTTGAGAATAATAGATTTATCTTTTACATACTAGTAAATAAATGTTCATAATCTAGAGCATTGCATTTAATTGAACACACACGTCACCTAGGAAGATGAAAACAGAGTTGTGACATAGTTAACTCTCAGTGTTGCTATCCCCTGCAAGCTTTACTAAAACCAGTTATGGTAGATTATTGATTGATTGATTGTTGTTTTACATCACTCCACGATTATTTGGTGAAGGCATCTGCCTGATGTATCACATAGAAATTTCTATCTTTACAACACACCCACTAAAAGCAGTGAGTGATCTTTTACATGCTACGTCTACCAGGACTGTCACCATGTCATCTGAAATTCAGGACACTGTTGTGCCCATAGTATGACATCTTAGTTATGAACCCAACACCTCATCCACAGAGCTACACCGGCACAGTTATTGCAGACATACAAACAAATAAGGTAACTTTCAAACATGATATAATAATTTTCATGTTTTCACAGTGTTACAAATTACGTCTTATGAATGAAATCATTTTTCTATTTGCAAATTTATACATGAATAGCTTTTGTTACCTAAAGTTTTATGTTCTTCAATTTCTGTAACAATTCGTTTTGATTTTACTTTCTTTTCTTTATTGGGATACTCTTCAGTAACAGTCCTCCTTGACTTTTCCTGTTTTGAAGATTTCTCTCCTAGGGGAAACCCTAACCTGGCATGAACTGCTAGCTTTTCAGAAGATTTGCTGCAAGTCCCTTCTAAAAGATAATTAGAAATAATTCATACGCCAGGTAACAGTAAATAATGCAGAACTAATTTTGAGTAATATATGAATTAATAGAAACTGCAGAAATGTTATATAGAATAGTGTTGAAAAGTTTTGGGGTATTTTTTTTTTCAGAAAAAAAGAATATCAATGTATCATAAACAATATAATTATATATACATTATACCTGATTCTAGAGTAACTTGGACTTTGGTACTAGGTTTCTGCATTACTCCTGATGTTACATCATTCATCTCGTTAGACTCCTTACTTTTTTTCAACCCTCTGATAAGATATCTAGCATCAGTTTTTGATAAATTTTTTGAGAAGCCCTCTTTCTCCTTTGATGAACTTTCACTATCTTCTGCAACATTTTGACTGGAAGATGATGCAACAGTTGTAAGAAGTTTCCTCGAGTTAGTAAGATGCTGATAATCATCGTCTTTTTCATCATCATCAATTTCAACAAATGTTTTATGTCCATGCTTTCTAATTCTTTGAGAGGAAGTAGCGACACCATCGTCAGTAAGCACATGCCTGCTGTACTTAGTACGATTCCATGTATCACGCATCCTCCCTACATGCATATCACTGTCATTTGACATACTATTTTCTCTAGAAGGTTGTTCAGCTTCTTTTCTGTTTTTACTTTTGGCAAGCTGGATACGATGTCTTCTTTCTCTTTCAATATCATCTCGGTTCCTTTCTGACATACTAGATTTTGAGTTTCTCCATGTATCCTGATTATCATCACTGTCTATATCACTAATCTGAGCTGTTGATTTCCCAATACTTTCACTTTCAGATTCACTTGATTCATTTCCTGACAATGAAGTTTCACCTTTGGATGATACACTTACTTTCCTTCTATGATTTTTATTATTCCCTGAAGTTTTTGCATCGTTATTGGAAGATGAACTCCTTTTCCTCTTCTTATCTTTTTTTCTAGATTTAGAATCTTTCAATGTCTTTTGTTTAAATGTATGTTTTTCCTGAGAATTTTTTGACTTTTCTTTTTCATTCTGTCTTTGTTGTTCTTTTTCTTTTTTCTGTTTAGGTGCAATTCCTTTCAAAGAAATCGTCATTTTTGGTATCAGACTGGGATCTACTACTGAGCTTGTTTCAAATTTTTTCCTCCTTGCCTCCATAACATGCCCATCCACTATAGGTTTATATGTGTCATTTAAAACATTGCTCCTCTTTTGATCCATTGAACACTGTTCATCTTGTTTCACTTTCAGTTTTCCTATAGAATCTCCTCTCTGTTTGTTGTCATCAAAACTTGGATACTGCCCAGTTAAACTCAAAAGTTTACTATCAATAGCATGCTTTGAATCAATAGAAATGGTCTGATCTTCATTTTTATATCTATTTGGTGATGATTTCCTTCTTTTCAATACTCTGCCAAATGTGTTTTTTCTGTCTGGAGACGTTGACTTTTGGCTTGGTGAATATGAACGTTTCTTTTGTGATGTTCCACTCTGATGTGTAGATACAGTAGTTCTTTGTGTAGCCTGCCTATCAGAGATCTTTATTGCTGAAACATTAGTCTTTTTCCTGTCTTCTGAACGATTGCCAATGTAATTTGGTGATCGACTGCATGAAGGATAATTGCTAATATACGGCGAAATACTCCTTCGAGAAGGTGATCTGCTGCCAAGTCTCTTTTGAACTCTTCCTGGTGATCTACTACCAAGTTTTCTTTGACCCTTTCCAGGTGATCTACTATCAGGTCTTCTTTTACTCCTTCCTGGGGACCTACTGTCAGGTCTTCTTTGACCTCTTCCTGGTGATCTACTGTGAGGTCTCCACTGACCTCTTAAGGGTGATCTACTATCAAGTCTTTTCTGACCCCTTCCAGGTGATCTGCTGTCAGATTTCCTTTGACTTCTTCTTGGTGATCTACTTTCTGATCTCCTTTTAATTCTTACTGGTGATCTGCTTCCAGGTCTTCTTTGAACCCTTCCTGGTGACCATCTTTCTGAGGTGGAGTGCATTCTCACAGGTGACTGATTATTTCTATGCGGTGATTTACTTATTCTCCTCTTTGGAGATCTTCTCTGACTTTCTGTTGAATTACCTCTTCTATTATAAGGATATAAATGATGTTCCCTTGATCTACTTCGTCTCCTTGTAGGTGATAAGGATTTACTCCTTTTTCTACTATACAGATTTGAGTAACTATCTCTTGATCTACTTCGTCCTCTTGAAGATGATCTTGAATATTTTCTCATAGGTGAAATAGATCTGTTTAATTTCCGAGACTGCTTTTTCCTTCTAGGGGATCTGGTGCTTGGAGAAAGACTTCTGCTTCTTCTAGGTGATCTACTTCTATAAGAGCGTGAAGTATATCTATCTCTGGGAGAATATGAACCTCCCCTGTTTGATGGAGGACTTAATGAACTGGACCATGATCGTTTCCTTGAGTTTGATCTTCTTTTTTTCCCTGAATACGTAGAAATCTGAATTTTCTCAAATGGCCTTCCAATATACAGTGCTAATGGGTTTGTTGGTGAAAATCGTTCTTTGGTAGGCGAATTTGACCTAGAACCTCTTTTAGTGGATAATTTTTTGATATGTTCAGAATGTGAGGTATCAAGAGAATTATCCTTATGTAATGGAGATTTACTCTGATGCTCTGTCCTCAAAACTACATCCTGCTCTTTAAAACTGTGTGATTTTTTCAAATCATCATTAGAATGTGCATTAGTTAATTCGTCTTCAGATGTATTATCTTTCTCATGAAGTTGATCATGATTCGATGAAGAATTAGGTACTTCTTGTTTGTCAACACACAATCTTGATTGTGCATCATCAGTCATGTTTGAACTACTATGAGCACTGTCAGATGATTTGATGGAAACACTTGAAGAAACACTAGATTCTGATTCACTTGATCTACGTCTCCTTCTACGTCGTCGCCCAGTGTAGTCTTCTGGTGAAGGAGATCTAGAGAAAGTCTCATCAACAGTTTTGTTCATGTTGAAAGGCGAAGACGATCCCTCTCTTTCAGAACAGGTCACTTTCCCAGTCTCTGTATTTTCCTTATCAATATTATTGAGACTCTCATTTGAATGCTGAAAGTTATGAACTGAAGTTTTCTCCTTATCACTTTGGTCAGAATCACTACTTGACAATTCATCATCAGATTCCTCTTCACTGTCACTTTTATCATAACGAGAAAACTTGTCTACAAAAAAAAGGTTGAAATGGTTCAAAGTAATCAATATTTGGTGCCTTCATGCAATCATGATTTCTGATATATAGATGTGCAATGTAACTGATTTACTCAAATTTGCAAAATGAACACTGAAGAACGTTTCCAAATCTCTACTGTAAATATATATATAGCAAAGATGAAATAGTTTTGCTTGTTTCCTGCTTTACATCAAATCCACATCATTTCACATAAGCAGTGTTGAGAACAGTGAAGGATTTATACTAACCCTGTGTGTGCGAAAAAAGGTGACCCAATAGCAAAATGATACAGGAAACTTTGGTCAGTCCACAAGAATCTGAATATTTGTAGATGGATTATCCATCAGCAATAATAAAATAATTACAAATAATTATTTCTCTATCACCATGTTTCAAGAATTTAAACCTGCAATCTTTAACGTGCAATCAGAAAGCAGTAACAAAAATCTCAGTCTGTGAGTTGATTCTGATTGGCACATTTACCAATTTTATCTGATCTCCTAAACGTTTGTCTAGTAATAATGTATTGAACAAAAAGAAAAGCCGGGCCAGATACTGCAGATAAATCAGCAGAAAACAAATGAAAGATACCTTGATATAGAATATGAATATTAAGAATGTCAATGATGAGATAAACATGTTGACATCTGAATTAACTTCTATCCCTCCCCCACCTAAAACAAGAGACATTTGTAAAACATATATGCCCTCCTTCTGGTACTATACTGTACAAATGTATAAAGTGCTACCTGTACATGCACTCCATGACCTTTGAGCTTTTCACCTGAGAATCAAAAGGGATTATCTACTACTCATAATCAACCCACAAGTGAAAAATTTCAATATTTGCAATTATTGCAAAAATAATAAACAGAAACGGAATCATTGGAAATTTTCTAAGTTCAAGGGGTATAACTCTGACAAAAATTGTTTGATGGTAACAAAATCAAAACTTGAGCTAGATATTCTCATGATGTATGCCAAATCACATTTCAATATATGCACCCACTGCAAAGATAATGAATGGCAACTGTAAATTATTGGAAATTTTCTAAGTTCAAGTGGAAAACTCTGTCAACTAGAGTTGTCTTTTTCATCATAATTTTGCTCGAATAAAAAGTTGACTTTTCAAAAAGTTAATCAATTCTTTTAAAAAATGTTTATCAGCATACCAAAAAAGTCAATAATGTGAAAGTCTGAGTACTGGAGAGACTGACAGACAGAAGGATGGACAGACAGACAAAGTGATCCCTATATGCCACTAAGCTTCGCAGGCGACACAATTAAAACTAAAGGCTTATAGAAATTTCTTCAGAGGTACAGGAATTTCAACTCTAGGGGTCCTGATGTCTACAGGAATTAAAAAACTTTTTTGTGAACACTGCTGCCTGTGCTATAAAAGGTCAAAAATGAAACACACCATGCTTTTATCTAATGTGTGTCCAAGTAACCTCATGTTTAATTTAATTTTGTGTCAAATTGTAGAAGTAGAAATATTTTAATCTATTTTTATCGCTTGCCAATGACATTTCAAAAATTTGTTTTACCTTTTGGTTTTGCAGGCAATGAGGATTGGCTATTATCATCAGAAAGACCTGATAACCACTTGTCTTGCGGCCTGATCAATGTGGGTTTGGCAGCGACTGGTTTGACGTCAGCTTTCGAAATGTTTCTTTCAACAGGATTTTCTTTTTTCACATTTCCTGCTTCTCCAACTAGCACAACTAAATTGCTACGTGTCTTTGCCACTGAAGTTGTATTAGCCATCTGAGGTGGAGGTCTAGATCCATGATGACCTATCATATTGTTGCGTCCCCAAGGAAATGTCTGACCTGGATCTGGCATATTAGGACGTCCATGAGGAAAAACAGGAGGCTGAACATTTAGATTGATAGGCAAGTTCTGAAAAGATATAAAATCCTATTGATCAAAATAAGAGATATGCCTTAATACACTTTAGTAACTTAACAGTTTATAAATGGAAAATATTCAGAACTGTTTATCATGATTTTCGAATATAAAATAGATTATATATATATACATTACATTAATATATAATATATATATATATTAAATATTAATGATAAAAAGCAATACATGTTTTCTACTGGTCTCAAAGAACACCTAATACAAAGCATACCATTTAAATAATCAGAGCTTGTGCACTTAAAATGATTACATTAAGATATGGGGAATATGTTCAACTTTCTCAGTAGTGTATAAAGTTTAAACTTTAAAGTATGCTTTCTGTAAAAAAATGTCCACATTATCTGTATCTCTCTTAAACTATATAACACAATGGAATCAAAACCCTTAATCAGAGTTTCTGAACTGTCTGGACATATGCCGGACAATTATCCTGCAGACTTTCTGAATTTACCGGATATGCCATAAATTTACCACACAAAAGGAAGTGATTAAAAAGAGAAAATATCTCCTCCCATTCCTATATTTTCCACTATTAATTCATTAAGTGGATTAACATTGATCTTAGTTTCATCTGAGAGCTAAATGCAATAAACCTGAATGACTACATTTTAATATGGTAACATTGCTGATCATTGCAGCATAAATTGCCTAGTATATTATGTAGGCAAATATGATAAAACATGAATTCATTTTTGGGATGAGCATGATAGAACAATTCATCCAATTACCTAGTGCTATATTATGTATTATTAACTCTGAAAATTAGCAGTCATAGCAATTCATGAATTTATATGATTTAGATAATTAGCAGGTGCTTTGATAACAAAGAAGTTAACTAATCATGATAAGGACACTGATCGTAGTGTCTAACACCTGCTGAGTTTACAAATTACAACTGTTGCAGTATAGATACCTTATCCTACAGTTGTAATTTGTACACTTAGCAGTCAATAATTAACCAAGTACAGGTAGTCAGATGACATTCTCTGTAAATACATGTATGCTGCCATTTTCTTCATTCCCAAATATTGCATCTAATTTTTGATTCTACTTCTTTTAATTATACTCAAAAGAAACACTTGCTGAATATATTATCGAATTTATTCGCTTGCACTCAGCAGGTGTTAAGACACTACGACCAGTGTCCATATCATGATTAGTTAACTTCCTTGTTATCAAAGCACCTGCTGAAAGTTCAAGAATCACATTTAGATCCATGACATCCTGCTCAGATATTACTTCTATTGAGAGAGGGGAAAACATTTACATATTTTAGTTCCTGTGTATAATGCACACTAACAAAATGATGCCAGAAATTTTGAAAAAAAAGTGTGCATTATACACAGCTGTTTACTGTAACTATTTTCACAGAATTTTACATTCTGACTTACTGGTAATGAATGAATTCCTGCTGGATCAGTAGGGTAAGGATAACCTCTCTGAGGCATGGACACTGGAACCTTTGCAAGTACAGGTCCTCCTTGATTTGATGATTTAAATTCATGATGACTACTACCACTAGAATTATCTGTCTTTCTTTTCAAAGAAGCTAAAGCTTGCATACGCAGTGCCTCAAGATCCTCCTAAAATACACAAATATAAAAACAAATCAGACTGAATTTGTATGTACAATGTATAATAAATGATTTCATTTTCTTCAATACCAATCTTTTTTAATTTATATGAAAGTCCATTAGACTTAAGTATAAAAATCTGCCAACTGAAGGTCCCCAGAGTGTTAATTTATCAGTTGAGACCCATTCCTCAGAGAACATTTAGATCTGATTACAGTCATTGGTATCCTTTTCAATGACATCTTTGATATATATATATATTTACCTACAATTACTAATTTGAAATCAATAAAACAAAACATTCAGTCACATGATAATTTATCTGAAGACTCAATCCAATTTATGATTACATGTCATAAGGCAATCAAGCACACATCTGTTGTTTACATGTATGACTTTAAATGTATTTCCCTATATTCACTGAACAGTCCCAGGGAGTGATTTCCTTGTCATCAATAGGGTAGCTGCTTATAGATCATTATATATATATATATATTTATATACATAATATATATGGTGAGATTTAGCATGACTTGATACAGTTTCATCATAATAATGATGAAGAATGAAAATTTAAAATATTTGTGCGAAATGTAAATCTTGATTGCTCTGCACTGAAGATTTAAGTAGGCCAGTCTTTTAGCCCTCTCCCAGCATCTGAGAAAGTCAAACTAATATAAACTAGGACAAGGGGTATATTATTGTGGTTAAACTTACATATAACAATGCTAGTGGTCAGGCATGTTATCAACTCAGTGTTCTTTATGACTGCTATCGTCAGCTAATATTACAGTCGAACTTTGATAACTCGAACGTCGAAAACTCGAAAACCCCCGGAAACTTGAAGTCACCCTACGGTCTTGAGAACATTTCGAATATTTTAATGTCATTTGCCTACTCAAGCTCAAACTTCTGAAACTCAAATACCCCCAAAAACTCATAATAATTTTCAAGTCCTAATGACAAATTTGTACTTAATTTCACCTTCAAAAACTCGAAGCATTTTACCATCAGAAACTCGAAGCAAATAACAGGATAGAAAGCAATTGACTTGTTTACACAGCGATTAAAATTAAATGGTTGTGTGCGTCCAAGCTTGACAGATTAACGGATTTGTGTATGGGATCCTAAATTACGCGTTTCACCCACTTTAGTAACTGAACATTCAAGGTATCATAGGTATTATCTATAGATGATTTATTTTAATCTTAACTGCCAAAATTATGAAAGGAGGTAATTAAAAACTGCTGACTGTGAAAATTGTCTTGAATTACGCAAGCTGTAAATTTCAAACAGTAACTTCATCTAAGATAATGAGCCAAGCTCCCGACATCGTTGAACAGTGTCAAAGTCGATAGAATGGCTTTATAAAGGCAGATTTCCATGTTATTCCTTGTTAATTACATGTAGTTTCATTAAATACGTGTCATTTATGATATTTAACATGATATACATTTAAAGTAAATAAATTGAGGATATTATATCATCTTTGTGCTATTTTTAGTATTACAGTGGTACAAAATGTATGTAGGTAATAATGTTCCATGTTTCCCTTTCTAATTTCCCACGAATTTCCGCAACTTCCAAAACTCGAACCTACGGAAACTCGAAGTGATTTTGATTTTTAACGAAAAAGCAGACTGAAATTCCTGTCCAGAGTATATAGGTTGTATCGCCCTTAACCTTGTTTGCACCTAAAGTATTTTGCCCTTTGCATCGGAGTACTTTCATACTAATCCCCATCAGCCCTAGGTCATTCTGTCAATCAGCCCTAAACCATTTTGCCCTTATGCATAAAATTTTTCATGCAATCATTTTCACTCAAATTTTCTTATATATTTGGCATTAATCGAATAAACAAATAAAAATTCAGTTCAGGACAACCTCTCACTTAGAGATAATCATTTAAATGCATTACAATCTCTGTTAAAAGAAATCAGTTTCAATGATAGAGCAGAATTAAGCAAGTACTGACTTCAAACTTTAAGGTATTTACATGTGAGTATGACCCATTCTTTATAACTTACAATGGGAAAGATATCTCTTCAACTCTTAAGCATGCACAAGCTGCTTACACAAAGTACATGAAGTTTGAATGGCTGTTTGATAGAACTACAATAGTTTGTACTGGAAGGCTTTTTATTCCACTATTCCTGGCATTTTTGCGAGAAAATGGGTTGATATGAATAGTTAGTTTAATTAATCTAACAGGTAAGGTACAAATATCCTTGTATGTTCTTAGTACCCAGTGAATGTAAACACCGAAACAGTGCCCTAAACAAAGGATTGGCATGGTAAACACTGGAACGGCACTGAAATGACACTTTATATTGACCCAAATTGCATAAAACCACATTTTACGTTAGCCATACATGCTATACATACTATGACCATGTTATATTTTAATTTGATACATAATTCACACAGTTATGACATTTTCTTTTTCGTACCATTTTAGGTTGTGAAAATGACTCTCTTCATATCATGAACAAATAAAATGTGAAAAATTAGTTGTTCATTATTTATTACAAATGTTAACAGTATAAATGTACAACAGTGTGAAACTTATGAAAGCTTTCATCAATGAGACAGTTCTGGAATCTTGATGTAGGGGGTTCCATTCCAGTGAACTTGCATGATTAACGTATGCATCATTGATATGTACAGTACAGTCCAGGTGGAACTAAAGTGGGCATTAAAAATGTCCACTGGACACAGTGGACATTCTTGTAAGAGCCATTTAGAATTAACATACAGGTAAGTGGACCGCCTTATGCCCATTGAAATTTCAGGTGGACTACCCAATGTGGTCAGTGGACATTCAAAGTTCCACCAGGACAGTACTGTAGTCAGTAAACAAAACAATACCAAAATATAACTGAGTAAATAATGCCTCAATCCTGAACTCGCTGTAATCCAGATTTGGTGAAACTTTACAAAAATCTACCAGACATTGTGTCTTGTGAATTGTCATAAACCACAGGACATTTGAAAAATTTACAGGATAAGCTTGGATAAAAATAAATAATCAAATGCTCATTGTTATACCAATTTTATTTTCAGTTTAATTCAGAAGTAAACAAGTACTAAAAAATTAAAGTTTCAAAATTTTGACTTAAACTTAAAAGGACACATGTTTACAATATACTGAACATAAAATACAAAAGAAGTTGACCCTTTCAACTTACCATTTTGGAGTTTATAGCTGCAAAATTTGTGCAGCTATAAACTCCAAACCAGTAAGTTAAAAATGTCAACTTGTTTTGTAAACTATATTCAGTATGTTGTAAACATGTGCCCTTTTGAATTTCAAATCATAATTCCAAACTCCAAACTTTAATTTTTTAGTACTTGTTGACTTCTGTTCATTCCTTGAAGTTGATAACTGAAAACAGTGATAGTTACTCATTTGAGTAATTATCTCTCAAATGAGATGTTGCACCCTACCTGTTCAAGGTTAGGTAGTATTAACCAGAAATTTAAAGGTAATTTTAGATCCGAGACTGAACTTTCGAGAATGTCAAGATAGTTGCAAGTCAAATATTATCACCATGCCTTTCCACAAGGTTTTGCTTTGTCAAATTGGTTCACATGTGAGATAAACTACATATGTATGCCATGTTATTACATGTATGTATATAATTAAAACGAAAGGGCTGGGGAAATTTACCGGACAATATGTCCAACTGGGTTCTGATATTTACCGGTCGTATGTAAAATTTACCGGTAATTACCGGCAGACCGGCAAGTTTCTCCAACTCTGGTAATCCAGAACTGTCCAAATGATGAAACATATAAAAAACAGAGAAAATATGGGAAAATCAAACTTAGTTTAAAAAGCTGATATTGAATTTTTTAAGCTTTTTCAACGTCATTATCAATTTCAGCTTTCAGATAAATTGACTCATACGTCATTATAATGAGTATATAAGTGTCGTTCCGGTGTCTGGTGCCATTTCACTGTTTCATCCACCTCTTAGTACCTTACTGTTAGTAACACATCTGGGTCTACAGTTAAGTCGCCCCAAAGTAAAGTCACCCTTTATCGGTTAAGTCGCCCCATGTCAAGTGAAGTCGCCCCAATGCCATGTAGAAATTGATCTGTTTATGATAATTGTTTGAGTTATCTATTTGTTCACTTGTAATACATGTTAATTAAATTGATAATTGTGCTACTTATGTCTTATCCTTCATACAATTACAAGATTTTAAATAACTAGAAAAAAGTTCTACATCAGTAATTGCAGTATAGATAGTCTGTATCATCCAGACTCTTGACTCCGTTACTCTGTCATAGAAAGCGTAAAGGATCGGAGTCAAGAGTCTGGATGATACAGACTATGTAAGCGTCCAGACGATGAGAAAGCGTAAAGGATCGGAGACAAGAGTCTGGATGATACAGACTACAGTATAGATAGACACCAATGGCACGAGGCGAATTCAATTGATATTAATAATTATCCTATAATAAACATACCCCAAAATATTTATTCATAAAACTTTATTTTCATCAATAAAAAGATAATTAATTATTCAAACATATATTTGAATATAATGATGAATCTCTCTGTGGGGCGACCTTACTTGACAATATGGGGCGACTTAACCGATATAGGGCGACTTCACTTTGGGGCGACTTCACTTTGAGGCGACTGAACCTGACTCCCACTACTGTAACCAGTAACTGGTAAGAGTGTTAAGAGTAGAAGAAGGGCTAATAACGGTCCAAAATTTTTGTCCCGTTTCACAGTATCGGCTTTAAAAGTTTTCACTGTACTGTCATTGGTTTAAGGTTATTATACTAGTATATTTCTAACTGCAAGTTGTAACACATGTCATGATTTATGAACAACTATCAAAATCTATTTTGAAAATATAAGAAAAGTATTTCCCATAAAACATTCCAAAGAAAACTGACATTGACAATTTTCAGACCAAAAGGCAGTCCACTATCCTAAAACAGTGATTAAGAAAATTGACGGTTTCTAATATTCAATCATAAAAGTAAAAATTTTAAAACCCTGTTTTCCCTTCGTTCTTACCTCGTCGTCCGACATTTTTTTGTTTTATTTATTTGAAACATTGAACCCGATTATTGTTGTTGTGAGTAAGTAAGGAAATTCATCAAAAAAAGTTTGCGAATTACTTATACTAATATTTAGAAAGTCTTTACCATACATGTATACAATATCATAAGGTCATTTCTCACATTATATACTATAGTACTGCATTCATAATTTCTATTCTATTTTACATACTAAAACAGAAATTATCTTGCTACATATTTAAAACCATATGAGTTTGTATGAGCGTATGAACGGTTTACGTGTTTATGTTAGTAAGTGTTTGTAATAGATATGTAATGTATATGTGTATATTGTGTATATGTCATTAAAGAATAAATAGATAAATAAAAAAATTCAGAAATGTTTAGAATTCGTATATATCAATACATGTCACCTAAATTGGTTAATTAAAAAGGGATGTAGCCGAACCCCCTTCTTTTCTCTTTCTTTAAGTTTATATCATGGGTACTGTCATCAGAGACATGTGTATATATATCTCTGACAGTCATTCACTAGCTTAATTATACCAATAACCATGTATGTATATACACTATGCATATATAGATATATTATATACATTGAAAACCTTTTGGGTAACTATATATGAGACTTCTCTTCTGTGCGCCGACCTAGCGATGGGGTATTTCTGAACCCATCTTGTAATTCCTCAAAATACATTCTAAATTTCCACATCACAGTAAAATTTAGTTCGACTTACCTTGGCTGGACTGGAACCCATCCACTTGCAACTTATAGCCAATACATTGATAGAACTATACCATATCATGAGTGATTAAACGGAGCATACACCATTCACCTTGTGTTAATTCATGTTTACAGTGGCGTGTTGACAATAACAACTACATAATTATATACAGTATAGAAAGAAAGAAACAACCACCGTATCCCACCTATAAAATGATGCATTAAAGCCCAACACTTGAAATAATAAAATACTTTTATATGAAATGGCGGTTGATTGATTGATTATTTTTTTACGTCACTCCACGATTATTTCACGTATATGGTGACGGTATCTGCCAGATGCATTGAATATGTTTAGACCCTTGCAACGGACCCACCCGAAGCAATGAAAGATCCTTTACGTACCATGCCTACCGTGACACGGGACCTGGGTTTTTACTGTCTCATCCGAAAGACAGAACACCGGTGTGCCCAGGGCGGGAGTCGAACCCAGGACCTCTCGATCAATAGCAGAGCATCTTATCCACTATGCCACACCGGCTTAAATTCAATCGGAGCGAGTGATCTACAATCAGACATTTCAATTCACTTCACTTTACTGTAGGATAATCAAAGAGCACCCGAAGTGGTATTTGTGTTTAGTAGAATTAGAAGGAAGAAGGATAAAATATATAGAGAAAGAAGCAGTTAGAGCAATAAATTAAAATTTGTGGGGATCACATTTAGATATCTGAAGATAAAGAAGTAGAAGTTCTTTTATTTCAAAATTTTATAAATTAAAATTCGAAAGTAACTGGTGTCACATGACAATGGCACTAACAACAATATACCACAGTGGACATTCACGGGCCCCTGAAATTCAGAGGTGAGATCAGGTGCCCAGGAGGAGTGAGCGTCTCTTGTTTGGCTAGCCATATCTGCTCTTAATGACCTTACATACGGACAAAACCAATCTGATTAAAACCATATCTTTATTCCGCTTCTCTATTTGTCTCGTTGCGGATAAAGATCTGGAGAAACGCCGTAAGGGGTCATGTTCTGGTGAACTCTGATGACATTTCAGTCACCGAAACCGTTATCTCCCACAGCCAATCAATGACTCGGTTAGGCACGTGATAGTGATGTAATATGTAACAAACATTGTTCAAAAACTACCTTGTAGGTCATGCACGCCGAGGATGTTCATTTCATTCCTAGGATTTTGTAGCCGATCCACTGTTTGGCTGGAAATCAGAGTTCACCAGAACATGACCCCTTACGGAGTTTCGCTAGATCTTCATCCGCAATAGGACAAATAGAGAAGCGGAATAAGCATATGGTTTTAATCAGATTGGGACGTCACAAATGTAATCACATTAAGGTGAACAAACTCTGTTTAGAAAGTCCCACTGCCACATAACACGAGGAAAAAAGGGTATAATAATATTTAAGTCAAACCGTCCGCGGGGAACTTTTTTACGAGTTCCACAATGCAGAGGGAATAAGTGTGACGTTACTGTAAAATATAAAAATAACTGATGCACGGACCCCTGAAATTCAGAAGTGAGACCAGGTGCCCGGGAGGAGTGAACGTCTTCTGTTTGGCTAATCACACCCGCCGTGAAGCCCGTGCATACAGACAAAACAATATAGTTCAGTACTGTATATGCACATGAATGTAAACAAACACTGTGTAGAAAGGTTCACTGCCACATCAACATAACATGACGGGAAAACGAGTATAATAATATTTAAGTCAACCCCTCCGCGGGGAACTTTTTTACGAGTTCCACGCTGCAAAGGGAATAAGCGTGACGTTACTGTAAAATTGCGAAAGTAACTGATGGCACTAACTTCAATTAATGTACCACAGTGGACATTCACGGACCCCTGAAATTCAGAGGTGAGACCAGACCTTCAAAGTGGTAAAATAAAGTGAAAATTATAAGTGTACAGACGTAAACGAAGAGTAAGTGTTATTAAAAGATATATGCATTTACATTCATTCAATTGCGAGATTGCTTGTACATGTATGTATGGATGAAAGCTGGATTTATAGATAATAATGAGAGTAAAAGTGAGACAGGATGAATATAATACAGTAGATGGATATATCCATTTATCTTTTGAATAAGAAAGGATAGTGATTAGTAAAAGGTATCTGTATACGTTTATGATATAAAATCTAATTATTTTCATTTTGAGGTCATGTGTATATATGTCTCTGTCATCATCCATAAATTTTCTCTCGTGTCGATCAGAAGGCGACTGACATGACCGCTATAATGGCTATTTACGGACAACCCGATAGTCATAGAACTGTAATCAACATTGATATGACTGTAACAAAATATTCTGTCGAATACACTTCGTTATATTTATCGAAGTATAACATTTGTACGTTATGCAATTTTCCTTTCATTTTATATGGAAATGCAAATGAGAAAGTTCATAAACATGGTCCTGAATGAGTCGATCGTGAAGTAAATAAATAGATTTGTTTTTTCTCTGTTCTGCCCTTTACATGCCAACTTGAAATAAAACTTACTTAACTATTTTAATTATACATATGCCTGCGAGGGGAGATGTAGTGTAATGTACCAACTCAAAATGTTAAATATAGTACAATGCGTTCACGCGCTGTTATTAATCATTACCAGAGACGCATATGTATCTAAAGACTGTCACATAAACTTCTTTTACCAACTTTGCAAGCAGTCTGTGTCTCTGCTTAAAATAAATCAAATTTATGTTTTTAAGAAGTATCTGTTTGAAGTAACAACTGTTTTTGTAAATTTGTTTATGACATATTTGATCAGTGGAAGACACTCAGTGAAGGCAACGACTTGGTGAAGCTTGAAGGCAATCTGAGTTGGCTCAGTGTCAATCATATTACTCTCTATTGATTCATTTTGGCAAGATGTCATTCAAAATATTTTTAACTAAATAATCTAATATGGAAGACAAGGATGTTGCTGCATGCAATCATTAATCGCAATAAACGTAATATTGAGAGTGGTCGTATTTTTGTGTTTATGTTTGAAAACGCGAGACACTGAAAAATGAATTGTTCGGGACACCATTACGATAACTTTGAATTTGATTGGCCAAAATAAAAAAGGAGCCATTTTCAATTTGCTGAGAACGACGTTTTTATTGATTCAATGTATTGAATTAACAAGGTATAAACAAACGATTATCTTAGATTATCCTGACTCTCTTCGTCGAAAAAAAATCATCCGTATCAAAGGGAACTTAATATGCTCACATGTGAAAGTCAGAGTTCATTCGCACAATATCAATTATCATTATGCCTATGACAAATTAAGCATACAATGTCCTTGGTACTAGTACAGTAACGACAGCCATAGTTTAGAAATCCACAGTAGAGGTAAAGATAAAACAGAATGACGAACTGTATGAAATGTATACCACCCTTTACAGTATACCGTATGAAAACGCCCATTTTAGATTTTTTGAAAGTGTGTTTTCAATTATTTTTTATTACTTTATACCACAACCACAGGTGACATGTATAGTGTTCTCATTAACTTGCCTAAATGAGTCCTGTACTCACCAAAATGGGTTTGGGACTCTCCGAAATTTGTATTTTCTTTAACACTTGTGCCGCACTTGTAATGAAGATGTGTCCCAAGACTCTTATAATTGGACATGTGAATTCCTTATTATAATGAGAACCTTCATTGTATACATCAGTCTTCATTAAAACTTTTTGAATCACTAGCCCACAGACAAATTTTACCTGCCCATTATATATTTGGTGAGATAACTTTAACTAGCTTAGCAATAAATCTGGTAGTCTCTGTAGTTACGACTGCAAAGGAAGAGCTATTTTGTCGCTCTTCTTTTGCAGGCGTAACTAATAGTCTCTGTTGTTGGGATAGTGAGTTTTTGCAAAGACTGATATATATACCTACAGAGTGTTCCAATACAACCCAGTTTTCCTGGAATTAGCTAGAGTTATTTCCTTCATTGGAGTACAACCCTCGGACTTTATCCGTCACTGCCCATACAAAACTGCTTGATTTAACTTAATTTGTAATATAGTCATATTGTATATCTAAATGTTTTACAAAAAATATTCAACTGATTGATTATATTTACTGATTTATCGAGACTGAAATAAAAAAAATCTGCCCTGACAATTAGTAAATTTCTCAATACTTTAATGAAGTTTACATGGTAGTAATGGGAAAAGTCCGAGAGTTGTACATGTACCTCAACATGGCCGTTAATGCTAGTAGTGTGACATCACATTGGCACACTCTATATATATTCTAGAAGCTGGATGGTCACAAGACCCAATATGCACCATATATGTTGGGGGATAAGTCTTGGGATTTATAGTCACTATATATACAAAGAATCTTCTATTTTGAAATTTTATTATTTCAAACTGTGGTCATCTTTAAAGAAAAGGGGGTCAATCTTTGTAATATTCCTTAATGAATTCAGAGCTACAGATAAGGCATGTAAAAGTTTACTTGCACATTTAAAATTGTTAATATTCTTAAAAGCATTTGAAAAATAAACAGGGCGTACTGATACACACATACTGTACATATTGCCTTACGCATTAGATGTCCAATGCAGATTATGCAGTGTGTACGTGATTATCAACATTAAAACAAAAGTAAAACTGCCTTGCACTAGGATTCATTCTAATCATAAATAAAGGCGTTCAGAACGTATGGGGGCTCTCCCATATACTGTTTATAATACTTTTGACATGGATGCGTGGAGAAGCAAGTGTTAATAAATTGACACTGTCAAACTCGAAAATATATCGTCTAGTAAACCTGGTAGATAAAAAAAGAAATACATAGATATATTGTTTTATTGTTAAATTGTGCAATGAAAAATTAAACTTGGGTTATGTTTTCAAAGAAAGAGCCACTTTGATTATTTCAATTCCTTGGAGAAGCGAGTGTTAATAAATTGACACTGTCAAACTCGAAAATATATCGTCTAGTAAACCTGGTAGATAAAAAAAGAAATACATAGATATATTGTTTTATTGTTAAATTGTGCAATGAAAAATTTAACTTGGGTTACGTTTTCAAAGAAAGAGCCACTTTGATTATTTCAATTCCTTCAACATTTTAAATCAATGAAAGTTTCATTGTGACTTGTAACAATGTTAAAAAATATTCATGCAGAGATGCTGTTACAACATTTCTTCAAAGAGGTATTTGTATAAGCGATACATGTACCCTAAATTTATATTGTTAGTACATACAATTTCATCATGTTAACATGAAGTTGATGAGCATTTATGGACAAATATTATACATTTCAGATTTTAAGGACAGAAAAATGTCAGAATATTCTGAACTTCGGGGATATTACCACTTGAGAGAAACCATAGGATCAGGTTGATACATATTACTCCATTATTTGTCAATGATTATTTTGTAAAGTTATTTTGATAGTACATGTAGTACAGAATGTATTACGCTAAATACATGTATGATAGTAAGGAGGTGCTAGCTCCAACTACTTAAAGTAAAATGGTAAATATATATGTTTCGTGTTGTTTTTAAGTTTTTAGGCATTCGTGGTGGATGTTGCTTTCCGAACAGGAATCACTTACAGGTACTTTATTTGCCTTGGGCACTGGTCTCACATCTGTTTTCAGGAGTCCTTGAATGTGGTTGAATGTCTGTAGTATTTTATTATGAGTGACAAAGCCCTAGCTTAAAAGTTAATTGTAAGTTTGTATTCTACATTGGAATTCTGCATTACCATACATACTCAGACATGTATACATGAGGACTAATTCAAATAGCTCTTGTATTTAATTTGTACAAGATGTATTGTGATAAAATGTATGTTTGAGAATTATTCTACTTCTGGTAACAGGTGGCTTTGCAAAAGTGAAATTAGCTTATCATGCTCTGACTGGGGAAAAAGTAGCCATCAAAATAATGGACAAAAGAAAACTTGGGGTATGTGTATTGTCAACTTTTTTATGCTTACCATATATTGACTGAAAATCCTGTTTCAATTCAGAGCAGTGACAGTCCCTGAAACTTATATTTTGTGTAGATGCTTTACTCACGTATACTTTAGATATTTTAGCATATATCTTTGTGTCATTGTAATATATATAATACCAAATTTGATAAAAGGTAATCTTCTTAGCTAACAAAACTTCAGTAAAATTTCATTTGATACTTTAAACTGAAGTACTTTATCATCATATGATTACTATACATCATGACACATGTATTGTTTTGTACTATCATTATACACTGAACAAATAGTACATAACCTTCAGTAAGTTTATTATCAATTTGATAAGCTAAGGCGGATACCTGAAATTTTCACAATTATAAGAATAATTCACATGGATCTGTCAAGTACTGGTAGCGATGTGTCAAATACTATGGGTATGCTTATCTTAAAATTTAATACATCTCACACCCCAAAGCTCAGATTAACCCAGGATACATGTACCTTGAAGTTTGATTCTGATTGACATATGATGATATTTGATAGTGTTTTCTTTATTTAGTTGACTGCAGGATTAATTGATAATGTCAGCACATAAGATGGGACTTTCATAATGTTACATCAGGCCAGTGTGATTTTGCAATCTTTGTTATTTCAAATGTTATAATTGTTATCAAATTATGATAGGCAAATAAAAACCAATTTTGAATTAATACAAATGTAATTTAACATAACCAAAGATTGCAAGTTGCAAATGCTGCATGTATGTACGATATTGAAATTTAATGATGAACAGTAATACCTGCATGTTTTTAAATTTGGAAAGCTGTTGAAATTAGAGTAGTGTTTAGGAAACTATTTAAAGTTATTTACAAACTTTTTAAGAAATTTGCAAATTTTTCTTCACTTAGAATTTTTCAGACGTGATATCTACAACAGTGTGCATCATGGGTTTTTGTAAAGCAAGTCTTTCTCTAAATTTGTGAAATCAGTTTGTCCATCTGGCATTAAAATTTGTGTAAACCTTGGTCTCTTGCATACATAAAATTATTTCAAACTTGGATTCATGCTTGCATTTAGCTTGATTGCTTGCATACCATTAACGATACCTAAGTCAACTTTAGTGGGTTTGTAGATGTGACAAATTCTTCCCTACTGATATGGAATTTGGTAACCTTGACCTTGATTTCACTTTTTATTGAACACAGACTAATTTTGCATTTGTCATGTTGTATTTGTTAAGCCGATGGGCCTAGTGGTATCGCGCTGGACTCCTGATCGGGAGGTTGGGGTTCGAGTCCCGCTCTGGTCATGCCGGTATCCTGTCTTTCGATTGAGAGTGCAAAAACTAGGGCCTGTGTAGTGGTATGCATGGCAAGTTAAAGATCCCTTACTGCTTTGGGTAGGTCCGTTGCAAAGGTCAAAATTTGTATGCCCCGCATCAGGCAGATGCCGTCACCATATACGTGAAATATTCGTGGTGTGACGTTAAACAAAATCAATCATGTTGTATTTGTTATAAAATGATGAATAAAACTCTCACAGCTTTCTGGAGACATCTGCAAATAAGACATGTATGTGGACAAAGTAGGTGAGGTTTTATGATAATGATTTCTCCTTTGCAATCGGGTCATACTGTCTTTGACAGTTTCTTGTTAATCTCGATATAAAAACTTAACTTTATGGTCCAATCTTGAAATATGAACATGATATCTGAAACTTAAGAAGATAGATATAAATTCTTGAGTTTTATAAATAAAAGGTGTGATTAGACATTTAAAGATTAACTACTAGTATTTATTAACAATTTGTTCTATGAACACATCTCAGTACATGTATACACCTAATTTAATTGATGTCTTATATAATATTACTTACACAACTACAGCACCAGTTCATGAACATTTCGTCAACTTATTGCTGGAAAGTTTAGATACATGTGTCTTGAGCTACTGATTTCTCAACAGCTATTCTATGGTCCTTTCAACTTTGGGTAATCAAAGTTTGATTGTACGTTAGAATTTAAGATATGGTAAATTTTAACCTATGAAACAATATAAAAACTCAGTCTAGTTTAATACATGTAATTACTGTATCTGTGTACTGTATGCCATGAATCAGAATGTTACATAGCAATGACAGCTCACTAGAGCTGTTTAACATAGAAATTTGACCTACAATTCATAAAATGAAAGTCCAGGTGTTTTTGAGAAAGTCCACAAAACCAAGTGGCAATTTAGGTTAAGACTTATAGAACCACTTTGATTCACACTATTTATCATATACCTCTGTAAACACACAACAGTCTTACAGTACTGCAATGAAGTGCAAATGCTAAAAGACTTAGGTGCATTGCTAGAGTAGCTACCCCAATGTAGTTGTCGATGTTTCATTTAACCTTTTCCATTTGAATCTATCAAACATTATGATTTTACTTATGATTTTAATTTGATTCTGGTTAGAGTCAGAATAATATGGTTTGTTTTCTTTATTAGGAAGATTTGCCAAGAGTAAAAACAGAAATTGATGCCATGAAATCTCTCTGTCATCAACACATATGTAAGCTGTACCAGGTCATTGAGACAGAAACAAAGTTTTACATGATATTAGAGGTATTGAAATATATTTGAATATCAAATACAGAAATTTATGAAATATTTTGTCATGCATCACAAAATGCAAGATATTTTATGAAGGTTTTCTAATATTTTAAAGATGAAATGTTTTTACATTTAAAAATAGATATTCAATTGCATTACACTTTAAAAAACATCAAATGAGGAGCTCATGCTGCAATATTTTGGGCTTCTTCTGTATAGTTTATCTTTTTGCATGTCAAACATATTTTTCAGTACTGTCCTGAAGGAGAATTGTTTGACTACATTGTCTCAAAAGACAAATTGTCAGAGGATGAAGCAAGAATATTCTTCCGCCAAATAGTATCTGCAGTAGCCTATATACACAGTCAAGGTTATGCTCACAGAGACCTTAAGCCAGTAGGTATTTCAATATTATCTCCAGTGTTAGTACATGTAGTATTTAAGTTATTCAGTTCAAGGGTTTGCTGATTCTTTTGATGCTGCATTGAAACTCTGTGGTTTCAAATCTTTTACAATTCTGTTGTTTTTTTAGCTCACCTGAGCCAAAGGCTCAAGTGAGCTATTGTGATCAATCGTAGTCCGTCATTAACTTTTCACATTTTTGACTTCTTCAGAACTGCCGAACAGAATTTGATGAAACTTGGTATGTATGAAGTACTCATGGTCCCTTACAAATGTTGTTTTTTGTCCAGATCCGTCAACAGGTGGCACCATCACAGGCAAAAGGAGGTCACAGAGGGTACCCGCCTTTAACAAACTTCTTCTTCAGACCAGGGGCATACAGAGACAAACCAAATACATAGGAAGGATCTAGAGGGATGTGTGAAGAAGTGTTGTTAATTATTAATCCGTTCCGAAATCAAATTTTTTATGTTTTTTCGACATTTTTTTGGAGTTAGTAATTTCAATGCAGAAAAGTGTCATGTTTTTCAATTAATTGATAATGATGACTTCTTATGGCCTAATTTGATCTTAATTATGGTAAGAAATATCATCGTGAAAGAATTTTCTCAATATCTCAATTTTTGGATTTTTTATGAATTTTTTAAGATTTCCAAAAAAAGGGGGGGTTGGCCATTTTTCACATTTTCAACTTTTTCCGCAAAATATACCATTTGCCGATCTTCATAAGTGTTGTCTTTTTGTCCGAGCCAAAACTTTTTGGCGTTGTTTTTCGTTATGGCGTCACAATAAATTTATGACACGTATTATGACGTCACTATGAAAATCAACGCTAAGAGTTGTTAGCTCGGACAAAAAGACAGCCATTATCAAGATCGGCAAGTGATCTATTGTTCGAAGGATTTTAATAAAACTTGGTAGAAATAAATCACTTATGATCCCCTTCAAATTCTGTCGTTTTCATCCAAACCTCTTTACAGGTGGTGCCACCACAGTCAAAAGTAGGTCACAAAAGAGTACCATCTTTGACAATTTTCTTCATACTGGCTGTATACAGAGACAATCAGAATGCATAGAAATGATCTAGACGATGAGTAAAGAAATCTTGTTTCCTTCCAAAATCAAATTTTAGAAATTTTTTCGACATTTCTTTTGACTTGGTGATTTCAATCAGAAAAGTGTCATATTTCCTAGTTAATTGATAATGATGATTTCTTATGGACTATTTTGATCATAATTATGGGAAGGAATGTTATTTTGAAAGAATTTTGTCTCAATTTTTGGATTTTCTATGAATTTTTTAAGACTTCCAAATGAGGGTGTATAGGGACAATTCTTTATATTTTTAACTTCTGCTGTTATACCACATGAAAGATTTTAATGAAACATGGTATACATGAAGTACTATAGGTCCTCTATCAATTTTTACATTTCATCCAAATTGGTCTACAGATGGTGCGACCATGTCTAAAAAGTGGGTTTCACAATGGTACATATACCACTTGGTAATTAAAATATGGAGAGTAGCGGTTCAAATCCCGCTGTGGTCAAATTTTTTTTTTCATTTCTTTACACATCTAAATAAGTTTTTAGATGTTTCTCAACATATGAAATTAGGCCATTTTGAATTGGATCTGGACAATATATGAAACAATTGTTATTCATGACCCCGACTTAAAATCAGTCAACAAAAGGCCCCACCTAAAGAAAATGACAAATGCGTTGCCCTGAATCACATCTTGCAGAGACAGAGCAAATGCTGAATATCAAAGTCACCTGAATGGATGTGTAAAAAGCTGTTGTTTTTTATTCTAGTTTGAAATAAAATTTGACATATTTTCAAATTGTTGTTGACTTAGTCACAGTAATGCAAAAATAAATAATTCTTCCTTACTGCATGACTGATAATCTAGGTACTCAGGTGAGCGATGTAAGCTCACTTGGGCCTCTTGTTTTTTATCAGATTGCAAATCAACTTACGCCTATAGGTTGAAGACATCTGTCTTTCTGTCCATCAACATTTTGAGTTATGGTAATCTTATTCCATAAGCAAAATCTTATTGGGAAGTGATAAAGATGTCATATTACATGTATATGTACTATAGGAAGACATTATTAGACATTTACTCTATTATATTTAGTGGTGCTTTGGTAGTTTGACCTACATTTCATTATTGATCTTTACATGGTTCCTTCAGAATCTATTAGAATATGAAAAACAATTACCCAAAAATCTCTTTGACACATTTGTATATAATGAAAAAAAATTACAATGAAGAATTGTTCATTAGTATAAATAATTCCAAAGGAAAAATGGTGTTCTAACCTGTGTTACTGTTACATGGTATGATAAAACCTTTGGTATTTTCTTAAGAAACACCAATGAGGTTTGCTTTCCTGAAACAGCACTACTGGTATTAACATTTTTATTGTCATCGTGGTCAAGTGATATCTATTCAAATGAAACAGACTGGTATTGCCACCTGAAATGACTACCATTTGCTGACGAATTAAGTATTTTGCTAATGATCATTCATGTATCTCATACATGTTAATTTCATTTGAAATATGGGCTTTCAGATGCAGGTCACTCAGATCACTTCTAAAAAGTCAAGGTCACTCAGCAACTGAAACTTATTTACCCCTAAAAAGGGCTTACATATATTGGCATATTTTCATAGCATATGTACATACTCCATATTAAAAATGCATCCATCCCCAAATTTTATGCTTTCTGTGTTTGTCTGTCCATCCAACTTCAGATCTCTTAATCTGTTTTCAAAATACGATAATACATATACAAACAATTTAACAAAGGTCACTTAGATAATTCTGGAAAGGTCAAGGTCCCTTCTAGACTTTGCGTCACTATGTTTATGAAGTTGGTTACCTCCTGCTTCCGTGCCGCGATATAACTGAAAGCGACATAAAACACCAATCAAATAACCAACAACCAACCTTGACTAGAACAGAAAACACCAATGTAAGACTTATATATTGGCAAATTTTCAAATGTTCATATTTCATGAATCATATTAAAGATGCAGTCTCAACTTTTTTAGCTTCCTGATAAATTTCAGAGCATTATAGTGTTTATATTCAGGCCAATTTCAGTCTGTTATTCAAACTCATTCCCATTGTAGAATCATATGTTTTTTTCCCATTTAGAAGTGAAAAAAATTCCCAATTCAAACTTAACAAATACTCTCAAAAATCCTTCTTGGTTTTCTGTATTAAATGATCACAAATTTTGAGATGAGTGCCTGCTTTTAGATATCTAATTCCAATCAATTGTGTTAGTTCTGGTTTTGTTTTCTATATACACGTAATGTGGATGCCCCAGTAGTGGTTCTTACTAATAGGTTTCATTGATTACTATTTGTTGTACTGGTACATGGCAACAGTAAACATGTGAGAAAAACTCACTAAACAGATTGACAAGATTCATATAAAGGTATAGATATTGTTAAACAAGCTGCCCTTGCTCAAACATGTCCAAAACTCCTGAACTTTAAAAGGCTATTTACAGTAAACCTGACAATAGTTAAGACCTTGATTTTGAGTCTCCCTTTAAAACAAGACAGACAATACATGTAGAGAATATGATTTATTTCAGAGGAATGAGAGACAGTGAGATTAGTCTGTGAGCAACTAACATGCATTACTAAAATATGAAATAATAATAAAATCGCATATTTCTGACCTGTACTCAAATGTTGTAATTTTCTATGCGGAAAATTTTCCAAAATATACCAATATCATGCCTATATTCCTAATCCCAGTACTACCTGTATTTCCTGTTTTATACCTTAATTTATATACCCTTGGATAAACAATTCCTAGTGCGATAAATGCAGATACTAATGGGTTGAATGTATGCCTATAGTGGTGTTTATTTATATTTTACCATAACCTGTAATTTCTCTTCACAGGAGAATCTTTTGCTGGACGAAGAACAGAATTTAAAGTTGATAGACTTTGGTCTGTGTGCAAAGCCTAAGGTATTCTACTATGTAAATTTATACCACATAGTCATGTCAAATCATAATTAATTTCTTTGAACATGTTTGTTTTAACTTTTTTTAATCAAAATTCCAAACGTGAGGAATGGTTATACCATTTGGAATTCCTCACGTCTTGTACAGCCTCCATACAGACCTTAGGTGTAACACAGTGGCTGCCATTTACTGAGCCTACATGTGTCTTCTTGCATGTACATTCACTGGAAAATATTGTAATACAAAAGTGAATTTGTCCTTCATCCACCATTATGATGAGCTGTTATTAAAAACACTGAATTCAAAGTAACTGATTGGATTTATCAACATTACTTTGTTGTTAAAATGTTTGTAAGATTCATAATGTAAAAGAAACTATAACTTTACAATTCATTTGGTGTTTAACGATATCCTGAAGTTGTTTTATTATACAATACCGTTCAGGTATATTCACAAAATACTGTGGGCAAATCATACAAAACACAATGAGAATTTAGGTGTAAGTTTATCTTTGTTCATTCACACCTTTATATAATATAACAACATTGTGTGTAATTTCTATATACTTGTATCTTTTGGATAAGGACCATAGTGTTTAAACATTTGGATTGTGCAGAAGCAGTCCTATATATCATCTTACACAATATGGAATGAACAGTGCTTCTGAATAAGGTAATGAAGTTGTACAGATAAAGAATATTTAATTCGTTAAGATGCAATACACAATGCAAGTTCTGGCTTTATGGCAGGGTGGTATGGACAATCATTTACAGACTTGCTGTGGAAGTCCTGCATATGCTGCACCAGAGCTTGTATCTGGATTGGAATATCTTGGATCAGAGGTAAGTTAATGAGACAATACCAAATGTAGTAAAGTTTGGTAAAAATACTGTATGTGTACTTTTTTAATAGAGTCAGTAATACAATAATTACATATATTGCAGATATATCATAAATAAGCACCTGAATTTGATTTAAAAAAAAATCAAATTATTGTAGACTAAGAAGATTAACATTCCTCTCAGTTGAAGTGCTTAGTGTTGTTTGGCACTGCACACCATGTTGAAAGTCTCTACACTTCTCTTATCAACAATAATCTCATATACCGGTACGTTGTAAATGAGAGCCTTTATAACATTTTTAGGCTGTTTATGGGCAATATTTGGTCAGATGGATTTACCAGTATATTACATGAAAACAATCAAATTAATAATACACTTGTATATTTCATAACAGTTTTAGTATCAACTTTAGAACTATAGATGCAATATGGCAGTGCTTTTTTTTCTCTCTCTCTTCTTCAAATCAGGTATAAAGACCCTACCCAATGGAAATTTCATTGATTTTTCACAGAATTTGTCTGAATTTTTCATAAACATTGATTTTTTAACATTATACAAATGGGACAAAAATTCCCAAATGCAAAGGTACAGGCACCTTTGAAAAAGTAAAAAGAGCAAGAGCTCAATGTTGGTCCACCTGACTGTCTATGAATAAATTCAACTTTACAAATATTGATGCTATATGGCAAGAACATACCACCATGATAATCTAATGACCTTCCAAACACAGATTCAGTATTTTACATTCAAAATACACAATTATTCATGCTAAATACAAAAACTTGGGTATTCACAGTCGTGACAGTGGATGAGTTCCTTTGTGTGCTGTGATCCCTATTTAAATATTCTGTTCAATTTAAAATATATACATGTATGTTATGCAGAATATATTGTGAATAGAGTGGTTTTCTACCACAAGAACAGTAAGTTGTAAGTTCAAGAAGCACATGGTATCTCAGTTGAAAAGGCACTTGTAACCGCAGCAACTGCATGAGGTACTTGAGTGATTACAAGTTGATAGATGACTTGGTTTCCAAGTTCAGACTTTAGTTAAAATGTATTACTTGTCTTGAGCTGACAGTGTCAGTTGACAGTGACAGGTATCTACTGCGACTAGAAGGCTTGGTTGAATGATTATTAGTCCCAAGATTACATGGTATCCAGGTGATTGTTTGCATAACTGCTGTGAAGAAAATTGTTTCAGTACACTAAATATGATTATCAATAAAGGTAACCAAGAGTTGGAAGGGTGGGATAGAGAAATTTTAATAACTAGGACTGGCAAGATATCAAAATGTTTGCCTTGTCTCAAATGCTTATAAATTCTTTGGTTCATTCAATTCAAGGCCAGAAATAGCGTGGCATTATTAAAACACAAATTTCCTTCCTGTATGAGAGACAGATTTTTGTTAAAGTAAACTAGAGCACTGGTTCTTCAATGTAGTGGGTTTTTTTAAATTCTTGTTTATTTTTGGCTTCATATTCTGACTACCTTGTCTGTTGTGGATGATTGTAGGCTGATCTGTGGAGCATGGGAATTTTGCTGTATGCATTATTATGTGGATACTTACCATTTGATGATGACAGAATAAAAACACTTTATGAAAAAATACAGGTTAGTTTATTGATTGGGTCTTTTCATGATACAGAGTTATCTACCCTTTGACTAGGTACCTGACATAGAATGACTGTGATGTAAACCAGATTTATGGAAACTGATATGAAACTACCAGAAGTGAAGGGACAAAAATGACACTTCTGTAGGAATTTTTTGACGCCACATTAGCTATGGCATCAGATATGAACTATTAAATGCCTCATTGGGATATATCAGCCACCTTCATGGTGATTATGAGACAAAAACAACTGATGCATTATGAGGAGACCTGCTTTCTCCACAATTACACCAGTAGATTGTCACATTTGCCTCAACAGAGCTTCAAACCCAACCTTGAGATAGGCGAGACAGTAACTACCATAAGGTTCCCATACCTGATTTATTGCTATTTTGACGTTTTCATTTGTCAAATTTTTGAGTTTATTTTCATTGAGTTTGTGATTTTGTTCTTGTCAGTGTTGCTTTTGAATCATATCTGAAAATTTTCTATATCTCGATTTTTATGCACAAATATTTGGCTTTACTTCCTATAGAGGATATGTATTCTTCAAGAATTGTATAATTACAATTTTTTCATCTTTAGAGTGGAAGGTATGAGACACCATCTTGGCTTAGTGAAGAGAGTAAACATCTTATAGCTGAAATGCTGCAAGTGAATCCCAAACACAGAATAACAATTCGCCATTTGTTGAAGCATTCATGGCTGACTAAGGACACAAATGTACCCGTGGAATGGCAAACTAGATATAAAGTTAGTGACTAACTGCCAGTATTTTCTTTGTACATGTTCTGAAATGCTTTGTAAAAACATAATATGTATTGCATAAATTTCTATCAGTATGTGTTTTCATGGTTTTAAACACTGTTATTTAAAAATTTTATTTACTATGTATACAGGTATTCCTTGAAAATGGGCAGTATTTTATATTAAACTTCAATTTGATCCTGAAATTTAAAAGAGTAATGTTCATTTAATATCCAGGAAGTGAGAAAGTGATTCAGTAGTTAATGTGTAGCATTATTCCATAAACTTTTATTCTGTAAATCATCGGAAGAAAACCAATTTTACTCCCTTTACTTATTTCTTCAGTATCTCCTTCCTTGTTCATAAAAAGTTTATAAGATAATGATATGGAGGAATCATGTCGATGATCGAATTTGTTTAAATAAATACATTCTATTATTAGAGAAAAGTAGATGATGATTGCTTGACAGAGATGGCTGTGCATTATGGGAAATCTAAACAAGAGATGGAGTATCTTGTTACAGAGGTAATATTTAAAGCATTATTCAATGTGTGATTCAGTTTATGTATAATATGGATTTCATTATTAATTTCAATATCATGATTACAACTTGTAATAGCAGGTATGGATTGTATTTAAAAATTGCATATTTCTGTCAACCACTAGATAAAGGCCAGATGGCCATAAGTTTTTGAAAATAGTGTGTGTTAATGAAATATAATATCATCTACTTTCCTTATGGAGAATTACTGGGAATATAACATATTCCAAATATTTTAAGGTTTTTATGCCCTAGGATTGATAGATCAGGGGCATATTGTTTTTGTCCTGTCTGTTTGTTTGTTTTATCTGTCTGTTGTCAAACTTTAACCTTGGCTATAACTTTTGAAACATCAGGGATAGAGACTTCATATTTGACATGCGTACTCAACTAATAAAGCCCTTTCAAATGACACCAAGGTCAATGACATATTGACCTTGACAATGACCTTCAGGCTAAAAATAACTTTTTGGACTTTGGTGCTATCAGGGCATTTTTCATGACAAGATAACTTTAAACATATAGGTCAACTCTCCTATAAGATTTGAATCTAGAACAAGGTGTTTTGAGATCTTACCAGGTGTTGCATATATTTTGTTGGAGTATGTTTCATACATCATTGTGTGACTTTTTCAAAGATCTAAGGTCAAGATTGCCATAATGTCAAGAAAATTGTCAAATGTAACAGTGTACCACTTTGATACCATGGGAATATTTGTCCCATTAGGGCTGTACTTGTTGGACATGTAATTAAGTAATGTATGAATTCTAGTAGTGAAATCCAAAAGCTTAAGGCCACAGTGTATGGATATTAAGTGTATCTCTTACATTGCTTCCGCCTTTCAGTGGAAATATGATTACCTTACTGCAACCTACTTTTTACTTCTGGAGAAAAAAATGAAAGGAAGACCAGTTAGATTATTAACAAAGAGCAGAACTAGTGAGAATCAAGCATCTGTCAGAGTAAGTCACATTGCAAATTTCTACGTTTGTCTCAATTCTTAAAACTGTAGTTATCTCTGATAAGAATGATAACACCTTTATTGATATAGATGGGTACAGTCCCAACGTAACATGTTAACAGGAAAAATGGCTGAAGGATATGCACTCTTCATGTTAGTATGTGCTAGAAATCTGTTACTCAGATTCATTCCTGCATGTTCTTTCTAGAGTAAAATGAGTAAAATCACCTTGAATGACCCCATATATGTGTGAATTACATGTATTGTTGAATATGACACTCCTCTTCTAGCTTTTCATATAACAAAAAGAAAAACAGGTTATATAACAAATGAAATTGCCACGTAGACATGTAATATACTAATAAAGCATTAATGAAAAACTTTTTCCCCCCAGTTTACACTATCAAGTCACTGGCATCAGCAAAGGAGGGGGGGAGGGTCATAATTATTACATCTGTTTTATTATTTCTCTGCATGTAAGAATCATTATTTAATCTTAGATATTTCATTATGTTATTATTTATTTTCATTTATATCAGTTGTCATCCAAGGTTTTATTCTCGTACATATCAATACATAGTTTCAATTTATAAGCAACCAAACTTGGCTACCAAGCACTTTAATGCGGCCATCTAGATCGTCAACACAGTTTGAAATCAAATTCACCTGGGAATCTGCATTAATGCAAATGCAGGTGCTCAGCAGTCCTGAGCCATGAGATTTTCAAACTTCATGTTAACATAATGTTATTTTAGGACTGCACCCATCTGTAATGTTTTTAAAACAGGAAATATCAGTTGAAAGCTAAACAAATAGCATAACCTCGACATGTTACTTAAAATGCTTATATTACTCCTGTTGGCAAACATTAATTATTATCATGAGATATAACCATATGGATTATCATTTGTTGTGATAATGCTATATTATAGATTAATCTTATTATACACATGTAACCACACCTCAGTGATTGGTCAGTTGAAAGTCAAATAGTGCCAATTAACAGAGAAAACACAGTTTTTATGCTCAATATCACAAAATAGAAAAATATCCCAAATGAATTTTTTATTTCTGATTTTTTATGAAATTTGTGTGTTTTATATCTTCTCACAAAAACTCCTGAAAACCAAAACACAAAATTGCTTTTTTAAAATTATTCATAGGAGAGAAGATGTCATAGTGCTGATGAAGCTGCCAACTTTGAATTTAGTCCTTTAGTAAGTAAAGGGACACCTAATTCAGCCAAAAAGAGACATCATCAAGATACCTACAATAAGAATGAGAATGACTTGGGTCCACGTCCATCTACATACGGCTGTGAGGAGAGAAACAGAGGCAGAGCTCGAGAGAGATTGCCTTTCTCAACAAAGGAAGAAACAGAGAACGAAAAGAATAAAAAGATATGCAATGAAAACAAAGAGAACTTTTTGGTGCCTGAAACACCAAGTGTGAGGACTTCTCGATCTCGTCATGAGAAGACACCACACAAACAAGTGAACATGATACCTACCAAACCACTATCGCCACTGATGGCAAAACAACTTCCTGTTGCTCTTGATGACACATGTATGTATTTATTATTCTTTAAAGTTCAGCTGTAACAGCATTTTACTGTACATAATATATATTGTTATCTATGAGGAACAAAGATTTGGGGGAATACAGATATCAGTTTTGTGTGAGTATGTTTGCAATGTGAAGTGTTAACTGACTTCACAATGTACTTACCATATATACGCGCCTATAAGTCACTCCACCTATAAGTTGGTTGGTACTTTTAGGGCTTGAAGTTTTGGAATTTGTCATTGACTCACCTCTAAGTCGGTTCTAAATTTTCAACGTACAAAGGCTTGTATTTGCTTATGGCATCTTTTCCATGACTTTCAATAGAATTAATGGCTTGGGAGCCTCTCCGCTCTAATGATCATCCGGTATCACTCGTGTGTACTTAACAATACATGGGGATTTAAATAGTAGGGAATTTAAATTGCTTTCAGTTACATATAGCTTCTTTTCTAAGAATATAGTAGTCGTTAAAGCGGCAGTTTTTGGCTGTGAAAACCACCGTTGGTGGCTGTGAAAATGGCCATTTACTTTGAACAGGCATATTCCGGACCCCAGCCTTCCAACTCGTTGTTGCTGCCATCATCATTATCATCATCAAACAGTAGTTTGATCTGTAGTTCTGACAAAGGAATGTCATAATAGATGTCGTTGTACTCGTCCTCGGTACTAGTGGACTCTGTGTTATGTTATTTAATCAATGGCTATCTCCAATACATAACAGTTTTTTATATAGAAACTGTTGGCCATGCAATATGCATTTAAATGTCATAAAATCGTCTTTAAAAGTACTTAACGACCGGTGAACATCACATGTACTATCTACATATATGGTGCGTGATGCCTGCATTGTCCGTTCATTAACGGCAAACTTGGACTTCAGATCAAGGTCGGATTTTTTCCTCTTGTGTAGTATCGCGCCTATAAGTCGGTTGTGCATTTCGACTACAATATTTTTTCTCCCAAAAATCTGACTGATAGGCGAGTATATACCGTATTCTATTTTGTTGTACATAAGTAATGCTGATCATTCTTTAAAAAATTGCAGGTACAGACGCTAAAACATGAATATAGAACAATTTTAATCAATTTTAAAGTGTGAATGAACATGTGACTTTTCCACTCAATAGATTACTGTTTGGCTCTAAACCGATTTCCATTACGTTTCAGTGTGCACCCCTGGTAAGAGAGATCAGTCAATGAGAATTTCTACTTTATCACCATCTGGGCGTTCTTATGATTCACAGCTGAATAATCTATCTACATCACAACCATTAAGTGCTAACAAAAAGTAAGTAGTGTCATCAGTTTTAGCACCTAGGATATGTTTAAATTGGATTAGTGTTTGCATTATGTTGTTGTCCTTCAAAGATGTTGGGTAAAATATTCTTTTCCTTAAAAGATGTTGGGTAAATAATCTTGATGTTGAGTTAGAGAATAGAATAAAACAAACAATCATCACATGAAATATTACAGTTTTAATTTGATTTGGTTGGTTGGTTGATTGGTGTTTTACGTCGCTTTCAATAATTTTTCAGTTATATCGCGACATGAAAGCCTGAGGTAATAAACCTCTTAAACATAGTGGCACAACCCGGGAATCGAACCCGGATCGTTTGCACGGCAAGCCAAGCACTTAACCACTGCACCAAGACTTCTCCAGTTTTAATTTGAGGATCTTTCTATTACTGTATATTCCTACTCAAAAAAAAAAAAACACTGCAAATACATGTATTGAATACCTTCTGCAGTTCTGGACACAAATAATATTTGAAATATTTTTCAAGATGACTTCCTTTATTTCAGGGCAGCATCTGTAGAAGATAGCCTGTATGAGAAAGGAACCCCAAGCAAATCAAGGAAGGGGACTGTGTTTGGAAGTCTAGAAAAAATGTTCCATATGTTAACCCCAAAAAAACAAAGCAAAAATTCCACTGAAGGACCAAGAAAAGTCAAGGTTAGTCTTTTGTGCTTTCAAATTTCATTTCAGTCTCCATCATTCATATAACTGTTAGTAGTACTAGTAACAAAATTGCTACTCATATTGAATATTTGTTGTGAATTACAAACACTAAAAATTCTTTATTTCACTGTAGATGGTTCTTTCCTTACCAAACTAACAATTGCACTTACTTTTTTACAAAATGAGAATGTTTCATATCTCTCCTTTAGTTCAGGGATCTTTTTTTTATTCATTTACTGTCCTTTTTGATTTCAGGCCCTTCATAATGTATGCAGAACAAATGAGTTCAACCCAGACACTGTGATGAATCGGTTGAAACAGGTCATAGAGGATAAATACATACCTTACAAACAAACAGAGTAAGTTCATTTTGTCTTTGAAATCGTACGAAAATAAATTGTGAAGCAGCCGTTGCATTCTGTAGAATTAGAAATATTGGTTGGGTCTCTCAGCAATCGCTGTTCTTGCAAGATGGTGCAAGTGTCTAGGGCTGGTTATTTCATGTGTTACCTGGCAGAACTGGAGTACATTGTAGCATCTGGCCTCTGTCAAATCTGGTTTCATTCCACAACCAAAGAGAAGATCGGTCATCATACATGATGATGTTGGTGATTTCCTTCATTAATGAAATAGTGTGACATTAACCAACAAACAAATGAACGAAGGAGACGGAACAATTGTTAAATGTGTTCATTCACAAATGATAAATAGTATTTGGAACATTTCTTTGAAAACATATTTTAATTAATTATCTAAGAAGTTATAAATGTAAATAGAAGCTTATTTTTACTAATTAGATGTTTTTGTCACTAGAAATTATTAGATATTGTTATAAGTTCTATTCAAAATCAAAAAGTGGTCACCTTTAACTTCTTAAAGAAATATATTCTACATGTATTTATTTTCACCCAGTTTTCACCCACAAAATATATTGACTGAAAGGTTGAACCTTGATATGTGCTTTCATCTCAAGTTGATTTTTATGCCCCTGGATAGATAGATCAGGGGCATAATGTTTTTGCCCTGTCCGTTTCTTTGTGTGTCTGTTGTCAGCTTTAACCCACAGGTGATTATATTGCCTAGCTACACCTCTTTCCTGTGTATAACCCTATACACAGGAAAGAGGCGAACCCATGCGATATAATCCCCTGTGCTTTAACCTTGTTTATAACTTTTGAACCATCATTATTTTATATTTGAATTTGTTGCAGTTATATACTCCGATGTGCAGTGAAAGATGATTGGGACAACATTAAGCTGGCATTTGACATGGAAGTGTGTTCGTTACCAAAACAACCTTATGTTGGCGTGTGTCGTAAAAGAGTTAAAGGTGATACCTGGCATTACAAAAGGTTATGTGAAGACATCCTTCGTTCTTCCAGGCTTGAAGCAAAATGATGGTGGTAATGTGTTTTTTCACTTTCATAAACTTAATGTTAAGTTTCACAACAGTCTAGCATTGCAGCAAAAAGAATGTCATCTGATTTTATTCTCAAGGTTTATGCTCTGAGTCAGACTGATTTTGGAACATAATTATAACATTAGCACTTTGTTCATTAAAAATTTACAATAGGGACATATGTATCAAATCACAAACTGACAACAATGTAGAATACAAATGGAAATTTGACATTTCTGCTATCTGTTAGGGCCTTGCTTCGTAATCATATGCAGGTGCCCTATAGTAATCAATCTGTCTATCTGTCAGCAAAAAACTGTAACATTGGCCATATTAATACTCTGTCACACGTAGAGCTTTCATATTTGGTATTTGTGTTCCTTATGACAAGACCTTTCTGTTGGTACCAAAATTTTTGATTATGTGACTTTGACAGTGCGAAAATTTTTTAACATTGACCATAACTATTGAACTGTTAGAGGAAGGGCTTTCATATTTGGCATCCGCATTCCTTATGACCAGACCTTTTTGCTTGTACCAAATTAAGGTCAAGGTCGTGGTGACAGGCATCCTGCGGGGCCCTTCTGACTTTGCCAGTTTTCTAGTTGTCTGTTATTTTATAAATGGATTCAGTCTGTAATCATACTATTTATGTTGCTACAATGGTTTGGCTTTAAAATAATCTTTCATTAAAACTGATAGAAATAAAACAAAAATGTGTTACAGATTATATTTCATATTAAATTCTAATTATTGATTTTCCTATTTGATATGCTATGCATATGCTGTCCTAAAATTTTTGTTGTAAGTCAAAATTATAAGGTAACATGAGTTTATGCATTTTAAGATGTTATTAACCAAATTTTTTATATGCTTCCTTTCTTTCAGAATTACTATGGCTGTGACAGATATATAAGGGTTCACAGATGCTGAATATGGTTGTGATATGGTGGATTTTTATATTATTATAAGTGCCTTAATTATGATATATCCTACAGCTTGTATTATTACTATCCTTCTACATATCTATTACTCATCTTCATTCTCTTTAGTCTCAGTGATAGAAAAATACATAAGAGCAGATTTTGTCATTTTAGATATTACTTCATTTGATCATGTTAATCAAATTATCCCACTTGAGTGTGAATCATCTAAATGAATTTAAGTTATGGTTGCTTTCATTTACCTATATTTTGTAAAAGTAGAGAAGGGTATGATTTTAGTTATACTTTTACATTTATAAATCATTAGATTTAAATAAAGATGAAATGATAATGTTTTAATTGTCCTGTGTTTGGGAGGTCTTTAGGAACAGAAAGGAATTTTGACACTTAACTAAAATGTGCCATGCCATACATGTAATTGTGTCACGTCCAAGCATAGTAACACTTAAAGAATACTGTCCCTCGTCTTTCTGTCTATCTGTCATACCTCAATTTCAACTATTATACTGTAGCAAGAGACATCTTTCTTTCTTTCTTTCCTTTCTTTCTTTCTTTCTTTCTTTCTTTCTTTCTTTCTTTCTTTCTTTCTTTCTTCCTTTCTTTCTTTCTTTCTCTCCTAGACATCATGTGTATTCTATTTCTAGTTCTGCTATTTAAATATCATCATACCTGTAATGTGCATATATATTATTAATGGTAATAATTTATCATCTACATGCATTAGAAAGTTGTTATCAATACGATATTATTGACTGTATTCAACTTCAAGCAATAATGACACCAAATCAAACACAATATAATTAATTCATACAACCTGCACCCCTTAGGCTACATTTATGACAGGCAGCATATGAGTGAAACGATGTAGTTCTTACCTGGAGTAAATTCAGTAAATGAATATTTTTATTTGAATAGAATTGATCAACAGATGTGAAATGAAAATGAATTTTGTTACAATATTTTTATTGTACAGAAATAGTTAATATATATTTGTAGGCATTTCTTAAAATTAGAGGTATCATGTGTTTTTAGTTAAGAAGCAATAAATTGTGACAAACTTTTTTTTCCCGAAAATTGTCAGATATCTTATCAGACAATTTATTTGTTGTGAAATATATACTAGTACTTCTTTTTACATTACTCAAGAAACGCTTTGTCTTTTATCATATATGTGTACATTCAAAATTGTAAATATTAAACTGCTGATATTTGTCTTCATGCTCTTTGTTTTGTTTTCTAAGAACTTACATAGTTATTTAACTGATTTGCCGTATTTTTTAATCATCTATTTTCTTTCTGATATTTTCCTATTTCCATAGTTTAGATAGAATGTCTCAGTGGTCATTTTAACTTACAATTAGGTAATATGTTCAGTTCGGGTGGTATGACTGGTTTTTCGAAATCATTTGATTAATCATCTTCTGTCTTATCTGTCCTTCAGCTGAGACCATTAAAACGAGGGTTTCTAGTCACAGTATACATTGGAATGTTACCAATCTGATTAAACCCATATCTTTATTCCGATTCTCTATTTGTCTCATTGCAGATAAAGATCTGGCGAAACTCCGTAAGGGGTCATGTTCTGATGAACTCTGATTTTCAGCCAATCAGTGGATCGGCTACAAATTCCTAGGAATGAAATAAGCATCCACAGAGTGTGTGACCCACAAGGTAGTTTTTGAACAGTGTTTGATACATAATGCGTCACTATCACATGCCTAGCCGAGTCATTGATTGGCTATGGGAAATAACGGTTTCGATGACTGAAACGTCATCAGAGTTCACCAGAACATAACCTCTTACAGGGTTTCGCCAGATCTTTATCTGCAATGGGACAAATAAAGAAGCGGAATAAAGATATGGTTTTTTAAATTAGATTGGAATGTTACAGAACTCTCACTGCTTGGGATGGTAATTTACTAAGCAAGGGGCTAGACAGATGTCGTGACTCTTTAGGTAAAATACACCTGTTGATACATTATACTGTTATGAATCATTTTGTATTTCTACTTTGATGATTAAGTTGATTCAAAGAACTTTTTGAATACTATTATCACTTTATGACTTCTATACTTTTAATCCCATCTTAGCCAAAGGCCTGAGTTATAGCCATGGTGTGCCATCCATTCATCAATGACGGACTATAAACTTTTCTTGTTTTCAACTTCTTTTTGTAAACTTCTAAAGATATTTTGATGAAACTTTGTAGGGTTGAAGTACTCAAAATCACCAACAATTGCTGGGTTCTTTTTACCAAATTCATCAAGGAGTGAATCCTGGGCATAGTGACATAAGCCAAAGAGAGTACCTCCTTTGACATACTTCTGACTGGCTGTGTAGTTTAACAAACAGAATTCTCCAAAGTGGTCTAGAACTGTGTTTTAAGTGTTACTGATTTTGGTCTCATTTTAAAATCAAATTTTTTATGCTTTTAGCTCATGGGGACAATGTCCAGAGAGCTATTGTCTTGCCCTAAGTGTCAATATTCACACGGACAAAAAACTTTCAGCTTGGTCATAACTTATGAATACACATATTTCACATGTAGACTCCTCAGGATCAATGCTTTCATTTGGTACCATGGCTTTTGACCTAGTGACCGTAGACTTTAACCTACTCTGCAAAAACTTGGAATATATCATTTGAACTATGAAAGATGAGACTTTCATTTGTTTTTTACATAAACTTCCTCTGCTTCAGAGCTTTATTTGGTACCATAGTTTTTTACAAAGTGACTTTGACCTTAGACTTTAACCTGGACTATATCATTTGAACTATATAAGATGAGGCTTTAATTTTTTTTTACATAAACATTCCTCTGCTTCAGAGCTTTATTTGGTATCATTGTTTTTGACAAAGTGACTTTTACCTGGACTATATCATTTAAGCCATAAGGAATAGGACAGTCATATTTCACATAGATTTCTCAGAGTCAGAGCTTTCATTTGGTACCATGGCTTTTGATCTTGTGGCCTTGACCTTGGGTTTTGACCTGCTTTTTAAAAACTTTAACCTAAATTATATCCTTTGAACCATAAGAGATGGGGCTTTATATTTTTCATTATATAGATTCAATATGACAATCACTTAATATGGCACCCTTGATTTTGCATGGACTTCGACACTTGACCTACATTTATAATTATAATTTTCAATTTTTATTAAAACTTAAAACTACATCCAGAATCTATGGCACCTTTCAATTTTATTTTTGGTCAAGGTTTGGAATTATATCTGATAGTTGCTATATTTCAAAAGTCACCCTATTCCGGTGAGCTTACTGTCTTCTGAGAGATAATTTTTCATATTTTTTTCACTTATTTTTTGCTCACATTAATTTCTCTGATTCTCTCATGATAAATTGATTATGATACATACATTATGTGTATTTTCACTGATTTTATTAAAATCAGTGTATTTCTAGAGAAGTGAAATACTTCATCTAGAACCCCTGAATCTATTTTTCAGATTTTTTTCAATTCTGTAAGGATAAAGGAAAACAGAAGAGGTGAAATATACAATTTGTGTTATTTGTATGTATAAGCAAGCTTTGATAGCTTTTCATTCCAAGATAATGATATGATTTTGACAAAACTTGATAAGGATGAAGTACTCAAGGTCTGCTACAAGTTGCCTCTTTTTGTCAAGATCTGTAAAGGGGGTGGATCCAAGGAAGAGTGACATGGGGTATCTTCTTTTGACAAACTTCTTCAAATTAGCTGGATTGATCAAGAAAATGAATGCATTAGAGTAGAGTAATCAAGAAAGGTGTCTTAAGAAATGTTGATGTTTTCTGTTCCATTCTAAATCTGAATTTCTGACACTTTTTGGACATCTAGTCAGACTTAAACGTCTTTTATGCACATTCTCCCGGTAAGTAGAAAAAAAACCATTTATTTTGTGAATTTTTCAGACTGAAATGAAATAAATTTAATTGGAAAGAAATGAAATACAAAAATGATATTAAAGTTTCTTTGGCAATTTTTTTCAGATTTCAAAAGGGAAGGGAGGAGTTCGAATTGTATGGTATGCATTATAAGGCTGTAATGATCTTTTTCGGAGCAAAGAGAAGGATTTTGATCAAACTTGGCATGGATGAATGACTTGATGTTACATGTACTGTTGCTTTTTGTCTGGATATGCCCAGGTGTTGGCCAAAGGTGTGGTAGAGAATGATGTGGTCAAGCACTTGGTTTAATTCTGACCTAAAATATCTGAAATAGAATGCTCTCGTCAGAGAACATTCCGATTCTTCCTATGGTTCTCATGTGTTCAAGAAGTTCAGCTCATCTGGGCCTCTTGTTTTCAGGTGCTCTTTGCTGAATTATACTAGGGAAGTACGAATCAGGGATACGTTGAATTTATATCATGAATTTTTTATCCATTAGGGAAAACTAGCTTTTCTGTGTCATAGGCAGCTGTTTGTATCCACGTTCACCCCACAGTGTACCTCTTTTTAAGCTTCTTAAGAACGGCAAAGTCGGTCAATTTTGGTAACAGATAAAAAGAAAATACGCGTGTATTAAATTTACTCTTTGGACTATGTGAGAAACCTAACATAACCGTAGCTTCTCCTAAAACAGAAACGAGATGTAATATATATATATATATATATATATATATATATATATATATATATATATATATATATATATGCATGTTTATTCAGATTCTGAAGTGATTTTTAGACGTAGGTTAAATTTATAAGAAATATATACGTGTATCAATCTACTCTTTTGATTTGATCTATAATTCACTTTACGACGAATTTCTCTGACGAATTAACTTTCTCTCCTTGACTGTAGTTGCTCAAGGGCAATTTACCATTATTTCCGTTGTTTACTTCTTTGTTTTGTGTCGTCTTCAGAATCTGACTCCTCTGGAGTAGGCATCCTTCTCTGTCGCTCCTTTTCCTTTGAATTCTTGACTTGCTGATCATATTTCTCTTTGTTCCAAGGATCTTCATTGTCATTCTTTTTATCTTTTGACCTCGACCGCGTGTTTGCTTCATCTTTTGAACGACGATGCCCCTGTTTTGACCGACTTCTCTTTCGTTGAGAAGGCTTTCTATCTGATCGCGGTTTATTTCTCTCCAGTGATTTGTGGTCTTTTGAAGAAGAACGTTGTCTTGAGCTAGAACGTTTCCGGGCTCTGGAACGCTTTCTTTCTTTCTTCCTAGAAGACGGATGTTCTTTTGTTCTTGATGGAGAACGCCGCCTTCTGTCTTTACGACGATTTCTTGACGGAGAACGCTTATGTCTTTTTGTATTAACTTCTGTATCTGGGGAGTTCCGATCTTTTTTATGTCTAGGATGAACGTCTCCGTCGTCGGCATCTTCCTCAGATGATTCGTAGTTTGGCCAGTGTTGTCTCTGTGCTGCGGTAGTGGTCTCTTCTTCAGAAGACTGTAGCTCATCTTCCGGTATACTTGACGCCTTGCCGCTATCTTTGGTATTATTTCGACTGAAATGAATAATGAATATATATTGACGAATTGAAATTCATTATTACCTAAAATCTTATACCACTGCAAAGATTGTGATAGATCGATCTCTCGTACAGAGGGCGCTACGTATACGCTATTTTTGTAAAACTGGGAAAATCCTATTTAATGGTGTAATAGATTTTAAACATCAATTAACCTTTTAATAACAAGGCTTTTACATTTGGTATACCGTGTAAGTCACTTATACCATCAACTTTGATTTTCCCAGTTTTACAAGAATCTTGTAAAAACAGCGTCGAGCTGATAACAGAGGGGGAAAGCGGAGAGTAGCGTAACGCCCTCTGTATGAGAAATTGGTGATCGATATGTACCGGTATTTTATTTGTGTAATGAAACGTGTATGAATTTAAATGCTTTTCTGTCATTTGGTAAGTCATCGCTAGTATCGTGTATTTCATGACAGTTTCTCATGTCATAATTTTGTTTCAGAAATGTCAAGAACTAATTATTTGATGACTTATTTTATTTTCGCTGCGTTCGGAATGTAGTCTTTATTAGTTTTTATTATGACTTAAAGTCAAATTAAAATGAATATATTATATAACTTAGACTCGACATTGTACACTTCTCAGAAATTTGACGGTCGGTCCCCCACAAAGATCATTTCTATTTTAAGATATGTTTCAAAAGCCTTTTCTCATTAATTTCCCCCCTCATTAAATGTTCGACGTACGATGTTTTGCATCTCAAAACTGCGTCATTCTCCTAAGACATAACAATTTAAGCATCGACGTCACACATGCAAATTCCGACAAAATGTAGATGTTGGATATTAAACCATTTGCATTATGCAAAATATGAAATTCATGTGTTTTCTGTCCACTACAGGAACAATCGATTTCAACTTGAAATACCATATGGTGTCTCAAGATGAGAAAAGTCATCTCAAGGCTGTCGCACTACACTTTAACGATATGTTCAAGATTCTAGATATCTTACATTTCGTGAATAATAATTGTACTTTAAATGTTTATCCTACGATGCCTCAAGAATTCAACAATTTCCATAGTAAGTTATCAATGCATGTAATGTATCCAGAACACTGAAAAAGAGTTCTCCAATGAATAGTTCTCAAATGAAGTCCCAGGGTAAGATTAGGAACGATGAGGTTAAGATGGGGAATATTTTAATATTATTATTATACAGGACTTTTAACCACTTATTGTGTATGTTGGAGGTTATGCAAGGCTGGAGGTCACGTTATCCACCTCCCATCTTTTTATTCAGACTTTCGATAAATTGTTGGTAAATGACATTCATATATTTGTATAACCTTTTGTTTGGCTTTATGATAATTGATTACGCTTTGTTTCATCCATACTGTATAAATTCTCTACGAAGTTTGAATGGTGCAGCACATGAAGTCCCGTGCCATTCAATAAGTTTCAGTCAAGCAAGAGATCCCCAACCCCATACAAGAGGATATTAACATTTCTAACATAATAACCAGTCCTGCGAGTTGTAACTAAAGCAATACTTATAGGTTATGGACTGAGTACGACGAAATATGACCGCCCGAGGTCTTTGAGTGGTAAAGCATCCGCTCAAAGACCGAGGGCGGTCATATTTCGTCGTATTCAGTTAATAACCTTTTTATTACATATTTAACCGTCCATGTACATTTAATTCCATAAATCGAAGTCTTTTCGTTAATAGTACTGTCTGCCATGTTTGTTTGCGTACGATATGACGTCAGATATAAGTATGTGGGCATTTATGACTCTATATCAGCCCGGCAACTTTCTATATAAACATTGATGAAATTTTCAAATTATGTAATAACAATATATATTACACCAATGCAAGTGTAGAGCCACATATGAATTCTAAGACGGTAAAAACCCATACATAGAAGTTAAAAACACATCGTATCCTTATCAAGCGAACCTCTTAATTGTAAATATATTACTTGGCCAAGTCCATTGCTTTTGAATAATCAAACAGATAAATTAAATACATGGTTTGTTGTAAATAATAACTTTGTTACGAATTGTAGGTGCGAGTTTACTGGGATATCGAGGAACAAAACACAATAGACTCGAATTCTCTTGTTTCTGTCATTTCTAGTTTGTTGTGATACATGCATATAGGGTTTATCTAATGTTAGAAAAATTGAGCTATGCTATAATGTGCAAATAGAAGTAGAAATTTCAAGGATCCCTATTATCAGATGCGAGACCAAATGCCGGGGGGGGGGGGGGGGGGGGGGGCAAACCACAACCGACATGATTATTTTACGTTACTCCACAGTTTCACCTTTATTGAAACGGCATCTGCCTGATGCATTGCCTAAAAGTTTATACCTTTGCAACGGAACAGCCCGAAGAAGTGAGGGATCTTTTACGTGCCACGCCTACCGTAACACAGCAGTTCGGTTTTTGTCTCATCCGAAAGACAGGACACTGATGTGCCCACGGCGGGGAGTTGCACCCGGTTAGGAACCGAGCACCACATCCACTGACCCCCCCCCCCCCCCCCCCCCCCCCCCCCCCGCCCCCCCCCCCCCCCCCCCCCCCCCCCCCCCCCCCCCCCCCCCCCCCCCCCCCCCCCCCCCCCCCCCCCCCCCCCCCGCCCCCCCCCCCCCCCCCCCCCCCCCCCCCCCCCCCCCCCCCCCCCCCCCCTTGCTTCCACCGACATCCAATACTAACGACACAAAACCTGCAAGATGAATATTAAGTTCCAATATTGTAAAGAAAGTGTTACAAACACACTACATTTAAGTACTGCATTTTTTCAGTATTTGTAAACAATGTACCACCAATAATTTTTTTTTCTTGATTTAGGGGAAACTTCCCTGAACAGTCAGACAGGTGCGATATGGAGAAACTTCCATGAACACTCAGACAGGTGCCATATGGGGAAACTTCCCTGAACAATGAGACAGGTGCCATTTAGGGGAAACTTCCCTGAACAGTCAGACAGACGCCATTTCGGGGAAACTTCCCATAACAGACAGACGTTATTGTCGTTTTCGTAAATTACAACTATACCCTTGTGACACAAATCTGCCTCTATATGTGAAATGATTTTATGCTGAACAAGATAGTAAAGAAATAAGAATAATAACTTTATTTCAATATAGAAATATACATTTATACAATAAACAAATAACTAGCTCAATAATATCAGCAGTATATAATCATGTAGAACTTATTAATGGCCAATCCATTTACAGTAACACTTAACAGCTTAGGGGACGGAAAAGGATATCACATTATCTGAGTTTTATACTTCATCAAGACTATTAGGAAGTTGGAGAGAGTGTTAACAAGATCTAAAGTATCTTGAATATACAAGTGTGGAAAGAAAATTTCACACTTCGTTCAATATTCTCTCATATCCCAACAATTGGAAGCAAAGCGTTATCCTCGTCTACAACAATGGCATGAACCACGGTTCAAAACTGTTTCACCTGAACTTCGATGAATTAGTGACATACTACATGTACTTTAAAACTCTTCATCAATGATGTTATGGACGGAAGCAAACATGTACTTCAATATCAAGTGTAAACTATATAAATTCATAAAACTAGCTACTACTTCTTTAATGCGTTTTATCACAGACATATATAGGGATGTCTAAATGGGAAGCGTCAAATATAAGTAGGTGCAATGGAGCCTACAATGATGTTCCTACACCATATGACTTCTATGTGGTCCGAGTGAAGTGATCAGTTGCACATCTCCATCAAATAATTTAAAAAGTGAAAGTTATTTCTAACTCCTTGATTCATTGTAAATATGTACCATAGATATCATGCTTCTGGCTAGCAATATGTACATTTACGTGTAGCTTGAACAATTACACAGTAATAACAATGTCCATTTATCGCATTGGAAAACAGCACTTGAGACAAAGTTTGCAGATTGTATGGTAGAATCCAAATGCATAATCAAGATATCTGCACACAACTCGTCGTCTACAGTTCGTCATACTCAAGTTTTAGATGTAAGTCATTTTCAAACAAACATGCTTTTGAACAGATATTAAAATGCAAGGAAAATATTAAAAATTAATGCTGACATAATGAAGCCATAAACAGTATACATATATATTTGTAATATATTATTGAGTACATCATATCTTAATCATAGTGTCAGACATTTTTAGCCAATAGGAGATGCCTATCATCATTACATAGTTCCTGAGAATTAACATAAGCACAGTAATGGGTGATACGACGGACCCTGTTCGCACGATGCCCATAGTACTATTTAAGCAGTAGATATTAGTTTGTTGGAATACATTCAGCTTAAAGGCCTCCCGGGATCTGGAGATTGCGATACAGTTGTTTTTCTTGTACGTATTTTCCACAAAATGAACATTAGCCTCGATTTCCATTTCAACCATCTACAGAGAAAAAGAGTGAAAGGTAAATTAAAACAGAACTAAATGCACACTAATTTTCTGCTAAGTAAAACTGAAAATTGAAATATATAAATATCAGTTTTGGTTCGAAATATAAAATAAATATTCACATTAAAGCGATACGATTTCAAATATCTTTTTACATGTATTTCTAGAACGTGACAGTCATCATAATGATCTATTTTGTAGCTTATACAATTGAGGATACAAATGTTAATGGAAATGATAGATATATAGATAGATATCTTATTGTATTACGTCGCGCCGGGAATATTTCACCCACATGGCGACCGTCAAATGTTAATTATTTTCCAGTAAAACTTTAAAAACTTGATAAGAACTAAAGAAAATACTTAAGTCCTGATTAAAAAAATACACTACATTTTAAATTGTTTTTTTTTAAATCTACACAAGACAATTGACATTCTTACTTTGTAGATAACTTTCAGTGTATAAGATACCTCTTAAAATGAGATTTTTTTCAAATATGATAATTTTTACAATACTGATTATTTTCTAGCAATTACTAATGAAATTTGTATTCAATATACTAATACTTACAGAATATTCTGCAATAAAATAAATATCCTTTTCTAGCCTACACATTAGCCATTGTTCAAATTCAGGCAAATTTCTATTCCATTCATAATACACTTCAAAACAAAACAGGGGAGACACAACAGATAGAAATGTCAACATGTAAGAGGTATATATTCATGATAACAGTTTACTAACTCTATTTTAGAAGATGGAAATAAAAAAATACAAAGATAGTTAGATTTCTTCACACAGTGGTTGAAATTTGAAATGAGGTTATCAAAGGAAAATTCTTCATATTATATTAATGCAAATGACTACAGATTAACATACTTTATTTTGATTTTAATATATAATAAAGTCCATTATGAAAAAAACCAAACAAACAAAATGACTGCATGTAAAACAAGGCATTTATCAGTATAAAGTCTGAATACAACAAACAACAATCATGCAAGAGTAAGCTGTCTGCGGAATTTAGATTAAATGTTATGGTGTTATGTTAATTTGAAATTTTTGAAAACGAAGAGTTCAACCTTGACCCTTCAGCACAATATTAAATTCAAGGAACTTAATTTACCATCCGGAAACCAATAGTTGTGTTTTTCCAGTAATTATTTTGACCTTTGACTTACTGATCCCAAAATCAATAGGCATCACAACGTTTGATAAGTATCCATGTATTTGAATTTGATTTTTGGATAAGGTGCAAGACACATTATTTATCATCTGGAAACCAACTGTGTGACTGTAGGACGGACAAAGCAAACACTTAACGCCTCTGGCCATTGCTTATGGAGGTATGAAAATGTGTGTAACTACCGTTCAATCTATTCAGGATTAATTTTAATCCCCAGGTTTCAAATGAATAGATATTAGACAGGATTTTGATATTAGAAGGTAAGTGCATACAAAGTTGTGCTTACAAACGACAAACTATGTACAAAGGCACAGTTTTATGTCAAGAGAAAGGTGATATCAGGTCATGAATGAATTAAACACCTCCTGAAAGTATGCCACAACCGACATGTAAAGACATGTATATCTACAACTGTCGCATACCAGAAACTCAAAGATTTTTATTAAGGTACGTATTTTTTCTATTGATATACATTGAGAAAAAATTACATTATCTAGTAAAATAAACCTACATTCTAAAATTCTCGATAAATATATCTGATCGTGTTGTCTGCAAGTGTCCAATGATAACGACTTTCCGACACTTCTGTTATTTTGTTACAAACCATAAACGTATCATTTGGCCTATATCTTCAGCGTAGATGCCACTCTACATATTAACAATACAATAGAAATATTTTAAATCCAAAATACGTATGATCACACGACAAGATGACAACGTACATGCAATTACAACATTATCCTACCTTTTCCCATTTACTAGCTATCCCCACTTTTTTATAGAAGAAATAAAAGTTTATATCATGCTGCATTCATACATACACATTAATGCAATCATCCATCTTAACATATGAAATTCGATGTAAATATTTTTAGATATTTTTAATGAATAAAAAAATAATTCAGATTCAAACAATAATAATTGTTATGCAATGGGACATGTGATAAAAAGGTTTGGATGCAAGGCCTGAATATTGATCAAGATTCATGGTAACTAAGAATTCAATCTAATAATTACTAAGTCATAAGTAAAGAGATAAGTTTTCACTTAATCAACAAGAGGTCGAGACCAGAATTGATTGAATCATTTCATATTTTCTGTACATCACAAGTACTGTATCATATATACGGTTATGCATCTTTGAGGTTATGTGTGAACATAAAGATCTCAAAGATATAAAGTGTAACGCGAGTAGCACACCGGACTAAATATGTATGGTCATAGTCACTAGTAGCACACCGGACTAAATATGTATGGTCATAGTCACGAGTAGCACACCGGACTAAATATGTATGGTCATAGTCACGAGTAGCACACCGGACTAAATATGTATGGTCATAGTCACGAGTAGCACACCGGACTAAATATATATGGTCATAGTCACGAGAAACACACCGGACTAAATATGTATGGTCATAGTCACGAGTAGCACACCGGACTAAATATGTATGGTCATAGTCACAAGATTAACACTAGCATGACACCTGTATTCTTTGAGGTCTGTTTTCTACATTCAATATAACAGTATCAAACTGAAGGTCAAATAACTCCGCCAAAATGTAAAAAAGAATTATAATTGAAAGGATCCTTTCCTACGGACGCGTAACAACTACAATGAGCGCCTGGAAGATTGAAGTTTTAATTCCATTCATATCAATCAACAATTTACTTCAATAATCGGTACATTAGAGTTTGTGTCATTTTTATTGACTACAAAAGACTACTGATATACACGTGCTAGTAATGTTCATTTGTGTGAATCTACGAATAAACGATCTAGGTTTACACACGGTTTGTATGACTTCTCCTGCAGCATGCGAGATAAGTGGATAGCCCGTATAAAATGCATGTACGTGTTGGTAATATTGGCATGTTAGATACTTATATATTAGAAGTCAATACAATTTACATAAATGCGGATAAAATACAGAACTTTATCACAAATTCCTTCCCTTGATTCTCTTGAAAGTGTTGCTACTCAATCCCCGTCATTTTAAATTTGAGGTAGGGATTTACATTTTAATTACATTTAAAAGGATACCATGAAGATTGATTTCAACAAAATTTAATGTATCGCAATACATTATTAGTGATTATGATTATCTGCAAGATGATAGAATTGGTTCACAAGGAGATTTCTGATTTAGATTATATATTCAAAAATTGAAATTCATATCTCTTCTTTTGTATGGACATGTCAACTTACCTGTAAGCATTAGCTACAGAATGATTATTTACATCCGGGGTGTCTTTCCCTGCATTCGATGGGTTGGAATTCTTAATGAAAGAACGAGGGAGTGGCTTTTTCACCAATGGTTCTAGAGCAGTTCGTAATATAGCAATTTCATCTTGCAATTTCTGCACGTCATCAGCACGCTGAGAAAGTTAATCACATGCGTGTTTAAATTCAGTGTTAGTATCAACCCATCAACAAAAACAGGCAAACAGAAAAAGATCCAAATCATGCAAAGCAGAATTGTCAGATCTCAGGAGTAAATGCAAATATATTAGATATTACTGCTGAAATCAGGCTTGCTAAATGAAACTCTAAACACAAGAAAAAGCTGCATTATGTTCAAGCTAGTGTAAATGCTGCAGAAGTTAAAGCAAAGAATTACTATAACTATAAATTATACACAGGTACATTGTAAGTATGACATGATGTGGTTATTTGGGAATTAGCGGTCTGCCACCGACAAGCCGGAATTAGATTGCCACCCCAAGGAGCACGTCACATACCAAGAAATGGTTAAACATCTGCTAAACTGTTGGAAGCGTTTCCGTCCGTATTTGCGTTAGTGGCAGCTTGATCATCTCGTTTCTCCTTATTTGGAGTTCCATTTCTCGACTGTCTTGGAGTTTTATTTGTAGGAGTGGTAGTTCTGGACTGGGCTGGGGTTTTATTCACGGCATTGGCGTTTTTAGAGGGTGAGTCAGTGCGGTTTTGTGCATTAGGAGTGTTGTTTCTACTTTGTGATGGTGTAGCATTTCTACTGGGAGATTGTTTCTTGTTACCATTGGTGAGAGTGGTCGGAGTGGCGGCCTGGTTTCGCCCCGATTCTCCAGATTCTGGGATAGGCCCCATATGTAATGTGTTCTGTCCTCCAGACTCATTTCTAGCTGTACTGACATCACCCCCTCGGGACGGACCATCCTTGCCACTAGCAGTATATGGTGTCGGGTCATCCCATGACCCTATTCCAGTGTCAAGGTCATTTCTTAGATAATCAGGTCGAGTGTTGTAAACATTACTCATCCCTGCATTTACTTTGATCTGATTTATTTGTGTTTGAAGGTCTTCTAGACCAGATACTCTCTGGAAACAGTAACATAATAAATGCAGTGTAAAAGAATGCATGTGCTCAAACAATAAAATAATAAAACATAACAAAATAAAACTTGATAAGCTGAACAAAAATGTGCAGGATAATACTGATACTTTTCTGAAAAGCTCTTATAAGCTTAAAAAGGAAAACTTGGTGTGCGAATGGTAACTGATAAATCATAAGATGTAAAGCTTTATTTATTTTGAACTATATACTAAAACATATGTCACAACATTGCAATACTACTCTGGGAAGGTATGGTAAAAAGGATAACATCCTACATCTTTACTACATATAAGGAAAACGTTGAGGAATCTAAATAGAGAAAACCTGGTATCTTCTCTTTACTCCTAACAACGTGCTAAGTTAAACTTTTATTATACAATATCAACAGGACAAATTTTAATTTTAATTGATTGATTGATTGATTTTTGTTTTACGTCACACCAGGAATATTTCACGAATATGGTGACAGCATCTGCCTGATGGGGGGCGGGCATACAAATTTTGACCTTTGCAACGGACCCACCCGAAGCAGTGGGGGATCTTTGACGTGCCATGTATACCACGACACGGGGCCTCGGTTTTCACTGTCTCATGCGAAAGGCATGACACCGGCATGACCAGAGCGGGACTCGAACCCCGGCCTCCCGATCAGAAGTCCGACGCGATACCACTAGGCTACGCCGGCTTAATTTTAATTTTAATGAATTATTATTGATAACGTTACATGAAATACAATTTGATGCGATATTTAACAATATGAATTCAATAGGAATAACAAATATAAAAGCAAAATAATACAACTACATACAATGGATTTGTTTAGGGTCCATTATTAATCGTTTGGTATTGATATTTTGCACATTAAAATGAACATACCAATTTCTGTTCTGACTGGATCTTCATTCCTAGAACTGTTTTTACAGTCTGAATGGAATCCGCCATCTTTCTTAGACTTGCTTGAACCTGAAATAAACACAATGAAAATGTAAATATATAATATAATGGGGTTTTTAAGGAAATATGTTATTACGGATGGACATCCTTTATGAAAACTCTGACAAGAAGTTGACAAACCCTTTTGAAGATTTTAAGATAAATAAATTTTAATAAATGAATTTGAATACCTATATAACAAGAATTCCAAGCAGAATTTCGATGGGAACGAGTAAGTTAATGTGTTGTCATAGTCACGACAAGAATTTTCTCGATAAAGTTAACATAACGATAATTTTTCAAGTAAATATCTCTCCAGTTCCTTGATTTTAATTTGTTGTAACTGTTTCTTTCAAAACTCTTCTAAACATTCGCCCCAGTTTGAAAAAAAACCCCACATTCTATGGGGGATAGGGACTTTTCAATATTAAAATCTTGAAACCATACTCAGCGGATAGCTGCAGTGTTAAATTAGACGAGTGCATTATAAACGGAAAGTAAGCGACACGAAATCACAGGAATATTTCAATTCATGCTACCACTGCACACGAAATATGGCAATTACTTATTCCATTTTTCATACATATGTAAAGGTTACATTTACACTTCTGGTTTCACTGCTGCTAGTCTAGTAGGTTTGCATCTGATATGCTTCTGCTCACTTGTTTCTTTTTTATTTTTGTTTTTAAATTTTTTGTTTGTTTGTTTGGGGTTTTTTGTGTTATTTTTGACTTTGAGTTGTGGAAGTTAGATCGGTATTTCAGATTTTTATCTACTTGAATTTTTCTAACGATGTCATAGAGCGCGTGATCTCAAATCAAGGAATTACTATAAGGAAAGTTCTACATAATATCTTAATTATAAACACTTCCGCAAAAAATACACACTTTCTTTAATTAGACATTGTACAGAGGAATTACGACTAAAAATTCTTTTTAATAATTTCTCCCCAAAGCATTTACTTGTTGAAATAAGAAATAAATTCCTCAACGGGTAGGACACGGCTAGACAATAGGTGACAAACAAGTTTGAATATAGTCAAATATCGTCATTAAGCGTCCATATTTCTATTGTTAATGACAAGATTTGTATACTGTGAACCTTTGTTCAACCGATTATATATCTATCAGCATCAAGACTACTTAAAAGAGAAATAAGCAAGACAGTACATGTTTTGTATTGATGTTTTAAATATGTATCTCTAGTAAGTTAAAATATATGTATGAAGATTAAAGGGCTAAAAATACCAAAATTCAACTACTAGAACAGTCACACACAAACTTACTACTGCAATTCATTAAGAAATGAGATACAAGTCTTGTCAACGTAGCATGAACTCAAGAAACAATGAATTATTCTTTTCTTGGTAGATCATTCCTATGATATTAAACAATATAATTATAATTTTAAAAAAAATCTCAAAACAATCTGTATGCTTCTAATAAATAAATGTGCATTCATCAATAACTACATTTTTTCTTAATATTAACTACAAATGCACACGAACAAACCTGTGGATTCATACTGGCTATGTCTTCCTTGAAGAACACATATTCATATAAACAACAATATGCAGGCGTAAGGGTCTAGTTCAGGCAAATTATATCAAATACAAAACAATTTTGAAGAAAGACAGCTGATTATAAAATATGACTTTAAGTGCTATTAGAATTTTGCGTTTTCATATAATACTAATTGAATTATTCCTTCATTGATAGAAATTACAACTTTTCCTGCTTCAGTATTTCTCTGGGAGATGTTTTAAAATACCGATTTGCCTAGTATCACGAACAAAATAACAGACTTCCGGTTTAACTTATTACATAACCTTTTTACAACTTTTAACGTCATTTAGTATGACGTCACAATTCAAAGTTTAACGTAATAATGAAAAATCAGGGAAAGGTAGCACCTGTACAACTTCTGACGTCACATATTATGGCTATTAAGTACTGAAAAAAGCTATTAAACTTTTTATTTCTTATTGTGTATATCTTGAGATCGGTGTCACGCATGAGCATAATGTTTTGTGAGCGACTCTTTTATGTACATAGGCACATAATATAGAAAAATTGTGATCATTCTAATAGCACTTTAAACAACATAAATCCTCAGCAGCACAAATCATCATCATCATCATCATCATCATCATCATCATCATCATCTGACACCATCATCATCATTCTAATACCATTAATCAGATTCTATCTTATTGGTTGTTCTCTACATGCCTCATATCAATATTGACTGCCAATTGACGTCATGTGCTTAATACTGGCTGGTCAATACAAGTAATGACCATATAATCGACCCAAATCCAAACTGCATGAAGATGAATATATGGATGATCATTAAAAAATAATCATGTTACATACATTATCCGTATGTAAAATTTCTCCGCTGTAAGTATGGTTTAGTTATTATACCACCGTTTTGATATCGATTGTTTATTGTATATTGACAGTTTTGATTGGCTGTGACACTTTCTATATAGCGCAATATAAATTTCATGGCATGAACAATTTGATGCTTACTTGCATTGGAGATTTTGTCTCATTCCGATTCCAGGGATTTATGCATATCACCACACGGCCTTATTGTGAGTACCACAGTGTCAAGGCACCGCTTACTTTCGTATTTTACATTTTGACCAGAATGTTATATGATCGTTTATCTTAAATAACATCGGACATAGAAATATTGTGACTTTGAGGGAACAAGGATAGAAGGTTTCATCAAGGAATGAGATAAACACAATACAACATACCATTAAAATAAGAAATGTTAAGTCTTACATCAAGTTTTAAAACGGTATTTTTACCGACGGTAGACGTAAAAAGCAAATAACGGATTGATCCGTGGATATTTTGATAAGAATGTTCTCCAACCTCCCCAAGACTTATACTTACATTACTGATATCTTGTTGGGTAGCAGGGTTTGGATCTCGACGTGACTTTAGTGCTTCTATTTCTTGCTTCAGTGCTTCAATGTCCTGAGTTCTGTTAAGTAAAATCTTCTCATGAGATAAATGCGTTTCGTTACACTTAGTATCAAACTTTTCTTAAATTCATATATTATATGACAATGAACACTATACATACAGATATTTTCATAATGAAGTAATTGGGATAACAATGGGCCATAAGCTGTCACAACATTACCTTTTGTCTGATTCAGCAGTTACTCTAGAGTCCATTTCATTTTTCATGAGCTGCTGTTTTTCTTGCACCGCATACACCTAATAGAATATAAAATCGACAATAAAACAAACTATACACATGTGATTAAAAAGTAAACATAATGCAAATGTAAGAAAAGAGGATCGCTTAAATGATAATTATTTGAAAACATTTTACAATAATAGTATACTAATTCTGGTTAATATTTATTACATTACCAATACTAAAATATTTAGATATTTACCTCCTCTGGAATTTTGACCAAACTGATACTCATTTCTTTAATCGTTTGCTGTGTTGTATCTTGCCACATTGCAATTCCTTCCACTTTTTCTCGTAGGTTTTCCGCCAATAAACTGGTGGCCTGTTAGATAATTTAAGATATTTGAAGCCAATTATAAACATTTACACTTACAATAAACCTTTTCTTAACATTCTAAGATTTTAAGTGAATTTGCTTAGCTAGCCATCAAACAAACACTACATTATTTTGGAGGCAATCTGAGTTTCCAATAAATATGTATTATTAAGGGACTATGAAAGTTATGGAAATAAGTGACTTTCACATCTGACCTAACATTTCATATGCTTGTTTTATATAGTAATATGAAATACAAGCATACTCAGGGAAAAAACCCAAACTATTTCTTCTGTGTATTGCCCACAGTCTTTAAAATTATAACCAACTATTAAAACGTTGTTGACAAGGTGACGGCTTTTCGGTTCTATGAACTCTTTTGACTTCAAAACTTCCACCCTATTTCATACCTATTATATTTATAAAGTTTCACTTCAAGGCATAACTCCGTAAAAATTATTCGACCGTCGTTAGATTTAAAGCTGACCTAAATATTTTCATGATGCACCTAAATACCAAATTTTGAGTCAATATATTACATTCATTGCAGAGATAGAGCACGGAAACCGTTATTATTGAAAATTTTCTAATTCTAAGCGGAAAGGAAATGATGACGGAATGACAGAATTACGGAATAACGGAAAGGTGTAACACTATGTATGCCTCGACCATTTTCAATGGCGGAGCATAAAAAATAAATTTACAACAATTTTAAATCTACCTGTGTATGTTCCTTTTCCTTTTATGCAGCGAAGAAAATAGAGTAAATTTGAAATTTGTGCTAGGAGCATTTCCGATCAAAATATCAATAAATCGGAATCTATAATCTTATAATTAAATGTTCAATTATGATGAAAACTTTCAAATTGAAATAATCTAAAGTAAAAGAATGCATTTGATTGCTAATCAACATGTATGAAAGGTATCTATCTAAGAGGCCTTTTTTATTTTGATATTATAATGAAGAAAATATTTTCTTTTACATTCGAAATCCAGTTCCATCAATACAAGATCAAACACATTTCTAGATCCCTTCTTTATATTAAGTTAACGTGCTCAAAATCATCCACTTGCTGATTTTATAGAAATAAATTTAATGTAATGGAGGCTAATGTTGTATTTTAATATATTAACTACCATGCCAAAGCAAAAAGGGAAAAACTCGATAATGGGTTATATAATTCATAATGCATACCTTTTAAGCTACAATAAACATTATGGATATAGCAAACTAATGTTGAACAAACCGGAAAATCTCACCTCTTCATAAAAATATATCTACATCATCAAAGTGTCTAGATGTTAAAGTAAGCTATAGCTAATGATAAAATGCAAGTACTAAAAGACACTGAAAACAAAGTGCAATGTTTAAAATTTTATAAATACTTGAAAAGGCAAACGTAATGCGAGTTGTTTCACAGAAAATGTGTGTTGTCTGTACAAAAACCTCGAACAAATCATCATCAGCAGATGAACAAGCAGACAAAGATATGTTAAAATGAACCCCCACCCCGTCTCTATGCATTTTAAATGAAAAAACATGCAATTAATAGCTCCATGAGAAAGACAGCAATATTAGATATCACAACGCATCATATAATCCTGAACTTATTATCTGACTACTTCAAAATATTTATTAAAACCACATCAATAGATCAAAAATCATGGAACCGAAGGGCATTCAAATATACCAAAAAGGAAAGACAAATACAAAGCAAACACTGAATATAATACATGTACTTATTTATGTTGTGAGGAAATTCTTGAAATAAGATTATTTTTATAATTCTGTTACTTATCTTTAAAAAGATTTAACAACCTTCTTCTTTTATCTAACGTTTATGGACAGGGACATCGCACGAATGACTATATGTACATAACGTATATACTTTATATACTTGTATAGAAATCCCATCTGTTTTAAAATGGAGATCATTCGGACTACCTTCAAATTAAAGCCAGGGTAATCTTTTACAATGGATTTCTTATATTCTGTTTTTATATTAAAGAAAAAAGAGGAGTTACTGGCTCAGTTATGTGGCAGAGGTTACCATGGAGCTATACAATAATAATCAACCAAAACTAAGAAATTGCAATACAAAACCTTTGTAATTATTTCTTTGTGTTTGTAAGTTTGATAACATAAGTATATCTTGATAACGTTTAGTCAAATAATGTTTATTCAATAAATTTTTGGTAATGAATTCTTGAAAGTGTATGTGAATAGAAAGAATTGGAAATCAACTTTATTTCACACAGAAGGTAAAATTGATGTTTACTGTAATTAAGGCACCTGATCTCACTCCATCACAGGGGTTCATATATGCTCTTCAAGTAGACATATTTTATTTTCCATTTGTTTTTCATTTTCACTGATTTTGTATGTCCTCTGGTTTCATGATTTTTGGACTTGTGGTTTGGATTTATCCATCATCTTTACAATGCAACTGAATCGAGTTTAAGTGTTCCTCACAGTATTTGGAGCAACCACCTATCAATTATTTGTAAACAACGGCATAAGTTATAGATGTTTTGGGCTAGAAAAAAATGCGTTCCGACCAATGATTTCACTGAAATCCTAAATCCCCACTGCAAATTTTCTTCAATCACCTATAGACTAAAATTTATGAAAAGATGAATTGTAAACGCTCGTTAATGTGAGCGAGTTCGACCACAGTGTTTACATCAACTTGGCTACCAAGATTTCTGGATCACATTGTGTAATGTCCAATAAACTATCAACTGATATATGCTCATTTCTACGTGCTTGCATATTCAAAAGAAATTTTGTATATATGCAATAGAAAAAATGTGATGCAAATGTTTCATAGTTGCCTTATGCTGCCTTTGCGTCGTTAAAGGAAAAGTCAACTAACTTATGTTCACACAATAAAACATTAAACGACGCTTGTGAGTGATTTATAAAAATGTATGAAATGTACACAAAATATACGTTGGTTATTAAAATTCATATCTATTAAAGGGTTATTTGTAAATGTGATTTGCGGAAGACTTGCGTGGGGTGCTGGCGACAACATTTATTTGGTTATAATGCTTCTGAAAAGCAAAGATTTAAAAAAACCTATGACTAATAATAAGTAGAAGTAAATGGGGATTTTGTCTCAACTACAGATGCCTTCCTTCTGTTAATACCTCCGGATTCAGTACTGGTGGTTGTTCTATCAGTTTTGGAGATTTTGGTGGTGGTGGTGGTGATGGTATGGATGGAGTGGGGTTTCGTGATTTTATAGGCTGAAACATTTCAGTTGACAGAAAGTTTTATTTTCATTTGTTCATAGTTTCTTTTTCCTCGGAAATCATAAAATTTTTACAAGACACAATAGAAAATCAATTAAGCTGTACTTAAGCTAATTTGTGCAAAATGCGTTCACTACAGCTTTAAAAAAAAGTAACTAGAAAAGGATTTAGCCTGTTGCAAATATTGTAAGATATAGGTATGGTGGTATAATTTTCTGTTTAGATGGAATGGATGCCACTGTAAGGACTAAATATTATATAATATTAAATAATCCCTTTTATCTTAAAATCGGTGCAATACGCATATCTTCCTGATCTCCCAGCCTACATCAATCCTTGTTCCTAGGAATCTAAATTACCATTACTCATACAATAACAACATACACTCTATCAAACTAGATTTTCAACGCACCTAACACACCATTTTTGTTAAAAGAATTCTTATGAAACAAATCAATTAGATTCTGTTTTCTTTCCTGTATCAAAATAATTAAAATTTTATTTAATCATATTTTGTCATTCTCAAAGTAAAACGTGGTATAAATATCAATAAAACAATTGATAATTGAAGAAAACAGTATACATTATAATTATACCTTAAAAAGTATACCTCTAAAAGAATGTCTTTTATTAAACGTTTACCATATTAAATACAATTACATCTAACTAAATTTCTAACTCCTGCATTCCAAAACTGTAATTATATAATTAATACCTGGCACCCCAGACTTCATTTCAGTAATACAATAAACCTCCTCTATAAAAACTTTTCAATGCTACAAATTATTTTACTAAAAAAGCATAACGTAAGAATTACTCATTCTTTCTATGAGAGAACATTCTTTGATGCTAGATATTATGAGTGCAATTCATTCTTCTATGTTTTACCTCTCTATTTTCATATTTACTGATAAACTGTAGAGTTTGAAAAATATTAGAGATTATTTCATATAATGCATTTATGGTCATTTAATATAAGAATTATTCTTATACACAAATTCATAAATATCTAAATCTGAAGGTAAGATACAAATGTATTATGAAGCCACTGCAGGGCATGTTTTGTTTATGTGTGTTTTCATTAGACTTGAAAATTAAATAACCATTACTAAGTAAGAAATTCAATTAATTGCATGAAGAGATAGAATTCAACTTCACCACCAAACAACATTTAACTTCATGACTTTATTGCTGTTAACAGCCATATGAAGAATTACACACAAATATACACTTACTGTAGCAACTCTTGCTTCAAGTTTCTCTTCAAATTCGTTCATTCTGGACTTCATAAAATTGATCCTGGCATCCAAGTCTGTCATAGCCCTTGTAGTAGCCTCTTTATGGTCATGCATCATCTGGCGCCATTCTTTACTTTGCTATCCAATGAAACGTATGCATACATATTTTTTAATTCTTTTTTCTTTCATTAGATGATCAAGGTAGTTTCAGAGAGATGTATGTAATTAATCTAAAGCCCCATGTCACACCGATACGTTCTCACAGGGCGTTCATGGGACGCTCTTGCCGTTCTTTAAAAATTACTTGAACATGGCGAGAATACGGGATTTTATCCCCCCCCCCCCCTCGATTTGACGGTCACACATCTGGGAATATGACATCGGCGATGACAATACGTCTGTGATACGTATCCCGTTCATGAACCGTCTATCCCGTCTTTTCCCCGTTCTCTACGCGTTCTTGCCGCGACCACCAAAAATTCACGTTGCCTCTTTGGATTTTGCACCACTTCTTCAAAGTCCCTGTTGCATTTGCGCGACATTCTTTGCTGTTCGGGCCACGACCTAAACACGTGTGTGTGGAATATTACCCGAAAACAAAGGATTTTTGTTCACATCTGCATTTTATCAATAAGTATCAGTGGTGTATCCATATGCAATGGTTGGGAAAGGAAGGCCTGAACTAGTAGAAGGTCCATCTCGGTTTCTTGAAGCTGGGCAAAATATTGCATTTTCAACATCATATCAGACATCTTGAACAGCAGAACAGTCAATCAATTAAAAAAGGATATTGATACCATATTGATATCATACAAGTATATACATAAATTTGCATTAATATTGTTCATATCGTACTAGGCACGTAGTGTGGACGTGTTACGGACTTCACATACGTGTTGGAGTCGTTTTGTGGACGTGAGCAGTCGCGACATTCTTGACAAGTCTCGAATCAAAATGGCAATGACGTGGTGAGAACGTTGCAACAATGTATTAAGGTCGCCATTAAAACGGGGTAGAGACGGCAGAGACGTGGGAGAAGCGTATATGTGCGTTCGTGCCGTTCTTTCTGCGTTCATCTAACGCTGCCGTTACGTCTTGGCTGTTCGAGTTACGTCATTTGGACGTTCGTAACACGTTCTTATCGAGTTCTTTTCAGAGCGCTTTCGCATGACGTTTGTTTTAAACAGTTCAAAACGAACGCTATGCAGGGGAGTTCGCCTGCGTCCGTACCGCGCTGTTAACACGTATCAGTAAGTCTTAATGCCATGCTCGGTGATTGCACCACGTTTTGTTCATTTTTCGTGGTCGTAGTACGAACGCCATGCTAGAACGTGAATGTGTGACAGGGGATTAATTGATTAAAAATAAAACACAGATAAAATGATAAATTTGTTAAGGTAACAAAAATCGTAGAAACTACAAATTCCTTCATTGTAACATTACAATTGTTTGTTAGTCAATTAAAGTTTATAACTATTAAAGGAATGAATCTAATTTTTATTTGTTGGCTGGAGGTATACCAGGAAGAAAAATGGACAAAAAACTGCATCATTGCGTGTAGAGCATAATGCATAAGTTTTTCACCCTTCCTTCCGTGGATTACCTCTATCCAACGAAAAAACAAATTAGATTCATTCATTCATTATCATTTAGTTCCTTTCAAACATGTTTTATATTCTCAGAAATGGAAGATACTGCCATTAAATGCGGTCCTAATATTTGGGGAGGAAATAAAACATATTCCCCAAAAAATGACGTAAAGAACAATGGTACGTTATTGTGACCTCATACGGTTGCTAACTCCAATCGATGTTACTAACTGACAGTACACAAGCGTCGCCTAACGTAACGTCTGCATTATTTCTCAAAATCTCTAAATGGATGAGATATACCACTAATTTCTAAATCCATCAAAATGCATGTTACATATTAAATTAAATGATATTATATCTTAAAAACTATAGATCTATTCTGATGTTTATAGATATATGCCTAATAATATACCTTTTGAATATTCTGAGACATTCCCTGTGTTAAGCCGCCAATGGACTGTTGTAGAGAAGATGTGGCAATTTGTAATTTTTCATTCACACTGTCTAACTTGTCTGTTGTACTTTGCTCGTGATGTTTCCTATTCGAAAATTGTTTACATATCATATACAAATATGTGACTCATTTACCAAAAAGACAGAAGAGATATGACTTCACTATATACAATGAACTGTCCATGAATTGACACTCTGCTGACTATGATCATGATTTTGGATTTAGTTCTAACAATGTTCTTGGAGATATTAACATTACATAAGCATCAACTTAACTACAAAGAGACCATGCTTGATCAGAATCATCAAACTTTGATACGTTGGAGAAAGATACCATCTCATTTATGAGTACGACACTTAACAGGCCCCTGAAGGTCAAGCAACAATGCAACAATGACATTAAGAGAGATTAAGGTTTTGGACGTTTATGTAAGAAAAATATATAAACTTGTGTATATATACATATATAATTGGCATTGGTCCCTCATAGGATACTTAGAGTCAGACCACTCTGAAATTAAGTAAGAATCATCCTATCCAAAGTTATAAGATACATTAGCAAATGACTTACAAAGACTCAGCTAACATGATCAATAAAAAATAACTCTTCACATATGCTGCAGCATAATACATATACCATAACATAAAATTCTACAAAATGCCATACATCAATAAAGCAAGCACATGCAACCATACAAACACACTATACTGATGCACACAAGATTTCAAATGCATATCAAGAGGAAAATTTTAATATTTCATTGGTTTAACACCAAGTATTTAAACAGAGCTGTCTAATTATCTCAGTAAGCAATGCTTGTGACCTATATTGTATCTTACCTCTGACTAATCTCTGCAGACATAACCTTTTCAAAAGATTTCTTATTTTCCAAAGTCTGTTTTTCCACAATTGATATAGATTCATCCAATTTTTTTAGGGTGCCATTAAGCTTTACTCTGTCCATCTGATTATCACAAAATTATAATTATCATGATTACATTGTAAATAAAATAATTTCACATGCAATCTTAAATACCGGTAAGGGTATACAAGGAAATAAAGGACAATATTATGTATTTTTACTCATGCAAAGTGCAAATATTATTAAATTTCATGCCAGTAATATTCCAATCATTTGAAGACTCATTAATATAACAAGGTGAAATGCATACAACAGAATTGACAATACATAGTTATTTTAATATTCATATGCATTTCATGTTATTACTTATTTCTCCAAACCTGTGTAATTTCAAACTTATACCACTGGACATTCACATAATTAATACAACAGTAATGAGTTTCGATTCCCAGCACCTTCATTAGTTCTCTAACTTCTGAGATCCCCTCTTCACCAGCATGTTTGACTAAGGCTAACTTGCGGTCATTATCCTCCCTTGCACTTCTCTCATACTCTCTTCGTTGTTGCTGCTCTTGCTGTACAAGCTGGAAATTGAATAAATATTGGTAAGATCACTTTTCTATTTTTATGTTTATATTTAGATTTATATTTCACATTGTAATTAGATTTTTGTGATAATTCTGCAAAATCATATTTCCTAATTTAAACAACTTTTTAAAACATGATCCCTACTCTTTCTAGTTGTAGATATCTGTCTTGCATTTCCTCTCTCATTTTGATTTCTTTGCCCAGAAGGCGCTTATTGACATCTTCCACAGTGTCTGCTACTTTGGAATTCAAATTGATTCTGTCAGCCTGAGCACTGTGTTCTTTTTCTCTAAGAAGAAGATCCATTTTGTGCATATTTTCTTCTCTTTTTCTATTTACTTCTGATAATTGTTGTTGCAGTTCATGAATTCTGCAAAATACAAGAATCAAAATAGAAATCGTCATTCAACCTCTGATGTGTTTTGGGTTTTTTTCAAGTACTTTTATCATACGTTTCTATAAACTTTATATTTTATTATCAATCAGGAAAAACCACATAGTTTTATCAACAAATAGAAAATGACAGCACAATGAACACAAAAGCACCAAACATAAGTGAGGAAAAGAGAGAAGACTTGACACCTCTATAATAGAAGTCGATCATTTAAAAAAAATAATACATTTCGAAAAAATTATGTAGAATAAGGCTATAAGGTCAGAAAAAGTTCCTTCAATTATTCTTATATTTGCCATTTTACTTTGTGGTCATGGATTGCTCTAGACCTCTACGGTCACTGATTTCCGTTTCTTGTTTGGCTCTCAGGTCAACAAGCACCTCTCTGAGTTCAACAAGCCTGTAAATAAGGGAAATGATACACATGTATTAAACAACAGAAGTAGTTTCAGTTACAAAATTTCATCAGCACTGCTGATGGACAGAAATATCAGAAAATCTAGATAGCAAGTCACCAATGTATTGCTAACTGTTGATAGGTCAATATAAAGTACCTATATGTTTCAGATTTAGGAGTGATTCTTTAACCTTTAAGGAATGTTATGTTTTTTTGTAAATTAATACAATATGGCCTGGAAATTGTAACAACTAATTTTTTAAAACAACCTAGCATGTGATATTACTACAATAAAATCAAGAATATGCCATCACAGTTTTAAAACTATGGTGGTTTGTGAAATTGGAAAAAAAACAAATTATACATCCACATTTCACCCACCTTGTTTCCACTTGACCTCGGAGTTGTGTAGTTTGATGTTCAGACTGACTCTGTATAGTGGAGTTTTTTCTAAGTGTGTCCAACTGAAACAATAAGAATATTTTCACTATCGTAACAATGGGCTAAAGTAATACTCACCTTGTGATAATTTGAAATAGTAAATGTATGTGCACAAAACATGTAATTCATAAATCTTATTTCATTACTTGAGCAAATCACCATTAGAAAAATGTAAGATATCAGTAAATTAAAATCCATCAATATAAGAACAATATCTGACAACCATATATATTACTGATATATATTTATTAAAAGGATAGTAATACTTGAAATGATGATGCCGGATATTATAGTGATAGTAACTCAAAAATATCCAAATTTGTTATGCTAATTTCTTATCATTTAATTAGGTATTTTTAAATTCTTTCACTATTTTAGAGAAAGCGCTCAAAAAGTACATTAACTATATCGATAGATAATAAAAGCATATCTAAAGATTTTAAAGATATATACTAAATATGTAATTCAAACTAACTACGTCTGGAAAGACATAAGCAACTAATGTTTCTTTCAGTTTAAAAAGGTTGTAAATCAACGAAATCTTTGCATAAAAATTGATTTTTTAAAAGTTGATTTGTTTTAGGCCCGGATTATTAATGTCACACTTAAAAGACTGGACACCGATGATCACTGGTGTGGCCCTTGGTCCCATCAAAGCACGCTACCGACTGAGCTACGACAAACAAAATGCCAAACAAAATGTTAGTAAAGTCAGTTAAATAAGGAATAGTTTGATAATATATGCAATCCATCATTCAATTACTTACTAATGTCTATTAAGCAATTTTCAGTTCTCAATTGGTGTAAAAAAATGTTTCATAACAACAAAAAGCCTAAATTTTTACGTCGTCTAAGTTTGAATCAAAATTATTCGGCCTCCAACGAGTTTCCTATCGATTAAACTACGCTGCTTCATTGATTAATTAAAAAATTATAAGATAAGCATGAGTGTGTAATATGCATATTATACTAATAACTTAAAAGCAAGTATACAACTTTTGTAAATAATTAACAGTGCAATGGAATCTGTTTCAGGTGGAATAAATTAAATGACTAAATATAATTATATTTTGGTGAAAATAATGAGCAATGACATTACCAATGAAGACGTTATACCTTCTACAAATTAACAGAGTAAATCAAATTAGATATGTATATCTTTTAAAGTGCTTAACCATTTGAATTTTCGCATTCGTATTAAAACAAAACTTGTAATCTACCTTTCAAAAGACTTCCAAAGAAAAAACAAATGATAACAAGAGTTGTCAGAAGACAACAGAGCTCACCGGTGGCAATCGAATTTAAATAGCAAGTTTTTTTTTGTAAGTAGGTTAATCTTCAAGGTCAAAGTCAAAACGTAAAAAAATGACATGTAATGAAGGATCTGGTCACAAGGAATACACATATGAAACATTTAAGCCATATATTTGTTCATAAGTTATGACCAAGATTAAAATTTTTTTGGTTATCTTTTTTGTTTTGTTTTGTTTTTTTTTTAGTAGGCCAAACTTCAAGGTCAAGGTCACAACGTCAAAAATTTTGGTACCCAGTGAAAGGTTTTAGAACAAGGAATACACTTGTGAAATATTAAAGCCCAGTCTCTAATGGTTTTAAAGTTATTATCTAGGTTAAAGTTTATGTCTACGGACAACATCGATAGCAACGACGACGACGCCGCCGCTGGAGTATGACGATAGCTCTCCGGACATTCGTCCCAGCGAGCTAATAAAACTGAAAACTTAAAGATCTATGGAGAAAACGATACAATAATTATGAAATATTATCCAACGAAAGGTATGAAACCCATTGTAGAAACTGAAAGAACCCTATTGGATCAGTTACAGATTCAATTCCTAATGGAGAGTTGCCCAAAACCCATACCTAATACAGAGATGGGTAATGTATTTGTCCTCATTGCTTATTTGTATTTCATACACCAAAGGAGTGCTCATCAAGGCTGAACCATAAATAGAAGTATATCGTTAAACCATTTCATATACCTCTCCGTAAAGTGTACAACGATCGGAGCTGGCAAGAAATACCATTAACGTTAGGGATGTCGATATATTTAGTTAGAAAAAAAGATTAACTAGAAGACTGTGTCTGTCTCCACACGACTGTTCCCGACAGTGGCAAAATTCATAGCGCATAATACAGCATAAATTATATTACTTGACTTAACTTTTCATGTGTCGGTGCGACACAAATCCCCCCGCCTGCAGCTAAGCTAGTGAAATATAATTGCCAGAGAACTAACATTTTGAAGAACTGTTTTGAATGTTCAAGAGCAGTAACTCTGTCAAAAATTACCGGAACACATCCATATTCGATCCTGATCTGCATTTTTCATTGATACATCTATAAATCTAGTATCTAATCCATCAAACCCTCACCGAGAAAATGAGCGGAAACTGCCATTTTTAAGAAATTTTCTATGTTCAAGGGCAATAACTCTGTCAACAAGCTGTGTTTTGAAATACTAATGCCTCCGGCGGCAACAAAGTCCAGAAAGTTATTTTTAGCATGAAGGTCATTGTCAAGGTCAAAAGGTCATCGACTTTGGTGTCATTTGAAAGGCTTCTTTAGTTCAGTACGCATGTGAAATATGAAGTCTCTATCCCTCACGGTTCAAAAGTTACCGTATGGCCAAGGTTAAAGCTGAAAACAGACAGACAAACAGACAGGACAAAATCATAAAAAATGCTGGACCACAACCATAGTCGAACTTGACCTGCATTTTCCCTTGATACATCTGTATACCCAATGTCAATTTAATCCATCAAACCTTCAATGAGGAAATAAGCGGAAACTCAATGATGACGGAAGCACAACAGCAATAACAATAAATTATCTATTTTGGACGGAATTACGGACAGGGTAATACTATACACCCCCGGTCATTTCATGGCGGGGGCATAAAAATAGGTGTTTGTGATAAACTATGCCCAAGGGAGCAACACAATTCTTGATAAGGACTTTTAAAAGTAGGTCATAATGAAGGTTTTAATTTTTGGAATCGATGAAAAAGTGTTTTCACAAGGAAAACACATGTGAAATAATCACACCTATCTCCTATGTTTCAAAATGAAGATCAATATAAACAAAACAAAAGCAGGTAAAGGTTGACGGTCATGGTCACAATGTCTTAAACTATGGTGCAAATGGAAGGGTCATGCAACACACATGTGAAATATGAAAGCACTGGCTGGTATGGTTAAAAAGTTATGTGTAATGTTAAAGTTGTTCCCAGACAGACAGACAAACAGACAGGACAAAAACAGTATCTCCCGATCTATCCATCCTTGTGCATAAAAAGGCAAAGCCAGGAACCCTATTCAATATCTGTCACTCATAAACAGCAATGCACGTTGCTACAACAGAGAAGATTCGGAAGAATCGATTAAACCAAGTGGAGACCAAATGCAGACAATCATTACTCTTTCCTTGAGGGACAGACATGATGGATAGGACAAATAGTTCTTTGAAAGCTCTTTTAAAACCATTATAAGATTCTGTTTTATTTTCATGAACTTAGCCTCAGACAATAAACGTTCTATATATGTCCGTATTACGTATGAAAATTTAAAAAATGTGTGAACTGTAAAATCTTAACAACATCAAAGAATGCTTTTCTGAAATAGCTCTACCAATGCAATAATGACAAGCCTTCGAGCAAAAAGACATTTAGAATGAAAAAAATTTACATGATAATAATATTTCCAACAAAATAACAATTAGCACAATTAGCATGTAAATTTCATGAAGTTGACAATACCGACGTACAACATCTTTCATGTCCGTAAACCATTCCATTCATTTCATTGTTCATCGTTATAATAACTTATTTTTCACAAATTTCTTCACAATTTTATACACTTTACCTGAATATTTTACTTATATATACTTCTATGTGATTAAATTATTATAGAACATTTTCGCGTTGACTTCCGGAATGAGGTTTTGATTGGCAAAATCATCACCGTTCCCGCAAAATGAAACCAGAGACAATAAATCTTTATTACGACGTCAAACTTCTTCCGGGCAAATGTTACCATTTGCCAACCAAAGCGTCAGTCCCGCAGTAAGCGTGAAACGGTCGACAGACCTGCATGCATCTTTACAAAGAATCTTAGGTTTTTCCATGAGCTTTTACGTACGGATTCCTAATGACTTAAGGATTTTTAAGGATTTATTTTGTATGTCCGTGAAAGAAATTACGTATGATTCTTTGTTAAAATGCCTGCTGTTCATGGTACGTTAACCGCCGAACTGAAGTTTTGGTTCCAATATCATCAAACTACATTTAAGTACCTATATATCTTTAAAGAAATATAAGTAATTCTTAAAATGTGAGCTTGGTGGTATTATCTAATAAAATTTGTAATATGTGGTTTTCCAATTATAAGAATTTGTTGTCACAATGTAAACGATATGGGCGTTAGTACCACATAAACGTAGAACTGTTCAGAGACAATTAATTACTAAATGTATTCATTTACTGATAAGAGAAAATTAAATCATCCATGAAAGCCCCTCGGTCACAAAGTAAACAACACGTTTATAACTTAGAATCCATAATATAACTTGTTAATGTTAACACCATTTTTATTTTATGAGAGTTAATTATAAGAATCTGTAATTATTTCACGGATTCTCGGTAAATGGGCAAATCAGCATGCTTTGATAAAACACTTGCACCCTTTCAGATACCTTACTATTTATAGTATATGAAGACAATCATACTATTGTATTATACTATTGAAATTCACAAAATGCATTAAGAATGGCATTGGTGAAAATTTTATTTTATTCTATTTAAATAGCATACTTGTTCCCTGATATAGTGCATGAGAGTCCCATCACATATAGATAATTAATTCAATAAGAATTGATTTGTTTAACTGATATAGTTTCAAATGCAAAAAAAAGTTTAAAGATAATGTTTAGGTTTTAAGTAAATGTCAATAATTTAGTTCTTCAAAGTAAACATACGCATAGTTAATCAGTACAAAAGATTTACTAATGTCGATCTACCTTCAACAGAACCGTTCAAGGATCGATCTAGATAAATATCATCTATTTTCAGGACATTTAAATATAGTGACAAGTTAATGGATGAAATGCATGCAATATTACATAAAACGGGCTGTGAAAAAAAATATTCGACAAATGCACTCAAAATATATTTTACAGAAGCAAAATAACTAAAAACTCAGGGTAAAATTTCTACTACAATTTAAATGCATAATCTACGATCATTACCTCTTCACTCTAAATGCATTGACAAAACAGACAAGATATATGCATTATAGTGCCACGATCTTCATACTGGTACCATGCAAATATTAGCAAATGATGTGCTACAGATCTTGACATGCTTAAACTGTGTTTTAAATATAATTCGTTTTCCCATGCAATAAAAATCAGCAAATACAAATGAGTATATTTTTTCTCGCTATTTACCATCCTTCTCTATATATCAGTGTATCAATATTTCAAAGTACATCCTAAGCGATGACGGTTTTAATAGATCCCATATTCAAGATTCCAAAAGCTCTAGTTTCCTTCGAACGCATATAACACTACTTATTTGCGCTCAATAAGTTTTAGTTTTGAAACTAAAATTTGAAAAGGATCAATATATTCATTTTTCAAAAAAAAAGGGTGAATATGCCATTATTATGAAATGCTTAATTGAATATTCAATTTCTTTATATGAGACGATCGAGGAGGCAAAACTTTGAAAATTGATGACAACTACTTCCATTTTGGCCGAAACAATATTTATTGGGAAAATTAATGCCTCTGATTTTCTGGATCAATGAATGTTCACCGTGGTACACCGTTGTTAGTACCAGTCTCATAACATCAGTTGCTTTTGCTTTGTAATCTGCGTATCTGTACTTTCGAAATTATTGACTACATCATTAAAACATATATATTATTAATTCTTACCAATAAAGCTAGACAATGACATTTCGACCGTGGGAGTTTTATTTACTACATTTACATACCGGCACTGACACTGTGCACTACATTAAATCATTAATAATCGTTATTACAATTAAAGAGGTATGCTACTCAGCTTTAAGATTATATCAATTAATCAATATGAATTCTGAATTTAAAAAAAATACAAGTTTTGGAGCACTGATGATGGGTGACGTTAGCTAAGAGAAGAAGCTTACTCCTTCCGGGCATCTGAATTCATATCTGATGCTATGTGTGACATAGAAATATGTCTCCAGTTACTTCTTCATTCTACCTAATATTTATGCTGTCTTTGAATGACTGTGTAATACATTCACATATTTCCCCATAACTGATGTGTTTCTCTCAGCGAATCCCCCACCCGTGATTACATCACTAAGCTTTAAAAGAAACCTCCTGTTTTCATGTTGCAATATAAATGAAACATCACTGAATGCCACATACAACGCAAACGACTTCCAATGAGTCACCTTACGAGGATATTGCTTAGTCAGTATGAAAACTTTGAAAGGAACTTTGTATTGCATTATTCAGTGATAAGTGAACTATATCCTAAATTATTTTATCAATATTACTTTCTTTCAAGGGGGCCCTATACATATAATCATTATGAAATATCAATAGCATGTCGCCCTTAATTACACAGGAAGTGTTATCAGCATGTTATGATTGACGATAGTATGCAATAAGCTGGTTTATTGACTTGACCCTCTTAAAACTTAATCGATATACCTTACTTACAAAAATATATCAAATAAAATGTCAAAAAATAGACAATAAGGGAAGTGTTGCTTTCTTATGCTTTTCTTCGCAAGTTCACACACGGCTTTGAAATTAAATATACTTCAAACCCCACCATTGTTTGCAATATCGTTGTCGAGAATTATATGGATTAAATGCAGAATTTACACACTTTTATAAGACTCATGAACAAAACAGGAATACACTAACTTGATTTCTGCTTTCCTCTTCTAATCGCTTTGACCTTGTCTTAAGGTCGTTTGAGACGCTGGAGAAATCTGACGACTGCTGCTCAAGCCTTATTTTGAGTGTGCGTAATTCGTCAGCTAACTGAAGAGTTATTCTCTCCAGTTGTTCCTTAGAACTTAGCAGTGAATCCAATTCATTCCTCATTTCCAAAATCCTACAAAAAAATCACAGCCACATTAAACTGAACATAGAATTCTTTAAACATGTAAAAGTCACCAAAAAAAAAACCATACAAATCATGTCAATGCAATGAATAACTATCAAATCCATAATCACCATAACTTAAAATTCTCAACACCTAATTCATGATATCCATGTAGCGGTCATTTTAGTGTGCGTGGGATGTTATTATTGCTGAGCATTTCCCGCCATTCCTTAAACTCTGACAAAAATTTTATCTTTAGAATTCATTAAAATAAACAAGCAAATTAGATCTTTTACAAATCGCCATTCTGAATTGCAACTAATTAAGAATGTAATGAAGTCCACAAAAAAGTTTCACGCTAGCTGGTAAATAAGAACATTAGCAAAATATGGTAAATGAGGCTATAGAAATGAGCCTTATCTGATGACATGCCTCGTCGTTTATGAAACTTATCTATGATGGATAGTCCAGACAATGGGGTTAGGAAATAAAATGTTGACGTTCAGAAGAATAACTGGAAATATTGTAAAATAAGTGAACATATGCTCTTTCAGTGGTTTGGATTATAAGGGTGACACGTTAAGACTTTTCAAATACCACCATATTATATTATGGACTGACCTTCCTGACTGGACATCTTTCTTTGCAATTAATTCATTTTGACTACTTCTGACAGCTTGCTCAACCCCTTTTGTATGATTCACAAGTGATGATAAGGCAGTTTTCTCCTCTGACAGTTTATCCTCAGCTTCTTTTATACGTGCACTCAGCTGAGTTATCAGTTCATTGTTGATTTTCATTGCAGATTCGAGGTTATGTCTTGAACCTCTTTCTTCACGTATTAAGTCCTCATTTCTTCTGTTCGTTGCTTTCACTTCACCTTGAAGTCTTAGAACCTCCTCAAGTAAAGCACGATTTGATTTTTCTGCCACATTAAGTCTGACTTCCAGCTGTCTGACACGTTCGTCAGAGTCGATTTCACTTGGTGGACGGTAACCTTTTTGTCCAATCGGAACCAAAGCCCCCTCTCCTGTTCGTGGAGAATTAATATCTGGGAGGTAACCATATCTGCTAGGAAATTGTGTACTTACAGGCGGTCTACAATATATACACAAAGTATAAGAAATGCATGAATAATAAATTGTTAGGCACAATTATAATACTATATGCATATAAAACATTTATCTTTATACTCGTCTACGTATAATTAAACATCTTTCGCGTCTATCAATAATTAAAAACACTGCTCCCGTTGGTTTTTATGTCTGGCATTCATGACGGATGCCACTAGCCAAACAGGAGACGCTACCTCCTTCCACCTCTCACCTAGCATTTCTTGGAGTCGCCGAATGTCCGCCGTAGTACATTGTTAAGAGTGTCGCAAATTAAACTCGCAATGGCATTACATCAGACGATAGCATAACATCAGTAATTTATTACAAGCTCCTTATTCATTTTTATTGTATACTTTCTTTTCCCATTAATATTCACTTTCCTTGGTTATACACCTATCCACAATATATAGAACAAAAATATTGCGCCGTAGACCTGTCATTTAATATCTATCTCACACACTGCGTATTACCCCTACTCTAATACATTGAAAATCATTTTGCGTATAACAGATATTGACTACGAAGTCATGCTATTGCTGATATTATTATGTCATTTACAATATAAAGTTGGTATCATAAATTCCAGAATTAGACATTTTTCATTTTTGATAATTTATAAATCAAACAAATGTGTAATAAACTTCAAAACATATTCCATCAATATTGTCTGCAATATCTATAGCTCCTATATTGTATATATGTACTAGGCGTAATGTGCATAATATAATATAATATAATATAATATAATATAATATAATATAATATAATATAATATAATATAATATAATAAATACACAGTACGTTATAAAACTGTATGACTTGTTACCCTCATTTAACATTACAATCAATGGAAGTGGTGAAACATTAACAAATTACCGGAAACATTCATTTATGCGTTTTTACCTCTGACTATGGGATTACATTGTGAACTATCGTGTTCGGACAATTTTTCAATTTCGATTTGATGTAAACATCCAATACTGCCATAAAGCTTTGATCCGGATCCGTTATTGTCAATTGTATCAAGTACATCATTTTATATGCAACGTATTGCAAACAAATGTAGGGAGCAGAGTGTTGATGAAACAAAGTGTTAGATATGCGTTTATGGCATACCCAAGTATATTACTGACCTTTGGACAGTCACACAACATTAACCACAGCGTGCTAGTTCGAATGTCGCCGTCATTAATTTGAGTCTTGGTGTAAAATAAATTGTAATGTTGTTAACTAAATGACTCAGAATTCCACTTAGCACTTATTTTGTTTTTACTTGGTTTTCTCTTCTTGCTTAGCTCTTCGCTGCTGTTTAAGTGATAAGCTATGAAATTCGTATTGTCTCTACGAGTTTAACAATATATTGACTTTTGACTTTTACAGTGAAGGTACGAGCTCTTATAGTAGTACAAGCATCAAATGTTTCACTTTTTTAACTAAGGATCTTCATTTTAAGCTTATCTATAATTTGATACCATAGAAGCGTCCATGTCCACAGAAGCATCTCTAAACATGCCTAAATGATTAGCAGGACTCGAACACCGGCGAGATATATTATCAGTCTAATTCGCTTGTAACTCCCTTACCCTGAGTTTACCTTACAACTTTGTAAATAATTTATATTAAAATTTGTGAAACCTTGGACGGCATTTCTGAAAACTATGCCAAAGGTTACAGTCAAGGTCAAGGTTAATATTTTGTGTCAACAAAAAGATTTTGCCACCAGTTACACATACGTAATATATCGGACTTCTCTTTCTTAGCGTTACTGTTCACAAGTTATGACTAATGTTTAAAGAACTTTAGGGCTACAAACATACATACATACGGACAGAATCTCCTATTCCAGGGATAATATATATATATATAAATATAATGAACAGACAATTTAGTCAAATAGTATTTTCCAGTTCACATATTCAAAATTACATCATAAACATGATATAACTTTTAACTGTCACTATTTTTGCCTTTGAATAAGCCCCAAAATGCGAGATAAAACTATATGTACGGTATGTATACTTAAGTAATTCACTGTGAGGACTCCAACATAAAAGGTGAGAAGTCAGGTGATCAATAAGATATAAAATATTCATTAAATTGATCATGTTGTTTGCTCGGTAAATGTTTTGGGAATAATCGATTTCTCTGTTCCTCTATACTGATATCAATCAGTTTGCAAGGTATATATAGAAGGAAAAACTCCAGGTAAATTACTTGAAACACATCCATTGTACTTGAAAGAGACTAAGAAATAAGGCTTTAAAAGTTAAAGCCTTATTGCATAATCCTGTAACATATGAACTGTACAACAGACAATACTAACATCTCGATGACAGTTTCATTGAACATGGAAAAGTCAACAATAAATAATCCATTAACAAAAGGGGCAATTGTCAAAATAACAACAAAGTCTATTTTTAACCCTAGTCCAATGTGACAAACCTGGGAGTACTTTTATCCTCGTTTTCCTCCGAATCCATTGAAATCTACACACACAGCGATAATGGCTGCTGTCGTTTAGTTGCTGGACCATGGAATTACAGCCATGACTACGCATGACATGTCATATCAAATGAAAAGGTTCTACCAAAATCGATTTCTTTTAACAAGTGACTTTGGGTTGGCGACAAGTATTTTTCAAAGCAAACTGTCTCAACTTTCAATTATGTATTCCTCTTAATCGATTGATTATAACAGAATGATTAAATATTTATCCTTTTATTTAGTTTTTGTTGTTGAAAGTAAAAAGCAAATAAAAAGTCACGGACTTAATGTACTAGTCATAAATAAAAAATGTTGTTAAAATTATTGCAGAGTTGTTTAATGTCGTGACGTATTTTCGCGATCAACAAAACGTTTCTTTCCCCTAGAGATTTTCCTTTCCTCTTAATCGATTGATTATAACAGAATGATTAAATATTTATCCTTTTATTTAGTTTTTGTTGTTGAAAAGTAAAAAGCAAATAAAAAGTCACGGACTTAATGTACTAGTCATAAATAAAAAATGTTGTTAAAATTATTGCAGAGTTGTTTAATGTCGTGACGTATTTTCGCGATCAACAAAACGTTTCTTTCCCCTAGAGATTTTCCTTTCCTCTTAATCGATTGATTATAACAGAATGATTAAATATTTATCCTTTTATTTAGTTTTTGTTGTTGAAAAGTAAAAAGCAAATAAAAAGTCACGGACTTAATGTACTAGTCATAAATAAAAAATGTTGTTAAAATTATTGCAGAGTTGTTTAATGTCGTGACGTATTTTCGCGATCAACAAAACGTTTCTTTCCCCTAGAGATTTTCCTTTTACTACTTTAAAAGTCGTATATCTTGATAACATGTATTGCACATTTGCGTCTTATTTTACTCTTAAAAGCTACAAAATGGCATTCACGTAAATTTTATGAACTTCAATAACTTGTTTTACATCCAAAATTTAGCTTGTGTGTGCCATCAGCTTGTGGCAAGAAAAAATAACACGTACAATTTCAGTGCAATATTCGGGGTAACGAAACACGTAAAACCAATAATAGCAGCATTTGCACAAGACTGGTCTAAAAAAAAAGCCAGATTAAACAAGCTGTGTCTGTGAAACACTAATGCCCCCGGCGGCAACGAAGTCCAAAAAATATTTTTAGTGTGGTCATTGTCAAGGTCAAAAGGTCATCGACCTTGGTATCAATTGAAAGGGCTTCATTAGTTGAATACGCATGTGAAATATGAAGTTTCTATCCCTCAATGTTCAAAAGTTATGGCTAAGGTTAACATGACAACAAACAAACAGACCGACAGGACAAAAACAATATGCCCCCGATCTATCGATCCTAGGGCATAAAAAGTAACAACCATGCGTTTTTCTATTAACTTAAAAGCTTAGAGCTCCGCCTAGTAACCCAATGCTAACGAGCAATTAGTCGTATAAGTAGAACTACTAAAGGACACGTTCACATAAAACGAGAACTAACTATAACAGCTCTAGCGGAGATATGACGCTCTGTTGGTTAAAAGTGTAAGTTCGAATGCTTCCGACATTAATGCACAAAATGAATCTGTATATATAGTGGAACATGTTCATAAGAATACCATCTACGCTAAAACTACTATGGCAGGAGCCCATCATGGAGCGTTGGATCCTCGAAAAGATTCTTTATATACAACAAGTTTACAGTCAGTATTGCATGCAACACTTGTCCCCTGCCACAACCTGTACCTTCTAAGTCACTGATACCTTTTCAGCAACGCTAAACAGTTATGTGAACTTGGTAACCTTTTGCATGATTTAATAAGAAATAACTTTGAATTATGGGAAGTTTATATCAATTTCTAGTGAAACTGACACCATAAAATATAGCATTGTTTTATTCATATCTGGCATCAGTTTCTATAGTCATCACCTGGAAACGGAAACAGTGATGATCACTATTTTCAGTAGTAAGTCTACAACTGAACTATGCTGATGTCTATTTTAGTAACAGTGACCCTTAAAGTTGACCTTTTGATCCCAAAATTTAACTCACCCTAGACCTATACATAAGCTAGCATTGTACCGGGTATGAAGTTTAAAAGAAATCAATTATTCTTAACTCAAGTTATTATCTGGCAACCGAAATACAGTGATAAATGTCTTTTTTTTTTTTTTTTTTGGTAACAGTGATCCTTAGACTTTACCTTTTGACCCCAAAATCAATTTCACCCTACGCCTTTACATAAGTTAGTCTTACATGAGTTTAAAAGAAATCAATCATTCTTAACTCAAGTTATTATCTGGAAAATGAAATGCAGTGATAAATGTCTATTTTTAGTAACAGTAATTTTTATATAATTGACTTTTTGACCCCAAAATCAATCCCACCCTAAACATTTATAGGAGCTAGCTTTATATAAAGATTGAAAGAAATCAATCATTTCTAACTCGGAAACCGAAATACAATGATAAATGTCTATTTTTAGTAACAGTGACCCTTAGAGTCGACCTTTTGACCCCAAAATCAATCCTACATTAGATCTTTATATAGGCTAACATTGTATGAAGTTTGAAGCAAATTGGTCATTCCTCACTGAACTTATTGTCTGGAAACCATACGGACAGACAGACGGACAGACCTATGGACAGATGGACAGACAACGGCAAACACTATAGTCCCTTCCAGTTACATAAGCTAGCCTTATATGAAGTTTAAAAGAAATCAATCATTCTAAGCTCAAGTTATTATCTGGCAAATGAAATGCTGTGATAAATGTCTGTTTTAATAACAGTGATTTTCAAGACCATATTAGATCTTTATATATGCTAACATTGTGTGAAGTTTGAAGCAAATTGGTCATTCCTCACTGAAGTTAATGTCTGGAAACCATCCGGACAGAGAGACGGAAAACGACATACACTATAGTCCCCTCCAGTTTCACTGGCAGAGGACTAATAAAGATCTCTTTGTGTGAACGATTCAGACCGAGTGCACTGACTGCAAACGGTCTATACCAAAATGGCTGAACACAAAATTGTAGACAAATGCACTTATTACATTCAAGAATAAGCAACCGAATCGTCCATGGACCAGTAAATCATTACTAATCATTACCTTTGCGAAGAAACTGATACTGAACTGATTATGATCCGACATTACCTCAAAACCTCGGAGGACCCTCCGTTAACACGTCATACCCGCGGAAAACGCGCAAAGGTTCGGAATGACGACTTCAGACATCGATAAGAGAGTGCATTCATAGGAGTACATTCAGTGAAAGCCTCTCTTAAAGAATGCTAAATACGATAAATGAAAGAATCAATGTCATGTTCTCTGACTGCAGAATCAATCAGATTCATTATAATGTCATAGACTCGTGCATTTTAATATGAATGTACATAGTAAACGACAGTATAATGGCTGCAAGCTTAATTTGATTGGTTTGTTCGGCAGGTAACGCTTAATCCTTCACGCCACCCGATTCCTACTCTTGTTCTTCCAGTCGTTTATTACTAACCATTATTCAGTATTCTGTGTTGTCCTAAACGATTTTCTACAGTATAGTAATCATCCTTACAATTAACGAAGTATTCAAGAAAATCAACTGTAAAAAACGCGATATCAAGAGTTATTATTATTGTTACAGGTATTATTATCATTTTTTCCATTCTTGCTTCAGGTCACGCCAAGATTTATTTCATTTATATGGTAACGGCACCCGCCTGATGCATCACACAGAAATAAAGATCTATACAACGGACCCACCTTAAGCAGTGGAGATCTGTTTACGTGCCACGTCTACCGGGACACGGGGCCTTAGTTTTAAACTGCTTCATTTGAACAGCCGATTTTAACGATTCCTCGGTGGGACTCGAACCCAGGACATCTTGGTCATAAGCCTAGCACCTTACCTTTTGAGCTCGCCGACTCGTCTCGTTAAGAATTATGAAGTTACCAAAACACACATTGTTGAGGTTGATAAATATAACAACTGTTGAAAAGGAAATATCTTTGTATACAAATTTTACCCTTTTGAATCTAAATTTAACACAAAATACAAGGTATGTGTCAGTGATAAAATTAAAATTCTAGTAAATTAAATCTCTAAAACGCACTCATAAAACATATACTTCATTCAGACTAAGGGAAAGAAGAGTTGGGATGGTAAATCACCTTAAACATCTCAACTTAATACATCAACCGTATACATATTAGACATGGCGTTCAACACACGGCTATCACGTCACTGAATGATAAACTGGAACACCAAAAACCTGCTGGGTCACTGAGCAAAACAACAACAACATCAACAACCTGAAGAAACCAGAAAACCATAGTCGCTTTATCATATACATGTACATGTACATATTGACGCAAATTATGTCACACATTCTCCACCTTTATTCCTAACAAATTACATCGCAATTTTTGAAACTTCAAACGCTGCAAACATTTTCATAAACATACTATGGTCGATTTATCATATACTATAATTTCGAATTTGATAATTACTATGAAATATAATATACATGTCATCATACAAATAGTTTCATGATCAGAAAATAAAGTAAAACAGAACTTAATTCCGAATCAACTAATGTATTGAGTAATCTTGATAAGGCATAACTTCTATAATATTGCTGAGCTATTCGACAATCGACAAATTAGGTGTGTGAGGTCCATGTCCTCTCATGGAATGAACAACAGTGATTCCTTCCTTTACTTCGTGCAACTTTTACTGTAAATATATTGTAATTAAGTTTTAGAACATCACGAATTATGGAATCTCTTTATGTTTACCAGAATAGGGTCCCAAATCTTTTATTTCAATTGCTGTACCTAGCATAAAAACAAGGTATGATGTCCTCTACAAACTCCTTCACAAACAAAAGAAACGTCAATGCATATGTATATACACTGAGTTATAAATCAACGAATAATGACACAATGCATAGCCCTTACAAAAGTCGCTCCTTTAAAAGGACATCATGATGTAGATGATTTTACTTCTTGTAAATTCAAACGAAATGTAATTCTTGAAGATGTACCACAAACCTTGCATATCGTCCCAAGTCAAATCAAAGTATTTTACTGTTGAGAACAATCTGAGAACAAATGGTTAAAATACTATGATGAATTCTAAAGCCTATTCCACAGCAATGAAATGTATTTAGATTTGTTTCAGTGTGTAATGTCGCAAATCAAAGTGTGATAAGCAGGTAGATAGACAATATTATACTGCTGCTCTAGATGAATATGTCTTTTTCTAGAAAAGCACTCTAATTTCAAAGAAGTGACGTTAAATGCATAGCCCACTGTTGAAGCCGATATAAAGAAGACCTACCGTTTTTGCACATGCTGATAGTCCTCCATTGTAATCGGGTTTCTCTTTCGCCTAGAATTATCAGGACTGCTATAAAGTTTTCTCCAAAGACCGTTCTGCATGATTGTCATGTAATTACAATACCCACCCAAGAGTAACGGACCCGATCATTTCCTTCCTCAGTGATCATTAACTTCATCACATTTCGTTCGTTCCAAGAGAGATATATCTGATAAGCAAGTTAGCGTCCGTGGATAGTTAACATTACAATACATCGTAACCTAGCATCCCAAATCCTCTACAACACCACCTAACGCTATTCTAGTTCAACAACACACATCAGATATTACAAGTTTCATTGTTTCGGTACAACATATAAAATTTACAAATAAAATCCTTACGGTCTTCTTATGTCTGTGGAAAGGAAACTATGTATGGTCGATAATTCCACATTATGTACAATGCAAAAACAAAAATCAATTTAACATCATTCACTATTGAATTCTCAGATTTTTATTGTTTATCAAATCGGTTTTAGCGGAGAAGTGAGTGACCTTCATAGTCTTAGATATATTTTGTTTACCTCTTCTTTCGAAGAATCTATCGCGCTAACTATGGCAGCAATCTCTATGTTTGTGAATGACAAATAGTAACACACACACAAAGATAATCAATGCTACTTAATTTCACAATATGCAGTGGATTAATGTGCTTCACTCCATCAAGAGCCCGTTGATACAATGTCAATAAATATTTTTGGAATCAATCCATGATGTGTTTTTAATTGATTTTGGCCAACTGTGGTCAGATCATCAGCAACAAGTGTTTCCACTCGATTCTTTTCTAGAATTAAACTTCCTCGGAATTTACTCCAAAAACAAAAAAATGAAAAATAGATGAAGCACAGCGACAAAAAAATTGCTTTTGCTGTCACAGATCAATTATTGATTAATCCAATAAAAATACTGATACACGCTCTATAGTCTAGGCAGTAAAAGTTATCAGAGTGTACACAAGGTTAAGTGACACACTGAGCATCCACCAAAATAACGAAGAACTGACCACTAAATTACGGTGTTTATCTATTTAAGACAAAGACATCTTTTATCATGCAGCTTTTTTTTGGTACGTTACGCTCAACGTCCATTTGACGACAGTAGAGAATGCCACAAATCCTCCCCCCCCCCCATACACACACACTCTAAAGGCACAGACTATATTTAAGTAATATTTGTGAGACCAAGTCACGATGGCAATGGTATGGATTGCCACAATTTGAAGAACTGGTCTATATTTCAGAGTTATATCTATCAGACTATGCAATAGTGTTGTCATGTGATTATATGACAATGGTATTGGTTACCAAAAAGAGTAAAGTCCAAGAAACAACATGTGAAAATCCCTAGGCAATGAACAGTAATCTTCAGTATGTGGATACTAATCCTAAACAGGACTGATGATCCGTAGTCTGATCAGCATTTCCATATTTGATCTTGAAGATCTTGAATAAAAATTCTAAGGCCATGGTCATTATACACCTTTATAGAGGTAGGGACATTTCTGTCCTGTATAAAGTTTAAATAATGATAATTGCCGATAATGAAGATCAAAAAATGAATGTTTATTTCAAAAACTCCACACTGACTTTGATCTACTTGTAGAAAGTATCGACTTGGTCAGGAACAGGACACATCGCTTAATACGAGGAACATTTGTGCCAAGCATGAGCTTGTTCAAATACGCTATACAAAAATATCAAAAAGATCATACACGGACGGACATACAGACGTACATGTGTTGTACCACAATACATCCTTTACATCCCATCAAAGACAAAAACAATTGATGTTCGGTCTGCAATTCAGACAATGATATTATCGTCATTATATCTTGGGGTAAGTTGACGGTACGGGAAGTAGGACTTTATTAAAGTCATTCATAGCGTAATTTGTAATAAGGTTGTGAATTACATTTCCTTCGAGCATGCAGCGCCTAATAAACTAAGTAACGTACTTGCTACTTCAATATAAATGCAAACTGCTTAATTATCATTATTTTAAAAGTGTTGTAAACGAACGGGAATGCAATGCAAACAATAATTAATGCAATATATATACGATATTCCCGGGATGCTCATCACACTAATTTTACCGGGGATTATCGTGTCGTCCAGTTATATATATACATATATGACACCCTACAAGACACCCTATATTTCACTTATATTCGTTCCCCGTCTGGGACTCGAACCCACAACCTATGGTACCGATTCACCTAGCTGTCATGCATCCGACCCTCTAACCGACTGAGCTACCCGAGCTCCATTTTTGACATGACATGACATCTAGGTGATTCGGTACCATAGGTCGCGGGTTCGAGTCCCAGACGGGGAACGAATATAAGTGAAATATAGGGTGCCTTGTTAGCTGTAGTGTCTTTGTGCTTTATATATTTGTCTAATTCGTCTTTATTTTCTACAGGTATTTCTTCGGAGATTCAAGGTCCATAGTATTCTCAGGTGTTTCACTGATTCTATTTGTGCTTTTATATGTTTATTTCTCTTTCAGTGTTGTATTCTCTCAGAGGATCCGCCTGCGTTTACGTCGGGTAAATTCCTTCACTTTCCGCGGCCGTGTTGTCATGCATGCGATTAGCTAATGATTGGCTATTAAAGCTCCATTTTTGTGGAGCTCGGGTAGCTCAGTCGGTTAGAGGGTCGAATACATGACAGTTAGGTGTTTCGGTACCATAGGTCGTGGGTTCGAGTCCCAGACGGGGAAGGAATATAAGTAAAATATAGGGTGCCTTGTTAGCTGTAGTGTCTTTGTGCTTTATATGTTTGTCTAATTTGTCTTTATTTTCCATAGGTATTTCTTCGGAGATTCAAGGTCCATAGTACTCTCAGGTGTTTCACTGATTCTATATATATATATATATATATATATATATATATATATATATATATATATATATATATATATATATATATGTGTGTGTGTGTGTGTGTGTGTGTGTGTGTGTGTGTGTGTGTTGTTTGGGATTAGCGTGATTCTGTTTTGCGCGCTCTCTCTCTCATCACTTCTGCATAAATTCCAGAGGGTTATATTAATTCATTTTTAATACATGTATATGTATATATTTTTGGAGGTGATGGGATAGAATTATATCGTTGTTGTTTTTGATGATGATGATGATGATGATGATGATGATCACGACAATGACGACGACACAGATTACAACAACAACTACTACGACGATGCTGATGAGGAGGAGGAGGACGAGGAGGATTGGGATTTGATGATGCATTATATTTTTCAGAATGGGAGTATTTGAGAGAAATAATTACACTCGGATACAATTAATTCAATTATTTCAACTTAACATATATTAAGCTCAATTGATTACATGTATATTGTTAGGAATTTGTGAGCACTATAATATTGTATGTTTTAACAAAGACATATATACACGTGTATATATATATCTGGTTTTAACATTTTATGGCTATGCAGATATATAATTTCTGTATTGCGATAGCGGTAAATCTTAACTCATTTTCAAGTTGTAGCAGAGTACTGTGTTGAATAAAAATTAAAACTCAGATTCAAATTCGACTCGAAAATTGTCTAAATAACAATATAAAGAAGGATATATATAACATTTTCCAGAAGGTTCATCAAGGCATTGTTACCAGACGACCGATTTCCCGGGATGCTCATCACACTAATGTTCCCAGACGACTAATTGCAGGGATTATCGTGTCGTCTAGTTGAGTAACGACACCGTTATGTTCATTACTTTAGGAGAATAATGAATCATGAATCCTGAACACGGGGAGTTGACAAACATGGCCAGTAGATCACGTTAATATTCAATTAAAATGCAGATTTAGAGAGGAGAGATAGACAGGAAGTTCAGCTCCTCTCTTGAATGAAATATATTATTTTAATCATTTCAGTTCAAGATTCAATGGAGTGAATGTAGGTAGGTTAAAGGGCTGTATTAAAAAGCTCCCAGACGATTCAGGGTGTGGCTCTCGTAGAGTACAAGGCTGAAGAGGGACTTTTTTTTAAAATTTCAGACAGACAAGTAAAAAATCTTCTATTAGTGAGAATTTCTCATTTCAAGTTCTTATCTTTAAACTAAATAAGGTAGGAAACCACCACAAGGCTTTGCATAAGAGAGATACCCTTTAGTTCAGGTTCTAATATACCAACACAGAGGCAGTGTTGTACATTAAGATTAAGTCTGTAGGTTACAAAAACCTTTCCTTTCTTCCCCCATTCCCATCCTCTTTATTAATCTGCATACAATCCTGGTTTATTTGCAGACATATTACGTAAAGCATGCATCAAGGGAGATATACATGTATATACAAATTTGAGCACGAATTAGCTTGTAACAAACAACATTCATTATTTATAACAAACGAAAAGACTAATGTAAGGATATTGCTTTTATTAAGACAGTTCCATTTTCTTTATATTTATTAACTTACTTCAAATATTGAGAATCAACTACATTTCCTATGATTCAGTATTCATGGCCTCATTTTGGATATATTCTTCAGATATTATCTAACAATACGTCATTTATATGTTATATTTTAATGGTCAAAACAACCATATAAGGAATTTTACAATTACATGGAGTCATACTCATGTAATTCTGTAGAAGATAAAATTCTCAGTTACAGTTCTCAGTGTTCTGCAGTCTATTTATCTGAAGAAATTATCGATCATGTAATTCTTACATATCACAATTCTTTATCAGTGGCCGGTATAACAGCATCCTCATGATTTAAACTATCAAGTTTGTTCAAGAAAAGCTCTGGCATAATATTTTCAAAAGCAACTTACAATATCAAATGCTAAAATGTGTTCTTTTCTAGTACCCTGCATGAAATAATGTGTTCTTTTCTAGAACCCTGAATGAAAATGTCTTCATCCACATATCAGAGAACAATAAAAATTGTTTCAAGAAGCAATATGAAGTCCCCATACCAGTCCACAAAATGAGAGAATAATTTTTACTTACTATATTTATATGCATTTTCAAGATTTTCAACAAAAAAAAAGCACCAATTGACCAACTACATGTAACTCAAACTGATGACCTAGATCTAAACCAACACATACAGCACCATTAATTTTATTTCAACCTATTAAACTGTTACAATCTAAGTATACCTATAGCTTATCGATATAAGCTGTTTTCATAGCATTGTTTCTAAAGATGGTATGTCTTTTGTCATTTGGATTAAGCTGCTTAATATATAGCAGATATTATAGACGGTTCTTTTGCAGCTACTTTGCTAAAGCATATAAAATTCTACTTCTGCAGTAATTGGAATAGGTTTTAGTATTATAACAAGAAAGTGAATATCAATATTTAAATGTTGTGTACAATTGATTTGGGAGTTCCAAATCTTTGTCAGTACCAGATTTTATTCTAATGTTTTTCAAAAGATATTCTGAAGTACATAAATGTTTAAAAAAAAATAAAATATATCAAGAAATAAGTAATTTTAAGTTTTTACTTTTCCAGACATAAACAAATATATGAAAATTTCTGTACCATTTATGAATGCACATACATTTTTATCTTAAAATTTATCAGCAGGGTCATGATTTCTGTCAGAGTAAGTTGGAAAAGAAAATAATCCATCTAAAGAAAAATCAATTTGTAAGATACTGCATCCACAATTTTTTTGCTATATATCTATCTAGATCCATATAGATTCTCTTCATAAATTCCATATGATAAATGGAATGTATAATTAGAAGCAAATTCATAAAATACAGTGCTGTCTGTGTGACTTCAGAATATTAAATTCTATTGTCATCACTTTTGTGGAAGGGTGGCATATAATGGCACAAATGATCAACGAAAGATAACTCTTTCATTTTCACTAATACTTCAGAGCATACAAATGTTCAAATCAATGTGTTAACTGCTTTATATTCCAATATATTGCATATACAAAGAGAGAGAGAGAGAGTTTGTGTGTGTGTGTGTGTGTGTGTGTGTGTGTGTTTGTGTGTGTGTGTGTGTGACATGTAATGTATAATAAGCTTTCAGGTAATTATAATCCGCACCTTATGTAAATTCTGTACTGTACATATGCAAGCTTACTTGAAAAATCTAACACAGCTGAGATTCATACATTTTACGAGTAACATATTGAGGAATGATGGTAAGCATTTTGAAATAATATCTAATTTTGTATAACCATGCTCCTACTTGTTATTGTAGACCAGTCATATGGTGGTTTTTAAGATCCAAAAAAAAAGTAACAGTGCAAAGTTTCATCATATTTTTTTAGGTCATGGTACCTTTCAAAGCATTTCTATATTGATCGCATGGAGTAAATCATCGATTCCTTTACTGAAAATGTTTATTTTAAAAGTAATTAACCTACCTTTCGTACACTTGCTCCGCCATATTGTTTATGTGTATCGAAGGAACTTCGCTTTCTATCGACGTTTCCGATTGGTTAATTTATACCAAGTTGAAAGGTCATATAAGCGGAAGCACATGTTCCAATATGACTGACGAAAACAAGTCTATAGACGAAGAACTTGTAGACGATGATGAAGACATGGACGACGACGAAGATGAATTATTGGAAGATGAAATGGAAGATGAATCAAATGAGAAAAAAGTATATCTTCCAACTGACCCACTAGAAGAAGATGAAGAACTTGTGTGTGATGAATCTGCATACGTAATGTATCATCAGGCTCAAACAGGTATGTGCAAATGTTTCTGTTGCATTTGTTACAATTGAGTGGATTAAGACTATAAGATTAAAATATTATTATTTTGTTTTTCTTTGTATCAGTCTAAAGACAAAGATTCGGAGCCAGATATAAATGCCAAAATGGGAAGAAAAAAACAAACTTAGTCATTTCGTTCATAATAATTTCGTCTTTCTTCCTCTTCTTCCATTAAAGTTTAACAGGTTGGGGGCAACCTCTCATTTGAGAGATAATTACTCAAATGAGTAACGATCACAGTTTTCAGTAATCAATTTCAAGGAATGAACAGAAGTAAGCAAGTACTAAAAAATGAAATTTTGGAATTATGATTTGAAATTCAAAAGGGCACATATATGTATTTACAACATACTGAATATAGTTTACAATACAAATTGACATTTTTAACGTACTGTTTTGGAGTTTATAGCTGCACAAATGTTGCAGCTATAACCTCCAAAATGGTTAGTTGAAAAGGTCAACTTCTTTCGTATTTTATGTTCAGTATATTATAAAGATGTGCCCTTTTAACAGGTTGGGGGCAACCTCTCATTTCAGAGATAATCACTCAAATGAGTAACTATCACTGTTTTCAGTAAACAATTTCAAGGAATGAACAGAAGTAAACAAGTACTAAAAAATTAAAGTTTCAAAATTTTGACTTAAACTTAAAAGGGCACATCTTTTTAATATACTGAACATAAAATACAAAAGAAGTTGACCTTTTCAACTTACCATTTTTGAGTTTATAGCTGCAACATTTGTGCAGCTATAAACTCCAAAACTGCAAGTTAAAAATGCCAACTTGTTTTGTAAACTATATTCAGTATGTTGTAAACATGTGCCCATTTGAATTTCAAATCATAATTCCAAAATTTCATTTTTCAGTACTTGTTTACTTCTGTTCATTCTTGAAATTGATTACTGAAAACAGTGATAGTTACTCGTTTGAGTGATTATCTCTCAAATGAGAGGTTGCCCCCAACCTGTTTAAGTTTAAGTTAAAATTTTGAGACTTTAACTTTTCAGTACTTGTTTACTTCTGTTCATTCCTTGAAATTGATTACTGAAAACAGTGATAGTTACTCATTTGAGTTTTCTCCCTCAAATGAGAGATTGCCCCCAACCTGTTTAAGACCGCATATACGGCATTATCTCACTGATTTAAAATGTGTACACGAAGGGGAGCCCACGTTAGTATTCATAATTAAAAAGCTGTTCAAAAATATGTGCTGTAGGTGTTATGGCACTGTGAATGCTTTATATTACTTGGATACTGGTCTTGAAGATCCTGATCAAATGCTGATGGTGGAAGGAGAGATGCACTCTTTGTACCGGTAGTGGTTCAGCTGTATGGTATCTTGTACTGATGTTCATGTCCTCTTGCAGCTGCTCCTATCTGAGTGAAATTAGGAGGTATTTGAATGGTAAATAAGCAGTGGACAATGCAGTACGTCATAGTGGCCTTGGCTCTAATTCTTCATTGGAGCAGACCTTCCCATTTGATTTAGTCCTTCATGGCTGTGACACTACATGTACTGGTGGGATTGTAGTTGTTGGTTGTGAATCTTGCTGCATGTCATTGTACTGCATCTATCTTATCAATGTTATTTGTATGAAGGTTCCAAGCTGTGGATACATATTCTTCCTAGGGTCTGCATGATGAAGGTTTGTTAGCATCTGTCCTTGAGGTTTATTAGACATGAAGACAGGTTCTCCGTAAAATGCTGTGGTGTTGTTTGCCTTCTTACATATGGTGTCAATGGTTCTGGGACAAGTTGTTCATCAGTTATCCCTATACAGTGTATACATGTATGTAGTACATCAATAATATATATGATCTCATCATAACATATAGTACAGTCACAAATGTAAGAAACAGAATTCAGAACACTCAAAATTGAAAAGGCAAAGTTCACCTACACTTAAGTGTATTGTAAGACCAACATTTTGGTATGCATATATGGTATCAAAAAATGTCTGTTCTTTTATCATCTGATCAGCGTTGTCTGATAGTTCATAGAATTGATAGCCTAAAGATCCTTTAGTCTGAAACATCATATTCTGAGAGATCAAAGGTTATATAGTCTTAATGAGTCTTAAAGCCCTCAAGTCCATATACATAATTAGATAGGGTGATACTGAATGTCAAGAGAGAGACAGGGAGAAAGTTGAAAGAAAGGCAACCATTTTGAGACAGTAAAAACCAAAGGTCCCATATCACAGTAGGTGTAGCATGTAAAAAAGATCCCTCACTGCTTCGGATGGGTCCGTTGCAAAGGTAGAAATTTCTGTGCATCGCATCAGACATTTGCCATCACCATATACGTGAAATAACTTTGGAGTGACGTAGAATATTAATCAATCAATCTATGATAAACTACCTTGTAGGTCACGCATGGTGGGAATGTTAATTTCATTCCTAGGAATTTGTAACCGATCCACTGATTGGCTGAAAATCAGAGTTCACTAGAACATGACCCCTTACAGGGTTTTGCCACATCTTTATCCGCAATGGGACAAATAGAGAGGCAGAATAAAGATATAATTTTAATCAGATCGGCCTTACATCTTCAATCACTATTGATGATGAAAGATTATACACTTTACCATTTGATTACAGGTGCCCCTTGCTTGAGTTTTGACATTTTGAAGGATTCATTTGGTGAGAAAAGAGAGGATTTTCCATTAACATGTTATACTGTGTCTGGATCACAGGCAGAAAAAGGCCACACTAATCATGTTATAGTAATGAAAATGAGCAATCTCCATAAAACTATGAAAGAAAAGAAAGATGATGAAAGTGATGATTCTGAGGATGACGAAGAAGAGGAGGAAGAGGATAAGAAACCAGAAATGGAAACTGCTTTGATCAAACACACAGGCTGTGTCAATAGAATAAGAGTATGTGATTGCTTGTACAAAATGTATCTTTTTTAAAAATGATCATGCTCTTACAAATGGCTTTGCCTGCATATATATATATATATATATATATATATATATATATATATATATATATATATATATATATATATATATATATACTTGATACCCTTAAATATAGTATTGAGAAAGAAAATTGTTTCTCCATCAAAATTTTGCAGAAAGTGAACTTTCCTAAAAGATCATGATTACATCGAAATATATTTTAATTCCATTCATATATGTATGTATGTATGGATATGTATATATTCGTATATAAAAATATTGATGTTAACCGTAGATAGTATAATTACTGAATAAGAAAAACTGCTACACAATGTGTAAATATGTAATGCAATTTGAAAGATATATGTTTAGAACTGAGTAAGAGAAGAATAATAACACACTTTCTACCACTTATTATGATTCTGATTTATTCTTAAAACAATATTTAATCATAGTGAACAGTACAAATTTATTGCTTTTTATTTTTTAAAGCATGTACATGAATATTGTAGGCAACAGAAATAGCTGGTAAACACATTGCAGCAACATGGTCTGAGAATGGTAAAGTTTACATATGGGACTTAACTCGTCCCTTAAATGCAGTAAATGATTCAAGTATTATGTCTCTTTACACACGCAATGAGGAGTCTCCTCCTGCAGTTTATACATTTGGTGGTCATCAGGTGGAAGGATATGCTCTGGACTGGTCAACTACAGTAAATGGTAAGAAAACCACTCTTAAGTTAGGATTAAAATTAGTTACCTCCCTTGAAAAAGCTGAACCCCCCCCCCCCCCCCTAAAATACTAAGAATTTTCTTTTGCACAATTTTATTACGCCTGTCTTAAGATGGGGCGTATTATATTATGGCGCTGTCCGTCTGGTGTCCAGTATAAGCTTGTCTGGGCTATTACTTCTTTCCCTGTGCATGGATTTCAATTATATTTCAGTGCATGGATTTCAATAGTATTTCACAGAATTGTTACTTAGAACCCAAGGGTGTGTCATAACCTTGACCCAAGGTCATAGGTCAAAGGTCAGGGTCACAACGTGCAAAGTGAGTAAAACTTTGTCCAGGTCATAACTTCTTCCCCTGTGCATGGATTTCAATAATATTTCAGAGAATTGTTACTTAGGAACCAAGGGTGTGTCATGACCTTGACCCAAGGTCATAGGTTAAAGGTCAAGGTCACAACATGCAAAGTGAGTAAAACCTTGTCCAGGCTATTATTTTTCCCCCTGTGCATGGATTTCAATAATATTTCACAGAATTGTCCCTTAGGACCCAAGGGTGTGTCATGGCCTTGACCCAAGGTCATAGATCAAAGGTCAAGGTCACAACGTGAAGTGAATAAAACCTTCTACCCCTGTGCATGGATTTCAATAATATTTCACATAATTGTTACACTTGACCCAAGGTCAAGGTCAAGGTCACAACATGCAAAGTGAGTAGAACCTTGTCCGGGCCATAACTTCTTCCCCTGTGCATGGATTCAATAATATTTTACAGATTTGACTTTTCCATTTACACTCAAAAAATTGTTAAATCGGATGACGTCACAATATTTTACACCTCGGTCATACCTTGGACAAACATTGAAAATATATTGTGACAAATTTTCTGCGAAACGGAAGAGTCAATTGTTAATTAGGACCCAAGGGTGTGTTATGACCTTGACCAAAGGTCAAGGTCACAACATGCAAAGTGAATAAAACCTTGTTCGGGTCATTACTTCTTCACCTGTGCATGGATTTCAATGATATTTCATAAAATTGTTACTTAGGACCCAAGGTTGTGTCATGACCTTGACTCTAGGTCAGAGGTCAAGGTCATAATGGGATAAACCTTGTCCGGACCATAACTTCTTTATCTGTTGATGGATTTCAACAATATTTCACAAAATTGATACTTAGGATCCAAGGGTGTGTCATGACCTTGAACGAAGGTCAAAGGTCAAATTCAAGTTGCACCCAATGTGTTTAACCAATATTTACTATACCCAATGTGTTCAATCATTATTAACTTTATGTTTGTGGTGCCAAGCAAAATTGTAATTTTACAAGCTCATTCCAAGTTTGCTTTCTATAAGTGATGTATCTACATCATTTGATTTGAAACTTTCCTAACTTTTTACCTCACCTGAGCCAAAGGCTTAAAGTTTGTCTGTCATCCGTCCATCTGTCCTTTCTCACCCTTTACAGACCACCAAAGATTCATGCACAAGAGTTATGTTCCTATTAATCGAACATTTGTAGTAATCATCTTAAGAAAAGAGAATGCATTGTTATGGGATAATTCAATATTGATTGGTCTTCAATAACAGACTGAAAACTTCTTGAAAAATGCATGGTCAGGACTCTTGGATTCACCCAAAACATTAACACTCCAACAACAGACTATCAATCAACCCTTGATCTTGTATTCCATAACTGCAAACAGTCTGTTCTGTGTGGAACCAGAGAGGTCTATTATTCAGACCATAAGATGATTTATGCAGCATGGTAGGTAAATAAGCCGGCGTGGCCTAGTGGTATCGCGTCGGACTCCTGATCGGGAGGCTGGGTTTCGAGTCCCGCTCTGGTCATGCCGGTGTATTGTCTTTCGGATGAGACAGTAAAAACCCGAGGCCCCGTGTCGTGGTATGCATGGCACGTTAAAGATCCCTCACTGTTTCGGGTGGGTCCGTTGCAAAGGTCAAAATTTGTATGCCCCGCATCAGGCAGATGCCGTCACCATATACGTGAAATATTCGTGGTGTGACGTAAAACAATAATCAATCAATCAATCAATCAATCAGTGGTAGGTAAACAGTGAGTATTGGACATAACACAAATGATATTTATCATTTATATATTCATTAATGATCGAGCGATATAGGCTGTATATCTCTATTTTCCTAGTATCCGTATCACCCAATTAAATCAACTGTACAAAGCATGAATACTGTAAAGTTGATTGAGGACCTTATACTTTTAGTTAATGTAAAGGTATGGCAAATTATGTACAGCTGTTTCAGAGTACTTTAGTAAAAGACGGAAATCAGACAGCATTCAGAGGCATGTTGATTCATCAGTTTGTTGTTACAGAGTTTTGGTACTTAGAATTGTTTCAATAGTTTGATAATAGAAACATCTATGGCAGACAACAAATTTTATTGGATTTAGATAAAACTTTAAATTTTGTTGATTTATCAGTTTGTTGTTACAGAGTTATGGTACTTAGAATATTTTTAATAGTTTGTCCATAGCAATATCTATATCAGACAATAAATTTTGTTGGATTTAGATAAAACGTGTACAGAATATTCACATGCATCAGAGAAATGCCCAAGATTTACTTGTTCTCAACAGAACACTTGTTTATTTTACTACGGTCAAACTTACTACGGGCGTATTATGCTGCGTTGGCGTTGCTCTTGTTAATTTTGGCATAGCATTAGGTGTCCTACTTGACCTTGGTAGTAAAATAAGTATCATTGCCTAGAGAACAATTCAGTTTCATCTTTTTATATTTTATGGTATGAAATATATATGAATTCAGGGAAACTGGCAACTGGAGACTGTAATAAGAATATCCATATATGGCAGCCACAAGAAGGTGGTGCATGGCATGTAGACCAAAGACCTTACAGTGGCCACACATCATCAGTGGAGGATATTCAATGGTCACCAAATGAGGCAAATGTAAGATTAAAAGTAAAACTTTTGTCAAGTGCTTTTCATTTGAATATGATATGACGAAATTGTTATATCTGTGATTTAAAAGTTTCTTTTTCTTCATCCTGAGGAGGTGAAGTATAAAGTAAGTGATGATGCCATTGTAGTGGTGTAGATGAAAAATATACCATTGAACATGAAATTTTCACTGTGGGTTTTCGTTTGCTATTTATGTGGTCTAGTAAAAATCAGTTAATCAAATGCTAGGTTTGTGTAAGTTAAATTTTAAACATAAATGTTCTTAATCTGATCTATAAATTTGGCTTCAAAACTCATTTTAAGGAGTTATTCATTGCCAGGAAACTTTGTCCAGTGGCAGAGAGTAAATTAAATAATCACCTTCAATGTCCATAAATTCTCTCACAGTTTACCATATATCAGTTTCTATAAATCAGTCGAGTTAGCAAGTTATGATACCTTCGTTTAATTATAATGAAAAAAGTATAACATAAGACAAGTGATGGACAATGCTTATTCATCAATGATTATTTGACATATATTCTATAATAGACACCCACCCTCTAATTATTGAACCTACCCTTCCCCCTTTATTTGAAGAAAATGAAATGATACTCACCATACATTGAATTGCCAAGTTCTATAAAACTCCTCCATTATTTCATGTAATTTTGATCATTTCAGAAATATCCAACATGAAAATTTTATATTCATATCATTTCAGAATTTTTTGTACGGGCCATAACATCTTCCTGTTGCAATGGAGGGAGATTATATATTTTGCACAATCGTTGTCAATGACCCAAAGGTGTGCCATGACCTTGAACCAAGGTCATACCTTCAAGGTCAAGGTAACAGTGCACAAAATAAAGAGTTCCTATTTGGGCCATAGCTTCTTCATTCTAAGTTGGAGAAAGATTATATTTCACACAGTTTTTGTCAATGACCCAAGAGTGGGTCATGACATTGAACCAAGGTCATGACCTTAAACTGAGGTCATATCTTCAAGGTCAAAATCAAAGTGCACAAAAAAACAGAAATCTTCTTCGGGCCAAAGCTTCTTTGTACATTGGAAGTAGATTATATAATTTCACACAATAGACTATTTCCGAGTTATTTCCAAACTACAGACATTGCATACTTTGGTAATATTATGACAAAATAATCTTATCTTTGGATACATAACGTCAATATATCTACCAAGTATGACGTCACAATCAGTTGTCCGTAGTCTGGTATGTTAAATCTAAGTTTTTTAATGGTCCTTTCTGGTTACTTGAAAATATGCTATTGTTGACCATTACCCAAAAGTGTGTCATGACCTTGAACCAAGGTAATATCTACAAGGTCAAGGTCATAGTACACATACCAGAATTCTTGTTTTCATTGATTATACCTCGAAATGTACATGTTGGACATCCGTTACACTTGTACCAGTGATGTATCTTGGGATGAATTATTGCATGTTTCAACTTTGTTGTCACGGTGGGTATTTGTCCCGTTAGGACAGATCTAATTTTATAGGTTAACTTATGCTATCTTTAATAAAAAAAAAACACTTTTAGTGATTAGTTCATCCTAACTCATTAAACATACATATTAACAGATGGATACTTTCTTTCAGGTGTTTATATCTTGTTCTGTGGATAGATCAATCAGAATTTGGGATTGCCGAGCTCCACCAAACAAAGCTTGTATGTTAACTACAGAAGAAGCACATGAGCGAGACATCAATGTCATACATTGGAACAAAACAGAACCTTTCATTGCATCTGGAGGTGATGATGGTTTGGTAAAAATATGGGACCTCAGACAATTCCAGGTACTATTCATGAATTTTAAACACTTTCGTTTGACAAAGTCTCAAGTCCTAGATCATAAACTTAAGAAATTACAAGAAAAACAAAAACAGAGTGGTAAGAAATAAAAGTATGAGAATATTCCAAAAAGCTTCAATATTTTCTTGGTTGCATTATATCGTTTTTTGATTAATCAGTGATAGGACTAAACCTCCATAAAATACAAATTTAAAAACCAAATTTTAAAAACCAAAACAACTTGGACAAATACAGGACTGTAAATTTTTCAGCAATATCAATTTTGGGATAAAACCCTGATGATTTACCATGCAAACAAAGCATATTTACACTACTTCAATACACTTAAATATACTCCTCCAAGTTGGAGCTTCAAGTAAAAAGGCTGTACTTGTGCAGTCAACTCTTTGTAATTCAATTTTTATTAGGGCTGTGTTGAAAGGCACAGTTCGAGTTACACTGAATTTGAAATTAGAGATGTACATTAATATATTGAATTAAAAGTAGGACTCTAAAACTAGTAGGGGATAACAGGTGTTATCAGTGCTAGAGTAAGGGAGAGTCAACTGTATATACATATTTGCAAAGTGAGCTTCTTTACAGTCAGATCAGGAAGGTGTGCTAAAGTAAATGCTGAATGTCAGTGTTATTTTTGGGAACCCCAGTTTCCCTCCACCACTCATTACTGACTGCCGCCTTGCCAGTGAAATAATATACCGATCCACTTTTCAGTATAGAAAGCGATGTTTAGTGGACTTTTGATTGTTATGCTTATGACTTCATAATCAAATGTCCAACTTGTTCAACCTTATGTGACATCATTACAGTTGTATTTGGCACTAAAGTGCTTGACATTTGAGGACATTGGATCGGTGTATTGTAATGTGGCATTATAAAACTACAAACATACAAATTGATCATGTTACTTTATTAGTATGTCGATAGGAGATACTCATATCCTCATGAGCTTTTGTTTTTTCATTTATTTTTATTTTCAGACTGGAAAATCTGCAGCAGCATTTAAACATCATACAGCTCCTATCACCTCTATTGAATGGAGCTCCAATGACAGTTCTGTGTTTGCTGCCTCAGGCTCGGACAACCAGATATCCATATGGGACCTGGCAGTAGAAAAAGATCAAGAGTCATCAGATGCACCAGAGGGGGAACCTGATGTTCCTCCCCAACTTCTGTTTATTCATCAAGGACAAACTGACATTAAGGAATTACATTGGCATCCCCAGTTACCAGGGGTTATTATCAGTACAGCTCTCAGTGGTTTTAATATCTTCAGAACTATTAGTGTTTAATGTTATTGTTGTATGTGTATTGTTTAAGTGATATTATTGTAGGGAATGAAATAAAAATATTTTAAACTTGTTTGAATCATTTAATCAAATATTAGTATTAATCAGGTATTATTTAAAAGGCAGAATATTGAATTTCTCTAAAATTTTGGGAATTATGCAAGGTTTCATTGTCATGACTACATCTGATGTATGATGTATTTCTTTGAGGTCATAAATTAAGAATTTGAAAATACTAGTAATGTAAGCTTTTTTGCAAAGTGGAAGGTTGGATTACATCAATTGATTATTTCATTTGGATGTATCACATTTAGATTTCAGTGAGGTTTCCCTTGGATGCAATACTATAGTTGCATGGATTTTAGCTCGTTGGGACAAATGTCTGAAGAGCTATTGTCATATCCTGGTGTCGTCATCTGTAGACAAAAACTTTAACCTGCATCGTAACTTTAAAACCATTGGAGACCAGGCTTTATTATCTCACTTGTGTATACCATGTGCCAAGACCTTTCATTTGGTGCCAAATTTTTAAAAAACTTTAACCTTGGTCATAATTTATGAATAGTAAGAGATAGGTCTTAAATATTTGATATGTGCATTCCTTGACACAAGTCCTTTCATTACATATCAAAATTGACCTTGAAGTTTGACCTACTTGGACATTAACTTTAACCTGGACCATAATTTTAGAACCATTAGAGACAGTGCTTTAAAATTCTTAAGTATTTCTTGTGCCAAGGCAAAGACAAAGACCTACCCATCATTTGCAATATGACCTTGACCTCAAGTAACAGTGCATATGATGGGCAACGTTGAGTTCCTAACAAATTTGTCTGTAGCTGAATTTTAGTGAGTATGGTGATCAAGATAAAGAAGGTATTGCATCTTTCTTCCAGTCTGATGGAATTATCTACAAACAGACGGACACATAAAAGGTTGGAAAAACAGACCGATAAACAACCCAAATGCTAGTAGCAAAAAATGTAGCAATTGTAAACTGTCTAAATGCTATATTTTTTTACAAACAAGTAAAAGATCGGCTGCTTTGCAATCCAGTCAACCAACACATGGTAGTTTTTCAGTGAGTTAGTATTCATAGGTTACTTTAATTATAACCCACAATATAAAATTTAGTGTTCTATAAGAATTCATACATAAAAATCTGATTAAAGTTTGACTTGTAATATTTCCTCTACAATAAACTCTTTACCACAGTCTACCAACCTCTAATAAGGGTTCATTTTTCATAAAGTCTGTCGAAGTCGACCTATTTTAGCATATTCTTTATCAATTCCTTGAGAGGTCTATCTACAAAATATCCCACATTGAATGATGGACACACTGTGGTACATAAATGTCTGTCCGTTGTCCACATTGCACCATATCACGAGAATGCTTGTAAATAACTTCAGACTTCACACAGTTGTTTGTTGTGATAGCCTCCTGACCAAAACCGGTATTTTTGAATTTCGATATTTCTTTCTGGAATAAAGGGACTTTATTTGTAAAATTTTGGCAATTTGTTTTACATACTGTACTGTATTTTAGAAGCGTTCCCTTTGAATTACTTCAAGCTTCACATACCTAGTTAATGTTGTAATAACCTGAGGAACTATATACTTTTTGATTAAATTTTGATATTTCATTCTGGAGTTATGGGACTTATTCACTGAATTTTTATGTATCATATTGTAAGTGCAAAACATCTGAACTGATTTTAACCTACAAAATTCCTACTTCAAGGGATACATTATACAAATTAATAATCAAAGATAAGATCACAAATTTGCTCTTATCTACAGGCTTGGTACAGCATGTACTTGTGGTGAAGCTGTTTACCCAAACTTTTATCACCTAAGAACGACATGTGTTGGTTTTCTACAATTTTTATTTCATAACATTCCTGACGATATCTTCACCTTTTGACAGGTACAAAACATTTAAAGACATAAATCTAAGATATGCACGATTCTGACCTTCATTCGTCATACATGCCAAAATATCACAGATGGGAAAAGAAATGGAATTATTTTCACCATTTGATTGATAAAGCATTAGTCGCTTTCTCTACAGCATGGTATTGTGTGTGTAAAAGATGTTTTGATTTCTCCGACCCAATGCCTCCTAACCAATCCTGGTATATTTCTAATACTCCTTTATACTGATCTGGGGTCACATTAGGTATAGAGTTATACAGATAGTTCACTGCTTCAAGTCTCTCTTTATTGCTTTCCCCTCCATCTGCTCGGATTTGCCCACCACCATTTGTACATCCTGAAGGGCATGCCATTATCTCCACAAAGTCATATGAGCATTTGCCACGTTTTATTTTTTGCACAATATTCTGAATATTACGAAATCCATAAGCTAGTGCCATTTTTAGTGGTTTATGTCCAGGTATTTCAACATTCACTTCTTGAAAATCTAGATTTCTGGAAAAAAACACCAAAAACATTAATTTACAGTATTTTAAAAAATGAAAAACTAATTAAAAAATGGAGAAAAAAATCACAGAGAGAAATACATATAGCTATACTTTCTGTTAAATATTTTTCAAACAGTTCTTCCAAATTACAGATTATGTCGATGGAGAATTAAAGTACATGCTTCTTTCATAAAAATCTCCATTTTTAAATTAAATGTAGTTCCATTCTAACTTTAACTGAAATGAATATATTGACAAAGTTGTCTATATATTTGACTGATGGCTTTACCGTAATACTTGATACTGTAGCTGATCTACGGAATGCCCCAGTATCTGTGTTGCAGCAAACCTCATGATGTGTTCTAAATATCCCCCAGAACCACCACCAATGTGACTGAAGTCTGTTCCATTCATGATGCCATCAAATCTAAGTACATATATACATATTAATGTCTCATTTTTATGCCTCAACATCTGTGGCATACAGTTCTTGACCAGCCTGTCTGTCTGTTTGTATGGCCATAAGTTGTAAATGTTAGAAACAGAGTTCTGATATTTTACATCTTTTTCTTGTGAAAATTCATTTTCACTGGTACTAAAAACATTGATGGGTACTGTGGCATTTTAATTTTCAGCCATACCTTATGAATAACGTCTTGTTTATTTGGTGATATTTTAACATATTCATGTGCACATTATTATCATGTTGTATCCAAAATTTTGTTTATGTTGTATCTACATGGAAATTTTTTAATCTTACCAGGAACCAGAAATGGATTTCTAAGAGTTAAGAAAGTTGAACTGGTTAAATCAAATACTGACACTGTCCTTCTGAACAGAACTGACAAAACTTCCAATGCTTAAATTACCTGATAGATAGTCCATAGAATAACTTGATCACTTACACTGATTTCAGATGAAGTGGTTCAATATCACCCAATGAAATGTTTTCCTTCTCAAGCATCTTTTCTACTTCACCTTTAAACAACAAAATAATGTAAAACATTACTACATCCTTGGCAAATGCCTAAAAAACACTTTCAATACTCGGCAACATTTTTTGTCCTTAAATAAACACCCCGTACAACACACTGCCAGATCTTTTCATATAGCCAATACAAAACTACAGCTGTCTGCAGATATTGACTGATACCCCCTGCCCCTCACCATAAGCCTTACCCCCCTTTAAATCTTAACACAGTGGAATCATCTTCCTTCATTATTTGGGAGAATTGCAAGTATCACAATTATCTTCCTTTATGCAAATCTACACATGATGGCCTTTCCTTTTGACCAGTTTTCTTGAAATCGAAACAGTGGTTTAGGAGGAAATGTATGAAAAAGTTAACATATTGTAATAAACAAATTCTAACACACTACCATATTTTTTACAGAGCCAGATTGATTGATTGATTTTTGTTTTACGTCACACCACGAATATTTCACGTATATGGTGACGGTATCTGCTTGATGCGGGGCATACAAATTTTGACCTTTGCAACGGACCCACCCGAAGCAGTGAGGGATCTTTAACATGCCATGCATACCATGACACGGGGCTTCGGTTTTTACTGTCTCATCCGAAAGACATGACACCGGCATGACCAAAGCAGGACTCGAACCCTGGCCTCCCGATCAGGAGTCCGACGCGAAACCACTAGGCCACGCCAGCTTTACATAAAAGAAATCAGAGCTCTACAATGCTATGTTTCAAACATGAAGACACAATTTTCCCTCTTTATTCACATCAGTATAGGACAGTTTAGTGAGATCTCGATAAGTTATTAGCAATTGCTTAACTTGTCCCTTTAAGTAGAAGCAAATGGGATAAGTATTGTGCAATGGTTGTTGCTATTCTCATTTATATGGTGAGTTAACCATGGTATGATATGGTCAGTCATGTAGCAGTCACTTTTATATACTTAAATTTGATATACAGACAGCGAAAGACTTCTTATTGATTCCTCTTATTCTTTTTTAAAAACATCAGACTTGAGTCAGGTACTCTATGATTTACTTGAGAATCTTACCTGATGTAATAACACAATCTACATCTCTGGTTCTGTAAATATCATTATAAAAATCAGAGCGAGATGCTTCCAGCTTTTTGTCAAAGCAGGGCATAACAGTCACATGGTAAATTTGATCAGGACGGAGTCCTTCCTTACTCCCCAAGTAGTCCTTGACAAGGGAACCCATAATTTGCTGAGGTGACTTGGTAGAACTTATATATGGCAAAATATATGAACCATGTGTCTTTTCAGCATAACAAATCCATCCTGTCAAAATTGTCAAAAGATGTTACAATTTGAAATATAATTAAAAAAGATTTTTTTTTTGTCTTAACTTCCATAACATCTTTGGAGTAAATCAATACTTCAAAATACCTATTCTACAATTAAATCAATGATGCAAAGTGAAGGTTCAACAACTTATATTCTCGATATCAAGAGTGGCGTTTCCTGCACTTGAACCACTGTAGATCACCATGGTTATTAATGTTTCTATATTGAGAATACTGATGAGGAAGAAGTGATCTGCTAGAATGTTTTCCTTGCATGTGGAACTATTAAGATTAAAATACAACACTAGTTTCTGTAGCCAAACGTGGACATATATTTTATCAGTATCAATCAGTCAGTTCAAAACAAACTGACTTCTTATGAAGTGTCTAAATGCCCTATAATATGGGATCAATTAGATTTCTTATTAAGATGAAAATTCTAGAAATGTTGTAACTTTCAAGAAGGCAACAATTTGTAAATTTCAATGACGATACATGTATAATTTTTTCAATTGCAAAAAATTTTATTTGGTACGGATATAAATATATCATTAAATGAAGAAGAAATACATACAGAATATATGATATAGATTACCAATCTATTACTAAACAAGAACATTTCAAACTGCATATTCAATTTGTAATAAAAAAATAAGCTGTATTTACAAAATATCTGGCTTTGGTACCTGGACAAGCTGAAGCTAGCATGGGGAGAGATGTCTTAATAGTCTCTGAATCTTTATATCTCTGTACAAATTCTTGACAACTTTCAAGTAGACTGAAGTTTCTAGAAAAAGTTGTATCAAATACATGATGAACTCCTGAAAGAAATAAGGAATGTAACTAGAGAATTTTTGTAAAACATATGCTTCTGTGTGGGCTTAATTCATAGCAGCAACAAACTTTCCTAAATTATAATTTTCATGGACCATAACTGCTATAAATATTACCAGTAGTGTAGTACATGTAATGCCTTTTGACATACTGACCCTCAAATCTATAGGCATCCTTCCCTTTAAATAAAATTTTAAATTACCTCGGTTTAAAACAACTTGACCTGTAAAATGTGAGAAATATGATCAAATTCTGATGACCATTTAATAATATATGAGAATCACCTGGAAACCAATTATTTCAGCCTTTTCTATCAATTGTCACCTTAACCTTTGATCTTATGACCCCAAAATCAATAGGGTTCCTCCTCTCTTGATAAGTAAGCATATACCCAAATTCGGTTTGAATATGATGAAAGGTACTTGAGTAATCATCCAAAAACCAATTATAACAAACTATTTTAATCAGCTGTGATTGACCATTTGACCCCAAAATCAAGAGGGTTCTTTCTCTTTTGACAAATAATCATAATATCCAAATTTGGTTTTAATATGATGAAAGGTACTTGAGTTATCATTTGGAAACCAATAATAACAGTATATTTTTATCAGTTGTGGCATTGACCTTGAGCATATACCCTAATTTGGTACGAATATGATGAAAAGTATTCGAGTTATCATCTGGAAACCAACAATTACAGTCTATTTTCATCAGCTGTGACCTTGATCTTTGACCTTTTCACCTCAAAATTGACAGGTTCTTCCTCTCGGTATAAGTAAGCATATACCCGAATTTGATCTGAATATGTTGAAAGGTACTCAAGTTATCATCCGGAAACCAATAATTACAGTATATTTTCCTCAGCTTCCTCCCTTGACCTTTGACCTTTTGACCCAAAAATCGATAGGTTCTTCCTTTCTTGATAAGTAAGCTTATACCCAAATTTTATCTGAATATGTTTTAAAGTACTTGAGTTATCATCCAGAAACCAATGTGTGATGGAAGGACAGAAGGACGGGCAAAGCAAACACTTAAGGCCCCCTGCCATACCTGGCGGGGGCATATCAAAACAATTAACCTCACCAGATTGACTGAATAGGAGGGATACAATCAGAGAAGTATTCCTGTAACGTAACGAAATTATCTTCAAAATTTGTAGGCCACATTTCAAAGTACTGTGACACTTTGTAAAATGTTGAGACATAAAAAACTTTAACCAACTGACTGCAAACACAGACAACAATGTCAACAACAAATGAAAACAATTCTAACAAAGATAAATACCTCCCATGGTAGCAATGGTACACTGCTACTTTTGACGAAATCTATACCCACATTTTTGTAGTCACTGTAACCTTGATACTAAAGATCTGATCTTTGATGAGGGTCATGATACACTTGTATCATGGGAAAAGTTGTGTGCATTTTGAAATAAAACCATGTTACAGTTAAGGTATAATGGACTAAACCACAATTTTGGTTATGACTCGGTGCGAAAATCATCTTGGGAGTATGACCTTCAGTAAAGCTCATAAGACATTTTAGTGTCATGGGTAAAAAATGTATAAAATATGCAGTAGATTTCATAGTATATGATAGTTGTATTTATTACATAGAGTAGTTTCTTAACTTTTCAACCAGATGGACAAAAGGATTGTTCCTATTTATTCTCTTCTCTTGAAATTTTGATTACATGGGGCATAAGATGTACAATAGTGAAGGAACACCAATATGGTTAATGGTGCTGAATCCACTGATTTTATTAATATCATCATCATCATTATTATTATTGTTATTATTATTATTATTATTATAATTATTGCTATTATTATAGTTTTCAATGTTTTAGAATTTATACCAAGTTTGTGGAAGAATCCATTGAGTTTTAAAGCTGCATCTGTCATTGACAATTTGTACTTGGCAGCCAAGGAAGCTCTTGATTGAGGGGATACTGACACCACCACTGTCTTCACATTCTGCAGTTCTCCTGACTTTAAACATGAACATTTTTTCACGTGATATTGCATAGATTTGCAAAATATATTTACAAGTTATAATTCAAACTATTTTTAGATTATTAAAGACCTTATTTCAAGAAAAACAGAATCTTTTTGCTTACACCCAAACCTTTACCTTTTCTGGTCAATTAAACAGATTTAATTAAAATGGTGGACAAAAGAAGAATTTTCAGATTTCTATATATACACTATAGTGTTTTTCTATATGGTACCTGTTGAAATCGTGTGTTTTCCTGTAGTACTGTGTAGAGTTCCTCATGGCTCTGCTGTGTAATAAGGACACTTTCTGCTGATGTTATACATCCACTACAAGCAAGGCAATCATTTAATGTTATCTTTGCTTTCTCAAGTTTGCTCAAACTCCCATCCTGAAAATGTTGATAAAATAATACATTACATGTACATATGAAAACAAGAATATCCCTACCTTTAAACACTTAAGTAAAACTATGTCATACTTTAGGTACATCAATTTTATTCTCTAAGTCTGAAACAGAAAATGACTGAATATGACATGAAAAATATACAAGATATTAAAGAAGAAAGCCAAATGATGATTTCACAAATATGACAACCAAACTGAGGAATCTACAGACTGTAATAACTTACAGGTATTTCATGTATGCTTTTCAAGCTTAAGGATTCAATGAGTAACAATTACTAAGAAATCAATAATTTACTGGAATATAGCAAAATTCCAGAAAGCAGAATGGACAGGCAGATATGCCAAACAATACATTCTTGGATAATTCTAACTGAGAACATAACAGAGAGGTCATTCAAGAATCAAGGACAATAACTGTAATCCTAAAAGAGGTTGATCTGGAGACTGGTGATCAGCAAAAGTTGCATGCAGTATGATTCATATTCATACATTACACTGTAGTTGTGTACAATGCAATTTAAGTGATGTGAAGAAAACACATAAAACTCTATGGGAGAAACACAGAAAATAAAGAAAGAAACAAGAATAATAAAATTCAATTTTGTCTTGGGTTAACAATCTCAGTGTTATATCTTATGCTCAATCTCTCCCATTTATATTCATCTAAAAAGGATATTAATACATAATTACAAGGATAGCAAGAAAGTTGCATCAAAAATGTAATATGCAGAGTTACAAAATGTTTTAATACCCTAGATTTAATACCTTATTTTCATTATCACCCTGACATGTGTTCTTTTGATCCAGAAATCTATAGAGCACATCCACTACTCATGGTGAGTATGTGTGTAATGATTCATAACAAATAGGTGGAAAGTAACAACAACTACAGTTCAGAAACCATTTTCACTCATCAAGGCCCTATGACCTTGACCTTTGGTATTTAATCCTGAAATCACATCCTCGTCTTATGGGGAGTATGTGTGTGAAGTTTCATAACAATAGGTTAAATGTTACTACAATTATAGTTCATAACAATAAATGGATTGTCAATATACAGGGTGTTTCATAATATCTGTCCCCAAAACAAAACGTTGTAGAATGCTCAATTTTGCATGTATAATGATAATCTTCCCACCAAATTGAAGGGCATAAATGATCATTTTGTATTAACATAAAAATACGGGAAAGCGTTGATGTAATGACGTCATTGATGACGTCATTTTCTGTTGGCTTGTTTTGAAGATGCCTCCTACAAAACTGCAATGCAAAGATGTTGTTAGACTTTATTATGAGACAAAATCACCTAAAACTGTAGCTAAAATCATGAAGCAAAATCATCCTAGAATGGAGAGACTCACGAAGAAACAGATACAAAGAATTGTCAAACGTTTCGAGGAGTCGGGATCAGTGGAAGATAGAAGACATGGAAACTCCGGGCGTCCAAGAACTGCAAGGTCATCCGAAAATATCGCGGAAGTGCAAACTGCTATTTGCGAAACACCTCAAAGGTCAGTGCGACGAATACTAGGTGATATATCAAACACTACTAGTGCAACTAGTGTTTACAGAATGTTGAAATTTGATCTGAAATTAACTCCGTATAAAATTTCCATAATGCAGCATTTGAAAACCAGTGATATTGAAGGCCGCATATCGTTTGCACGTTGGATGATGTCTCATCTTGATATAATTGACTCGCTTTGGTTTTCTGATGAAGCTCATTTCTATCTGAACGCACAAGTTAATAAGATGAACTGCAGATTTTGGGGGACTGAGAAACCTGATTTTTGTATAGAGAAACCACTACATAGTGCAAAGGTTACTGCATGGGCAGCGTTGAGTGTCAGAGGTATCGTGGGTCCGTTCTTTTTCGAAGACAACGAAGGTAGTGTTGAAACTATAAATAAGGATCGCTACCTTGGTCTTCTGAAGAGGAAGTTTGTTCCAGCATTGAAGAGGAAGGGAATTAACATTGACAATGTATGGTTTCAACAGGATGGAGCTGCTCCACACACAGCTGGGGATGTGTTAGACTGGCTGAGAAAAACCTTTGGACGAAAATTCATCTCCCTTAAGACAGATCAGGAATGGCCGCCACACTCGCCTGATTTGAGCCCCCTTGACTTTTTCTTGTGGGGATACTTGAAAGACCGGGTGTACAAACCGACGCCAGCAAATACCGATGAACTGAAAACAGCAATCAGGAGAGAAATCCGCTCTATTAGCCAGGAAACATGTCAAAATGTTATTGAAAATTTTAAACACAGACTTGACGTCGTAATTGCTCAACGCGGACGTCATATTGAACATCTCCTATAAGAATGACGCCGGTTAGTTTTGACAGTTTTGAAGGTACTGTGTTCAAATTACATATTATTCAAAATTTTGGTTTGTCTGCTATGCAAATATATATTCACTTTTGTTGTGTGGTTACTTTTGACAAAACTACTACGGTTTAGAATGGGGACAGATATTATGAAACACCCTGTAGTTAAAGTAAAGAAACCATAATAACTCATCAAGGCCTTGACCTCAACCTTTGACCTTTTGATCCCAAAATCGATAAAACAAATCCAAGACTCATGGGGAGTTTCATAACAATAGGTTTAATGTCACTACAGTTATAGTTAAAAAATAATTTCCATTCGTCAAGCCCTATGACCTTGACCTTTTCATTCCAAAATTAATAGGGCACATCCTCGCTCATTGGTAATATGTGTGTGAGGTTTCATACCAGTAGGTGGAATATATATACAGTTAAAGTCTGTAAACCATTCCCTATCAAGGTCTTATGACCTTGACCTTTGGATCCTGAAATCGATAGGGCATATCCTTGGCTCATGGGGAGTATGTGTGTGAAGTTTCATTACTGTACCTAAATAATTGTAGGAGTTTGTCCAGAAACCAATTGTTGGTGTCCGCTGCCCACCCTGTATCAGTTTAAGAACTGAGTTTTGCAAATCAACTAAAAAATTTATGATGCACTTCTCTTTACTTACATCGGAAACCTCCATATAGCTTCCATCATCCTCTATTCTGATCTTACCAACTTTCCCTGGTTTTCTATCAATAGTTACAGGTTTCACACATTCCTATAAAAAATATCATATAAGGAAAAATTATGAAATTGTCTTAAAATAAACTTCATTCTGAAACAATTCACTTAAGTGAGTAAGAGTAATATGTATTCTAGAAGTGACAGAAAACAAGAATCTAAAATATCACAAACAAAAAAACCATTTACTGAAGTCAACATAGTAGATCAAACTTCACATTTGAAGCATAATTATGTTCAATTTATTATCCTGGACATAAAGATCTATGTGATTTAGAGATTGCAAAAATATATAATGGAGTTGGATTATGCCCCAAAAAAATCCTGTTAACCATAGAACATATATGTTTAAAATTAGTCATTATATACATGTATTTGAGCCTCTCCCATAAGTGCTTTTGAGATCAGACGTTGACAGAGTTGGTGATGATAAACTCTATACAGATCACAAGATGACCTTGTTAAAAAAAGATCATAAAAATAAATTAGTGACAGCCCGTACATGACACTAGATATGATTACACAAAATACATTATTAGAAGGACCTTTATTGGCCAGTGGCCACTTGTTGGAAATTTGAACCACTGGTTAAGCTATCCAGTGGTTAAAGTTTGAAAGACAATTAACTTAAAGTGCTATGCTGGGGTATTTTACATTTCCTTAAAATCCTAATTGTATCATTATAAAATTCATAAAAATTACTGCTCCCTCTAATTCAGTATTTCTCAGAGAGATGTCTAAAAATATCCATTTGACCGATTTTACGGGAACACCCGAGTAAAATAAAGGCTTCCTGTATCACTTGTTGTACAACTTTTAACGTCATTATACTGTGACGTCACAATGCAAACATTAACGTCATAATTAAAACCCAAGGAAAAGTAGCATTTGTACAACTTCTGACGTCACATATTACGGAGATTAACGACTAAAGAAATCCATCTAGCTGTTTATGGATTATAGTATATATCTTGTGATTGGAGTTGTGCAGCAGTGTAATGTTTTGTCAGCGACAGGTGTATGTAGATACGCACATTGTATAGAAAAATTATGAACATTCTTATAGCACTTTAATTTGTAAGATAATTGTATAAAAATCTAAATTACTTTACAAAGCATGTTTTGTATGCTACATATCAGTACACAGACTATGACTTAAGTCTTATCATTTCAAAGAGATGAAATTTAACCATTGGTTAGCTTAACTAGTGGTTCACATTTCCAACAACTGGCCATGAAATCTAGTCAGAAGCAACTACACCTAGAAACAGCAATCTAGTACCTGTAGTGGGTAACATTATTAATTAAATGTCTTCTTGTTAGTGGCTGTAACACTTTCTAGGACATGAGTAAACATTTACCTAACACAATATTGTAGAAATATTTTTGCAATTTTGTAGGATTCACTAGTGTTATGTAATCATACAGTCATGGTGAGCGTTGCTTGCCAAACAGGGCATGCTCACTCATGGCACAGTAGAGAATTGATGTAAATGTCACATGAGCAATGAGCACCATTTCATTTGAATGAGTTGGACATTATTCCCATTGCATTGTTGAACTTTTATAACAGTTCCCTGCAGTGCTAGCCGCAAAGGCATGAAAATGTTTGATATCAATTGTTCTCGTCAGGTCTTTAATTTCTTGTGTTGTGTGGCTTTTCAACTTTCTAAAGTGTTCAGTATTTTCATATCATGCGTACAGTACTGAAATACTTTTGTATTATTTTCATGTTTGAATATTCATGATGGATCCGAAGTGCAAATTACATGACGTATACGTTTAACGTTGATACATTGCGAATTTACTCTGTTCGTTAAAATTAAATTTTTCTACAAAGTAAGCAATCAACCGGTACAATTTCTAAATATTAATAGAATAATTTCACTTACCTGTGAAGGTGTTATAAAATCATTTAAATCTGTAAGCTGCAAGACACCACTAAAACTTGAAGCCATGCTTATTAATCATCCAATGAAATTTGTGGATTGAATTGTAACAACCAATCAAAATCCTTTTTACATAACGAAGACGGCAATATTGTTATTTTTATTGAAAGTGAAAGTAGAGATGTCCACCGAACATAATTTGCACTTGTGATTGAGAGAATGAGTGGTTCCAATGGTAACAGCGATCCTGTTATATTGGCTACAGCTGGTTATGATCATACAATAAGATTTTGGCAAGCACATAGTGGAATATGCTACAGAACTGTACAACACCCAGATTCTGTATCCTTTGAATTTGATTAGAAACAAACAGGTTTAGCGCTATTCCTAATAGGACATTTTCACGTAAACTGCAGAGCTGTAACATCGGATTACAGATTGATTAATGTTTCCTCCAAATTTAATAACATGTCACAATGTAATCAGACATCATTTCGATCGATTTGTGGGAATGTTTCAGGTTTTGCTGGCCATTAATACGGCAATAGACATTTTGCCAATTTTACATGGTGTAACTGTAAGGGGCAATATCGAACAAATGAAGTTTTGTTGCATAGATTCTACTGTAATGTCACAATCCAAGCATTAACATCATAATGAAAATTCTGGCGAAATGTGTTTGTGCGGTATATTAGACCTCTTACATCATTTAAAATTGGAAAAAGGTTGTTAAGGGATACTGCCATTACTGGATAGCCTTTCTAGTGTGAGACAGTCTGTGTTTTGAGAAAAAATCTTCATGGTTTGGTCTCGAGACTTAAGGGCTAAAGGACACAGTCTTCAAGTTGGACATTTGGTTATTTGATAACAGGCATTCGAAACACTAGGGGTAAACCATTAGCTTTATCATAGAAAGCAATGCATATTCCTGGAGGAATTTTGATTAAAAGGAATATTAAAATATTTTATTATACAACCTAATAAATTTTGAATACATATGTTTTACCCATTTCCGATTGTATTTGTGAGCAAAATGCTTTAGAATCGATACAAAAGAACTTATAGTTATAATGTCATTAAGAAATTAATCTAATATTTTTAGTTGGATGGAGGTGTACCACGATAAAGAGGACGGAAAACTGCATCATTGCAGGTAGACCACGATACCTAAATTTTCTGTCCTTTTTTTGTGCTATACCTCCATCCAACGAAAAACAAATTAGATTCGTTCCTTATCATTTAATTCCTTTCAAACATGTTTTATATTCTCAGAAATTGGTACGTTATTTATGCACTATTTCTCAACATCTCTAAGTTTCTGCCGCAGTGGCATGAATACTGACATCACAGTTCAGAAAAGGTGGGAAAATACGTCATCAGAGAAAAAATTTCGTGGATGAGATATACCACAAATTTTTAAATCAATCAAAATGTGTGTTACGTAAAATTAAATGATTTTATGATAAATCCCAAGTTTTACACCTGGTGATCTAACCAGACTTCTCAAGTGTCTATACATAGACCAATATAAACAGTGACATCACACCAACTTCGAGAATCTTTACTTCATCTAGTGATGTTTACAAAAGATTCTGATTTTAAGCAGTTGCCATTTATGAGAATTTTGAGAGTAATATTATATATAATCATCTGTTCTATTCTATAAATAGTTTTTGAATAGTATTTTTTTTTTTGCATAAATTTTAACTGGAGTTGTTTTCATTTTTTGGCATAAATCAACTATTTTATGTAGGGGATTTCTCAAACTATTAAGGATGCTTCTTAAATTTTTTTTCCCATTAATTTCATCTCTAATTAAAATTTCAGACATACGAAAATTTTGCCACTCAAATTTGGGTTATTCTGTTATAACAAATCAAACATTGACGTCATAATGAAAATTCTGGCAAAAGGGCTTGTCAGTTATTAGGCCTCTTGTATCATGTAAAATATGAAATTAATGTATTGTTATGCAGTAATAAAACCATTGAAAAATTTTGATACATTTTCAGAGGAGTGAAAATATAGACAACATTCTCAAAAATATTTAATAAAATTAGTGTGAATTTGAAATTAAACTCCAGTTTCATCTCCAGCTTTCTTAAATATCCAATAAAATTGGTATGAATATGAAACAAACCTCCAGAGACGTTAAAAAGTGCCGCACATGTTGGCGAAACTGATTAGAGACCTGCATGAGCATAAAGGTCCTGAATAATTTATAGTCCATTTTAGAAGTATAGTAGTATGCAGTATTGGGTATTTTAATATTCTAAAATATCCCATTTATAACAGATAAAGATGTACACCAATTTGAGTTTTTTTCTTGACAACCGAAAATAGCAGGTAAACGCTTTGGAAATCACTCCAGATAAACAACTCCTGGCAGCTGCTGGATACCAGCACATTCGTATGTATGACCTCAATTCAAACAACCCCAATCCTGTTATAAACTATGACGGCATTGTTAAGAATGTGACAGGTGTTGGATTCCAGGAGGATGGTAAATGGATGTATACAGGAGGAGAAGATAACTCCGTTAGGATATGGGACTTAAGGTAAATCCAACACATTTAGAAGTTTAAATTTCTTTTATAATTTTTCATAACATGATACTCTCATGGGCATTTTGAACATTCTCATTTTTTTCATTATTTATTTAGGTCTCGAAATCTACAGTGTCAGAAAATTTTTCAAGTGAATGCTCCTGTAAATTGTGTGTGTTTGCACCCAAATCAGGTAAAATTTCTTTTTATTGAACATTAGAATAATTCAGTATTCAAGTGTTTACTGATTTACAAGTATGTTTTAATGTTATTGTCCCCCACTTTTCGTGAAAGCGAGGGGACATTAAATCTTATTTGTCTGTCTGTCTGTCCGTCTGTCACAAAAACTTTAACCTTCGTCATAACATTTTAACCGTAGGATGTTGGGCCTTCCTATTTGGCAGGTGTGTCCCTAATTGCAATACATTTCCATTGATAACAAAATTTTTATCATGTGACCTTACCATGACCTTCGACCAACTTCAATATTACATTTTAACTGTAAGACATAGGGCCTTCATATTTGGCATGTGTGTCTCGAATTGCAATACCTTTCTGTTAGTACAAGAATATTTTATCATGTGACTTTAAACGTGACCTTTGACCTAATTCAATGTAACTTTTTTTCCATATGACGTAGGGCCTTCATATTTGGCATGTGTGTCTATAGACATGAACAACCAAGACTATATGTCACAGATCACTGCACCCTTACTGATAGAACCCCAAAAGAGGGGGACCACAATTCTCTGAATTTGCTTGTTCATTTATAAACTTAAATGATTACCTAAGGAATGTGTGTCTTATTTTTGTTATAATTCTGATTCGTCATGTACAAATTTATTGAACAGCAAAGCGGTTCTCGAAAAATTTGTTCATGACAAGCTAAAATGATATTCCATTAACACAAAAAAGAAGACATTTATTCCTTATATTTACATTACCAAATCCTTTTCAAATATTTTTAAAATTAACTTACTTCAATAAATAAAATTTCCTGCTCAATTTACATAAGTACATGTATTTTCGAAAAAACACATTGCATATTTTCAACTGAGAATTCTCCCAACCACAAGTAAAGAAAATAGTCCATCTAGTCCGTCTGTCTGTAGCAGATCTTGATTTATTGAAAGGCTTCAAAATTCTTACATTTCATTAAAATTCAAATAGAAACAATGACAAAACATTGAGATTATTTTATTATAATGAATTAGTCAATTACAAAGAAATTCAATATATAACATGTGTAACTGAAGAAGTGGCCTGTGTTGTCTGCAGTACACATACAGATTGTCGTCGCACATATTAAAATTGGAAAGTTCAGTTTTCAAAGTTTGATTGTGCCAAAGAGAAACTGCAAGGTAAATCTGTTGATTCATTTTCCTGTGAATTGGTTCTGTGATTTGGGTTTCATCAGAATTTAATAAATAGTAGTACACAACCTAGATAGAGCATATCTAGGCAAGCTAAGCCCATTCAAATATAAATGTGTACTTTCTGTTGTAATCCAGTCCATCAAGATTTATTGAAACATAACAGGTAAGGGTAACAGTGTTTAACATGGGGAGTCCAGTAATAATGTAAATATTATGTGATAATACTATCATGTTACCACTCATATATGATAATGCTAAACTAATTTTTACAATATATCTATTTGCTTTCAACTTCCCAAAGTACCGGGTAATGTTGTCATTCATTTAGGGGTAATACATACAGAATAAATCGTGCATGATGTGTCATTCTCTGAGAGGATGTATTGAAGACTCAAACTGGAACCAAAATTATCTCTAAAACTATACATTTATTGTATTTGTTTTGTAGGGTGAACTATTCATTGGAGATCAGAGTGGTACTATTCATGTGTGGGATCTCAAAACCAACAACAATGAACAACTTGTGAGTGCATACAAACATAAATTGATAATTACGTAATAAATTCAGACCTTCAGTTATTTCTTGTGAAAACAGTTACTTGAGGTGAAGAAATTATTAGATATTAGAATATTCATAGAAGAATTTTCAATCAAAGAAAGTAAATATTTATAGAATTGTTTTTATACTAAACATTGGCAATTTTATCTTTCGTTTACAATGTACACCTATAATATTTACATACCTTGTGAAATTTCGCATCATACTTTTAAACATACAGTGGAGCAAATAAGACTATTCTAACCTTGACCCCCAAAATTGGACAATTGCCCTTGCTTGCAAGATTTATTTCTGATTATTATAGATTCCAGACAAAGATGCTTCGATACAAAGTATAAGCATTGATCCCATGGGTACAATGATGGCTGCCACTAACAATAAGGTATATATTTTTAAATATAAGGTATATATTTATATATGAAACAAGATATTTCAGAATGTTTTCATCATAATAACTGCCACTACACTACGTTAATATAAATAATAAAGTACATACATTGATAAATCAAAAAGTTAATGATGACATTCACAATAATTGCTATCACTAACCATATGGTTTGTTCATATAGAAATAGTAAAGTAGATAATGTCATTAACCAGAATTGCTGCCACTGACAATGAGGCACATTCTTATACAAATATAGAGTAATTTAGTGTCATATCATTTGACATTGCTTACAGTAAGAATAATCATAGAGTATTTCCATTGATTACTGCCTGCTGTAAGGTACACACACTATACATTATGACAGCGTTTTGACATTTGACAAGGTGTTTGAGTTACCAAAAGTTTGAAATAACTACAGAAAGTAATTTACTTAAAAATTACTGTATTGAAAAGATCATTTAAGAGTTTTCTTTACAATAGCTTGAATTTGATAGGAAGTTTTTGTCTGTAGGAACATGATTTGACAAAATCTGTTAAGATTTCTTTAAACGAAAGGATTACAAATGAAAATGACATAGAGAATGCAGTAAAATCAAGTTTGCATTGCAATTTGTTTTGAGTGAAATTATATAATTGCAACATCACTTTTTGTCCACATTCACATGCTTTTTATGGATGCACAATATATTGAAAAATTTCAAATTGAAATTGAAAAGCAAAGATTATAAATAGTCTGTTGTTCCACTTGAATATTATAAAGTTATTTTAAAGCAGTCTTTCATGCACTAGGTCAGAAAGGTCTGGCAACATGTAGCATTTGATCTGTTTGTCAGTTTTGCTATGAGGAATTCTGCCTTATGTGCCTTATTGTTGATACCAAGACCATGTGTTTCACAAACACATCTTGGTTCTTTTACTTTTTTTTTTTATTTTTTTTTTTTGTTTTGTTTTATATATGCAACCAATATGGATTTATTTTCTATTTTAGGGTAGCTGTTATATATGGACTCTCACAGGTGGTAGAACAGACACTACAAAATTACATGCCAAAAGCAAATTTGAGGCTCATAGTAGATATATACTTAAATGTCTCTTCAGTCCAGATTCAACGTAAGCTTGAGATACATTGTCATTTCCCATAAATTTCTTTGCTAAAATTTAAGTGAACTTAGAAATTAAATCAAGAGATCTGTATCCAAAATTTTTGAAATTTTTAGTATTGTAGATTGCAGCTTTAGATCATATCCTACTTATTCAGTTTTAGAATAGATTTGCATCAAAACTGAACCAGTTTCTTCTTATAGTCTATCATAGAGACTCATAGTGACGTCTGATGTGGTTACCAAATGAAAATTTTGACTTTTCTCAACTTCATTGATTGGCTGATTCATACATTGTTTATTGCCATATATAGGCAAAAACAACACATAACTCAAGGTCTTCTTTTCTGGCGGATATTATCTCTTCATATTTGAAATGAAATATATTGGATACATAATCACCTGAATAAAACAAAGAAATTGTAACCTTTCCACATAAATCTTTCAATGAAAAGACAAAGAAAATCTGTATTTGCAATATTCCTGGCAATCCTACAGCTTCATTCATAACTATATTAGAGTTGTTTTTCTTGTCATCAACTGCATTTGATTTGAGGAAATCTTTAGTGCAGAGATATAAAAGTTTTGCAAGCCAGCTATGTCCTTAAAGTGATATATTGAACAGTATTTTGCAGATATTCATATTTATTGAGTTTTTTGGTGCGATTTTTATATGCCAGTATTCAGATTGTGCATATGATGTTATGGTGTGGTCTGTCCATTGTCTATCCAGCATCCATTCGGCATAGTATTGAGCCATAACTTTTTACCCCTTTCATGGATTTGAATAGTGTTTCACAGAATTGTTGCCCAGGACATAAGGGTATGTCATGATCTTTAATGAAGGTTATATATACAAGATTAAAGCCACAGTGCATATGATGGGTAAATCTTTGCCCAGGCCATATTTTTTTTTTACCCATTGCATGGATGTGAATAATATTTACATAATCTTTGCCCAGAACCCAAGGTTAGGTTGGGTCAAGGTCAAAGTCCCAATGCATATGATGGATAATTCCTAGTATGGGCCATAACTTTCTTCCCCTTGAATGTATTTGAAATAATATTTCACCAGAATTATTATCCAGGACTCAAGGGTGTGACATGACCTTGAATCAAGCTCATATCTGTAAGGTCAAGGTAGCAGTGCATATGATGGTTAAAGCTTTATGCGGGCCATACTTTTTTTTACATCTTGTATAGATATGAATAACACTTTACAGAATTTTTGCCTAAGACCCAAGTTTAGATAAAGGTCAAGGTCACAATGCATATGTTGGGTAATTCCTTGACCAGACCATAACTTTTTAACCTTTACATGGATTTGAATAATATTCACAGAATTGTTGTCTAGATCCATAGTGTATTATCTGAAAGATCAAGTTCAAAGTGCTTATGTAAGGTAAATTCCATCTGAGCCATAACTTTTTAGCCAGATTGCAAAACAATTCCATTCTGTCTGTCTGTCTGTCCTTCAACATTTCGGGTAAAGTTTCTGGTTGAAACAAAATCTCAGCAATTAATAGGAGAAGAGAAATAAGAAGGCATCTAACAAAGCTATATGACACAAGTCACCAAGGACATGCACACAAAAAATGATATACACAGAAATATGACATTACAAAAATATTTGATTGTGCTGCGGTTACGATACCGATTTAGGACAGTCAGTTGAAATACCAAAGTCACTCAGTTGGTGAGAATAAACATAATACTTCGCACATAGCTTCTTTATGACCAGAGCTTTCAAATTATGCCATGACTTTTGACCCAGTGACTTGATCTTGGACTTTGACCTCCTTTCAAGAAACTTTAATTTTGGCTATATCTTCTGGACCATTAGAGATACAGCTTTGATGCTTCAAATATAGGCTCCTTATGAAGATTACTTTCAATGGATACCATGACTTGTGACGTTGACTTTGTTTCGAATGTGCTTTGCTATCCGGCCATACCGTCTTTAGGGGTTTCTTGTTACTGCCTTCATGGATTTAAATGATATTTTACAGGATTATTGCCATGGATGCAAGGGTGTGTCATGACTTTAAGACAACGTTAAATTTCATGATCTTGCAAAAGTTTTGCATCTTTAGACAAAATCAGAAAGGGGGAGGGGAATTTTGAAGCCCAAAATAAGTGGGGAAGGAAATTTCTCAATATATTCACTTAACTCTTCAAATTAAGTGACAGACATATTATGCAGCATAAGGCATTACTCTTGTTCAATTTGAGACATGTTCTTTTCCTACATTGTCATATGTTGATACTATAGGCTGATTCCTTTCGTAGATTACTGGCTACAACATCTGCAGATCAAACTGCGAAAATCTGGAAAACTGCCGATCTTTCTCTCCTTACTGAATTAAAAGAGAATACACAGAGATGGGTTTGGGATTGTGCTTTCAGTGGAGATTCACAGTATATTATCACTGGTAAGACACACTTTCATATGTATGTATTTACCGTTACTTACTTTTTGCATATTTTTAAGAAACAATTTTTATTTTAAAAAATGTTTAAACTTTAAAGAGAAAGCAATAGCATTATAGAGAAAGCAATAGCATTGTGAGATTTTTGTTGATCTATAACATATAAGAAATCAGAAAGAAATATTTAGAAATAAAAAATGACAACTACAAAATAAGTGGTGAAAAATAAATTTCTATAGAATTTTTGTAGTCACCATGTCCTCTAGGTGTTTAAACTACCAGTTGTCTTGTAATTTATACATATATGTTGTGAAAATGAACACAGAGGTGTTATTTCTCATTCATGTTTAAATGGAATAAATTGTTGACTTCTCCCTAATTTTTACATATATCTGTACAAGTTATGTTAAGGTGTTGTGAGGAATTGAAAGGATCTTATTTCGCTGACCATCAGAGAGATTACAGATCATGTACACTGTAACACTCAATGAGCTCTGCATCTATCCAACCTGTCTGCTTTTAGGAACTTTGCTTCCTTTAGAAATTTTGCATTTGCGATTTACAAGTACATCTCACTTTTATGTAATTAATGAGTTGATTCAATATCTTTCAGCTTCATCTGATAATATGGCTAGGCTTTGGGCAGTGGATACAGGAGAAGTAAAGAAGGAATATAGTGGCCACCAGAAAGCCGTCGTCTGTTTAGCATTCAGGGATGAATTTGTGCAATAGTTGACAAATGTATTCAGCTTATTATGATTGATAACAAAATTAACGAGGCATATGTCACTATGGATTAGTGACAGTAAATGTAGTTGAAGGAAATTAACAACTGATCATGTGTGGTACTGTAAGGACTGACTGAGAATGGACTGTTGATTGGTCTAATAAATAGATGGACAAGAATGAATCAGAGTGGAAATAACTAGATGTAAAGTAATGAGTTAGTGTGTATAATGAGAAATATCTACAAAAGCGGGAGTTTCTTAATGAGAGGAAATTTTTGACTGTTATTATAAAGATTTTACTGGATTTTGTTATGATGAATATAATAGATATTTGTTGTATTGAAGGAATTCTCACTTTTCTTTCATTTAGAAATGGTTTATACTAACATTGTCTTTAGTTGTCCTGTGCAAAAGCTGCCACATCCATACACTTTCTATATCTTCGACTTTGATTTGAATGGAATTACATATATGCAAATTAGTGATGACTAATTGACGATAATTTTAAGTTGATGGATTTAGGGAAACTGATTTCAGTTATTGATTATCAAAGGATAAGGGGCAACTTTTGGCTGATATGGCCGTGATTTTGCCAGTAATTTCATATTCACAGCATTATGCATATGCATGGTCTAAAATAATGTCAAGACCATGGCTCAATGACGGCATAAATGAAAATGACGTCATTGTGGTAATGCTTTGAAAAAATCGGTCATTTCTATGCTATTTTGAAGCTTTATTCATAATTTTCATTGCTTTTACATATTCCAACTAATTTCATATTTTGCATGCACGATTAAAAGTCATTTTTTTATCCCTACACCAAAACTTGCATTGGTTGGAACTTGTAAACAATTCTAATTTCCATGCAAATCATTGTCAGTATTTTGAGTACCGGTACCTTTTTCCATTTCATGTTTATCATAATGGTAAAATTATATGGGAGTTTTTGTTGGGATAAGTTTCATACCAGTCACACATTGTGTTTGTTCTGGAGACACATTTTTATGTTCTTTATGACATACAACCAAGATTAATGAATATTTTAAACATATGGAGTTGCCTTAGAAACTAAGTATAGAATCGAAGATTTGTCATCAAGTATGACTTACCCTTGGTAAGTATAATAAGTAATTAAAATAGGAAGATGTTTGAAATATTCATTGATGAAAATTCAACAACTCAGTTCCATTATTTTAGCTATACTAGACAAATGGTGGTTGGATGTCCTCTTATGGACATGTTGACATTGCTTGGGGTACAAATAACAATCTGGCATAAGGATGCTGCACTGTGTTATAAATGGAAAAGGAAACAATTTAACACAAAATCATTATTCACAAGATACTTGATCTCGACAGAAGTTATGGCCAAGGTCAAAATTTGTGAAAAGTAGGTCAAAATTCTAGGTCAAGGTCAACTAGATGACAATGATATTCAGGAGACAGAACAGCTCAACATGGTGAATGTTCTCTGCAAATTTCATGGTATTGCAGTGTATAGCAGCAATGCCAATGTTATGATCATTTCAATACAAAGTGAATTTGACCTTGGAAGTGACCTTGACGCCTAGATGACCTTGACTTTTGCAAGACAGCACAACTCATCATGGCGAATATTCCCTGCCAGATTTATGGCAGTGTGATTATATATCATTGAAGTTATAAGCACTTTTGTGAAAGTGTGACTCCTACCAGACAGACAGACGCCGGACAAAATTAACCCTATGTGCCGATATGCTTCACAGGCGACACAAAAATGTAAATTTGAATTATGAACTTCAGCCCTCCTCCTTTGTCGACCGGTCGTTAACTATGTAATTGTGCACAAAAAAAAGGCAGGCAAAAGCGCATGGTCAGCACTTCTACCGATAATCACCCGAATGAGTCCAACATGATAGAAGGATACGACCTCTATATATTGACGTTGTTTTAATATTAATTGCATAAATGTTGTCAAATATAGAGCTGATAGGTAACCGGCTATTTATGTACAATGTCAAAGATGCTTCCCCGCATTAATGTCGGTGTACAACAAAACAAGATTAACGTGATCAAGATAGTACTTTGCGATAGACATACAATACAAAGTTCAATCTTCAGCAGTGACGTTTATGGTACTATATAAAGGTAACTGTGTGTTTCAAGTGTACTAGTGGATAGGATGTCTGTGGTTTTACCACCCTCTTTGTCGGAAGTATTTACTAATAAAGGTCATTCCTGGCAGCTCTGGGATTTGAACGCATCCTTTTTTATCGGCACATGGGACCAAAATTGGTTTGCCTTTTCCGCCTTTGAAATATTTATGCACATTATTTTATAGTCGATATCAGTAATCCGACATAATGTAGTCCATCAAAGAGACGCGTAAATAAGCGATGTCAAAGAAATATCACGTCGACTTTGGCTGCTGTTTTAATGAAGAAGTAGCACATTCTGTCATACGTAATTTATCAGAGAAAACCCTGCTCTTTATTTATGCAATACATTTTATACGCCCGTCATTAGACGGGACGTATTATGTTATGGCGCTGCCCGTACGTGCATCCGTCCGTTCGTCCGGGGTCATGTTTTCCGGACTTTTTTTGCCGTCTTTCAAGATATTGAGTTGAAATTTGGTATATAGCTTTATTTCAAGCGGCGTCAGTACCAGTTCGAGTTTTGTTACGATTGACCTACTTTTGACGGATTTATGGCCCTTGGACTTATGAATTTCAAGATTTTTTTCAGAAATTCATTAAAAATCTATTTTTTGTCAAAACATTATGAAATTTTTAATGACATAAGTAAAATGTACCAACTATCACATATGTTACGGGTATTAATGTCTTTATCTTCATTTCTGAGAAATTTATAGTTTTAGGAGGATGACCATATGTCCTAGGTCATGTTTTCCGGACTTTTTTTGCCGTCTTTCAAGATATTGAGTTGAAATTTAGTATATAGCTTTATTTCAAGCGGCGTCAGTACCAGTACGAGTTTTGTTACGATTGACCTACTTTTGACGGATTTATGGCCCTTGGACTTATAAATTTCAAGATTTTTTTCATAAATTCATTAAAAATCTATTTTTTGTCAAAACATTATGAAATTTATCATGAAACAAGTAAAATGTACCAACTATCACATATTTTACGGGTTTTAATATCTTTTTATTCATTTTTGAGAAATTTATAATTTTAGGGGGGGGGTGACCATATGTGGTAGGTCATGTTTTCCGGATTTTTTTTTTTTTTTTTTTTTTTTTTTTTGCCGTCTTTCAAGATCTTGATTTGAAATTTGGCAAATAGCTTTATATCAAGCGGCGTCAGTACCTGTTCGAGTTTTGTTACGATTGATCACTTTTGTCAGATTTATGGCCCTTGGACATATTAATTTCAAGATTTTGTTTTGAAAATTCTTTAAAAATCTAATTTTTGTAAAAACATTATGAAATTTATCATGAAACAAGTAAAATGTACCAACTTCCACATATTTTACAGGTATTAATATCTTTTTCTTCATTTTTGAGAAATTTATAATTTTAGGGGCTTGTACTAAAACATTTCAAGTTTTTGTTTTGCAGGTCAAGTTCCAAGATGGGTTGGATAGGACCATTTCTGCAGGAGTTATTGCCCTTGGACTTATTCCTATGATAAAATGCTATGAAACGCAATTAACTTTAGTAAACTTCAGATGTTTTTCATGAAATCCCGTCCGAATTAAGCGACGGGCGTATTATGCCACGCTAGGCGTTGCTCTTGTTAATTTTAAACAGTCGGCCATTTTCAGCCAAAATCGCTCCTTGTCCTTTCATAATCAATTATCTCTTTCAAAGTGAGTGTATGAATCCAACAATGGTTTGATATTTTTTAAAATGTCAAAGCAGTTGAATGTCCTAACAATACCGTTATTGTGATAGGATGCGTTGTCAATATATAATATGATCCAGGTAGTCAAAAAAAGCTGAAAGTTTTTTCGATATTTAAATGAAGTTACATAGCTCATTTCATGAATAGACATTTACCATCATCTACTTTGATAGTTCTTTCTTCTTCGATATTTCCTGACCTATTGACATAGTTGATTTTTTTTTTCACATGATATTTTTTAATTTGATATGATGTAGTTGTATGAGGAAGTATATTAAATTTCTCCAAAAGGGGAAGTCCATGACATAAATAACAAGAAGCACTCAATTTCCACAAATTTTCGGCCCCTGTCCCTTTCTCAAGTAAACCAAATTTATCGATCACAATCCATGTTAGCTAGTAGAAACATTGAGCATCATACATCAATACATTAGTGTATGCAAGCACCAAAGTGTGGGCCGGAATGGGATGTTTGATAAAACTGCTAAAAAAAAAAAATTAAACAGAACAACGTTTTAAAATATGTACTGTACAGCTATGTGACTGTTAGTTAGCAGACATATAAAGACCATGATGATCGACCACAGACGTATAAAACTCCAACATCACTTCCGTTGATATTTCAGCAAATTAAATACAATGTAGTATATATTTGAGATCATTTAGACCCATTCAGTACTTAAAGCAATAGCGAGTTTATAGTCTTACGGATTAGCCTGCATATGATATGGAAATGTACTTTTAAAATTACTAGCCATGTCATTTACTATTTGTTTTAAACCGGTGGGCTCAGTAGATGAGGTGATCGAAAGGTCTCGGGTTCGACTCCCGCCGTAGGCACATCGGTGTCCTGTCTTTCAGATGACACAGTAGAAACCGAGGTCCCGTGTCACAGTAGGCGTAGTAGGTATAAGATCCCCCACTTCTTCGGGAGGGTCCGCTACAAAGGTATAAATTTCTATGCAATGCACCAAGCAGATACCGTCACCATATACGTGAAATAATCGCGGAGTGACGTGAAACAATAATTAATCAGTCGATCCACTATTTATTTTTAACAACAAAACATAACCAATCTATAAGCAACTGGCTGTTTGCTGGGATAACCAAACCTTTACTGGTTAAACTTTTTAGAAGTGGCGTAGCCGTGCTCAGCTGGTTGGCAATCTTTTATTCTCACGTTTTAATTCATAAACATCGTCTTGCCAAAAGAAAGAATTGTAGAATATAATTGGTTATGTTAGTGTATCATTCTGTATTCTGGAACTTTAGTAGGTCTTTCATATCACGCTATGATTAACCAAAGATCATTTACACAACCAAATAATACTTTTGCTAATGAAGGAAGCGCGTAAAATATTCTAAAATTGAAAGGTAACAACCCCCCCCCCCCAACCCCGGAAAATATTCCAACAAATTTAGTACTCCTCTGCTGTTACGTAAACCAGCGAACGTCTCGAAGATACTCCGTACGCTTACATAAATCTATCAAACTGGGCCAGAGAGGTGACACGTGCTCTCTCCGCAGTGAATATAATTTAAATTTTATCATTGGTGTAGAATCCTGGGGGTGTGGCTTTACTGTACCGCAGAAACGCATGCAACTTTCCTAAACTTATAACAATAGGTGATGCCGGTGTTATACAGTAGTTTTTCCCCTATAGTAGTTTTTCTCCCCGATGGTGCTATAGTTAATGGGTTTCTATATACTGTTAAGTGTTTTCTTTGTGCGTGTATGTGTGTGTGTATATGTATTCATTTTTGGTTTTATTTATTTATTTACAAGTCTTTCTTTTTATATATTTATCATAGTATGCTATTTTCTTCTATTAATTCATTGTAAAAATTGTTTACTTGCGTATAGATGCTGTCTTTCGGATGAGACAGTAAAAACCGAGGCCCCGTGTCGTGGTATGCATGGCACGTTAAAGATCCCTCACTGCTTCGGGTGGGTCCGTTGCAAAGGTCAAAATTTGTATGGCCCGCATCAGGCAGATGCCGTCACCATATAAGCCGGCGTGGCCTGGTGGTATCGCGTCGGACTCCTGATCGGTAGGCCAGGGTTCGAGTCCCGCTCTGGTCATGCCGGTGCCATGTCTTTCGGATGAGACAGTAAAAACCGAGGCCCCGTGTCGTGGTATGCATGGCACGTTAATGATCCCTCACTGCTTCGGGTGGGTCCGTTGCAAAGGTCAAAATTTGTATACCCCGCATCAGGCAAGTGCCTTTGCCATATACGTGAAATATTCGTGGTGTGACGTAAAACAAAAATCAATCAATCAATTAAAAACCGTCACCATACACGTGAAATATTCGTGGTGTGACGTAAAACAAAAATCAATCAATCAATCAATTAAAAGCGTATAGATGTTATTCATGATGTCAGGCTGTACCTCAAGATTCAATCCCAGGCAGCTTTTGTAGTACATCATAAGTAAAATAGGAATTTATCAATCAAAATGTTCCAGTGATAAATATAAGAATTGAACGTGCAAGAATTCCTTGAACATTCAGTTCCTAAATAAGTAAAGACTGATACATTATTTATATCACAATATCGCTCATCATTTACAGAGTACATGACGAACATGAAAATAACAGAAGGGAATTCCACCCAGGTGTCCACGACTTGCAATCTACGACAATGATTGTCTAGTCGCAGATGTTGTAAATCATGATCACAAGAATGTGATTTCCTTGTCCCTTACGCAAAGTATGAAAGGTTTCATCTTAAAGTGTCTATATGTTAAGTTTCATAGCTCTACACCCTTTTGTGTAGAAGATATAGTCAAGGTTAAAGTTTTTGAAAAGTAGGTCACACTTCGAGGTCAAGGTCATTAGGTCAAAAGTCATGGTCCCAAATTAAAGATCTTATCACTAGTAATCTATATATGAAGTTCAAAACCCCTTCTCCTTTTGGTACAAAAGATACAGCCAAAATTTAAGTTTTTGAAAACGTAGAGCACCAAGGTCAAAGTCACTAGTTAAAAAATCATGGTCCCAAATAAAAGGTCTCATCACAAAAAAATTATATGTGGATTTCAAAGCCTTGTACCTCTTGGTACAAACGATATAGTCAAGGTTTTTGCCACAGGGTAGGAGTCACAGACTGATAAAAAACTAGATGCCCCTGAATTTCAATCCGGGGGCATAAAAACGAACTTGTTTTTCTTTTTTCCATTTGTATATATAAAGATTTCTCGAATTAAATAAAGATATCTCGAATGAAATTCTAGTAGATAAATCTCCGTTCTAAATATATGCATTCGTATTTGGAAAAGAGATTAAAACTGAAGACATTTCTACTTAAGAAATAAAACGTGATATCTCTATTCTAAATAGAAATCTATTTACAAGGTAACAAGCTGGATTTACTTACATGTATGTGCGGAAAAAAATCCGGAATTTCCGGTGGGGAAAATGCTATTATATAGCAATTTTTCCGGGGGAAAAACTACTATATAGCCATTATTCCGGGGGTGGGGAATAGCTAGGGCAAAAACTACTATATAACACCGGCCCACAATAACACATGTCCAGTTAACCGAAGTCTAATACTCGAGTGGGTTATTGGGATCACACCTTGTCTATATATAGTATCAGTAATACTAGTGTATAACACCCCTCTAGTTAACCAAAGTATATATCTTGAGTAGGCCATCGCAATCAATTCTTGTCTATAGTATCAGTTATTTTGACTGTATAACACATCTAGTTAACCAAGTGTAATGCTCAAATGGGCTATTGGGATCACCCCCTGTCAGTGGCTACTCCTATGACGTGTTTCGTGAAGTCTAATTTTCAAAGGGTTCACAAAGACAAAAGTTTGAGTTGATCATTGGAATCAAAACTAGTCTGTCGTGAAGTGTGTCACTTCATCAAGCCAGAATAGCGATTATATTTGGTAGCATGATGGTATTACTTTTGTAGTAAATATTAATAACAGGTCAGTAACATTAATCAATTAGTATAGTCTTTGTTTGAATATCGAGCAATACTATGTCAAGGTATGATAAGCTACTCGTTAAACTTTCACATGCTTTTGACCATTATTCTTTACTTTAGTTATGCCTCCATTCTTTGAAAAAAAAAAGGGGGGGGGATATTGCCTTGCACATGTCGGTCGGTCTTTCAGTCAGTAGACCACATGCTGTCTACCCAATATCTTGAGAACTCTTTGCTTGATAGTGATGGTATTTCATATGTTGGTTTGTTATGAGTACTAGATGACACCTATAGAATTTCAGTTCAAAAGGTCAAAGGTCACCAAGTGTAATGCAGTACTTTATACAGTCGGTGTCTGCGCAGTATCTTGAGAACCCTTTACTTGATAGTGACGATATTTTATGTATGGGTTGGTTATGAGCAGTAGGTGACCCTTATTGATTTTCAGGTCAAAAGGTCTTTATGCGACTTGCAGTACGGGAGCAAAATAAAGATCGAATTTTAATTAGATTGTATTCAAACTGAATCTTGGCCAAAACTAAACCAACTAGAGCATGTAAAACATATGCCCCCACTGTGGGCTTATTTCATAGTGGCAACAAAGCTTTTCTGACTAACATTTTCATTGTAAGTTTCATGGGCCATAACCCTAATAAATATTACTAGTAGTGACCTTGCGTTTTGATATATTGATACGATTAAATTACCTCTGTTCAAAAGAACTTGACCTGTAAAATATGTGAAATATAATAAAATCACCTGGAAACCAATAATTTCAGTCTTTTGTATTGGCTTTGACTTTGACCTTCAACCTCTTGACCCTAAGATCAATAGGGTTCATCTTCTCTTGATAAGTTCGCATATATCCAAATTTTGTTTGAATATGATGAAAGGAACTTCGAGTTATCATCCAGAAACCAGTAATTACAGTTAATTTTTCATCAGCTGTGACCTCGACTTTTGACTTTTTGAAACAAAATCAATACGGGTTCTTCCTCTTTTGATGAGTAAGCATATATCTAAATTTGGTTTGAATATGATGAAAAGTACCCGAGTTATCATCCGGTATTCAAATGTGTGACAGATGGACAGACAAAGCAAACACTTAAATGTACATCCAACACCAATTTTACTCACACCTAAGCATAAAGCTTTGGAGGTTGATTAAGGTTATATTTTGCCTGTTGCATCAGTAATACTGCAGAGTATAACACGTTAGGTTCACCTGAGCATAGTTTAGTTAACCAAAGTATAATGCTCGAGTAGACCATCACAATCGAATCTTGTCTGTAGTATCAGTAATACTAAAGTGTATAACACACCTCTAGTTAACCAAAATATAAAGCTCGAGAGGGTTATTGGGATCATACCTTGTCTGTTGTATCAGTAATACTACACTGGATAACACACGTTTAGCTCACCTGAGCATAAAGCTTGAGTGAGTTATTGGGACCATACCTTGTCATTTGTATCAATAGTACAACAGTGTATAACACATGTTTAGTTCACGTGAGCATAAAGCTTGAGTGGTTTATTGAGATCATACCTTGTCTGTAGTATCAGTAATACTACAGTGTATAACACATGTTTAGCTCACTTGAGTATAAAGCTTGAGTGGGTTATTGGGAATACACCTTGTCTGTTGTATCAGTAATACTACAGTGTATAACACATGTTTAGCTCACCTGAGCATAAAGTTTGAGTGGGTTATTGGGATCACACCTTGTCTGTAGTATCAGTAATACTACAGTGTATAACACATGTTTAGCTCACCTGAACATAAAGCTTGAGTGGGTTATTGGGATCACACCTTGTCCATTGTATCAGTAATACTACAGTGTATAGCACATGTTAAGCTCACCCGAGTATAAAGCTTGAGTGGGTTATTGGGATCACACCTTGTCTGTTGTATCAGTAATACTACAGTGTATAACACATGTTTAGCTCACCTGAGTATAAAGCTTGAGTGGGTTATTGGGATCACACCTTGTCCATTGTATCAGTAATACTACAGTGTATAACACATGTTTAGCTCACCTGAACATAAAGCTTGAGTGGGTTATTGGGACCATACCTTGTCATTTGTATCAGTAGTACTACAGTGTATAACACATGTTTAGTTCACCTGAGCATAAAGTTTGAGTGGGTTATTGGGATCACACCATGTCTATTGTATCAGTAGTACTACAGTGTATAACACAAGTTTAGCTCACCTGAGTATAAAGCTTGAGTGGGTTATTGGGAATACACCTTGTCCATTTTATCAGTAATACTACAGTGTATAACACATGTTTAGCTCACCTAAGCATAAAGTTTCAGTGGGTTATTGGGATCACACCTTGTCTATTTTATCAGTAATACTACAGTGTATAACACATGTTTAGCTCACCTGAGTATAAAGCTTGAGTGGGTTATTGGGATCACACCTTGTCTGTTGTATCAGTAATACTACAGTGTATAACACATGTTTAGCTCACCTGAGTATAAAGCTTGAGTGGGCTATTGGGATCACACCTTGTCTGTAGTATCAGTAATACTACAGTGTATAACACATGTTTATTTCACCTGAGTATAAAGCTTGAGTGGGCTATTGGGATCACACCTTGTCTGTTGTATCAGTAATACTACAGTGTATAACACATGTTTAGCTCACCCGAGTATAAAGCTTGAGTGGGTTATTGGGATCACACCTTGTCTGTAGTATCAGTAATACTACAGTGTATAACACATCTGTTGTAGCCTATGCAGTTCAAAACATCAATGGTGTTTAGCTCAGAAATCTTTCACTAGATTAGTACACATTTACAGTTACATATTCCATAGGAATAAATCAAAAATATTTCAAAATTAGAGAAACAATATAAATTGGATCTATGAGCTTTTAAAAATGTCAGTGAAGAATAATGCATTTCATGTGAATTTGTTTTATGTACAAATGAACTCAAGTTTGTCATAATTATTCATAAAATTATAATGTATTAACAAATACTATCATCACAGCCATCAACAAACTGAATACAAGAATCTAAGATACTACACATTCAAGAATGAAATATGTCACAAATTATGTTTACATATAATTAACTGTACAAAATTCATGTTGTTCAAATATCAATTATATTTTCTAAAATTTATAAACCAATCCAGTGGGATTCATTCAATTATTTTCCCAACTATTGGTCATATCAGTAAATGATTAATTTCTCATTATGAACTATGAACTTGAAAGAACTTGGAATAAAATGCTTATATTTTTTCACATCCAATATAGGGATAGATATTTACTATTGCACTCTCTACACCAATTTAAGAGATAAAACATTTTCCATCTTGGCCTTCCTTATATACATGGAAGTATACATAAGTATTGAAAACTTTACTCCAGATTTACTTGAAACAGCTATTCATTAATTTTTTTTGGGGGGGGGGATTTATCCAGAAATGCAAAAATAATATGTAAATGATTTCATTTAAATGGTAGAATTCAGAAAGATGATGCAACATGAATAATGAAACATAGCTGTTAATGATGAATGCAGAATAATGCATAATGAAATAATAAACTACAGAGCAATATTTATACAAAGTACCGGAAATGTCAGGATGAAATTGTGATTGAATTAATAGTTGCTGCAGAAATAAGAGCTAATACATCAAACTAAAATGTGTGGTACCAGTACATGTATTTGTTTTATTGTAAGGTAAATTATAAATTTATACCTTCCAAATGCATAAGATCCACTTACACATGTACAAATATCTACATTGATGTGAAAAATATGCCTTAAATAATTTCATTCAGAACACTAAAAGTACAAATACAATGTGTAAAATCAAATTACTTTTAAATGAATCTTTACTAAATTGTATCATTGTATCTTCTTCCACAACATCAATTATTTTCAAGAACAATCTTCACTTGTATATACTCTGATCATTAAAATTACATTATCATTACCAATAAATTCATGTTATTTTCACTTCAGTTTGGGTAAATTTATGTCATATTAATGGGGAATCAAAATGCAGCAGTCCTATACATTAATATTCTTTTTAATGCAGGGAGATGAATTTTAGATGAGGAGGAGGAAATGTTTCTGACTAGGGTTATACATATATAATTATACAGATGCTTGAAAATGTATGAAATTTGATGCAATGGTCTTTAAGATCCTTACCGATCTACAAAGATAAGGGAAGCTTATTGTATATTTGCATGTTCAAATGTTGTTTGTACAGTTACTGATATTTCCATGTAGTAAGGGTATTAATGTCAATTTGGCTTAACTACTCAGTCAAATACAGCACCACAGTTAGGACAACGTCTCTGTCTCATTGCTAAGCAACACAGTATTCCGAGCGGAAAAAACAGAATGGCACATAACACTCCCAGACATGTGTAATCTTCCTCCAAGATACCAACCTACATAAATACAGAAAGCACTATGTCATTATGAACACAGACTTTTAGCATCAGTCTTAATTAATATCAAACATAATGATTTATACATAGATTTTAATATGTAAACTTTGTAGCAGGAAACAGCAAAATTCTCAAAAGACAACAGAAATAATAGTAAACACTACAGTTGCTGACTGGCGTAGAGGGCAATACATCATCTGTTGGACCTGGAGACAAATTGTTGCCAGAAACCAAAGGCAAAAATTTGTCTAAGGGTCCAATCAATCATCTGTTAACCAAAATCCCAGTCAAACTCTGTTCTGTTATATCTTGGGTGAATGAAAATACAATTTTAAAACACTCTGAATCCATGTTTTAGATGCTGCAGCAAACTGTCCTACCTCAGGCATGTTTATGTACTAAACAATAGGAGGAAATAACTCGCATCAGTACATAATAACAATACCAAAATGAGTGACATCATTGGGCAACGGTCTTTTTACAGACAATTTTAACAGTATCTTGGACTGCTTAATACCAAAAGTTCATTTTAAGGACTTTTTTGTATTAGTATACAGAATTTATTTTATTGGCGTATAACAATAATTGATTTCAAAGGACAAAAAGGTCCCATTTATTTTCATTTCAATAAAAACTTTTCATGCTTATGTAGCTTTTTTTCATACAAAGAACACAATCTGGAACTTCTAACCACTGTTTTGGTATTGATCACCACTTAAACCCATAAAAGGCTAATTTAAAACCTAATACAATGATCATTTAGAACTGAACATGGTGACATTACAATGCACTCGATGACCCTTTCCCCACCTATACAGCTCATTGGAATGCTGTAAAAAATACAATTCATATACATGTATTGCCAAAATACCCCAAATATGATATATCAAAACTAGGGCACCGCTAACGGGTGCATGATAGGCCCGCATCATATGACACCATCAAAAGTTTTGTTCCCCCTTTAGTTAAGGAGGAGAAGCCCGGACAAGCTTTTACGACTCCGCCCAATTTCCCCTACCCCAGGGACCTGACCCCAACTTTGAAACCTACATGCACAACTACAAGCCACACATTCATATGACATATCAAAAGTATTGTTCCCCTTTAGTTAAGGAGTAAAAGCCCGGAAAACCTTTCCGACCCCGCCTATCTCCCCCCACCCTAGGGGCCTGACCCCAACTTTGAAACCCACATGCACAACTACAAGCCACATCCTTTCATATGACACCATCAAAAGTTTTGTTCCCCCTTTAGTTAAAGAGAAGAAGCCCAGACAAGCTTCTCAGACCTTGCTCATTTTCCCCCACTCCAGGGGCCTGACCCCAACTTTGAAACCCACATGCACAACTACAAGCCACATCCTTTCATATGACACTACCAAAGTTTTGTTCCCCCTTTAGTTAAGGAGAAGAAGCCCAGACAAGCTTTTCAGACCCCGTCCATTTCCCCCTACCCCAGGGGCCTGACCCCAACTTTGAAACCTACATGCACAACTACAAGCCACATCCTTTCATATGATATCATCAAAAGTTTTGTTCCCCTTTAGTTAAGGAGTAGAAGCCCAGAAAACCTTTCCGACCCCGCCCATCTTCCCCAACCCTAGGGGCCCGACCCCAACTTTGAAACCCACATGCACAACTACAAGCCACATCCTTTCATATGACACTTTCAAAGTTTTGTTCCCCTTTAGTTGAGGAGAAGAAGCCCAGACAAGCTTTTCAGACCCCGCCCATTTTCCCCTACCCCAGGGGACTGCCCCAACTTTGAAACCTACATGCACAACTACAAGCCATGCCCTTTCATATGACACCATCAAAAGTTTTGTTCCCCCTTTAGTTAAGGAGAAGCCCGGACAACCTTTCCGACCCCACCTATTTTCCCCCACCCCAGGGGCCTGACACCAACTTTGAAACCCACATGCACAACTTCAAGCCACATCCTTTCATATGACATCGTCAAAAGTTTTGTTCCCCCTTTAGTTAAAGAGAAGAAGTATAAAAATAATGCAACTTCATTGATAATCACTTTATATATTATGAGATCCTTTTCAAGTCACATTAATCAATGAATATAGAATCAAATGAATTTGTTTCCTTTGAAGTGGATGTAAATACTGACATTAATCTATTGTGACTTCGATACAATGTTAATTACAATAATGGCAAGGACAATGATATACAAATCTAAATAACATGCTACTCACTCTGCAAGCTGGGCAACCACCAACAAGCATGACTTGAGGGGCAGGCTGCTGCTGTACCACTACTCCATAGTGTTGATAGCTCTGCTGTTGCTGAGGAGGTGCAGCACTTGGATAGCCTTGGTTATATCCTTGATTATATGGATTATTGCCTCCTGCTGGATATGCACCTGCAGGTGGCTGTTGGGGATAATTCCCTTGAGGCACTGGCTGATAACCATCATTATAGGCCCCTGCAGGTGGAGCACCAGTACCATAGCCCTCTACAATAAACAGAGTAAGTTTGTTACTCTTATTATATATAAATATCATTATCTATACCTGAATACAAATTATTTACACTATATTGAATGCCTATGGGATAGTCCACGATCCTTGCCTTTAACCAATTTTATATAGGAAATGAATCCCAAAGATGAAAACGATGAGTTCTGGAGTAGGAGTAGGTTATCTTAGATTACCTGTATGTTCCTGATATGCTTTTGTAATTACTTTTTGGAATGTTTCTAACTATGAATAAGGCAACATCAGCTTCAAACAATTCATAAATTGCTGTATGGTTATATCTTGCATGTCTGAGAAATTTATATCATTCTCTACACATTCATTCATATCTTGTAAGATCTTTACAATTTTTCAAACTCAGACTTTCAGCTAAGTCAATCTAATCTCTGAAGTTCTAATTCAAATGTACTACAATGTTACTGAAATTCACTGAAGTCAAATTTCTGATAGTTTTTTTTTTTTTTTGTCCCTGACTCTAGATAGATTTGCTGAGAGTATACTCTAATACAAATCCCCTTGTTTGCTGCATTGTAAGATATTTTTCTTTTAAGTATCTACACACAAGAAGATCTTACTTTGATCTGCTGCAATCTCCTGATAAGGAGGTGGTGGAGCACTTCCTTTTGAAGCCATAGGTTTGACTGAAAGTAAATAATACTTTAAATTTTTATTTCTATATTAAATTGATAAGTTGTATGTGGTTTTTATATATTGTATCTTTTTATAATCAAACAATGGTTCACTGGTAAACAGAAGTCATCAGCTTAATTAAATTAGTTCTGCATTTTTTGTTAAGGTTTTTAAAGGTAAATGTGAATGTTCTAAAAGAAGTTCCCCTATACCAGATTAATTCTTTATTTCGAAAGAAAAAGAAGAAGGTCTGGTGGTTATATGTCACAATGCTTCACAAGCTACAGAAGATTTTACTTATCTAGGACCAAAAAATGTGATCAGTTTCCAAGATATACCACAAATAATCAACAAACAACAGAAAGAATGGTTAGATTACAAGAGAGGCATTAGAGAATCAATGTTTTTGACAGGAAGTTTTCAGAGCAATAAAATTCAGGTGGCAGATTGCAAAGGACTGCTTGTGTGAAACTGGTTTATTTTCCTAGCAACTACAAACTATACACATAAAATTCTGTACAGAGAAATTGATATTTGATACTTGGTAAATTAGGTAAAATAAGTATTAAGGGTACGGCACTTGGGAATAAATTTAGTACAGGGTATGATAAAAAAAAGTTCTCAGCCCCATGCATTTGAGAATACCCAGGATTAAAAGAACTGTTGTTACTTTTCAATATAATCTCCGTTCAATTCAATGCACTTTCTCTATTTTTATTCCAATTTCTGAATCATATCAAAACAGAATGCTTCATTCTTGTCCCAAAAGTACTCATATCCAGTGCCCATGAGATCCTCCTTGCTTCCAAAATTCTAAAAACATAGGCAAGATTTTAGTTTTGGGAACAGATAGAGGTCAGATGGGACTAAATCTGTAGAATATGGGGATAAAGAAGAACCTCAAAGCTCATTCTGTCACAGCCATCAGTGCAACTTGGGAAGAATGAACAGGTGAATCTTCTTGCAAAAGCAGAATGCCTCTGGTTAGCTTTCCTCTCGCTCTTTCTCAAAATCTCCTGAAGCTGCCTCTTGAGCTCATTTGCATAATATGCACCATTTATCATGCGGCCTTCCTCATGAAAATCAATCTCTCATACAGAGGGCACTAAACTAATCTCTGCTTTTCCCCTCTGTTATCGGCTCCAAGCTATTTTAACATGATTGTTGTAAAACTGGGAAAAATCCCATTTAATGGTTTAATAGATTTTAGATATCAATTAACCTATAACAGAAAGGCTTTTACATTTGGTACACCGTGTAAATCACTAAAACCATAAAATATCCTAAAAGATAGAAGCCATGACTTTCCCTGCTGAAGAAAATTTCCTGAATTTTAGGAAGGGGGTGATCCAGGATGAACCTGTTGTATGCTTTGTTTCTTAGATTCAAGTTTAAAATGGGGAACCCAAGTTTCATTCCGAGTGACAGTTTGACCCATACCCATGAAACTCTCCAGATTATCGTTTATACTATCTCAACCAAAAGAGGGTGCAATAGATTTCTGTACTTGGTGATTTGTAAGAAGTATCCTTGAACTCGTAAAAAGTAATATCAAAATACTTCACACATGCATGAATTTATGCTGTGTAAATTTAGTCAACTCACTTATTGGATCCTTATGAGTGTATACATTTACACCTATAGAGTTTGCCCATGTGATGTCACACTACTAGCATTAACGGCCATGTTGGAGTACAACTCTCAGACTTTTTCCATTACTACTATGTAAACTTCATTAAAGTTTTAAGAAATTTACTAATTATCAGGGCAGATTTTGTGATTTCAGTACAAATCCAAGATATTGTTCCGAAATCCACAACTCAAAGTCGAAGAAACATGACAATACATATGTAAATATAATATAACCAATCAGGAAACTCTGTCAAAACAGAGGTGGGATCAGGTGCCACGGAAGAGTAAGCATCCCCTGCCGACCGGTCACACCCGTCGTGATGCCATAAGTATAAGCAAAATAGTATTATTCACTGTCTTAGAATCAGGAAATGGCACAGCTGTAGTCAAAATAGGTATATGTTATAAGCAGTAAGAATACAGAAGGTTTAGTTACTGTGAAATAAGGAAGTCAACATGTCAAACAACGATACATCATATGAGCAAATAAGGTCTTTATAACGACTGTAAAATTCGCTTTTTTTGGCTATGATAAATGAAAGAGCAATACTCAGTCGATATCAGTAAGTAGATCTAAATATGAAGCACATGAATTGGATATTGTAGTGTCCTTAATTTCAAGTTCCTTTGGATATATTGTATATACCTATGTATCAAAGTTTTTGTTATTTATAGATAGTACATCATCAATATATCTGTATGTAAAATTCAAGGACAAGGCCAATTGCAGTCTGGATTAATGAAGTAAATATGATCAATCAGTTGAATATTTTCAATGAAACATTTTGATATACAATGTGATTATGTTACAAAATTAAGTTAAATCAAGCAGTTTTGTTTGGGCAGTGATGGATAAAGTCCGAGGGTTGTACTCCAATGAGGGATATAACTCTAGCTAAGCTAACTTCAGGAAAACTGGGTTGTATGGGAACACACTATAGATGAAGCACACATTTCGTTGAACTACGAATGTACGTAACTAGACTTTTGCCAATGACGTAAGATTTAGTTAGGCCTAGTCGTACATTTATGCATGCTGAAGAATCGGGCTCCTGCCCAGGTGAATAACTGAATAACAAAACGAGTTAAACAGATAAATATTCTCATTAAAAGACACTTTTTTTACTCGAAATATAACCCAATGGTATATGTTTCTTAAGAATATTAGGATGACAGGGTGTTATTGGCTGAAGTTGGAGTAAGTACCTTTTACCTGACGATGTCACAAGACTGTTAGCTGTTTTTGTTTTCTTGCATACAGAGCTACAACGAATTTTACGAAACTCAGTTTCGTATTTGATTTTATTTATATAGTAATTACTAATGTTGAAAGTTACTCGATGTTTTTTAGAGATTAGATTAGTAATTTCCGTGAAGTCAATTGATTTGAAGGATTTATAATTCCTTTGGGGCATGGCTTAGAGTACATCGACGTAAAGTGTTCGAATTTCCGGCTGTACATTTCTATTTCTATTTCATTTCTACACGGCTCTATTTGAGATTGGGCGATACCAGTGGTGGTTTAATATAAATTCAGCTAATTTCTATTGAAATTTCACGGTTCGGCTCACCGTTTTAATAGAAATTAAAATTTAGCTTACTATTTGAGGTCATAATAGAAAAATTTTCTCTCCCAGCACGCACTTATACACAGACACACTTATAAACTGCCTGGGATGAAAATACAAGAGATTCTTATACATCTACATTGCAATTAAGACACTGTAACGTCAAGTAGTTCACAAATGTGATTAAAGTTAGTATATACTTGCAGAGACATATATACACATATGTATATATGTCTCTGATACTTGTGTCATAACCAGACGCAAATTATAAGAGGAACTACAGATACTTAAAAAGCTAGTTTAACTGCTGGATGGAATACATTTTTTATTAATAGAACCAAATTATTATATTGGTATGTGTTAGTTTAACTTGTGCTATAGGCGGGCTAGTACTGCCAGGACATCAATAAACTGCAAAACCTACCAGTCTCTCTCTTAAAGTATATTACACAAAATGGTAACCGTTTAAATAAGTACTTTAGACGAAGAAATGTTTTAAATTTTTACTTATTTTAAGATTTAGTGAAGATGTCACACACGAGATAACTTTTTATTCCGATGGTTAAGCACTATTTTAAGTTCTGTAGTACAATACTATATAAGTTCACCACTTGTAGATGTATATTCTTACTTTTAAGTCACTAAATTGTATAATTTTAATACCAAAATTAGTTTTACGCTCTTATGAGCGGTACTCCAAGCAGTGGAGGAAGTTATACACAAAGGAGAAGAAGTAGTTCATTTAGATGAGTCTAGATATTTTTGAAAGGGGATGTTTCAGTCTTCTATGACTAATGTTTTGCACTATTCGGTCTGGAAAGGGGGAAGGTTGCAGTCCTAAAAATGGTTGAAAATGACCTTTTTGGTAAAATTCTCCGACCAAAGGGGGTGGAGGTTGTATTGAACCCTCCCCCCCTCTAAATCCGCTATAATGAGATCTGACGTTTTGGTTGGCAGATGGTAGATCTAGTTAAAGTTTCTCATTTAACAGACTTCTGACGTCATAATGGAAAAAAATGTCCCTGGCGTCATTTTCGGGAACAGAGATAACTTTGCCAACCGTCAACATGGAAAATTTTGTAGAGCTCTATTTTTGATAGTTCGAGATCTCCGGGGTAAAATGTCACGTAGAATCTGTCGCAACGAAATACATAGTATGCGAATTCAAGAGATTGGGAGCACCGACCCCTCAACAGATAGTTGGCAACTGAATCGCACTGAAATTAATTCTGCAAGAGGTTTTGAATTCTCGGAAGCTTCTTCGGAACTTGTCTCCTATTTTCCTAAAGCGCGGGTCACGGCAGTGACCCCCATCTTCACGATGCGCTACGTGAACTTCCCTCGTGTTTACGTAGCATATCCCCTTGACTCGTAAAGATGAGAGACCCCTCGCCTATTTTCTATGACTCCTCCTTATTTCAGTAACATTGTAGAATGGGGAATGGATCTACACATACACTAATACTATCAGGCCGACCAAAGTGTAATATTTGTGCCTCGCTCCATTCGGATGATGATAGAATGAAACCGAGTGGCGGATTTAGGGAGGAGCAAAAGGGGCGCCCACCCCTCTCCCCCGGTAGTGATTCAAAAGTTTACCAAAAACCCTGTATTTTGATCCATTTTCCGTCAAAATCGTCATAATTTGCCCCTCGAACCCACCCACCCCACCCCTCCCGGGGGGGGGGGGCAAAGGAGGCACTGGATCCGCCACTAAGACCTGTAATCACGAAGTCTTCAGTGACATATTGTAAAGATGACTTTAGAGAGAGAGAAAGGGTTAGTTTCAACCGTCGTTGAATTTTACCCTGCAAGCGAGGTGATTTCCAAATCTACCCGCACACAATGATTGATTGATTATTGTCTTACGTCACTCCACGTATATGATGATGACGGCATCTGCCTGATGCATTTCATACAAATTTAGCCCTTTGCATCGGACCTACCGAAGCAGTGAGGGTTCTTTTACGTGCCACGCCTTCTGTCATATGTATTCAATGCGCTGTCGAAATCACCGGCCTACTTCATCATTGTAAACACCCAAATTCAGTAGCTGTACGTACAGTTGCTATGCTGTCAAAGTTGAACAACTGTACTCCTACTGGATCAATTCTTTCATACTACCCATTTATACATATTTAACATGCGCGGATACAGAGGGGGGTTTAGGGGGGTCTGGACCCCCCTGGAATCCGAAAATTTTACCAAAAAAAGGTAATATTTGGGCATTTTTGGGGTTGGACCCCCCCTCGTCTAAGAGAAAAAAATTACCTTTTTTGGTTGGACCCCCTCTGACAAAAAATTCTGGATCCGCGCATGTTTAAAACTGAGTGAAAATGATACTCATTCATGTAATGAAGAAGAAAGAAACGCCACAGAGAGGTGTATTTACCCGGAGTTCATATTTCATGAAACCAGAGACCTATACACATGCTATACAGATATACTTCTGCAATGTGTGGGATGCACTAAACCTTAGTCCAGTCTGTTTAATTTGTATCAAGGTATCTATTCGAACAAGACACTACAATCAGATACGAAACTATCTTGCAAATAGTGATATATGCATTTTCATTGGCCCATTTGAAAGACAGCGGCACTTCTGAAAACAAAGACGGACACAGGTAAAGTGCCCCAGAGCTTTCTATCCGTTCTGGAGAAAATGAATTTTGTGAAAATGAAATATACATTAATGATAAGAAATTCTTTTCTGGATCATTAAATTAAAATTGTAGCGTCAAACGGATGTCGTATTGTATGTATGAAAACCGTTCCCACTTTCCTCTGATTATTTTGTGTTTCCAGTGTTTGTTATCATGTTTGGTTTTGTTTCCTTGAATATTGGATCACTGAGCTTTAGTTCATGTGAGATTACACATACATTTAGCGCCGCTATATATTTTCCTAAATATTTTGTATTTATATTTAGGAACATGTCAGAACATGATTTTCGTTAGGCATCGACATTGTTATGATTAATACCAGTACTGTAATATTACTAATATATTCTCGACATCCGACATTACAGATGAGTATGAGTAAATCACACCAATAAGAAGTTAACAGATTACATACTTTTTCAAAGTATGAAGGTTTATGCACAGGTTTCGAAGATATTAACTCTGAAAAGTCTAAAGAGTTCAACCTGTTTGAACACTATTTTATGTTAAGACTTAATTTTAGTAGAAATTAGTCAAGACTTAACTTAAGACTGATTGTCAATGAAATTTTCATAAACAACAAGTGAATACCACAAAAAATACTGCGGAAATGACCAGTGTAAAATATTGGAAACAAATCATGGGATGTAAATTATTTATCGATACATGACCAAGTTTGATTCAAATTTATGTACCAAAGATTATGTTGTCAACATTGTTTTTAATTTTATAAGAATTTGATTTGGGTGCTTTAAATAAATTAGCCTTGATCAAGTTGGGCACACTCAAATTTAAGAGATGGTCCATCAAATTTTGTGAGAGTCTCTGTTATGACTTTGAGAGATGATTTTCAGAGTATATCTAACTACAAAACAAGTTTTGAATTTTGATTTGAAACTCTTGAGTTCACATATCTGTCAATTATTTATAACATACTACATATTGATGGAAATATGTTGACTGATAGCAATTAGGACTATATTGAAAATAATTTCTCAATATAAAACTATATTTTCACTTCATTACTCAATATTTCAATACAATGTACTTTTCTATTATAGCAGATTGTATAACAGGATATTGTTGTTTTTTATATTTGAAGTCTCAAATGTGATTTGGATTTTCGACAGATTTTTTTTCTATGAATAAAATCAGTAATTTAATTATTTATGCATGCTGTGAATACATGTAAAACAGACAAAACCCCAAAATGAATTATCTTCGTCTATTAGTATTAGACCAGTTAAACTTAATAGGTAGATTTTCATCCAGCCTCATGAAAATATATGCAGCGGGTGGGTGGAATTTATTTTTTATAATTTATTTTCAAATATTGTCTTTGAATTGTTAAAATTCGAAGCAAACCAGTTTTCTTTTCGGTTATGTAGGCAACAACTCTCACAACAGTGAAAACCATTTTGTCAACTACCGGAAATGGCGATATGTATATAAACTGAAACGTATATCAGATGCGGACCCGAGTTAAAATGACGGAATTCAGACGCGCTGGATTTGTTTGAAAAATAAATAATTTTGGGGCGGGTCGAATTTTTAGGGGTGGGCGGGGATGAAAATCTACCAATTAATTTTAATTGGCCTTATTTCTCACCTTTAAAATGACATGTACATGCTATTGATGAAACTTATATTAATGTAATAGAAAAGTAATAATAATAATCATGAAACTTTACAAGTAGATCTACATGTACAGTAGTTAGTTTAAACTGTATTTATCTTCAAACAATCATACATACAAAGCAACTAAAAATACTAAAAACAAGCAAGTTTGCTTATATTAATTCATCTCCTAACGTACAGTAGTTAAACAAAAACAAAACAAAAAAAAATAAGAAAAGAAATAATAATATAATAAACAACACCCCCAGAAAGGAAAAAAAACCCCACTATTGACTAGAACTTTCTGACAAGGAATAAGAAATGCATCATTTTGCATATTTCCTCAAGCCATCGCTGCCATGGCATATTCTTCTTCAAGAACACCAATGAAACTACCTGTGTGTAATCTAAGCATCAAATAAAAAGTAAATGAAAAGGACATAAAAACAAAACCCGAAATGTTCACAAAGTTCAGTTTTAATGTATCTTTATTAGTGATTATGTGTATCAAAACTCTATGAGAGGTATATCTTCAATATTTCAATACCAATATACAGCCTAAATAACAATTGCAATGAGTGTTATGATGGAGAGTTAAATAGCAATTAGTATATATATTTGAGCGGTTACTTGTAACTCTTTAGTACATTTGTAATTCCATAAAATCTGTAAAAATTGTCTCTCAAAAACAGAGGTTGTCTCACATTTTAGAGATCATTTATCACACGAGAGGGTATGCCCAGTAATTAATGATAATGATACATCAACAGAAAATGGTTATGTCTCATTTGAATTTAATCCATTTTGAATTAGCCATGGTCATTCAGGGTTCTCACTAGACTTAGGAAATAACAAGTCCCAGTTAAGTCTTGGGACTCATCTTAATTACAAATGTTAAAAAAAACCACAAATTTTGGTGAGTCCCAAACACATCTTGGTGAGTCCAGAACTCATCTAAGTGAGTTAATGAGAACAGTGCAGTCGTCTCATCTAAAATAACCTGATCTATGTTAAATTATGATACATGTACTGATGTAGGTGTTTTCATCATTCACATTGTACAGTGCCTTACTTTCAGCCTATAGCATATGGTGCTTATAGGTTGTATTTCCCTGTTTAATAGAAGCTGATGACATTATATTTTGTCTAATTAGTGTGTTGAAGGCCTTTATTTACATGTATGTCACAGACTCACAGTATTACAATTTTCAGATTAGGAATAAATTTTTTATGTCTTTTAGGTTTACAATAGTCTCAAAATGGAAGATTACATAAAGATTGAGAAGATTGGAGAAGGTAGAGATTGGTTTTTACTACAGTTTGCTTTAATATTAAGGATAATCATTCGTAATTATGTACATGACAATTTTTGACATAAAGTGATATACATGTGTAGTGCCTCCTGACCCTATTTTTTTTTAGCATGTCACATTATACTCACATACATGTAATGTTTTTTTGGCCTAAAAAGTCCAGTTGACCCATAGCTTTCGTGAAATATTTGTTGAAATTTGTGACTTCACAATACATTTTTAATATTTTCCAAGGTATGATCAAGGTATCAAATACTGTGAATTCATATGTCTGCTTTAATCATTTTTTGATTGTAAATGTACAATAATCAATGTAAGGGTCAATTATCCATCAGGTAGAAGATTAACAGATTAACATACACAGGGCTGCAACTTGGCAAAATTTTTTAGGGGCCATGTGGGCTACTGAATTTCAAAATTTAGGAGCTCACAAAAAAATCTAGGGGCCCACATAAAATGAAGAGTATTTCAATCGTTCAACAAGTTTAATCATCAATTATTTCTCTTTCAATAACAATTTGTTTAAAATTTTCAAAAACTGTTTCCTCATAATCCTTGAAGTATTCACCCCTGTCCGCCTCTTCCTTCCTTTTACCTGGCCTAGATACTCCTTGTAAATATCACCACATGATGTCAATTTCATTAACAACAGAGTCAACAAGGTCAACAAAGTCATTTAAACGTTTGAAAAAATGAAGACAGAGTTTCGTTTTAGCAAACTTTTTACCGATCGGGATTTAAGTGAACTTGGGTCAAACAGAAAGAATAATTCAACCCGGAATTTTACGGTCGCCATGTGGGTGAATGAGATCGAAATTTTAGTCGTCCACATTGAGTTTTTACTCACATTGGCAAGTGGGCGAACGGTAATTTGCAGCCCTGATACAGGAGCATTTAACTGACAGATATCAACATTGCACAGATTCACTTATACTTTTAATTAGGGACCAGCTTCATAATCACTCTGTTTGTCCCTCAGCAAAACACTTTAACATTGGCCATATCTAATACACTGTCACAAGTACGGTGTAGAGCTTCTATATTTGGCATGTGCGTTTCTTACAGTCATTCCCAATAACATCGGTCCATCGGTCCTGACCGACACATTTACGTAAGGACCGATGTCCCACTGGCACATTGCCGGTCTGAATGACCGATGGGTCCGGCAGCAGGGCCGTCGCTAGGGCTTATTTGGGGCCGATATTTGGCCCCATTCCCAATGCCAAATAGGATCTTTTTTCCCACCTTGTTCCCTTAAAATTCCCAAATGTACGTAGTCAGATTTATTTACCGAAACTTGTTCAATCGCGCTATATTTTAAACTGTAACATCAGCATGTCCAACACAAAATGTAAACCCCATCAATGTACAAATAGCGCTTGTAAATGCAGTGTTTTGAAGAGTAGTATTGAAGCGTTTTGTGGATCCTATAATCGACAGGTGCGAGGTTATTTCGAATGGTCGTATTCGTGACAAGTCTTTTCGATGCACATTTGAACACGGACATGGCAGTTGAAATTGATTTATATTATTGTATTACAGGAACTTACGGGGTTGTGTACAAAGGGCGCAATAAAAAAAAACAAATCGTCTTGTTGCATATTACAAAAAACGAGTAATGGTTTTACATTTAATGAGAACGCTGTGTCTTATAAAATCGCATAAAGCAACACGAGAGCACAGAAATCAAAGGACTGATAGTGATCACGGCCAACAATCAAAACCAGCTGCCTCAATGTCAACTGGATGCAGCCAAAAACAAATTCAAACAATGAAGGACAGGCATATCAATTAATAAAAGTAGATGTACTTGAAATAAACAAATGCCATTGATAATACTGCTTTTTTCATTTTATTGAATTTTTTTCCCAATTTGGTCCAAAACGACGCTAATTTTCCCAATTGCAAAGGCCCTGGCCCCAGTCCCAAAATACACAGAGACGGCCCTGGGCAGAGTTTCGTTTATCTATACTCCCTCAAATTAAAGTGTTTTGGTGACCATGATGAAGTAAACCGTAACGTAAACTTTTCGCAAAAGTGGGTTTATCGAAGGCTTTTACAAGAGCGTGATTGACTGTGATTGTCTCATTGAGGAATCGGTCAGAGTTTTTTTTTTTTCGGAGATGTTATTCGAGCTAATTTGCGGATGGTCGATGATTTTGTTAGATGAGATTAAATATATCAGAATACATCTATGTTTCTCTTCTTTTTTATTTCGGACAGACAATTTTTGTTTCGGACCTGTGTGCAACTTCACTACATAGGTCCGAATGACCTATGGGGACCGAAAGTTATTGGGAATGACTGTTCTTATGACAAGACCTTTCTGCTGGTACCAAATTAAGGTCAAGGTCATGGTGACAGGCATCCTGCGGAGCCCTTCTGACTTTGTCAGTTTTCTAGTTGATTTCTATCTGCACATTATACCTAGTTTGTAAGATTTTCTTGACATTTTCTCTCAAAGTTTGGAGATGCACATTATAAGTAGTACATGGGTTCACATGATATTTAAGTCAATGCAGTACTTTTGAAAATAGGAATAAACTATAGATATAATCATATTACAAAATGTATTACAGGAACTTATGGGGTTGTGTACAAAGGGCGCAATAAAAAAACAAATCGTCTTGTTGCCTTGAAGAAAATTCGACTTGAGAGTGAAGAAGAAGGTGTACCATCAACTGCTATCAGAGAGATTTCTCTCTTAAAAGAATTACAGCATCCAAATATTGTTTGGTAAGTGAGACATCATTTTAACAATTTTTCGTCAGCTGAAATTGTAATGACCTGAATTTTTCAATTACATTGTATTTCTTAAACTATTAAGGGCAGTCATAATTTGATCTCCAAAATAATAGAATACAATCAATAAAATGATTAAGAGAAATATTCACATAATGATTCACCATCATTAAAAATGGTAGTTGTGGTTAAGTTTCATGTAGTACCGGTAATCAGTTATTGTTCAATTTGTTGTAATTTGCTTAACTACACAGATTCATGTTCCATTTTGCCATAAGAACGGAATTGAACTCAGACTTTCAGGGATAAGAGAGTGATTTATCAAAAGGAGTTGGTTTATTTCATTTTGTAGATATCAAGGTCCACCAAAAATTATATTATGAAATGATTATTTTTTTCCAGCCTTGAAGATGTTCTTATGCAAGAAAATAAACTGTATTTGGTGTTTGAGTTCCTTTCTATGGATTTGAAACGTTACATGGACACTATTCCAAGTGGGCAGTACATGGAAAAAATGCTGTACAAGGTAAAATAAAATGAGTTTTCTAGAATATGCTTTTGATATTGAGTTTACTGTAAATCTACTAAAAAAAGAAATGACATAAAAGTAAACTAAAAGACAATGTCTGTTTCAGCAGGGTTCTCACAAGACTTTTGAAATAATGAGTTCCATTAGAGTCTTGGGATTCATTTTCATTACAAATGCTTAAGAAAATATAAATTTTGGTGAGTCCCAATTCCATTTTGGTGAGTCTGGGACTCATGTATGTGAGTTAATGAAGTTACTGTGTTTCAGCTAAGATTATTTTTAGAAGATTAACCCCAATTTGATTAAAACCATTTCTTTATTCCGCTTCTCTATTTGTCCCATTGTGGATAAAAATCTTGCAAAACCCAGTAAGGGGTCATGTTCTGGTGAACTCAGTGGATAAGCTACAGAGTAATAGGAATGAAATTAACATCTCTAGCGTTTGTATGTCTCACCTCAGGGTAAGTATGACCTACAAGGTTGTTTTTGAACAGTGTTTGTTACATATTGCATCACTTGCACATGCCTAGCCGTGTCATTGATTGGCTGTTGGAAACAACGGTTTACGGTACCGTAGGTTACTGAAACGTCATTAGAGAACACCAAAATATGACCTCTTACAGAGTTTCGCAAGATCTTTATCCGCAATGGGACAAATAGAGAAGCAGAATAAAGATATGGTTTTAATCAGATTGGATTAACCCTTGATATATCTACATTGAAATTGAAGGAATGTTCAATAATCTGATATCTGATTGGGTATTTGTCAATTTTGATGCATTATCACAGAGCTTTTTACACACCTCCAAAAAGATGAAATTAGAAATTTACCTGAACAATTACACAATAAAAAAAGCAAGTAATAATCGAGGATTGTGGAGTTTGTTTTCTCCCATATTTACTTACAAGAGGTGTGAAATGATTAGCCTGTCATCCACATGGGGGTGGATGACAAGCTACATGACCTACATGTATTTTGCACTTAATTTTATTATGATGTCATAAGTAAATATGACATATGTCAATGTTAAGCAACCTTTTTTTTTTCTTTATTTTCCAACATAAAGCAAGGGCAAATGACAAATTTAAGGGGCAAATTTAATTTTATCAATGGGAGTACAACAATCAAACTGTAATGTCTGATGATGAATGAGAAATCCAGAAACCCTCATGTCAAATTGACTAGTCCATACTTCCCCATAGACAAAGTAAATGTGACACTCGGGATTGTGGATTTCTCAATCATCACTGGACATTAGAGGTAAATTCTATTAAAATTGAAATTTGCATATAAATCCATGTATATGTCATAAGCGCATTTTTAAGTTAATATTTGCATATAACGCCATTTAATTCATAACTAGAAATGTTGTCTGTGTAAAATATGTGTTGCATAACTTGTATCATGACATACATATTTCATTATTTTGTGTAATGTCCCTTTGCAGAGTTATTTGTACCAGATTTTGCAAGCCATATTGTTTTGTCATCAGAGGAGAGTTCTACATAGAGACCTTAAACCACAGAATTTACTCATTGATAATAAAGGAGTGATCAAGCTGGCAGACTTTGGACTCGCTAGGGCATTTGGAATACCTGTTAGAGTTTATACACATGAGGTGAAAATACAACTAATAATGTATTTTTCAGAAGAATCCGATAAATTGCTTGGAAGTTACAATCACCTTGTGATATTACAAACATATTTTCAGGCAGTTGATCTTAGTTTGGATTTTATACAAGCAACTCGTTAAATCAGTCATTAATAGTTGTATTTTTGACCAGATTGCAAAGCAATTTTGGTCTATGAATAGGGGAAATCCATCTGTCCGTCCACCTGTCTGTCAGTCCGCACGGCGTCAACATTTTGCGTTTAGCTTGGTTTCTTTCATACCCTAAAGGGTACTTTATATGTCAAAGTTGATAGGTTTGTAGATACTTGAATGTTCTATCCAACCAATACAAAAATTTAGTGACCTTGACCTTGACTTTACGCTTCAGTGAACACACACTGATTTTTGCCTTTAGGGTGACCACTTGCATACATGTATTGTTAATGTTAATGCAAAGCAATTCCGGTCTATAAATTGGCAAAATCTGTCTGTCTGTCTGTTTGTCCATCCGTATGTCCGTCGTCAACATTTTGCGTTTAGCATTTGCAATCTGGTCATACCGTCCTTGACGGTTTCTTGTTCAGTGTAGGTAAATATCTTTTTCTACCATAAAAGAGAGACCCCTCAACCTAAAAAGTACTTTGACCAAGATATCATATGCCTCATTTTATATATCTCATCTTTTGTACCAAAGGGAAAAAAATTTTTAGGTACATATTATAGATGTACCTTTCTTATCTTTCAAAAAAGATATGGTATGAGAATGTCCATCTGAATATAACTGCTGAACTTTTAGTGTGTGCTTTGATGGAGATTAATTGAAGGTGAAATGAATGTATAGGTCTTGATGATTAATATCTGTTGTGGGCTTAAGCAGCCAAACAATAATAGATTCAACAAGTTTATATTGAACACCCAGATACTTGCAGGGTGTAATTAACACCAGTAATCAACACATTATCTTCTTTTGCAAATATTGAAGGTGAAAAATTAAGTGATTATTTTGCACATACTGTAGGCTTTGTCAGCACAAAGAACATCATTTATCCTTGATAATTAATATGTATACATGTATGTATGCAAGTTAAATAACATGCACAGTATTAAAATAAGTATTCTTTTTAAACGGCCATCATAAGATGGGACGTATTATGTTATGGCGTTTGTGCGTCCGTCGGTCGGGGGTCATGTTTTCCGGACATTTTTCTGCAGTCTTTCAAGATATTTGATTGAAACTTGGTATATAACTTTATATATAGAGGGTCAGTACCATTTGTATTTTGGTATCTTTGCTTTGGTTTTGCCGAAGTTCAAGGATTTTACAGTTTTCCGGACTTTTTTCTGCAGTCTTTAGGGATATTGAAATAAAACTTACTATATAACTTTATATCAACAAGGGTCAGTACCAGTTTGCATTTGGGCATGATTGCTTTGTTTCTTCCAGAGTTATGGTCCTTGAACTTAAAAATTTGCAAGGATTTTAGTTTTCCAGACTTTTTTGCTGCAGTCTTTATAGGTATTGGATTAAAACTTACTATATAACTTATATCAATGAGGGTCAGTGCCAGTTCGCATTTGGGTTTGATTGCTTTGGTTTTGCTAAAATTATGGCCCTTGAACTTAGAAATTTTCAAAGATTTTACAGGTTTCCGCTCTTTTTTTGCAGTATTTAAAAGTATTGGATTAAAACTTGGTAAATTACTTTATATCAATGAGGGTCAGTACCAATTTGCATTTGGGTATGATTGCTTTCATTTTTCCAGAGTTTATATGGCCCTTGAAATTTTCAAAGATTTTACAGTTTGCCAGATTTCTTTATGCAGTCTTTCAAGGTATTGAATTGTAACTTGGCCATTCATTCAAATTGATCCGGTTCAAGCTAAGCGACGGGCGTATTATGCCATGCTCGGCGTTGCTCTTTTTTTCATCCCTTGTATCTACAATTTTTTTACATGCAAGATGGACAATAATTGCGTAAATTGTCATTATTTCAGTCTTCCCAATATTGAAATAATAAATCATTTGTCTCTTCCATATTGACCTTTATGATATAAGTAGTGGGAAATTCTTGCTACATTAAGGGCAGATATTGAAACAGATGTGGGTTGGGGTTACACTTATTACATCATGTTTACAACTCGTGTCCAGTTACATCGACTTCAAAGCTTTTATAAGCAGGTTATTATTATTGCACACATACTGCTGTAGTATAAACATGTATGCTATGAGCTTTACAAAAGCTTGATAGGTATAAAGACCAATCCCTTTTTTAAATTCCTCAATCTAAACTGCACTTATAGTCTGAAAATTTATTGGATAGGTTGCAAAATAAGCATGAAAACAGCTATCGTGTTGTAGTGAGCAGTATGCCAATAATGGAGTCCAACTTCATCCATAAGTGGACGTGGATAAAGTGCTCAGCTCATGACCAAGAAGTCACAGGTTTGACTCTTGTCATAGGTATAACAGTGTCCTGTCTTTGGGATGTGACAGTAAAATTGAGGTCCAGAGTCATGGTAGGTGTGACACTAAAATATCCTTCACTGCTTTAGGTGGCTTCATGGCAAAGATAGAAATTTCTATGCTACATGTATGCATCAGGCAGATGCTGTCACCATATCTGTGAAATAATCATGGAGTGACCTAAAACATTAATCAATCAATCAATATTCATCCATAATGTATTGATGTAAAATAAAGGATTTGTTATAAAATTCTTTCAGCAGTATGATATTATGTCTATGTTTTCAGGTTGTGACACTTTGGTATCGTGCTCCAGAAATCTTACTAGGAAGTCAGCGTTACTCCACTCCAGTAGATATTTGGAGTGTTGGTTGTATATTTGCAGAAATGGTTACAAAAAGGCCATTGTTTCATGGTGACTCGGAAATTGATCAGCTTTTCAGAATATTCAGGTAATTTTATTGCGAGTTAAAAGCAAGTGTTTACAGCTGGACTGTTATGCTATTCATGGAGATTCTTATTGTACATATTCATGTATTTTTTTTTCTTTCATACCGTATATACTCGCATATAAGTCGGTTTTTTGGGAGTAAAAAATCGTGGTCGAAAAGCACTACCGACTTATATGCAAGATACCGACAGAGAAAAAAAATCTGACCTTGAACTGAAGTCAAACTCTCCAGTTTATTATCAGATAATGAAGACATTAGACATGATAGATAACGTAGGTGAATTTCCCGGTCCATACTACTTTAAAATACGATTCTATGACAATAAAATGTATATTTTGTGACCAACAGATTTTGTACTAAAAAGTCATAATATATCGCTTATTTGTTGTTCAAATATCCATTACAAAAGGTAAAACAAATCCGCTACAGTGCGTCTACAGGTTTAGTGAGCCGTGACGTGATGGCCATTGATTAAATAACGGTCCGATGCTAAAGTTTGTTAATGATACCGGTAGGTTTGTCGGTGTGGTAAAAGAGTCTTTGTTGGGTATCATTCACCGATTCATAGTAGGGTTTCACTGCGTTAAACAAGCAATGAAGCCACGATCGTTTTCACGGCCACAAAAACAGCCGTTTTCACGGCTACCAAATTATTCGAAAACTAGTCACTTAAGCCAGGTAATAACACCAGGTAGATCGTTTTATCTTAAATAAATACATCTTTTATGTCACGTTTTAAATGCCCTTCTATGGAATATGTCAATTAAATTCCCGTAGTGTGATTACGCATGATCATCAGAGCGGAAAAATTCTCCCAAAACCTTTGTATACATTTCTATGAATGAATGTCGGTTAACATGTACAGGCTTTGTTCACTCAAAAATTCCAATCGACTTATATGCGGGTCAACGGCGAATCCCAGAATTTGAGCTCCAAAATGTAACCCCCCCCCACTTATACGCGGGTCGACTTATATGCGAGTATATACGGTATTTAGTATTTATTTTTCTTGTGCTTAGTGCTTTTTTGATACCATATGTTTTCTTTGTGACTTTGACTTTAGAGTGAATTTTCAAAAACGTTAACCTTAGCCACATTTTTAAATACAAAGAGATACACATGCATAGATTCATATTTAGCGTAGATCTGTATTCTTAGTGACTAGAGCTGTGCCATAGTTTCTTTCTTTCTGACCTTGGTGTTCATATTCAAAAACTTCAATTTAGATTATATCTTTTGAATAATATGAGATATAGTTTCAGTTCTAGCAGCTATATCCTTGTGACTAGAGCTTTTTATTGATACCATACATGTATTTTCTGAGTTTTTGACCTAGAGTGAATTTTCAAGTACAGTGCAAGCAGCTTATTTGAAAAAGCTATTTTTCAGGACTTTATTATTCAAATAAACAAATATTCAATTACACGGCGTGACAAATGAATGCAGTTTCAAAGACCACAAGATGACAGATTGTGCAAGAATTGCATACGTGTATAACTTTCGGCGTATCTGTAATGGAATCAGTGTACATGTATCTATATATAGATATAGAGAGATTTATCTCTCTTAAATCCCTTTATTGTTTGCTTGAGCTACATGAAAGTCAAGAGACCACTTTTTTTTTTTTTAATTTTGAAACGGTCTTTTTAAGTACAGTGACCTAATGTTATTAAATAGCTACATTACACCTGCTCAACTGACTGTAAAGATAAAACCACCGTCTATTGAAATACATGTAATTGTATCTTGGTCGTGTAATCAAGGTGGTCAAAGACATGAGACTGATTCAACAATTTATTTTAACACAGGCAAATTAAAAGGCATATTCAAGAGAGTGAAATTTCAATTTTCTATCTGATAGACGAGGCTGAAGTTGTCACTTTGCTTTTCGTGTGGCCATTGCATCTTCGTGTTTGCCGTACGTTATTGGTGCCTTTCTTCAGCCTCCTTGGCGTTGCATGGTCAGGTCTCGTCTTCAAGGAAACTGGCACATATATTTTCTCGCCAGTAAGGGCAGCTTAGCTCTCCAGGTTGATATCATTTGTGATGAAGACACCAAACGTCTAGCTATCAACTTCCTCTGACAGCCGTACATTGTCAGGTTCGGTTGCGTCGTTATCTGACGAGACAAAGCCAGCTTTGTGAAAGCAGTAGGCGATGGTTATGGGCTTGATGGTACGCTAAGCTTTAATGAGTATGTGGACGGCATCTAGTAAGCTCAGTCTGCACGCAATGCTGATGGCTGACAAGCATCATTTTGTGTTTCCGATGATCTTGCGTATGACCTGACTTTGGCAGTTGGTAATTAATTAATCCTTACATCCCTACTGCCACGGCCTTTTAGACAATTAACGTGTGATTTGGTCAACAACTTTCACACAGACAGGTGTGAAAAAATTTATCTCTAATCGATAGATCACTCGCACTGTAGTAAAAACAACATGATCTTGGGCGTTATACAGTGAAGTTTTAACAAAGGTATGCTTGTTAGGATAATCACGCTATTCAAATAACTGAATTTGCTTCTTTATTCTTGTGTAATAGGTGGTGGATTTTCAATAGATTTGTTAGAAAATGGTTTTAGATTTCAGCATCTTATTCAATAAAACGAAATATTCAATAATGCGATATTCAATTAAGTGGCGGGCACTGTATTTGAAATTTAGTCATATTGATTGAATAGTAACAATATGGCTTTCATATTTACAAACATATTCCTTTCAACTAGAGCTTTTGATTCATACGTTATTTACGTGTATCCTGATTTTAGAATGTATTTTCAAAGTCTTAAATGTTGGCCATATCTTTTAGAATACATGTAGTACATGCTGCTTTCATATTTAGCATCAATATTCCTTTTGACTCAGTCCAATGTGCAATGCTGTATTATTATGATTATGGTATGTGTTCATGCGTGTTACAAAGTTAAACTCCAGACATTTTCGAAAGAATTTATTCCCAATCATGTATCAAAAATTATTGATTTTTAAACATTTATTATTATATTTTAACACAATTTTATCGTTTTTAAAAGTTTTTTTGTTTTCAATATTTAACGTGCATATAAATCCTGACCAAACTAAAATCACAAATCGTATTCAAGTACCAAAATTTCATAAGGGGACATTTGGTATCACAGGTTCTTAAAGACAGGCCCTAACTGTCTGTTACAGAAATAGAGATCTTATTAAATATTGACCCAAGTCAGTGTACTTGACTTCACAATCCTTAAATTGCAACAAAGAAGTTTAAAAAAGTTTAAGATTTTGTTTGTAATATATATTATATGTCACATTGCAGTTTGAAATATAACGTAACAAGTACATGTAGTATAAATACAAAACAGTGATTTCATTCAAGTATGTTGGCTCTTCAACCTATATGTGGCCCAACATAGAGATACATCCCAGTTTTAAGCCGCTTGACCCATACTCTACAAAAAATTGAAAAATCAAAATACTGATATTTTCTTAACTGTATACAAAGAGAAGTATTCCAATTTGGAACAGATCTAATATATTCAGATTTTACAGACCCATTCTAGGTCAGAGTAAAGTGTATTTTATTTCCATCTCATTGTGTCATAACAAAGATCAAGTCTAGATTTGAGTATGTGTAAAACTGAAATTTGTAGAGAATGTAGATAATGATGATGAATGTTTTAACATTATCAAAAGAATAAGTGTGATTGGAAGCAAATACTGTAATGTTTAGTATATTTATATGAAAATTGGTCGGACTGATAAAATTATATCTGATCTGGTAAAAAATTTTCATGTTACTAGATCAAATTTTTAAGTCTCACGCAGTGTTTTCTTCTTAAGATTGAATTGGTACAGAAGGTTTTTATTTTCTGTCCTTGAATTTGATCAATTTTCAAAACCTTAAACCTTTGCCATATCTTTTGAATGCAGCCATATATCCCACTTAGAACAAAGTGGATAAGTAAGTAATATCTACTGAATAAGAGATGGAAATTATTTGATTTAACAGGACCCTGACCACACCAACAGAGGAAACTTGGCCTGGTGTAACATCCCTACCTGATTATAAACCATCGTTTCCAAACTGGAAAACCAACGAATTAGCATCTGCAGTAAAACAGCTTGATCCAACTGGTCTCGATTTACTCCAGGTACATCATTTATTTATCAACCATCAGATTAATATCATAGGCATGATTCAGACAGAGATCTTTGGATATGAATAAAGTTGTCTTAAAATGGGTGATCATGATGATAAAAAAAGTGTCTCAGTTTTCAGAAGACAGAAAAATCTTATTTAAAAAAAGGGCCAAAAAAAAAAAGTACTGTTGATGTGATATAAAAATAGGACAAAATAAATAATAACCAAATAAGAAACAAAGTAAGTAGGGTGGTTTGACATTGTTCTTACAATGGAGGGAAAGCTTACAACTTGGGAATTTGCATTAATGTTAAGGTTTTGTATAAATTTAATTTCTGATGCACTACTGATTAGACAAGGATATATAAATATCAGAGTGAGGTACATTGGGAAGTTGGCTTTAAAACATACATGTAGATGCATAATTCAGAGTACAGTGTTGAGTATGACATTTTGATCTTAATTTGATATAATTAATTTAAATTACTGCATTGAACCTCCAATATGTACATATACTGAATAAAGATCCAACAAGGAAAGAAATCATCTTAATGATTCTCACTGTTTTGTAGGATATGTTGATTTATGATCCTGCCTCAAGAATGTCTGCCAAGAAAGCCCTCAATCACACTTTCTTCTCCAATCTGGACAAGTCTGCTTTACCTGCAGCCAGCATACCTTCCTAGTCACCCAGAAATAAACAATTCTGTGCTTCTTATTTGTTAGTGCTATGTGATAGCTCTTCTCTTAAGACCATCATTGAAAGAATGACAACTATTTACTAATCATGAAACCTATTTTGTTTTTTTTTCATGATGTTATAATTGAAATGGTAAGGTTTTCAGTACCGCTCTGTGCTGAGTTTAGCCTTAAAGAATTAGTTATAATTTTGTGTATATGTATAATGATGCTAAACAGCATTGTGAGGAAAGGAGTAGGGTTGTTAAGGGCCATATTTGGTCCATAATTTTGTCCAGATTTTATGACGATGCATTAATATACACTACCAAACAATTTTTATACACATAATGTATGTTATAATTATATATTTACACAGTTGCAAAAGTCTGTCATTGGTATGTGCCAGAGTAGTAGGCTAATGAAAGAGAATATAATTTATTGAAAATCTGCATTTTCTTAATAGCTATTGAAAAAATATAGAGCAAACAACATAGCAATAAGCCTTTTAGTTTAACTTTTGCAGTTATGTATGATACTGTAGAATGGGAACTATGCACCATAAAAAAATTACACCTTTTGACATGAATACTGAAGCAAGTTTTTTTGCTGTAATGTACTTGTAACTCTCAATGCATTCTGGGTTCCAAGTGAAGTTTTGAAAATGTCGTTTGTTTTTATAGATATGTATTATGGGTATAATGTCTTGTACAATCCAAAGTGGTTTCTGCTTTGTAATGTGCAGAATACAATTAATTGCAGCCAGCTAGTGAAAACATCAATGGGAACTAATTATTATTTTTCTGTTTTTCCATATTTGCTAATTCAAAACTTTGTCACACTGATTCGGGTTATGTTCAAAGCACATGATTTAAACAAAACATTTTGGATTTTTATTCATCCTTTGAGTGTGAAAGAGCAAAGGGTGACCAGAAAATGTCAAGCATAAATTTCCTATTAATGGTATTTCCAGTTACATATATGAAATTTGAAAGAGCTTCACATGCACACAAAATTTCAGACCATTATAAACTCTTAAAACCCCTACTCCTTTATGACATTGATTTAATGTATAAATTATTTAAAGGAATATTCCTCATTGTGCCTTTCAATATGTAGAGCCAAATCATATTTTAAACCGAGTTTTAAAGATACATTTAGTAACTTTTCATTTCATTTTTGAAAAAAAGGTGTTAAAAGGTCTAACAAGATACTTTCAGGGAATTATATAATTTGTTATCCTATTTATACACTTGTTTTTGTTTGGTTTTTTTTTTTTGTAAGGTATCATGTTAGAGAGGTTCATGTATTTCTTTGATGTTATTTAAATATGTACCAAGAAGAGCATTTCACATTGTATTATTTGTAAATTTTATCAATCACCCATTTGTATTATATTTGTGAGTGGAAAGTGTTCAATTTTCCTGTTGATCTGGTCATTACATTTTCTCTCTATGTCTATCTTTCGCTGTATCATCATTTCTTCTTTCTGTCAAGATAGTTCACTGTTCCTGTGCAATCAATATGTACTAGCCACCTATTGTGTTCATAAGCACTACTTCATACCATTTACCATGCCCCCTGTAATACATTATAAGTTAACAATTTTACTCTTGGTCATATCACACTTTTCATGTAGCATCATTTATGTAAATATTAAATACCAAATTTATTTCCTTTTTATGTTTTGTGTTTATTTTATATTCTAGACAAGCCTTGGTAGCGAAGTAGGTTAAAGATCAATGTTAAAACTGTAGCTTCTTCATGATTTATGATTTTGAGATGTAATCTCTGGTATGGGTGAATGGGATTGCATATTGATTTATGCCTCACCAGGATTATTTTACATATCCTTTCTTTGGTGGCAACTGCCCAGTGTACTGCATAAAATATTTTGAGCTACATTAAAGACCTATGTGAAGCATTGACATTTCTTGTTCTCCCATCCAAAACAATGCAGCATAGGGGATCATTTTGTCCAGCATCAGTCCCTAGGTAGGAGTCACACTTTTGAAATGAAAGATGTAAAGCATGCAACATGAGTACCTTAAAACACTCTAGTGCATGACAATATCTACTGACATAGGAAACCAAGAGGACTGGTGGGATTCAAACCCAGGGCCTTGGTATTCTGAGCAAAACACCATAATCAAGAGCTAGTGATCAAGTGGATATGCTTGCCTATGTATTGTACATGTACTTATTTCAGTGCAAAAACTGGAAAGGGAGGTTTTACATTAAGGTATTCAATACCAAATAAGCCTCGAATGACAAAATAGAGATAAACATAAATACTTTGATATGTAAGGTTGTATAACTTGTTATAGCAATAGCAGTATCTATGTTGTCTTTGATGGTATTGATGCAAGTGATTGTAAAATTCTGGATATTACAATACAAACGTCTCCAAAGGTATTTTAAAACACTTCAAGATTTCTCAAAGTGATATATGAATTTCATGAAGATAAAATATGAAGATAAAAGTGACATCTTTTGAGATCCAGTTAGTACTTGTTGACATTGTGGGTGGAATACCATAATGTAGTCCTTCATTAGTGAGACTTGTGTCTGTTTCTCCAAAATAGTTTCCCATGTCTGTATTAGCATATATTAAAGCACCAGATTTACTTGTTATGTTAATTAGGGCCCTGCTTCATAAGCGGGTGCCCTATAGTATCACTCTGTCGGTCAGCAAAAAACTTTAATATTGGCCATATCTAATACACTGTCACAGATGAAGCTTTCATATTTGGGATGCGTGTTCCTTATGACAAGACCTTTACGTTGGTACCAAACTTTTGACTTTTGACCTGCATATGAAAAACATAACTATTGAACCATTAGAAGTACAGCTTTCATGTTTGGCATCTGCATTCTTTATGACAAGGTCGAGGTCATGGTGACAGGCATCCTGCGGAGCCCTTCTGACTTTGTCAGTTTTCTAGTATCTACATCCTCATCTGTCCTTAGTATGAGAGTATAGACCGAGGTCTATTGCATTGCAGTTTACATTGCCAGGTTAATGATTACTTCCTGCTTCTTATCGATGTGTGTGCAAAGACTAAATTTACAAGGTTCAGATACTGCCACCATGCAAGTGAAATCATCATAGCATTGCCAAACAATTTCACAGTAGTCTGTGATTAAAGTTTGGTCTAGACTTAAATGGTCTTTTCCTTAAATTGTACTTTTCTACGACTGAAAGGTTGTCATCAATGGTGTATGAAATAAAGCTATACAGGTGCAAAGAAAGGTAACCAAATTGTGTTTTATTTGAATGTACTGATGTCAAATCCATATTGGTAAGTTCAACTCGATCTTGCCAATTTTGGAACAGAAGTGTGACAATCTGCTTTTAAAATTCTTGGTTAAGTTTTAGTAGAGGATTTGCATAGTACCAGTGACTTAGTTGAATTTCCTTTCGGACTCTACCCCTATAGTGAAGGACTTGAATTTGTTATAATAAACCTCTATTCAGAAAAGTGAACACAAGTATTTGTTTACAAATAGCTAGAATTGTCTTTAAGCAGTAGAGATTATCATTATGACTATTAATAGAGTGTAATGAAATATATTGGTACATAAATAAAAGAGACAAACATTTCAAGCATAAAGATGTTAAGAAGTGTAATGTTGATTCTTTACAAAGTTTCTGTGAGTTGTTCCAAAACACAAGATAAGTTCAAGAACACAGGTATGTATCTTATTTCCCTGAGAGCCATTAACAGTGAAACATTAATCACACAGTACAAAGAGGTTTTGTTGTGAAAGATCAGGAATTTCTCAAACATTAGCTAACATGATTTAAACATTTAAATTTTTTCCCAAACAGTATTTTTAAGTGATTTGGTATGCTTTTAAGTCAAGGAATCTGAATAAAAAATCCAGGCAAAAAAAATTTCAATTACATTTCACATTTCTGCTGCAAGACATAGCACTTTCAATATCATTCTGGGGGACTGGTATAAAGCTAAACAACAATCAAAAGCAGCATACGTGTACTTGTCATTTGTTTCCATATTCTTTCCAGTTTAGCAATGAAAGTTCGAAAAAAGAGCCAAAATATAACATAATTGAAATATAACATAATTGAAATATAACATAATTGATCTAACTGCTTAAATCAAACAGAAGTCAGAATGCAACAACCAGTGATGTGTAGCCATGTACAATGACTATACTATCCAGTATTAAACAACAACTGTAGAAGATTGCATTTCTATCAAATTTAATAAAATCTTTTAAACCACTATGAAGACATAGAAAAAAGTAACAAATGGCAAGTTATCAGGATGAAATGAACAAGCTGAAAAAAGTGACTCAAAATCATGAAACATATGTCCAAAAGGTTTCTATACATTATTGAGAAAACTTGTGAACAAATAATTTTCAATTCATGAAACCATTTTTCAGTATCTAACAGTGCACTGATTTAAGCAACTTACGACTGTATAATAATGATGAAGATTTCTTTTGATCTCTATTTTTTGAAGCATTGCTTTACATATCTAAATGAAACAAAAACATTGTATACCTGTAAATTAACATTTTTGAGAGAGATATCAGCATGAACAAAAAGAATAAACTTTGTATCTCAAATATTAATCTCTGAACAAATGTCTTGCATATTCTTAAACTAAAATATACATGACAAATTTAAAACTTCATTTATTAGTACAAAATGGAAAGGGTATGGTATGTAAAATAAGGGCAAGATCTAGTGGTGAGGGTTATTCCTATTGCCAGTACAAACAGTCGAGTAATTTCAAAAATATCAAATCAATGCTACCCAGACCTGGCTACACCACTTCACAAATTTAGCTGAAAAACAAAACCTGCAAGGGATCATAAATACGTTTTTCTATCATATTGAATCAAAATCTCTTCCGTGGTCGTAAAGATGATGATGAAATGCAAAGTTTACAGACTGTCTGTGTATTATGATTTGAACCTTTGGAGCAATATCTTATACCTGTTATTGGAAGTTCAGTGTTTGAGAAATATAATATACCTTTGACAACAATTTACCTCAATAAGGTAAAAATTTTGAAAGAAAGATGGATGGACCAAGGATTCTCCATGATATTTACTAATGCTGTAAGAAGTTGGGCTTCTTGAGCAACAAATAACTACATCAGAGTTAACCAATTCCAAAAAGACACTTAGTCAAAAGTGTTGAAATCTGATATTGAAAACGGCTATTTAGTAACAAAAGAGGATAATCAATAGATAGCATAAAAAGAAAGTACCTATATAAAGTGAAAGTATGTACTATATAACATTTTGTTCCTACCTTCTATTACAGGATACTTAGTAATTAGGACCACCAAGTAATAGTAACAACTGCTCTTAGCAAAATAATGTTAACTGATGGAAATGATAATAGTAATGGTTGCAGTAGTCACTCTCATTATCTGTTACATGTAATAAGAATTAATACCTGGTACCAGTACTGGTAAAGTCACATGTAATACTTGTTCACTGATAACTATCCATCTGTAATTATCACACCAATTCCATGTATGTATTAGGAATTCTATGGATCTTTCAGGGTTTAATCTTCAAGATATCATTTCAAATAAATAGGAACTATAAACAATAAAGCATTATTGTAAAGTATCTTCTGAAAAAAGTTGGGTAGTACACATGTAGCAAGGTAATATTCACTTTTATGTGTAACAATAGCAGAAGCACAATGTACATGTATAAACATGGTTATTCCTGACACTATCATCTCTGTAGGACAATATATCTCTACTTTTAATGTGGACTTGTAAGTACACCAAATCAATGTCAATGTAAACCTATCAATAAAATCATCATTTGTCTTTCATGTAAATGACCGACTGTCGCATAACCAAATAATTACAGGATGATGCCTTTGGCTTTATATAGGAGACGCAATGATCCTGAAAATGTTCTATCAGCCATCTAATGTGACATTTAGAACAGTTTGTCATCATTTAGTATTAAAATGGTTGAAAAATGCTACATACACTTATAAATCATGACTATTGCAGTAATCTATTAAAAAGACATTTATCAACCAAGAAAAATTCTTAATTTTTCTCAAATTGTCTTTGAGGACATAAAATCAAAACAAATGAAAGACACTGAGTATAAGTCCGAGAATGTATCAATTTCTACGTGTGGGTGTAGAGTATACTGAGATGTAGGAATCTGTGCTTCCTGCTGCTAGCTTAACCTGAAGAAAAAAAGAAATTCAGGAGATCAACAAAAACGTCATAAAATGAAGATAATACATTAATAAGATTTCTATCTGAAAATTACCAATATGTCTGTAAAAAGGGATTGTAATTTAACATCTGGGTTAGTAAGGAACATTAAATGTTCTTGAAAGCATAAAGGACTTTCCTGTTCATCACTCCAGGTAATGTATAAAGTGTGGGTTGACTAGAATTTTATGTCATATTCAATGATTTTTCAGTATTGAATGGCACAAAACATAAACAATACAATATGTCTTTCATCAGAAGACATTTTGAAATATTCCAGAGCATTTGACCATTTGAAATTTACTTGGATACTGCAAATCTTCATTTACATAAAAGCAGCTAATACAGAAAACTGGTTTCAAGAAAAATTAAACCACCAACCAATGGGAGGTGCACTGGCAAACCTCTTGTAAAAACCTAACCCAATTTGTATCAAAATGTGGGAAAATGAGTTTAATGTAGAGCTTTTTTGTCTTCTTATGTTGCATAATATCATGCCAAGATTATTCCCCTTATATATCGGCAGCAGCAGCCTGATATATGGCCTCAAATGCTGTCCTATGCAATAAACCTAACCACAGCAGGTAGGGGGTATTTGCATGCTTAAGTATACTGTGGCACAGGGCCATGGTTTATACTTTCTCTCTAAGAAGACGGTAAGTCACAAATAAATACTTTATGACAGGTTGAAATCGCCCAGATTGGAAGTCAAGTGCAATACTACTAGATCATGTGATCTTTTTTTCTATACCCATTTATAACTTTACCCATGAACAGTTTGAATATGTGTATGTTGATAAAAATGCAACTAATATACAAAAATGCTCTTTTATACAAATCCCATTTATTCTGATTTCAATGAAGATATAAATTTAAACAATAGGCACATATAGCTGGATTTGACTTACTGGTAAAAGTCAATTGCTTGTCAGATAAATTACATGACATACTAGTAACTTCAGACAAATATAGTTTTGGGAGGTTGCAGGTGAAAAGTTTACCTTATGTGGGTGGAAATCCATACAACTGATTCCCCCAAGTCTCTGTCCAAGGAAGCCTTCATGGTATTTGATGGTACTCAACATATCTCCAGACTGATTGTATATAGCTATATACTGGTTCATGGACCCACTGATAAAGAAAAGAAATATAGCTGGATATCGTTTTTGACTGTCTACACATCAAATGCACAAGAATGAAAATGCCCAGGATTCTTTTCAGTTTCTATGGTACATTTTACAAAAGATTTTATATTCAAAATACAAGACTTTTAACAATCATTGAACAAAAAGTATAGCAATTTATATCCTAAATTAAATATTTTCAGATTAAAATGTTTTTACCATGCTAGAACATCTGCGTGCTTGTGTATTTCTACAGATGTCAGTCCTTGTTGCAGATTCAGGGTCCTCACAGACTCTGTGAATCTGGGATCCCAGAAGCGAATATCACCTCCATTACTGTAAAAATTATTCAGTACATTAGTATTTCAATTAAGTAATTCTATATTCTATAACCATCTATGATGACTAGATGAATCAACATCTATAATGTTTCAAATTTTTACACATTCAAAATAAATTTTGCTCTGCTGAATAACAGGCAATTCCTCTGCCTGATGTTGTCATTATTTTTCTGCTACTTACAAATATAGATTTTGTGATAAACCTGTGTAGTTTTAAAGTACATTGTATTCCTGAAAGGTAATGCAACCATAAATGTGAAATTATCTCTGTAATATTAAACAACAAATACCAAATAAAATGAAGAGGAGTCAAATGTTATTTAACAAAACTATACAACAAGTTCTCTAATTTTCATAAAATGTACCAATCTGCCCATGATTCATCTTTATCTACAGTGGTATAAATTCAAGAAATGACAAGAAATCATCCAAGACAGTATGACCAGATTGTAAAGTAGACATCATTAACATCAGATCCTTACCTGTACAGTCTTGTCTAGGTATGCCAGTATATCTTATACGAAGATGTTTTAGAAAGCATTGAGTTTTCATGATAATTTTATAACAAACACAAAATCACTCAAAGTTAAGTGAAGAGTGAAATTAAGGTCAAGGCCACCAAATTTCATGGTCTAAAAACTCTTCATTTAATGGTATACAAGAGATCAAGCTTGATGCAAATGCAAAAACAGTATGTGTTCACTGAAGCATGAAATCAAAGTCAAGGTTGCCAGTTATGCATCAGTCAGGAAGAACTTATTTACATCTAAAAACCCTCAAAGTGGACACAAGTATCACTGACCAAATGCAAGAAATTAAACTATACACAAAACCTGTGCTCACTAAAGCATGTAATTGATTTCAAGGTCACCAAATTGTGTGTCATTCAGGAAGAACTCATCAATGTCAAGTCAACAAATCCACCAAGTTTGAAACAAGTATCTTTAAAGATATGTGAGACATCGAACTTCAACAAAATGTTGACGTTGGACAGACAGACAAATTTTGCCAATAGACCAGACTTGCTTAGCAATCCTGTCAAAGAAATTGATCCTCATATTGAAAGTGATGATAAAACTTCTATTTCTAGGCCACATTTTAGAACTCATCAATGTCAAGTCAACAAATCCACCAAGTTTGAAACAAGTATCTTTAAAGATATGTGAGACATCGAACTTCAACAAAATGTTGACGTTGGACAGACAGACAAATTTTGCCAATAGACCAGACTTGCTTAGCAATCCTGTCAAAAAAATTGATCCTCATATTGAAAGTGATGATAAAACTTCTATTTCTAGGTCACATTTTAGTACAGTAGTACTTGAATTTTTTCAGATACTGATTTACATAATTACCATTATTTTCATTGCTTCAGGAAAGATATATATTGTTTAAGTATTGTATAGTGTTACAGATATATTTATATCAAAATACACTACAAATGAAGTAAAATGCAATAAACCACAAGACTTTGAATTATAACAATCAATTATGAACAGCTCTTGTTGCAAGAAAGAGAAAAAAATTCTGAAACATTACCTAGCACTAACGATCTTGCCCTCTGATCCTTTTTGTAAGAGAACTTTAAGTATCCAACGATTATGCTCTCGTAATGTCATAACTCGACTGAAATAAGGAAAAGAAAAATCATAGATCTAAAGAAGTGGATGGTGGTATGATCTGAAATAAGCAAATTTCCTTTGAAACTTCTTGAGATGATTTCTAAAGACATGAGACCAAACCAACAAAAAGCATACATATTACTTAATACAGATCAATAGTTTTAATTCTGATTATGAACATAATATGCAATACAATTATTTTGTATAAACACAAATATTTCTGTCACATTAGTTTTCTTTGTTGTTTTACTTTTTTTTTTTTCCACTTATAACAAAATGGCATCTGCAAAGAAATTTCTACCTACCAGAATATAAATATACATATACAAAAACAGACTTATCTGAAGCAGTGAGCATATTTTATATACAGCAACAATTCCTATGACACGAAACTTTAAATCTAAAAAAAAAGGGCATCAACAAATCACTGGTGGAGCTTGAACCTACTACCTCTTGGCCTTGAACCAAGCGTGCTAACTGCTGAGCTGTGCCAGTTGTATCATGTAGGTTCATAATGTTGTACACTTGCTTACTTGCCCCTTTGCATATCAGACAATGCATTGACTTTTCCACTATTATCAAGTGTCAGATAACTCATCATAAAAAAACCCAGCACAAGCGCAAAAATATATCATGAAAAAGAAAACTTTCATTCTATTACGAAATTGACACTTATATCATGAGAATCAAATTACTGTACATTTTTAAATATATCTACCCATAAAAAAAGAAATCATTAGCATAATATCACTAGAGTTACCATTCTGACGGTGAAAGCCTTCTATCATACAGCCTGACTGTTCCATCACCACAACCAGCTATAAGTAGAGACCGACCTAGAGAATCTGATGCTAGACTTGTCACACAACTGTCAGCACCGGTAGGAATATCCTGAAAAAAAAACATAGAAAGATGACTCTTGCTGACTTGCACTTCTCATTAGCTCAAACTATTCTAAAACTCCCATTCTGTCTTCTGTTCATGTAGATGTATTCCTAACTCAATCTCTGCTTTTCTTGAACTGAGTTACATGGGCTCTTCAAGTTTGATGTATGGAGATTGAATAAATTGTCATATATATCTATTCCTGAAATCAAGTACATGTAATTGAAAGATTGTCAATAATGAAAGGAACCAAACACAACACACCTGTATTTTCCTCTCTGTCTGGGTGTCCCATAGCCTGATATGCCTTACGTCACCAGATGCTAACAGTGTTCCTGACTCTTGCTCCCAGTCTAATACAAGCCCTGATCCTGTAATCAAATATTATTGTACATGAAGTAGATCAAATACAAAAAAAAAAAAAAATAAATAAATAAAAGTCCAAAATAAAAAAAGTATGATTGATTCTTACCAGTTATATTCTACTTTACAATTAATCTGACTAAAACTGCTACTTCCAAAATAAATGATCTATGCTAATGATATTATGATGTTAATATTTGAGTCACAGTCAAACTTGTTAACCTATAAAAACTCCTGCATAAAACGAATATTTTACCAAGTTCCTTCCTAATACTACCTTGAACTAAATTGACCTGAATCAAGAATTTGATTCAATTTTTCCTTGGATGAATGTTATTCCAATTACAAGTATTTGTTTCCTAATTCTCTAGATTTCAATATGCTACAATGCTATGGTTTAATGATCTCACTTCTGGCTGTAGGAATCATATCTGTAATAGCCTGGAATGCTGAAACTAGTTCCTTCCCTTCATTGTTCTCGTCCAAGCAGTTCCGCCAAAGTCTTACAGCCCCTTCGTCTGTGGAATATAATTACTAATATATACATCTATCATGAAAATAATATAAATAACCATAAGAAATGAAATACAAAGTGCTATGATCAAATCACATCTTTCAATAAAAAAAAAGAATTTTTATGGGATAACATCTTGTGTTTCACATTATTGGAATGCCACTGGTGATTTAAAAGTCACAAATGGAGCTTCTGGACAATGAAATATTTGGAACAATATTTGTAAATCATTGATCACTTGCCAGAAATTTGAGAACACAAAAAATGTTAAATCTCAAACTTTGGGCATGGAAACTGGATCATGCTGGATTCATTAAAATTCGGCAAGTTTTATTGTTATCATTGACAGGCATCTGTATCATAAATTACTAATAATGTACAGTATGAAATCAAGTATAAATGCCTCAAATCTCCTCTCACCTACAATCAGAAAATACATTAATAATATGTTTGCTTTGAAATTAGTACTAATTTTAGTAAATGTACATTGCATTATATAATGTGCACATATGAAACATTCATTAATCTATCTGATAATGTACTCTTCAATTTTAAATATCACATGTGTCTAAACTTTTGGGAGATGTCTGTTATCACACATGACAGAGTGATCTATACATCAGTGAAGTGTCTAAAATTTTGTGATATCTGTAGTAACACACAACAACAGTGACTGCAATACACCACGTGTCTATAATTTTGTGATATGTTATCATACACAACAACAGTGTCTGCCATACATCATTTATGTGTCTAAAAATTTGGGATATTTGTTATCACTTACAACAACAGTGTCTACCACACATCAGTAATGTGTCTATAATTTTGTGGTATCTGTAATAACACACAACAACAGTGTCTGCCACACATCAGTTATGTGTCTATAATTTTGTGATATCTGTAATAACACACAACAACAGTATCTGCCACACATCAGTAATGTGCCTATTATTTTATGACAACTGTTATCACACATGAAAGAGTCTGCTACAAATCAGTAATGTGTCTATAATTCTGTGATATTTGTTATAACAAATGACACAGTGTTCTACACATCAGTGGTGTGTATAATTTTGTGACACCTGTAACAACGCATGAGTATCTTTTTTGACAGAGTCTGTAATTTTATGCTATCTGTTATATTACATGAGAGTGCCTGTCACATATCAGTAATGTCACACATCAGTAATGTCACACATCAGTAATGTCACACATCAGTAATGTCACATATCAGTAATGTCACACATCAGTAATGTCACACATCAGTAATGTACTATCATACCTACCTGAGCCACACATTAATAAAGAATCATCATGAGGATTGATAAAGTCCATTGATGTTATCCTTGTAGATTTCATATTCTCATTATGGATATGTCCTATTTTCACCCCTTGAACCCAATCCCAGAAGCTGGAAGAGAAAGTCGTGTTGATACAGATAAAGCCAAATAATGAAATCATTTAAAGATCTTTAAATTTTGGTTTCAATCACTTATAAGAAGGGTTAACTTTCATTAAATTTATGTTGTCCATTTATGAAACAAATGTTAGATAAAATATCTTAATATAATCATGAAAAAAGTACCGCAAGCAAGTTTCCTCTTTAAAAATGTAATACATAGTTACCTGACTCCATCTTTCTCTGCCACAGCGACATAGCTTTCATAGGGATGGAATTTAATAACACTTGGAATACCAGGATTTTTATTTACAAACACTTCAACATCTAGTCGGTTAAAACCTGAAAAAGCAAAATGTCAACATAAATGCCATGTTTCATGATATTAAAAGCATTTCACAATTAACTACAAATACTCTGTTCTGACTGTATCATCTTTAAACTTATAAATTTATCAAACTTCTCTGATTGTGTTTAAGACCTACCAGCTCTTAGCTGTTCTTCTTTGGCTTCTGTCCTGATCTGCGAATTCCTGAAAAACCTGTACTCTCTCTTCAAACGAGACTCACTTTCTGGGTCTTGATCAGCAGATAGCTGCATCACAGGTTGAGCAAAGTGTCGACAACTCCACTCAAAGAAATTTGTTGAGACATCTAATTTTTTTACACCACCTGAATCACCACTTCTTTCTTCTAAATTCTACAATGATTATATGGCATCCAGAAAATCTCTTACCCTCACGGTTCAAAAGTTATAGCCAAGGTTAAAGCTGACAACAGACAAACAGACAGACAAATAGACAGGCAGACAGGACAAAAGGTAGTTGACCTTGGTGTCATTTGAAAGGACTTTATTAGTTGAGTATGCATTTCAAATACATGTATGAAGTATCTATCCCTCATGGTTCAAAAGTTATAGCCAAGGTTAAAGTTGACAACAGACTAGCAAACAAACAGGCAAACAGACAGGAGAAAAACAATATGCACCCGATCTATCAATCCGAGGGCAAAAAAGCAAATTGCAAAAATTATGTATTATTGTCTAAAGAAACAAACTGAATATTTTAAAAAATACGTTCCTGAACAAACTTAATAACGAGCAATTATACTTGAAAATATTAACCTGGTTTGGCCCTTTATCATATAATTTTCTGTGACGTGAAAATTGTGCAGATGGTAAAGTTGAACTGGTGGCAGAGAGGCGAGGTGAGCTGAAATCCCTTCTTGTGGTAGATCCACTACGTACCATCTCACCATCAAGGTGGTTTTGAGGAGGTGTGCTGTAATTTAGTCACATAAATAATTATTGTAGACTTTCTGATATATATAGGGCTACTTTTATTACATTTACAAAGTAAGCTGTAGGATGAATTAAACTCCATGTTATATTCCATTTAAAAAATGTCTGGTTTGGTTGGATGATTATTGATGTCATTCACACAAAATGTTTCAGCCCAAATTGCTGAGTAAAACAAAATGTTACCAATCTTTTTGACATTACAGTCAGTTTTAGATTGCATCTAGTTTCATTGTACTACATCCAAGTGCAGAACTTCTGGATTGGTCCCCAAAAGCGGCTAGAGAGGAAGTGCCTCAGTGTGAGTGTACCTACCAATGAATGGCATTTTACAAAGGGTTCTCTGGTTCCTTCTACCACTTAACACTAGCTACCACCATATTGATGAAATAATCCCAGCGTGTTGTTGAAGACAGAAAAAAAAAGATAATTGTACAAGGAAAATACATATAGGTGGTTCCATGGACACAATTCGCATTTATTTTAGCTTGTTCAAGAGGTACTGTGAAAGATGTCTTATTTACTTACCCAACAGGCATATTAACAGAAGTACGATTGGATGGACTAGCTGGAGCAGAATGAGGTACAGAGTAATTATTTATCACTTGAGTTGGTTTGGTGCTTGTTGATGCCTAAAAAATATAATATTAAAGTAAAATTTATTCTACAATCACAAAGGTTATTAAATAGAGAAAGGTGGAGGTGACACATCACCTTGCCTGATTAAATTCTAATATGACTGAATTTCCATTTATTTTTTTTTAGGATCTACAAAGAAATTTGAGGTCATTCTATGTGAATTTTACAATATCTACTGAAATTCTACCATAAGATAAAAGAACATAACTACGGCTAAAAACTGAGAAGTTTGGCATCACTTTCATTCAACTTTGCAGTGAAACTTAACATTCTTCAATTCTGTAAATGATTTAGTTATCATAAGCACTTCAATTTGCTTAACTGTACTACACTGATTGAATTTCCTTTGCAAACCTTTAATCTGACAGTATTTATAACAGTTTTAGCCATGTCCCGCACTTCCTTATGTGGATCCCTGCCAATCTGAAGTAAACTCTTCCACACAGTTATATATATACTGCTGAAGGCCAAACCAGATATCACAGGATTGGAATGTGTTCGTTTCAGACGATCTGGCTGCGATGACATGGAACTCTCTAGACTTGATGTTGAATCTAACGATCCTACAGAACTGTCCATACTTGTCATTGATTGACTGACATTTTGTGGAATTGCTGCTTTGATAAAAAGAAATAATTTGAAATTTTGTTTGTAAGCACACATCAAAAGGAAGCTAGAATATCAACATTTATATTTTACTTAATGTTAAAGAGATAGAGGATAAATATTGTATTTAAAGTAGTAGCAAATATTTTAATTGGGATTTATTTGATAGACCACCTAATTATGCGTAAATGATCATAAACTTTACTTGAATTAATACTAAACTATGATATGAAAACTAATTTTTATTTATATATGTATACAAAAAACAAAAGAAATAAGAAATTTTAACATGGGCTCAACAATGTACGTAAATGAAATGAATTAGGTTAGGTTATACATAAATGGAAATAAATGGAAAGGACCAGCATAAATCCAGACACCCACTGACATGTGACCTTGACACATAAGGATTGTAGTCTTACTAAGTTTCTTTGAAATAGTCTTGGGGGGGGGGTATAATTAGAAATTGGAGATTCAAATAAGTTGACAAATCTGCCCTTTGTAAGAGATCTCTCACTTTCACTGAAAGGTAAAACACAGTGATTGTTATTTGGCTGACATCATCTCAGCATGGTTAATTGACCACACAAATAAGACTAATAAATTGAATTCAAACTCACTGCACCACTTTGATTTCATTTCTTTCCACTACAAAGAATTACTTAAGCAAACAAGGGCAGATAAATCACCTTATTAAAATGTGCTATAATTGTGCAAAAGATATATTCCATAAAACCAACTATAGAAAACTAGAAAGCAAAAGGACACTAATGATATATCTACACAGGACATTAAATCATAGAGGTATACTCTGGATGAAAGATATACCGTATAATCATTTTATATTGTGAAGGTTCTATTTTCATAGATTTTGTGGGGTCTGCAACCAACAAATTTAATGAAAATTTATTCATAATACTATTTGAATCTTAAATTCAGTACACAATAAGTCTTTCACAAGCAAAATATGTAAAGTCCATCACCAAATAAAGCAGGGTGACAGACAATTACAGATAATTAGCATGATCAGTTTTATTGTTGTTCATATTTTAGCAATGACAACTTTCAAGGAAACATATTTAATCAAGTCACATCTGAGAGATATCTTGATCAAGCTGTGAATAACACATTTTGCATGCAGTGGCTTCAGAGTGAGCATCTTGACAGTGATATCAACAAAGGCATCTTTTGTTTAAAATTCAAATTATCTTTCATTAAAATTACAACATACACATAAACAAAATCCATGAAAATTGGAACCAACAAAAACCTATGATTTCAGCAAATAATGGAACATGGTGGAGTGTTGGGACAAGGAAGAAGATGTAAGACAAGAGACAGAAGAGTTATAATGCAAGACAAATGTTACACAAGGAAGTGTGGTTACCAGTGCCAGACATAGCTACTACATTCCACCCACCAGGGGCCTCTGCTGCCACTACCGGCGCATTCTTCTCTTCTTCCAGCAACTGAGCTGATACTGTAACAAACTGTGTCTCAAACTGGGCTACCAAAGCACTTAAAGCTACGGTCAACTCCTATATAAATCAAACAGAAGTATTTCATAAAAAGATGCTTATTCATGATCGGTTATACTTTTTGACTCTTTGTTTTCTAATTAAATAATGAAGTTAATTATATCTAAATGATTATTTAATTATGCAATATTTCTGGAAATTTTCAGAGTAAAATTTTCACTGACTTTGAAGTCTTTCTTGATTTGCTAAATATAAACACAACCAAAAACAAGAGGACCAAATGGGCCTATATTGCTCACCTGAGAGGTAAAAAACATTACACATAATGGTATTAAACAACAATGCTTGTAGGTGACCATAAGTTTTTAGTTTCTTTAAAACTTCTAAAACATCTAAAATTGTACAGGTCCAGTTCTTATACTTAATACCAACCATACCTACCAAGTTTCCTCAAAATCTATCTAGAAGTAGTGAAGAAAACCTTAACAATATGAAAAATCATACCCCCTTCTTCTTTTTGCATTCTTCAATAATTCTTTGACAAAAGCATTCCCTCAATTAATTATGGCTAAAATACAGCTATTAAGCGCATCAAAAATCAACCATTGGGAAACTATTTATGAAATGCTTTTTGCATTAAAAAGACATAGTCCAAAAGTAATTATAAAGCAAATAAAACATAATCATCTGGACTGGAATCCAAAACAGCAACACTTCTTCAGGCATCCTTCTATATCACTCTGATGCATTCAATTTATCTCTGTATGCAGCAGTTCTGAAAAAGAAGTTTGTCAATGGAGGGAACCATCTAAGACTTACTTTTGACTGTGGTAGTGCCACCTATTGAAAGATTTCGGAGACAAACAACTACACTTGTAAGGGATCTATAGTACTTTATTCCAATTCAGTTTCATCAAAATCCACTGAGTTGTTCTAGCATAAAATTTGAAAATGAGAAAAAAATACCCCAAACTCTACATATTTTGCAATCTTTAAAAAATTTAGATAAATCTGAAAAAAGCCATTGTCAAAATTCTTTAAAAAAACATTCCTTTACTATTTTCTGGCTAAAATAAGTACTTCAGTACATCAGAAGTCAACCAAAGGGAAAATACTGATGAAAAACATGCCATTTTGAATGAAAATGTTCAAGTCTGAAAAGATGTCAAAATCAAGTCAAAAATTATTTATCCAATTTCAAAATGAACAAACTTGAAATACACATCTTTCTAGATCACTCAGATGCCATTAGTTTTATTACCCATACAGTTGTTCCGGAGAAGAAGATTTTCGAAGAGAACTACCTTCTGAGACCTATTTTTCACCATGGTGATGCCAACTGTAGACAAATTTGGATGAAATTTAAAACTTGGTAGAAGATCTATAGTACTTCATAAATACCAAGTTTCATCAAAATCCTTTTTGTGGTTCTGAAGAAGTCGAAATTGTTAAAAGTTTACAGACAGACAGACAATTGGACAAACGGCAAACAACAGGTGATCACAACAGCTCACTTGAGCTCTCAGCTGAGGTTAGCTGTAAACAGACACATTGTATAACATAAGAGTTTCCTGATTTTCCTTATTCACAGAATGCTCTGTCGCCAAAAAACTTGACTCAATTATCAAGACTTATTTCCAATGAAAACACTCTGTGAGAAAATTCCACATTAATTGTATAATCAAGGACTAACCCTGCTAAACATTTTTATGAAGGTGAGAAATCTGCAAAACAAAGCTCATTCTTGACACGAAGAACCCAACTTAAAATCCTTTCCTTTTGCACAACCAGAAAGTCATTTAGGAGGTAAAATACTTCCTTTATGCCGCTATTACTGTGTCATGTTCAATTTAGCAGGTGATGAAGTATCACAAATACACCCAATCTTAAAATTAAATGTGAGTTATTGTAGGGATTAAGCCAGTCTGGCCTAGTGGGTAAGGTGCTTGACTCGTCATCGAGAGGTAACAGGTTTGACTCCCCCCCGACTTTTGGATGAGACAGTAAAAACCGAGGTCCAGTTTCCCGTTAGTGCGGCACATAAAAGATCCATCACTGCTTCAGGTGGGTCCGTTGCAAAGATCTAAATTTCTATGCAATGCATATATATAAATAATGATGGAGTGATGTAAAACAATATTCAACCAATGAATCAAATATTTTTAGGATTATAATTGTACCATATGAACTGTTTCTTTTTCCAGCCTATCAAATATCTACTTTCTACAACACATCAAGGAAAAAGTTACCACATACCTTTCTAACTAAAGGACTGCCATCATTAGCAACTGAACTCAAGGTCATTCCAACAGCAAGATCAATATTGTTAGCGTGGTCATTTCGGTCAGTTATACTGTTATTAATAAAGGTTCCAAGGGCATATACAGCTGCAGCTCTAACCTGTTCAATCACAAATACACATGTATGTAAATATACAGTAGCAGCTCTCACCTGTGAAATTACAACTTGCATATATAAATATACAGCAGCAGTTCACACCTGTAAAATCCAAATACATATAGCCGTACAACAGTGTCTCTCACCTGTGAAATCACATTATCATATGTATATCAATATATACAAATAGATATGACATGTACTTACTTCTGGGGAAGGATCTGTTAGCAATGTATAAAGTTTTTCATGAGCACTATCTCGAACACCACACCAACGAGCATTGTCAAAATTAGACCATACCTACAACAGAAATGAAGTAGGTGATACAAATTTAACCATTTTTTATTTCCTTTTTAACAAGATTACTAAAAATAAGACACTGCTTAAATCAAAATGTTATTCCATTAATCTATCTAATGTCTACCTATTTCCATATGTATTTTACAGTTTTGCATTTCACTTTCACATATCTCATTCTCAATACTTAAGTAAAATTCCCTTCTTATCTATAATGGTATACCGTATTCACTTGTGTATAGTACGATTCCGTGTATAATATAATACGCACCCCTAACTTTTGGAAAATAATTGGAGAAAAAGTCTACTTCTCATGTATAATACGCATGTAAAATTGCCGCATAAGCAAGTGGTCAAGAACCTTAAAGTTTACCTAGAAAAAATATCTGTATTACAAACAGATTTTGCTTTACAGAAAACACAACTGGTTACGTGCCTGAATAAATGAATTCCAATGTCACCAAGGGTATTTAAATACTTACGTTGCACTAGGATGACCATCGTGTGGATGTTTACACCTGATGGTTGGTTGATTGGTATTTTACATTGCTTTCAACAATTTTCGGTTATATCGTGACATGAAAGCAGGAGGTTTTATAAAAGGATGTATGACACGCAGTACGGGAGCACAATAAAGATCAAATTTTAATTAGATTGACTCTAACATAACATAACTCTAACATAGCCTTTTTTCTTATTGTTGAAAAAAAGTTTTCCATAATGGAAGAAAACTTGTTTTAGTACTTCAGACTGACATGAGTCCAAATCTCTTTGATCTTACCAATAAGAAAGGATTTACAAAATTACCTTTCCTAAACAAAGTGCAAGCCATTGCCGTAATAATGCATTGGAGTCAGATAATTGTTCTAGACAACAAGAAATCACATTTCCTTGTAATGCTGCTTCCTGAAAAGAATACATCATAGCAAATCAAAGAAAGACAAGTTTAACACAATCTGTAAAACTAGTTTCAATATAAGTTTTCAACAAAATATTAATTTGTAAACAAGGTAAAATCGAAGTGTTGTTTTGAAGAATGCATACAGTTTTTACTCATATGATTACAAATACCAGTAGCACTAAGTTTGATGATCCTCTGTTGCAAACCATGTCCTCGAGAGTGTTCACAAGGTAAGCAAGACAAGATACACCACCAAAGTAAACCATGTCCTCGAGAGTGTTCACAAGGTAAGCAAGACAAGATACACCACCAAAGTAAACCATGTCCTCGAGAGTGTTCACAAGGTAAGCAAGACAAGATACACCACCAAAGTAAACCATGTCCTCGAGAGTGTTCACAAGGTAAGCAAGACAAGATACACCACCAAAGTAAACCATGTCCTCGAGAGTGTTCACAAGGTAAGCAAGACAAGATACACCACCAAAGTAAACCATGTCCTCGAGAGTGTTCACAAGGTAAGCAAGACAAGATACACCACCAAAGTAAACCATGTACTCGAGAGTGTTCACAAGATAAGCAAGACAAGATACACCACCAAAGTAAACCATGTCCTCGAGAGTGTTCACAAGGTAAGCAAGACAAGATACACCACCAAAGTAAACCATGTCCTCGAGAGTGTTCACAAGGTAAGCAAGACAAGATACACCACCAAAGTAAACCATGTCCTCGAGAGTGTTCACAAGGTAAGCAAGACAAGATACACCACCAAAGTAAACCATGTCCTCGAGAGTGTTCACAAGGTAAGCAAGACAAGATACACCACCAAAGTAAACCATGTCCTCGAGAGTGTTCACAAGGTAAGCAAGACAAGATACACCACCAAAGTAAACCATGTACTCGAGAGTGTTCACAAGATAAGCAAGACAAGATACACCACCAAAGTAAACCATGTCCTCGAGAGTGTTCACAAGGTAAGCAAGACAAGATACACCACCAAAGTAAACCATGTCCTCAAGAGTGTTCACAAGGTAAGCAAGACAAGATATACAACCAAACTAAAATATGTCCTTGAGAGGGTTCACTAGGTAAGCAAGACAAAATACACAACCAAACTAAAACATGTCCTTTTCGAGTGTGGGAGAGATGAGATGGTCAATAGGACAGCAAGTTATAATTCTCTTGTTTTACCTGTCCTTGTCTGTAGCTGTTTACAATCATTGTAAGTACAAAAGCTGCCATGGTTCTGTGTTCACCCTGAAAAGGAACAACCTCCCAAATGATCACTATGAAACCTTACATTTTCTGTTCATAACATGATTTAACTTTTAAACTAGAAGTCTTAATGGGACAAATAACCAGTCAGGTAATGATATATCTGCTTAGGCTTAAAAAAAGTATCTTTGTTTCCTGTAACCCGTCCGACCCCTCAAAAATGGCGCCGACTCTGATTTTTTTTCGCCATTTACAAGCGCCGCCATTTCCGGAATCGAAATTCCGGAATCGAATTCGGAATCGGTTTTCTGAAACTTCACATTGTTGTCATTTCCGGTGTTTTTAAAACAAATATGGCGACCCAATGGTATCAAGCCTCGTCCTACATGATGAATTATGTTGAACAATACCTTTTATTATACATTATGTATGTCCATCTGAATGTCAAGACATTTTCCAAAGAAAAAAAAAAAAAAAAAAAAAGAAAAGCCGACCTACCGACCCTATCTTTAGGTCATGTTACAGGAAACAAACATTTTTTTTTGGCCTTACCAGTAAATCATAATGGCTTTCTTCACATCAGTGTTTCATTATGGCATTCTGTAGAACTGGTTTTATACGGTTTTGTTTTAAATAATAAATTATGAATCACAAAGATGTTTTAAACTTTGCATTCTTAGTGCAATGAAAGCTCTTTATTTGTTCATATCCGAATAAGCAGGTCACCTCAAATCATAGTCCGAGATTCTCTGCCCTTCTCCCACTTTTGATATCAAGGGTTTGTGGGAGAGGGTCAGAGAGACTTTGCTCATCAAAAGGTACAAGCCTCTGGCAACAAATAAACTCTTGCCCAGTAAACTTGCAACCTATAATCCAATAAATGAACATTTAACTTACTCGATCACAGCAATATCTTTTCCACATAATATCGATAACTACTACTAGCTGCCGTTTTATCTGAACACAAAAACACGATTCTCCATTTCGTCATTTGTGTATAGAGTATGACGTCAGATCTCGCCGAACACGACTTTGCTCATTCGTGACGAGGTTGCATAGTGTTTTTCATCGTACTGTATACACAAATGATGAAATGAGAATATTGTCATGTTTGCAGATAAAACGGCAGCTAGCACAAGCTATAGACCTTATTTGGAAAAGATATCACTATGATTGGGTAGGTTAAATGTTCATATATTGGATTATAGGTTGCATGTTTACTTTGCAAACGCTTATTAATCACCAGAGGCTTGTACAACCCGATACCGGCTGATATCGCTAAAATTCCAACTTTAGATGAACAAAGTCTCTCTGACCCTCACCCACAAACCGCCGATATCAAAAGAGGGAGAAGGGCAAAGTATCTCGGACTACTAAAATCAATGAGTAAATGACCTGTTTATCTATGATAAGTTCATGTAGTAAGCATGTAGAAAGCATGCATGTTACAGCTACAGTTTTATGAACTGAAATATTCACTGTGACCTTGACCTGTGATGTATGACTTTGGTTCAATGTCATAGTGCATCCTTGCACATCGTTTAGCAATCCTGTGTAGTTTCAGGCAGATAACTCCAACAGCTATTGTTTTATGGACAAGACACTATCTTGTTCATAAGCATACTGTACCCATGAAATTGAAGGTTTAAATTTTCAGTAAACATTTTGATATATCTGTTTCATGGGTAACAATTGTGTGAAAGAAATGATTTCACTATTCATAGTAGATGTATCTATATGATAAGGGAGTTTTTAACAATTCTTAACAAACAGACAGGATGATTCCTATATATATAAGATATACATGTAGTAACTAAAATACATCTAGATACTTACTGGTATATATGGATCTGACAAAACAGATAGAAAGTATTTGTGACCATTGTCTTTTACCAAGTCTGTTTGGCACGACTGTAAGGTAAATGTATTCTAGAAAGGATTATGACAATAAAATTAAAGATTTATGGATTGTACTGTTCAATATTTTACCAACCAAAGGATATGAAAGAGGAGATTAGTATGTCTTCTTTACTATTTACTTGAAATAAAAGTTGGATTTTTCTACTAAATTGTGTCCTTCTCATAATGGAATATATTCATACTTTCAACAAATCATAAGCAAAATTTTCTCTTTTTATACACAACTACATCGTTCAAAATGTATTTCAAACTTCGCCAATTACTTATGTAATGAGATAGTCCATATAATAAAATCAAATACACAAATCAAATAAACTGCAGGTTTTTCCAATAAAGCACACATTCTGATTCCTTACACTGTCTACAGACAAGATTTTGGCCCATATGAACACAAGAAGAGGACGTAATTCTTTAGCTGAACTCTGGAGCAATTTCAAGACGTAGGGAAATATTCCAACAGACAGTGCCTGTAAAGTATACAGCAAAATCATCATAAAATGATATTACATTCTTCTGTTATTTCATTTCAAATGCTTTCTTTGCTTTTAATGAAAGACTTAACAGCAGTAAGATATTACAGTTAAACCTTAAATATCCTAGTAGCATCTAATTAGTCAAGGATATCTCCTTTTCATCATTACCAAAGTGAAATGATAATTCAACTTCTTCAAAAAAAATTTTATCTGTGAAGTTTTCCTCACAAGAATGGATTAACTGACTTTTATCATCTTATAATGATGACATACGATTTTTTAACAAAGAACCTTAAATATATGAATCTGAAATTTAATGCAAAACTAAGTGAACAAAGCAATTTTTTTTTGGTGAAAAAAAACAAGCACCAACAAAGCACCTAAATTTAACTAAATTCCTGAAAATGGAATGGAATAAGAAGAATAAGAGACAAACAAACTAAAAGCTAAATATCTCCAAATCATTCTGATCTGGAAGTATAAATGCAGCTTACCAGACTAACTGCCCATGGACCGAGATCCAGGAATCTTCCTAATAAATCCAGAGCTCGCAATCTGTGAACTTGACTAAGTAGCACCTTCAAGAACATAAAACATGTATCCAATTCATTGTTCCATATAGTGTCATTTTTCACTGTGTTGTTTCCTCTAAAATCCAACCAATCTCTGTCATGCGACATATTCATTTATCATGTCATAAATATAACAAATACAGATCATCTGGATGTCACATGGAAGGGTCAATAACCCCACAATACAACAAAAGAATACTGCAGTGAGTATTACTACAGTTTTTCCTTTTTTAAAATGACAAATAATTCAAAAATGATGAATGTAAAAATGATTCCATGTCTTAGGGTTATATACACCCTACAGCTCCTTTATCACCATTCTGTTAGGGCTGATTGATATGTTGTGAGCCTAATATTGAAGAATTTGAATTTTGTCAGACATTATTACTGCATTATCTTTAAACATAATCCCCTTCAGTATCTATACACTTTTGCCAGCGGTGTTTAAGGGCCTCAATGCTACTTTTAAGGAACTCCTTTTCTTGGCTGTTCAGAAAGACATCCACTGCATGTATGATGTCATCATCAGACTGAAAGTGGGTATCGGAAATAGCTGTTTTTGGTTTTGGAAATAGATGAAAGTCTGATGGAGCGAGATCAGGAGAATAAGGCAGATGCTCAATCAATTTAAAGCTACAATCATGAATGGCAGCCATGGCAATGACACACTTGTGAACAGGAGCATTGTTCTGATATAACAACACAACTTTAGTGAGCTTTCTGCGGCGCTTAGGTTTAATATTTTCCTGTAACTGTGAAGCATAGTATGTGCCATTGATTATTTGTCCCTTTTGTAGATAAACTATCATCAGAATACCATCTGCATCCCAGAAAACCGAGGTCATAACCTTCCCAGCTAATGGAACAGTCTTTGCCTTCTTTAGCAGGTTGAGCCAGGGTGCTTACACTGTTTCGATTGTTGTTTGGCCTATGGGGTAAAATGATGGACCCATGTTTCATTCATATTGACAAATCTCTGAGGAAAGTTACCAGGATCTTCCTTAAAAAGGTTAAGATTAGCATGCAATATTGTGCGCCTGGTGTGCTTCTGATCAACTGTCTGAAGTCTTCGTACCAACGGCCTAAAAGATTTCTCATTGCAAGATCCCCTGTCGGAATGGAATGTACTCCTTCCTGTGAAATGCCAACTGTACTGGCTATATATCTTTTTGTAACTTGTCCGTCAGTCATAACAATATCATGGACTTTATTGACCATTTCTGAAGTTGCAACAGTGATAGGCATTTCAGGGCAGGGGTCATCCTCAAGACTCTGTCTGCTGCGGTTAAATTCCGCCACCCACCTTTTCACTGTAGCACATGAAGGGGCACCTTTCCCTAGTGCTGATACCATATCATTACAGATGTCCTGAAGTGTTAAAAACTTTTTTATGCAAGTACTGGATCACTGCTCTTTCATCAACTTTGTCCATTTTGCAAAAGGCACTTGTCTTGTTTGAATAACTACATTCCAGTGTCACCTAAGGTATTTAAATCTTTACGTTGCACTGGGTAAACCCAATTGCCGCAATAAAATTAATTTGTGATCCAAACATTGTGTTAATAGAAAGAAAACTATAAAGAATGGTTAATAAAACTGTCACAATTAGCTTAATATTCTTGATAAAATACAGATAATGAACCAAAGCCACCATTTTCTATATATTTTAAACTCGTTATCTCGAAGTGTAAATGTTTGTACAAAAGATATTGATTAACACAGCAGTAAAGGTAGAAGAAATGTGAACAACCAATTATTTCTGTGGTGTGTACGATAATGGCTACTTGTTTGACCGTGAAGCCATTTCACCTTGATTATTAGATAATTGGATTGCATTGGCACTTTTTATTCTAAAATGTGCTAGTCTCATTTGTAGAAACATCTTCATTATAGTGCATAGTGTAAAACTGTAATGATAATCTCTTTATCAAGTGTCTAAAATCCATTTCAGTGGTCAAGTAAGGGTTCCCAAAGTCTAATGGTCATGTTCTGATCGTTGTCAGTGGACATTTACAGCAACCCTATCATGAGGTATAACGCTCAACTTTTGAGTACACTTCGTATTGGAAGAAGAAGAAGAATATCGCTGCGGAAATATAAATTCTTACGTCTGGAAAAAAAAGTTGTTGTTTTAGATCTAGTGTAAAATGCACATCTGGAAAATCAAAGTCAGATTTTATGAACAAGAGCAACACTTAGCATGGCTTAATACGCCTGTCGCTTACTTTGGACGGGATCAATGTGAACATATGGTTTTATTACCCACAAACCTGGGTCTCTTTGGTAATACTTTTATGAAATAATGAAAGCCAAAAGGTGGCTTCCCCTTCACTATTTAAGCATTCTGTATAAGTTTAATGAAAAACAACTGATGTGTACTTAAGTTATCGCTTTACATAGCATCTCCACAGCATCTTATCAAGGTAAAAATCCAAGTTCCATAACTCAGTAACGACAAAACAGAATTTGCTCAAAATCAAAATAAATGCTGCTTCCCCTACCCTATTTAAGCATTCTGTATTAGTTTCATGAAAAACAGATGACATTTACTACAGTTATTGCAATCCATATCATCGTACTATAGCAAAAATAAAATCCAAGTCCCATAACCCTGGAATGACAAAACAGAATTTGCTCAAAATCAAAAGGCGGCTTCCCCTACATTATCGAAGCATTCTGTATGAGTTTCATGAAAAACAACTGACATTTACTTTAGTTATTGCGTTCCATAGCATATTTTCATATTAAAAATAAAATCCAAATCCCGCAACTCGGAACGACAAAATGGAATCGAAAGGTGGCTACCTCTACATTATCTAAACATTCTGTATGAGTTTCATGAAAAACAATTGACGTTTATTTAAGTTATGGCGTTCCATTGTATCTTTTCATAGTAAAAATTAAATCCAAGTCCCATAACTCCGGAACATCAAAACCGAATTGCTCAAAAATCGAAAGGCGACTTCCTCTACACTATTTAAGCATTCTGTATGAGTTTCATAAAATACAGCTGATGTATACTAAAGTTATTGCGTTCCATAGCGGACGGACTGACAGACAGAGCCTTACCATAATACGTCCCTTCTTTCGATGGGCATATAAAAAAGTGTGTATTATACACGAGTGAATTTGGTACTTTAGAGTGCTACCTCATTGATATAAACTGATTAAATGAGACCAGTCCTTGGGTACATGGCCTTATATAGTCAGAGAATAGTAGGACTTAAAAAGAAAATACCTCCTTACCCCCTTAAAAAAAAATACCTTCTTACCCCCTTCAATACGAGGCTTACAACAAATGAATCAGTCCTCGTATAGGCAGTGCAATGCATTCCCTTTTTTTCACATGTTTTTTAATTTTTAAGTCTTATGTTTCCATATAAGTGATGCAACAATGCTGCTTTTACCTGTAATACTATTGGTAACTGCTCTGGTGGATTTCTACTTTCTGATCCGTAAGATAGCCATACTTGGAATGCAGTGAGTTGTTCAGTAAAGAAAGGACTATGATGAAACTGTGCACTTTCATCTTCAAGCAGCTTTGGCAATTGTTGTAAACAAAGATCTAAGGCCATATCCCAGGCTTGCCTAAAGCAGTACAGAGATAAATGCATTAATGAGAATGAAAGTATTCAACTTCTGAAATACAGTGAAGAAATGTTCAAAGACTTAAAAGGAGTGCATTTCCCTCTCTGATTAGTAAAATTAAATAATTACTACCATTAAATGTCAAATCAGATTTACATACAATTAGCCAATTATGGTGTGGATTTAAACTCAGATATGCACACTTCAAAAAAATACATTAAATTATTTTTCATGAAAATATTTAGCATCATATCCATGTTGAAATGTCATTAGTTTTCTTACGAATATGTAAGAATAAAATGAAAACATAGTGTAATCCAAGATTACCATGCTCAACTTGATGGAGTATTTGTCAAACAAAACCAAAGAAAGATTAGTAGGAAGTTCTATAGAACACTGTAATCTTGAACTAAATCACTCAAGCAGAAAATGTAGGTCAGATACATCATCTGATGTATGCACTTAATTCAGCATTCTAAAATGAACCTATGGTGCAAGTTTGGTAACTGTAGCACCTACACTTTCTTCAATATTGTATTACCCCAAACTACTTACCCCAGTCACAAGCAGAAAAATGTAGGTCATATGCATCATCTGATACATGCGCTTAATTCAGCATCCCAAGAGGAACATAAGATGCAAATTTGGTAGCTGTAGCACCTATGCTTCTCTAATACTGAGCTACCCCAAACTACTTAACCAGATTAACTATGAAATTTCTCAAGCCTCACTTTAATGAATGCCTTGCTATAAAGAACTTTTAAAAGTTTCCCCTTCATGTCATTGGTAGAAAGGTAAGACAATCATACAACACAAATATATGACACTCTCTCAGATTGCACACTTTCTCTGAATTAAAAACAAAAGTTCTTACCACATAGGATGTTGATAAGTAGGAGGTAGTTTTGGACCAGATATTGGAGTACAGTTATAAGATCGCATAATCCTTTCAGCCAATAGAAAGTTGCGAAACAGACTAGCAACCAATAAATCTTGCCGAAATAATTTTTGAAATAATTCTGAAAAAAAAGGTATTACATGTAAAGCATGTTAACATCATTATGGTTCACTACTCTGCCAATGTTAATATATTGTCTTATTCCAATTTGTATTTCTTTAATCTTCTTTCATTGACAAGGAATTGATCATTAGTTCTTGATATCTTAACAGGTATTAAATGTAGGCAAGTAATTTTCAATTGATCACTGTAAACTAATTAAAAAAAATGTTTTTATCGCTGATTAACTTTGAAGAATATATAATATAATGTGTCATTCTTAAATTAAGTAGTCAATCCCTAAACTAAATTAATTACCTCGAGGTAGTGTATTCCATGCTATCGTATCCGTTATTGCAGTAAAAATCCAATTTAATTCTCCCAACATTGTTCTTCTATCATTTAGCTGGCCTGGTACTCTAAAAAAGAATATACACCATGATAACCAGAATGTTACTGTAGAGAGAAAGAGAGAAAGAGAGAGAGAGAAAGAGATGTAGAAATATGTATATTAACATAGGTAGAAATCCAGCAAATACTCTCACCATACAAATGAAATAACCTTAGCTTAGCATAAGATAATAATAATCAAAGGCTTGAAGAGCCACAAAGGCGTCGAGCTAAATTTGATTTAAAGCTGTCAAAAGTAGCAGAAATTACCAGTTGTGTTCATCTTTTTTTGTTGAATTCCGATAATTTTTTGAATAGAGTAAAAATAAAAGATTAAGGACCAACAGCCATACTGCAGTATATCATATAATATATCATCATAACATTTTATTGTTCTTTACATCATTCTTGCAGATATATGTCAAATATCTTTTCACAAAGAATGTACATGTGAAATCAATCGAACACCATTGCCATTTTTTTTTTACAAAGAAATGGACGAGTTGTTACCATTGCCTGCAAAATATGGAAGCCTTAATTTGTTTTAAGATATGGTCTAGGTTACTGTTTTTGTCTACGATACTAACACTGACACTAGGGCCAACAGCTTCTATATATCGTCCAAACACACTAGTTATTATTCGGTCGTTTATTGTATGTGCATGTGTAAGGGCTACAAAGCCATGCCGTTCGCCGTAATGACGCAAGCCGATTGTGCATCACAATCGCACTTTATCGGTTGTTTGGAATAAAATCTTCACATGTAAGTTCTACGTAATTTATTTTTCATGCATTCAATCTAAAATTCTGTCTTAATCCATGCTATCATCCTTTACATCTGCATAAAATTTTGTAGGCGATTTGAAAACTTTCTCGGCTGCCAATTTTTACGCCGTCGTGGGAACTTTTCCAGATATGTGAAAGACAATGTGATATATACACATGCTACTTCCCTAATAAGGAAAAAATGAGGCATGGCTTCAGAAATTTTAGCGGGAAAATTCACAACTGCGCAAAAACAAGCAAGTAATTGCCATTAACATAAAGCTATTTGGCTTTGTGACCAACATCTTGATCATTTAATGCTATTCCGATTACAACTTAAACTTTTTAAAAAGCTATGCTTGTTTAAGATAGACTGGAGTTACCTGCTCTTGCTTGCTATCGCTGCGCGAAGAGACAAGTGACCACCGCCATTTTGTAAAGGCTATTCCCTGTCCAGCAAGTGTTATTTATAGCACAGACGGTAAGGGCAGACAAGAAGCAGTACACACTGCGTGTAGTTATTTTTAAAATTCGTCTGCAGTAGCATACACGGCAACAGCCTTGAGGATGTAATTAATTTTGTCGATATTTGTTGATTCTAGGTAAAATGAATGAAACAGAGACATATATACACTGTATATATGTCTCTGACTGACACAAAGCGAAATCCAGTGAGATAAAAATAACCGATAACACGTCACTTGCACCTAGGTCAGCTTCGTTATGAATTAGTGGTCACCTGTCTAGATATCTTCGTGATACGCATTGCCAGTCTATATTTAGGATTCTATGAAATATTTTATTTGTTCTTTTTTAGACTGAAATTTATATCTACAGATATTATTATTTATATTATTATATATTTCGAAGATTGCGCGATCGGTTTCCATATTGGCACTTAATGTCAAATCAGGCCTTGATCGCGTGTGTTACAAGCGTTCTACTACGATTTCTCCAAATAAGGCAATATGTCACGTGGTCTTCCCCATATTTGGAAAAATTCCCATGAAGTGCGATTGTAATTCATAATCGGCTTGCTTCATCACGGCGAATGAATATTTTAACACACACAATAAGCGACAGAATAATACGTGTTTTAGGGCAATATATTGATAATTTAAGTTCAGCAGACCTATGCTTAAACCTATTTCTGTGCAATGAAATTTCAATAACAAGGATAACAAAGCCGGTTTTGCAAGAACTTTTACTACGCTTAGTACTTTAAAGAAGGTACTACTTTGATTAAAAAGGCGGTGTAGAGGTAAAATTTTTACGATCGCTAGAAGACTGTCGAGCAAATGCTCGACGCCTTAAAAAAAGGTAGTTCGAGTTAAAACTAGTAAATGCTTACAGTACTGCTTAAATATGGATACAAAATTACTATTGATCAAGAAATCAAAATTCACTTGGTAAATAAGTATTGTTTTCATACTTATCCACTAAATCCAGAGTGACTGTTGGTACCAATCTACTTGTGTTTTGCAAGACGTACCTAAAACAATACTAACATATTATAAATGTAATCATCACATTGAATACTTGCATATTAATAATACAATATGCAAGCACTTATATATCAAAATATGTGCATCTATGATCTATTGACTAGAAAATGAGTTTACAAACTCTAAAAAGTGGATCCATACTACTTGATGCATGAGTTTCAACACAAAGAATGACATCTGACTCTAACAATAGACTACGGACCTATGTCAAAATGTCAAATTCCTCTGCCTTAAGCAATACACCAGACATGCACCATGATAGAGGGTGAAATAATCCCTGTATGGCATTACCCAATAATCAATCCCTACATGGCATTACCCAATAATCAGTCCCTGCATGGCATTACCCAATAATCAATCCCTGCCTGCATGGCATTACCTAATAATCAATCCCTGCATGGCATTACCCAATAATCAATCCCTGCATAGCATTACCCAATAATCAATCCCTGCATAGCATTACCCAATAATCAATCCCTGCATGGCATTACCCAATAATCAATCCCTGCATGGCATTACCCAATAATCAATCCCTGCATGGCATTACCTAATAATCAATCCCTGCATAGCATTACCCAATAATCAATCCCTGCATGGCATTACCCAATAATCAATCCCTGCATGGCATTACCCAATAATCAATCACACAGAAATTTAAATGATGTATCTAATTCATTGATGGAATAACCTTGATATGGCATTACACATTAATCATTTATGCTGAAGTTCAAATGATGTATCTGATTTATTTGATTCATTGGCATACATGTAAGTAAGACACTTTGAATAGATTGGCATTTGTTTACTAAGTATGTTCAATTGAATGAATGTATATGCTGTATGATGACAGGATATATTCATCAGACTTTTTGGCCAGATCTATCTGGTTATAAAGCAAATTGCACATCCCAGTGTATACTGGGGTAGGGGGATGATGTAATGAAACACTATTACCCCTATTTTTTCTGTGTCCATCATAGAAAGACTTTTAATTTCAATCTTTGATAATCAGTAAGAAAGTAATAAAATCTTACAGTATTCTACAAGTAAGTCATTCCACATTAAGTTATTTAATAATGTTTTATATGTAACAAGTGAGCCACAAAAAAGATAAACCCCTAGCATGACCTTAGATTTTGACCTTTAAACTTATATATCTTTATAAATCTTAAATAAGACATTTCATTATAAAAAAAAAGTATTTGATGTACCAATGTTACAAAATCTGTTCTCTTGAGTGTCAACGGGGAAAGCAAGACAAACACCCAAACAGACAAAAGAAATAATGATCAGATAACCAACAATTTCACTTAATTCTACTCAGCGTGTTCTGTGTGCTGCCACCATCTTATAGATGAAATATTCCTGCTGTACTGGCTGTCGTTTTCAATTTTTATATTGGTTAGTTCCTTAGAAACACCCACTTCTTAAGAGGAGATACCGGGTAGTTTTCCCCTTCACTGTTTTACTGTTTATGTTTGCAATGAATTTATTGTTGAAAATTAAATTTTGAAACTAAGTTATTTTTGTCATGAATTAAATTGCCGATGTAAGGATTTCCTTTCACAATTTTGCAATTTATTGAGAAATAAAATGATTTGACACATTGCCATAATCAATCCCTGCATAGCATTGCACACTTTTGTATAATTTGCTTTGCAGATTATGATGTGCACATCAAACCACATTATTTCTAAATAAATTGTAAAATTGCTGAAGATCCTCAGGCAAATCTTGTCTTACCATTTGAGAGCTATTTTGATTGGAGTAGTAAGACATGAGGTAAAGAGATCAGCAGGAAGCTCTGGATTCATTGGCAACAGTTCATTAGCTCCACATGCTGCCAGCTGTATGCAGTTCTTGACAGATGACACAGCGGGTGTAGAATTTCCAAATCTTTGGTTACCATTCATGACTGATGACTATCACAAACATGAAAGATACAGCAGTACACAAATTTATAAAATGCATTAGTAAACTGGGTAAGCTACAGAGCAGACAAAAAACTCAATTACCTACAAGTATGAGATATATCGATACAAACATCTAGTATAGGCTTTTAATTATGATGTATGTAATAAAAATGTACTTAAACAATTTAATCTACTGCTCTTGTAAACTTTGTAATATAGACATTTTAAGGGAAACATATCCATTTTACTATTATTAGCTCAAAGAAAAAAGAATAGAAACAAGAAATCTTTCAGTGAAACAGATTTCCATTTAAACACATCACAATAGATCTTTTCCTAATTGATATTCTATTTCATTCCATGCCAGACATATGATAATTTGCAATAAAAATTTGCATCTTTTTATTCTGACGTCACTATGCTAGCATTAATGTCATAATGAAAATCAGGACAAAAAGCAGCATGTCTGGCATAAGGCCTCTTACTTCATGTTTAACTGAAAAAATTAACCCATGACCAATAAATACATTGAAAACTGACTCATACTCTACAAAGTCTAACATAGTATAAGGAGCAAAGTTCATGTAGACTGTGACTTTGGCAACTTAGATATAATCTCTGGATTACACCACTAAAGATCTCTAGACTGAAAAACATTGAAAGCGACAGAAATCACCTACAAACCAAACACAACACTCACAATATTACATAATGAAGCACTGACCTCCAATTCATTTTCTCTTTGTACTGAAAACTGTTTGAAAGACTCCACAATGATTCCAGCATTAGAGCAGTCATATACATAGATTGAAGGACTTCCCATCCATGTTTGAAGGTCATACACAGAAAGGGGTATGTACTGAGTATAGCTCTGTAATGGTAAAGCATATATACATGAGATATTTGTATTCAGATATAGTGCTTGTAACCCTTTATTAAGAAATTCAGTTTATAAAAGTCGAAACAATTTAAGTACTCACAGAAAGTATTACATATACACATGTATATCATACGGATAAACAGTGAATCCTGCAGGGAATTCCTACATTAATTAAATCAAAGGACTCAAAAGTCCTGAGAGTCGGCTTTGCTGATTTTAAGTATGTAATCATTTTACCATTTTAGTGGCGGATTCAGGATTTCAGGAAAATGGGGGGGGGGGGGGCAAAAATTAGGTCTTTGTTGCAACTACATCGTCATTATACCTATGTGCAAAATGCTAATAAAATTTGCTCTCTCCATACTATCTTACAGCAAAGAGTTTGCAATTGCTTGTATCCGAAATGAACGTGCAATCGACAACTTCATGGCAACAAGTTTTACTGCATAGTTGTCACGAGTCGAAGCTGAGCCAAGGAACGACATTCCTTCAAGTGGGACATTAAATAACCATCTTATGCACGATTCTCATAATGTTTTAACATCATTTATATTTAGAAACATACAACATTTACCTAAATATTTATATTGCATTTTCATTATCAGAGGTAATGCGGGAAGATTGATCTTTAAATTTGTCATATATGTGAAAAAGAACTAAAGTTCCAGAACATGTTATGGAAAACTTTAATTGAAATATCTCGATAAAAACAAGCGATAGAAGATCAAGACAAATGCTTTGTCCGGAGAATTACACAATCGAGTACATCCGACGGTGTCGGTGGTAAACACATCGTAAAGTAGTCACAACTACATATTATTATGCGAAATTTGAAAACATTATTGCAACTCCTTTTTCGGGTTATTGAAACTAGTTTATGTTTAGCTTAAATTAACTGAGCTAAAGGTACATTGTGCTGATCAAGAATTTTTAAGACAACATCAGTAATTTTTCGGCACTTTATTTTTCAGCGGCGTAGTAAGCTCTATATCAGTAGTGAAAGTTATAACCCCTGAAAAGAAAGTAATTGCAATGATTACGGCTTCACCGAAGCCGACTCAAAAATGGTCTCGGCCAAAGATAATAAACGAGTGTTAAAGGCATGACAATTTACAATTAGAGCAAGACAAATCTGAAATACACTGTGTTTTTAGACATCAATATTATAATAAGAAATGTCAGAAGACAACAGAGCTCCCAATTGGCAACCAAATTTAAATAGCAAAACTTTTTTGTTAGTGGGTGCATCTTCAAGGTCAAAGTCAAAATGTAATACACACATAAAATATTTTAAGCCCCATCTCTTACTATTCATCAGTTATGACAAAGGTAAAATTTTTTTTAAATTACATGTAGGTCAAACTTCAAGGTCAAGGTCACAAGGTAAACTAGCTGTGTCTGTGAATCACTAATGCCCCCAGCAACACCTAAGTCCAAAAAGTTATTTTTAGCGTGAAGGTCATTGTCAAGGTCAAAAGGTCATGTACCTTGGTGTCATTTGAAAGACTTCATTAGTTGAGTATGCATGTCATATATGAAGTCTATATCCCTCACGGTTCAAAAGTTATGGCCAAGGTTAAAGTTGACAACAGACAGACAAACAAACAGACAGGAAAAAAAAAAAAAAAAACGAATATGCCCCCGATCTATCAATCAGGGGGCATAAAAATTGTGGTACACAATTTAAGGTCTTGGCAGAAGGAATACACATGTGGAATATTAAAGCCCTGTCTCTAACGATTGTAAAGTTATGATCCAGGTTAAAGCTTTTGTCTATGAACAACGACAATAACGAGGCTAGCGGTATGTGTCTATGACAATAGCTCAATGGAAATTCGTCCTGGCCACCTAAAAACCAAATTATTTCACACACACTGAATATCAAATTACTCAAAACTCTGAGCATTCAGATTAAACTATAATACTACACTACATCATATACTTACTTTATTAAAAACCCATATCTCGCCATTGACTGTTGGTTTAGGAACTCCATGTCCATTATAGTGAAATAAAACTCGTTCCTCCTACAAACAGTAAGAAAAGTGTTGGTCATATATACATGTAGGCCATAATTGTGACATAATCAGCTTGTTAAAAAATGTGACATATTTAACTTGCTTAGAAATGTAACAAATTCAATTTACAGTAGTATCATCTGTACAAAAATTCTAGAAAATTGATTTAAAAAAAAAACAAGCTTAATTTTTTTCACAAAATATAGAAACTTCTGAGTCTGTTTATTTTATTTTCTTATGAATATAACAATTCCCCTATTGATTAGTTTTCATAGTTATCATTTTTGTAATGAATATTAATCGCAAAGAAGTTACCTTGGCATTTCTTCTAAGAGATGTACAAAGCTTTTTAATTTCATCAACAGTGGGATCAAGGCTTTGTTTATAACGTGCCCTTGGCTGCCACCTTTCATATTGTTTCTGAAGGTTGGAGCCAATAGCCTCAAGAACTTTTTGTGTGCTAGAGCCAAGAGGATCTGGAAAATTTTAATGAAATATAAGTGGTTATCCTCATTTGTCCATACTGTAATTATAAGACTTCTTACTAATTCCGTTTAACAGATGCCCTTATAATTTTTTCTGTTACACAGAGCACTTTTATACCATATGTGATTTGTTTCTACTATTATTCTTCTATAATGGTACAAAATCATGGAAATATTCCTTATAAACAATGTTAGAATCAGAGTTAAGTTCTATTGGAAAAATGCAAGAAAAAGAAAAAGAACTTGAATCAATCATAGTACAGTACTAAGTTAACTTGTGTTTATTTGATACAAAGAAATCAGTACTAGTAAAACTGATGAATGCTCCTAGAACTGCATCATACAAGTATTCTGACCTAACACAAGGTGATACACATAGCTAACCAAACAAGAACAAAGCCTAGCATGGCTTAATATGCCCATCGCTTACTTTGGACGGGATCAATGTGAACGTATGGTTTTATTACCCCCAAACATGGGTCTCTTTGGTAATACAGGTACTATTATGAAATACTGCAATACATGCAATTTGGTAATGAGTTTGCTCCTCAAATATCTATACTTTGGTAATGAGTTTGCTCCTCAAGTATCTATACTTTGGAATTCCACAGTTTTGGCCTTAAGCATCACTTTGGTGCATTCAATTTCTACATGTATACAGTGAGGTGCAGTCCTAACATAACATTATGTTAACGTCGCGTTAACGTGAAGTGTGCTTTCCTCGTGCGCTCAGGACTGCTAAGCACACGCGTCTGCGTTAACGCAGATTTCCACGTGAACTTAATTTCGAGACCGCATGAACGCGCTTGACCGCCGCGTTAACGCGCTTGACTGCCGCGTGAACGCGTTTGACAGCCACGTTCGCTTACGTACAACTTAAAACTTGTATTAACATGTTCATATAGAAGGTTTTGAAGGAGAATCGATATATGCATTGTATATTTAACTATAAAAAACATATTAATGTGTAAGTAAAATATTTAGAATTAAATAAAACCTTCCCAGTTAAGGAGTGAATTTTAAAAATATTGAACGCAATTTCCTAACATTGACTTGAATGAAATTTATTCTTCTTTTAGGATAATATAATAATAATAATAATGAAATAAAAATCAATAAATATTATAATAATGATGATTATTATTATTTTCATATATTATAGAAATTAGCTTAATTAAAAATAATAATAATGAATACTTAAATAAGAAATACATGTAAATACATAAATAAATTAGGTATAAATGAATAACCAAATAAGAAATAAAAACATAAATAAACTAATTAAAATTAAGTAAATTAATGAAATTAGAATCTAACCATGCTGGTATAAACTGACGAAGTTTTTTTTTTTCATAAATACCTTATTGCATGTCTACACGATAATTTCCTTTGTTGTATTACATATAAAATCCTTAATGTAGGTTTACATTTTAACATTACATTTAATACACGTTTTTTTGGCGACATTCGCGGTAATTTAATTAGATCCATTTAATTTTCTACATCCTTATTGCATAGAGAATTACAAATATACATGTAGACATGTGAACGTACGACTGGGCCGAGCGCACGCGGGAATAAATCGCGTTAACGCGAATTCCCTCCTGCGTTAACGCGAGGAGCGCACGCGCGTCCGGTCGAGCAGTCCTAGCACGTGTGCTAAAGCAGTCCTCGTGACCGCTTTTTGCGTTAACGTGCATGTTATGTTAGGACTGCACCCATCTGTATATGTTACAATATTTATTATTCCTACACTACAAAGAACGGCTATTGTCAAGTTATCACATCATCGCAGCGATGTTTTTTCAGTCTTAGCTACCAATCGCCACAATCATTGCTCCTTAACTGACCTATCGTTAATGCGGAATCACCAAAAATCACTGCAACGATGACAGTAAATCACCGCAGCATTGCAGCAATCCACGATGACCCTACTATCTGCAAATATGTAAACTGTAGTTAAATATTTTATTCTAAATGCCATACAATAATTGTTACCTCGGGTGATATTTCTTATCAGCTTTATACAATTTTGCATAAAAATTTCTTATCAGCTTTATACAATTTTGCATAAAAATTAAATAGGGATATAAAGGCGAGTGTCATAAAGTAACAAAAAAAGCATGCAAAAAATTATCTTTGAAGCTTTTGTTCTACAAGGGTTCAACTTCACTTTGACAACAATCTGATTAAAAGGATTTCTATCCATTCTATTATATATGTAGTAAATATGGAGTAAATAGATATGATTTTAATCAGATTTCTTCTTGCAATAGTGAAATCTCTAGAAAATTTTGAGAATGGCTTGGATAATTTCTTTGATGAGTGTCAAATCAAAGTAAAAACTGATTCATATACATGTATTGGATTAAATTTCCAGATTTTAGATTAGGCTTTCGACTACAGTCAGAATCCTTTCTAATTAGCGCACGTTTAGTTGTTTGGTAATTTATTTTGAAAAAGAAATTCGTAAATGTTATTATGAAAGTTCAACACAAACTTTAGATACATGTACAGTATTCTAATCTATATTTTTCTCATACTTAATCTATGGTTTTTAAAACAATTTAGAATGATTTTCACACTTAAATAATTAATGATGCATTTAATTTGGAAAATAATGGCGCAAAACAAATAGTCCTCAAGCAAAACAGCTTGTGTTACACCTCGATCATTAGACAATGTTTTAAGATGCATAAATATACATTTAATAGTTATACGATGTATAGCCGCAATCAACCGCAATGTTGCAGTGAATCAATGTGATTGACCATCGCAGTGGTGAATGGTGTGTGGTGATGTGAATGCTATCATACGTGTCAAAACAGACAATCCGCAATCTCTGTAATTTAGCTATTCAGCATTCTAACTTTGCATAGGGTGCTACATATAGCTACCAAACAAGTTTAAGTGTATACATAAATATATACATGTGTACCTATCCAACACTCCAACCTTGCACAAGGTGATACGTACAGCTATCCAATAAGTTACCTGGATACATATACATACCTATCCATATACATACCTATCCAGCATTCTAACCTTGCACAAGGTGATACATATAGCTATCCAATAAGTTACCTGGATACACATACATACCTATCCAACATTCCAACCTTGCACAAGGTGATACATATAGCTATCCAACAAGTTACCTGGATATATATACATACCTATCCATATACATACCTATCCAGCATTCTAACCTTGCACAAGGTGATTCATATAGCCATCCAACCAGTTACCTGGATATATATACATACCCATCCAGCATTGTAACCTTGCACAAGGTGATACATGTAGCTATCCAATAAGTTACCTGGTTGCATATACATACCTATCCATATACATACCTATCCAACATTCTAACCTTGCACAAGGTGATACATGTAGCTATCGAATAAGTTACCTAAATACATATACATACCTATCCAACATTCCAACCTTGCACAAGGAGATTCTAACAGCTATCCAACAAGGTACCTGGATACCTATACATACCTACATGTATCCAAACTTTCCAACCTTGCACAAGGTGATACATATAGCTATCCAACAAGTTACCTGGATACCTATACATACCTATCCAGCACTCCAATCTTGCACAAGGAGATTCTAACAGCTATCCAACAAGTTACCTGGATACCTATACATACCTATCCAACATTCCAATCTTGCACAAGGAGATGTTTTCATCACATCCGGAGGATCAACACCAACATTTAAACAAAGCACTAAGGCAACACTGACTGTTTTCATCTGTAATAAGGCATTATACAAACTATTCACTGACAGTATGTGTATTTCATTTTATAGAGATGCTTATACTGTATAGTTGTTTAATTTCACGGGGTAAAACTTTCACGTTTTCAAGATCGGAACTTATTTGCGGGTATAAATTTTCGAGTTTCACACATGTCATGGCTTGTGTCTGCCATAGACAAACTTTCCGCGGACAGAGAAATGATTAAAAAAGCATTTACTCTCGCCGGACTGTAAAAAGCCTATGGTACCAATTAAACATAATTACTGAAAGTATTGTGTTAGATGGAATAATTGTGTGTGTACCGGTGTAATGTACATGTGTTCTACTAATACATTTGAAAATATAATGTTAACTTTGTCTCTTTTTTTCTTTCTTTTGTAAAATAAATATAATGCGTTTTGTAATAAATAGTTTGATATGTATACATCCTATGCAGTGACGTAGTTTAGTTTTTCGTCAAACAATTTTTTTTCAGGGGGCATTGGGTATAAAATTTCACAAGGTATTTGATTTCGCGGTATTTTCATTGACCGCGAATATAGCGAAATTAAATGTCCCGCGAATAAAAACAACTATACAGTACCTTATTCTTTCAGTGGCATAAGGAAAACAAAATTATCACATTAAATTTTCAAGTTAAATCATTGAGGAGTTCATTGAACTTTGATCTTTCAATTTTATGTATAGTTTAGCTTTCAGAGATCATCAAAACTATTTTTCTATTAGATAAAGCTAAAACTAAAGCATGTTTGTAAAACATGTGCCCCTATTGTGGGCTTATTTTATAACAACAAATCTTTCTGATACAGACAGACAAGACAAACAATATGCTTCCAATCTATCAATCTGGGGTCATGAAAAATATGACAAATATTAATTTGACAATTAAATTATTATGATCAATAAATATAACTGTGTACGATTAATTGACTGATTGATTATTGTTTTACATTACTCCACACTTATTTCACCTATATGGTGACAGTATCTGCCTGATACATTGCAAAGAAATATCTACCTTTGCAATGGACCCTCCCAAAGTAAGGGATCTTTTACGTGCCACACCTAACATGACACAGGACCTCTGTTTTCACTGTCTCATCCGAAAGACAAAACACTGGAGTTCCCACGGTGCAAATCGAACCCAGGACCTTTTGGTCTTAAGCTGAGCACCTCATCCACTGGGCCACACCGGCTTAACTGTGTTCGAAAATCAATTTTCAAAACATTATCTTATATATCCGATGACAAATTTATTTTATATTTGGTGATTAAATAACAACAGACACACATGCCAAATATGAACACTCTACATCTTACGGTAAAAAAGTCACATTGAAGTAGGTCAAAGGTCAAGGTCAAGGCAGGGCTCACACTGGCTTGAAAAAAAGTGTAGCCACTTTTCTCATGAAAGATGTATCGAAGTGGGCGCAATATATTTCTCAGCTAAAATTACCTATTCACAGCTGTTTAACAAATGCATAACACTTTCCTATGTTTTTATATATTTATTTTCACTAATTATCAAATGATGATACAATGAACAGTTTAAACAATGCTAAATATAAAATATTATCAAGTAAAATAAGCACAGTAATGAAGTAGCATATATTCAGAATGACTGTCTCACAAAATATACAAACATCAGCACTAGCTTTAAAATGTACTGTGAAACACTCAGTCACTATCTAGTATTTTGGAATCATAATTCTTCTATTTTTCAGAAGAACCCACTTCTTGAATGCACTAGCATAATCAAATGAGTCCACTGAATCACTGCACATAGACAGTCTCATAAGGTTTCCCAATGTTTTGACTTTCAGACTGTTCCTAAGTTTGGTCTTGATAAGGTTCTGTTTGCTAAATCCCCTCTCACAATCAACAGTACTAACAGGAGCAACCAGGAGCCTTTCAACAGAAGCACTGACAGATGGGTACATCTCCCTCTTTCTAAATGCAAACTGACAGACCTCTGACACACCAGACAAGCCCTTATCCTTACATTGCTCAAAGAAACACTCAAATTCCTGTCTTATACTAGCAGATGTTGACTTAATGATACCATGAGACTCTATGAATTTGGCTACCATTCTTACTGACTGATCATCACCTCAAGTGGAGGGGTCAAATACCTTAGACAAAGCAGACAAAGGGGCAGCATCACCTTCTTCAGTGAACCTACTCTGTATGTTCTGAATTACATTTGAAACAAAAGACTTACAAGCTGACCTTGCCTCTGACTTTTGGCTGGGACCATCCCTGATTACATGACCTTGATATTCAAATGTACACAAACTAGTGGAATCATTACAAGGTTCCTTTGGGACCACAGACAAAATTCACTGAGATAAGGGCCACACTGAGACTCCAATTTCTCCAGAACCCTGACTGTAGATCTAAGCAAAGGATCCAACTCAGTGAAGTCTAACTCTGACCTCTATCCATGTTGGAACCCTCTCGCAATTTCATAATGGCTACAGTATGGCTGTTGTCACCTGAAATATATGAATATTTTAAAATATGTTCAATTCATTTATTTAAAGTATATATTAATCCTATGTACAAAAACAAACAGGGCTACAAATCGATTGCCTATTGACTAAAGTGATTCATCGCGCTTGCATGGAGCTATGAAATATTTAATTTTAAAGTTCATGTCTGTGTAAAATGTTAATATCATTTAAATACCTTTGCGGTTCTCATGTTTGTCTATGTTGTCTTTTTTCATCGCAGCGCAGCCATCGGTAAATGAATTTTGGACGCAAGCTTTTATACATACGTCGCAAAACATAAGGCCTAAAACCGAGTCGTATCTTAACCACTCGCGATTAAAACGCCAGCTAGGATTAAATTTTCTTACTGAAGGTGATTTACGAACAGAAACATTATCTTTTTTAAATGATTCTGACTTCAACTCGGCATTTTTTACTTTTAAACCAAAAGCAGAAAGTTTCTGAGATTTACTTGACCGATCGTCGGTCAGTTCTAACTTTCGTTTAACCATGTTATAAAGTTCTCAGTTGCATAAAGAATGATAAAATATTTCATTATCATATTTTGATCGGAAATTAAAAACTAATTACAAACAAATTAGTAATTTAGCTTCTCATCATTAAAACGGTGTTCTTTTAAACAAAGTCCAATCGAAATAGCATACCTATGATCACGGGTAATCCTTATGAAAACACATTAATTAATTAATATAATAAACGTGTATACATACCTTGATACCTTCTCAACGACGTGCTAATGTTGTCTACCACGGATAAATCCAATCAACCAATTAACTCACCAACTGCTGTTTGGCTACAGCACGCGGACAAAAGACTTCACGCGCCAGTAACTTAACTTGTTTCAATCAGAGACATATATACACAACATAAGGAAAATTCAAAACACAGGAAAATTGGCTTTCGCCAATTCATAATTTCTTTCGCCGATTTTGAACTTCTTTCGCCAATGGCGAAAATGGCGAAGGGCAGTGCGAGCCCTGTCAAGGTTACATGATAAAGAATTCTGATACCAACAGAAAGGTATTGCATTTAGGGACACACATGCCAAATATGAAGGCCCTACGTCTTACAGTTAAAAAGTTACATTGAAGTAGGTCAAACGTCACGGTCAAAGTCACATGATAAAAATTTTGGTACCTACAGAAAGGTATAGCAATAAGGGACACACATGCCAAATATGAAGGCCCTACGTCTTACGGTTAAAAAGTTATCACCAAGGTTAAAGTTTTTGTGACAGACAGACAGACAGACGGACAGATAGACGAATGAGATTTAATGTCCCCATGCCTTTGCAAAAAGCAGGCGGACAATAAATTCTGATATGGTATGTAAATGTTCTTTTCAGTTAACTTACCACAAAATTGTTTCAATTCTCTTGACAAGTTTTTATAACTATCAATATGTAATCAGAAATATACAAATAATCACAATTTTTCAAGCACATGCAATTGGTGCTCAGTGAAGTTTTTCTGGATATCTGGATATTTCTGGTGTTTTGGTTTTTTTAAATTAAACACCTAGTTTATACATCTATGTACTTTTTATTTTCTCATTCAAAAAGCCTAATTAAGTTACACCTTTTAGCGTTGAAACTTTAAAATTTCTCATCACCCATAGAAGACTTGTGTGACACTTGTGTTCATGACTTCAGTGCTCAATTTATGATACATTTTTCATGTAAGTACACATGGATTTTTAGGAGAAAAATGGTTGATACAGTTAGGCAGTGTATGCGAAACTTTCTCAGGCTTTACAGGACATTTGTCTGGAAAAGCTTCATATTTGATCTTTCTAGTGAAAAATTTACTTGATTTTTGGTGTAGACAAAACAACGACAAAATGGATTTCATGTTTTCTGGATGATTTCAGTGAGTTTAATGTATGGTATTTATTGCCGACAGTAAAGAGATGTATATGAAGTGAAAGATAAACGTTCTAGCTCTCGATTCAGAGTAGTGTCATTAAATTTGACGAACAAATAAAGAAGTTGTGAGAGTTTGAAAAGAACCACTTATAATTGTCGTTAGTTCCTTTCTCCCTCTTACACTCTATGTATCAGGTCAGGGGTCCATAGAATTACAGAAATCACTGAAATCCCTGTGTATTACAGAAATCCCCGTAAAAAAATGATGGTCCTATCCATTTACATATCAGTGATTTTTGATAAAATAATGGGGATTTCTGTAAATACATGGGGATTTCGGTGATTTCTGTAATTCTATGGACCGTCAGGTCAGGGGTTGTCTTAATAACCTGTGGTCTTGCGGTTTGGCTAATATTTTCATCATGCATCAAGCTTTAGTCTTAAAATGATCACAGGACGGTCAACAAGATATACAACAAACATATTTTCACCCTCTCTTTCATTCTCCATGTCTGTGTCACTTTTTCAGATCCCTGTATCTTTTCCCTGTGACGAAGTGCATGGTAAGCCAAAAGCAACTGCCAATCCGTCTGTTCCTCCTCTTCATCGAATAAATCATTGACAAATTCTCCAGTCATACTTCTTAAAGTAATATAAAAACAACAAATAGTGAGTGCCGATATTAATTAATCACTGACATGTGCAGCTTCAACCTCTAATTGTAAACAAATTATTCCTCTCGGTTCCATACAACACGTTCGTCGCCATCTTGAAAATGGATGCCAGACACTTCGACCATTTTCCATTTCGACCTACAGTCATTTCGGCTTTGCAACTAGAACACTCTTCACAATTCAAAACAAACTCTGACCTACATTCTTAGATATATTTTTTTTATTCAAAAATAGTTTAGTTTTTAGAATAAAATATTATTATTTTTATAATTGACTGCACCACCCCATTGGATATTTCAGAGGTCTACATAGACTACTTTCAAAGTTCAAGTTTGAAAGTAGTCTATGTCTCTGGATATATTTTATGGTAAAATGGTTATAGTTTTTATGGTTGAAAGCTGGTGTGGCCTAGTGGATAAGGTGCTCGGCTCGTGATCGACAGGTCCCAGGTTTGACTTCAGTACTGGGCACACTGGTGTTCTGTCTTTCGGATGAGACACTAAAAACCGAGGTTCCGTGTCACGGTAGGCGTGGTACGTTAAAGATCCCTCACTGCTGCCGGTGGGTCCGTTGCAAAGGTCTAAATTTGTAGGCAATGCATCGGGCAAATGCCGTCACCATATACGTGAAATAATCGTGGAGAGACGTAAAATAATAATACATCAATCAATCAATGTTAAAATTGATATGGTCCATTCACAAACGCTGAGATGATCCGAACAAGTGATTTTGCAGGATTTATACCCCTCGGGATTTATCTTCAATTTCTAAGTAAATTTTTTATTTTTCGATAATTTGTTTTAATATGAACACTGATTCTTTTCGTTAAAACAGTAATTTCCCATCTGGAACGATAAACGATAACGTAAACAATGAGCTTCACGGTCCGTTATCATCCGTTAGACGGCGTTTGTGTACTATGAGTTAGAAACGACGTTGAACGTTAGCAACATTATGACGTCGTAAAACGTTTCATTGTACTTTACGTCATTATTGTGGGAATACAGTTTACTTCCTCCCTTTAAAACATTACCACCGCAGTTAATGGCGGCGAGGTCCATTATGACGTCATAACCACGGGTATTTGAAGCTGTATAAGTCCCAGCAAACATCTATTTTGCTCCTACAAAGGACCTGTGGTCATAACATTCCAATGGAAACGTCGTTTTGAACCATCATTTCCACGAGTTTTAGACTGGTTTCTATAGAATTTAATGACATAACAATAACTTTGTATGAGATACCGTCCAAATAGAAATTAACTCTGTGTAACGAAAAAACGGAACAGTAGTATAGTGCTACGCAGTATATGAGATTCTCGATAAATTGAACGAGCCAGGTTCATTACAGGGATCTGAACTTATATACAGAGACCTGGACGTGCTTATCATTCCCAAGAGTAATGAATTATTAGGTTTGCACTGAACGTATACATAGAGAGCTGGACGTGCTTACCATTCCCAAGGGTAATAAATTAATAGGTATGAATTACAAATAACGGTACTGTAGATATAAGATTATCTTTGAGTTATTTATTTGGTGTAAAATACTTGGGAGGACATAAATCGAAAATTGTATATCGAAACCAATATTTCTTGTTTTAAGAAATGGCAATACTGATCAACCGATTAATAACATTTTTCGTCATGTAGTGTAAGTAGAAACTTTCTTTATTCGATAAAATTATCACAAATTTTCTACGACGTCCGAGCATATTTGAATCAACCAACGAGATCAAGGATGAGCACACATTCATCATCATCGAATCAAAGAAGACGCTATCATTCAAAAATTTCTTCATTCTCAGAGAAACTTTAAAACCTTCAATATGTCTCCGCACTACAAGCTTTCTTTGGGATATGAAAGATACGTTTAAATTTGTAAATGGAACGGAGAACTCTGAGTAACTCTGGCAATACGACCATCCTACAAAGAAAGGAATCAGTATGAACTTAGTACAATATAAGAACCTGTTGGCTGCCATAGACTTCATTGTTGATCATGCGTTTAAGAACCACGAATGACACATTTAATGAAAACTGATTCGTTTCACATGGAAGCTAAGGTGTAAAACCAATTCATGTGTCGATATCCGTCAGTATTGAAAACCTTTTAATCACCTCGATATTGTTGTTACCAAGAAGGGAATGTGTTTACGACCCGAGGAATATTAGATGCTGCAGGATCACAGGGCTACCATCGAGAAAATGCTCCCGGAATTGAAGAATGTCGTGCCGTGTTACATGATGAATGATCATGCAAACCAAGAGGGAATGCTTAAATGCAAAATGTGTAATCCAAATGACTTCAAGAACTGGCTATGACTTTGTGTTGAAAGTTGTGAGCTTCGAAAACATAAATTTAAAAACCTGTTCATACCAGAGTATGTACTAACCCTGTATATTTTGCATGTACTTTGACCAATAGAGATTTTCTCATTTTGTATAATATGTTTTCAACATGCAGTAAAAACTATTAAAAAATAAATGACTTTTATTCAATTCGACGAGTGTCAGAAATCAAATCCCCAGTTTACGATTCAGCCATTCTCTTGTTTCTTACCGCTTCAACACGAATGGTTCTCCTAAGATAGCGTTCACGCAAATGTCTCGGTAAGACTTTATGGATTCGAATCAGTATACGTTTCTTCCGGAGCTCTAGACATATCGGTATGTCGCCTGAATTCTCCATTGTCAGACCGCATGGTATGTATCCATCCATATACAATGCATTCGATCCTTTCTGTAAAGCATGCATCATGTCTACATTCATGAGCTCAATAAATCCTATTCGTCTTTGTTTGGAAGACTGATTACCAAATCTCTCAAGAAATAAAATCTTCCAAACACCAATGATTGGTCCATGACATACACAATCGATGACTACTCTTGTAAACAATAACACGTCTTGTCTCATCTTAATCATTTATTGGTACAACAGCTAGAGGTTGGATACATAGTAAGATACAAGTGAATCATTCTTTACATAATAATGCTTATAAAAAAATATAGAACATATACCTTTTACTTCTGTGCATCAGATGCGCATTTCGACAACTTATGTCTCTTCAGTGATGCTCGTGGCCGAATGGTTGGAATTCTCATGTTATATGAATAATTTCTATCCGACTAGAGACACCATTGCATTGTGCTTTATTACTCCAGAAACGAAAATGGGCTCAATAGACTTATACGACGCTAAACTCGCCAAATGGGTACCTTACGCTCCTGATTTGAAGAAATGGGAAGAACATTTTAGAGATATTTCTGAAGGACGAGTGAAACCCGACCATAAAGGACGTTACATAGTTGATAGTGGTTCCATTCATAGAGTGGCACCAAAACTCATGGAACAACCTAAAGTGACTTAATGACGCCCGTTGCCCAAGCTGTTGAAATGGCCAAATCTGAACTGGAGCGTGAAAAAGGGAATGATATAAGAGGAGAAAAACACAAAGGACATTCACAACTGGGACCTGTTGGCAAACAACTGAAAACTGTCCACCGAGATAATGGTTACAAATTTTAAAAGCATGGAAAAAATCAATATCGAAGAAGTACCAAACCGTTAATCATTCTCAAAGTCCAAGGACAGATACAAAATCGTGTAAGTTTCAAAAGGGAACTGTTGTGAACACGGAAATACTGAAAAATTCCGCGGTGAGACCAGGTGCCCGGGGAGAGTAAGCGTCTCCTGTTTGCATGCATCACCCGTCACAACAGTCCTTAAGAAACATGTTAAAATCAAGAGTTTTGGTTTCCTAATTGTACATACGAAAGTACAAAGAAAATCACGTGCACAGGATGTCTATTTTTGAATCCCCGTACACCGATTCAGCTATACAAGTCCGAGAATGGGTCGAATTTCGTCTCGTGAATCAATTAGGTGAAAACGCCGCTATTGAATTTCACGTGGTCCCTCAGTCCAATGGATGTATGGATTTGAAACAGAGTCGATTAAATGTGAAACTTAAAGTCACTCAAGCAGATGGTAGTCTGGTAACGGACTCCATTGTCACAGCTTTTGTTAATTTGCCTTTACACAGCCTATTTTCTCAGATGGAATGTCCATTGTAACAAAAGATTGTCTGTGACGTGGGCACCAATTATCCCTACAAAGCATATATCGACACACTTGATGTCTACAGAAGAATCGAAACGTATTTTCAGCTCCAGTCAATTATTCTTCAAAGATTCCAGTGGCCAATTTGATAATCCGGATGCCAAGACAGGCGCTAATATAAAATTCTATGAAAGATGGATAAAAAGAAGTCACCATGGAGCTATACAATACATGAATATCAATAATATACTAGCACATATAACACATTACAAAAATATTTGATTGTAGTGCAATTACGATACTGACTAGGACGGTCATTTAATTTGACAAAAGCCAAAGAAATGGTGCGGTTAACCTGTTCACGGGCCCACCTTCCCACTCACAGAAACAGCAGAACCATTAAAGGACGCACATTTAAAAATTTATAAATAATCCTCCATGTAAAGAACAAGGGTCAACAGGTATCGCATATTGAGAGGTCATAAAAATATAAACACGTAAGGTATTGTAAAACACATAATGATATAAAAATATATGCGACATCAACATGATAAACCGTGCTCTGCCAGTCTGAAAGCGAGCTAAGACCATAGATCTGCAGGAGTCCCGACTAACAGTCAGAGGGGACGAGGTTCAGGACCATGTCTCCTCTGAAAGAGGTTTGGACAAGGCCCGTCACATAGTCCCCACCGCCATGTTAGTCAGCGTGCAACGTTCAAGTAAAAGTCTGCATAAGGCTGTAGAGGGGCCAAATACAAGACCTATAGTCTTTTTAATTATCTCAATGTCATATTGTCTATTTAGAGGACGTTTGACTATTTTATTACATGATAAAATAACGCTATCGGATTATTTTACTTTCCTTATTTTATAGAGATCACCGTAAAAATTAGGATGGGAAATTCCATTGGATACATAGTGTTGAAAAGAAATATTTCCAAATTTAGATAGAAGTTCTGAATAAGATCTAAAGAATTTGCCGAATGTTTTTCTAAGCTTGTGATATCTGTAACCCTGAGTTAAATGTTTAGTAGTAATTTGTAAACTTCGTTTATGAAAGTCCAAAACATCGGTGCAACCTCTGACAAATCGAACTAATTGAGATATATAGATACCATATGACGGGAGTCCAGGGACGTCGCCATCCAAATAAGGAAAATTTACAATAGAATATCCAAAATTCTCACGTTTATCATAAATATTAGTATATATTAAGTGGTTGATAATTTTGATGTCCAAGTCTAAGAAAGGTGTAGATTCATCTCAAGTATTAGCTTTATTCAATTTGAGCTCTGGTGGATATATTTCTCATACAAATTGTTCGAATTCAGGGTTGTCGATAACCAAAATATCATCCAGATATCTGCAAGTATTATTAAATTTGTCAATGAGGTCGAAACGTTTCCATTTTTGAATAGAAACCATAAAATCCCTCTCATAACAATAAAGAAATAAATCTGCTATCAGAGGCGGGCAGTTAGTACCCATAGGAATCCCAAATATTTGTTGATATATCTTGCCATCAAATTGCACAAAATATTATTCATGAGAAAATCTAGTGCTTTACATAATTCCTTGCAAGTCCAGTATTAATATGAAGTATATCGTTTATTGGAAAAGAATCTGGAGTTATTGGAAGTACATATGTAAGTTTTAGATTCTCTGTGAAAACACCATTGTATAAGAGACAGCAACTTGCTTTTAATCAAATCATGAGGCAGAGATGTATAAAGTGTAGAAAATCAAATGTAGAAATTTGAGTCGCTTTGAAATTTAGTGAAAGAAGTTTGTCTATAACTTCATGAGAATTTTTAATTGACCAAAAGTAATTGATGTTACTATTATGAAATGCGACATCACAATATTTGATAATATCATCTTTTATAGCAGTTAGAAGCCGGCGTGGCCTAGTGGTATCGCGTCGGACTCCTGATCGGGAGGCCGGGGTTCGAGTCCCGCTCTGGCCATGCCGGTGTTCTGTCTTTCGGATGAGACAGTAAAAACCGAGGCCCCGTGTCATGGTATGGATGGCACGTTAAAGATCCCTCACTGCTTCGGGTGGGTCCGTTGCAAAGGTCAAAATTTGTATGCCCCGCATCAGGCAGATGCCGTCACCATATACGTGAAATATTCGTGGTGTGACGTAAAACAAAAATCAATCAATCAATCAATCAATTATAGCAGTAAGAGCAGACGAAATATGTTTCGATAGTACCGTAGTAGAGCAGTGGCTAGAATTAGATAAGAAACGTGATTTATATGGACTTTTATGCAGTTTTGGGAGCCAATACATGGTTGGTAGATCTGATTTATCAGTCCAAATTTTGAAGTCGGACATGTTCATGAGGTGATCGTGCAAGGTGTTGTCTTTTGAGGTAGGGCTTCCCACATAGAGTGGAGTTTAATTCGTTTTTAAGTACTTCAATGTAATATAGTTTTCAAACAACTATTATGTTATTACCTGCTTTATCAGCAGGAACAAAGACATATTTAGCATGTAAGTCAGCTATCCTCTTTTTAATAGAATTTGCCTTCAATGTATTAGGCTGTTGAAATAAATGCGGATTTTCCGTAAAGTTCTTAATACAGATATCGACAATTCTTAAAATCTCGTATTTCCAATCATTAAGAGCATGAACCTTTACCTGTTCCTTTTTACCAACGTTTACAATAGGTAGTTAAAGCATCCTCTATAACGTCACGGCATTTATTGAAATCTATCCTGGACGGTAACCTATATTTAGGTCCTTTTCCAAAAAGGGTACGCAATTTCTTGTCCGAAATACAGTTTGAAAAGGTTATATGAATTGTAAGAATCGTCAATATCCTTACATTTTACCGACTCTAGTTCCCCACAATATCAACTACAGGGCATCATTATGGACATGTCGTCTAGCAGACTTTTCAAGGCAGTCAATACCGATATACCTATTGGTGATAACATTCGCCCCTTCCTTTAAATGAAATTTGCAAATAAGGGGATTGATGCTCTTAATTTGAGTAACTTTTTGAACCATAGGTTAGTCAAGGATAAAATTCCTCCATATTTCAAACATCAGGAGTCACCTTGTATTTCCTATAGCTATACATCTTCTGTGTCCTCTAAAATATTTAATTATAAAAGTATTTTACAGTGTCTTGATTCACATAGCATTACAAAAGACCTTCCACCCTGTACATGCTCCACATCAAAGTATCTTTACCCTCCATGCGGCCATGTTGTAACTGGTGACCTCAATATAGTCCATAACAGGAAATTACGAGACCTTCTGAAGAAAGGTCCTAAATATAGAGAGTCCCGTCGTTCACATTATTCAAATTAATCAAATTATTATGGATGCATGCGAGGAATATGCCAGGAGATGGTCAAAAAGGGAAGAAGTGGAGCCTGACACTCTCTCCGAATGGATGAAATCCATCGAAGAACTACTCAAAAGAAGAATAGGGCGTCTTAGGCATTCGGTAAGAACCAGACATGAGTCTATATTTAATGACCCTGATGTAGCCAGAGAACTCTCTGAACTCCACGAACAATTTATTATTGTCCCAGCTGACAAAGCAGCAAACAATTATACCTTCGTTTGCAAAAGATTTTACATTAATTGTCTGTTTGAGGAACTTGGATTACACTCTGCACCTGGAAATCCAACATACACACAAACGAAATTATCTATTTCTGAAATACTTCAAAACCACGACAAACTCTGACCTTGAATTACCTTATATCTATTGGATATTAAAAATGCACGAAACCCCTTACAAACATCGTTTCATTGCTGGTTCTTCCAATTGTACAGCCAAACCTCTATCCATATTGCTAACGAAGATATTGACACACATCAAGCATGGTCTTCAAATTTACTGTGATAACGCATACTCCAGAAGCGGAATAAATCAGACATGGATCCTTAAGAATTTTAAAGAACTTTTAGAGAATCTAAAAAATCCGAAATTTAACAATATTTTCAGCATCAAATCTTTTGACTTCTCCACGCTCTACACTACAATTCCGCATCAAAAGCTCAAAAACAGACTTGCTACACATATTCGAAATTCTTTTTTCCATAAAAATTAAAAAATCGTAGATATAAATATCTTGTCATTGGGCGGGAAGATACATATTTTGTAAATGAACACTCTGATGCAAAACACAAGTATACCGAAGATTAAATCATCAAAATGCTGGAATTTTTAATAGACAATATTTTCGTGGTGTTTGGAGGGAACATTTTTCAGCAAATCATTGGCATTCCCATAGGAACTAACTGCGCCCCTCTTCTTGCTGACATTTTCTTATATTCGTATGAGGCAGACTTTATTCAAAACATGCTCTCCACAGGCAGAAAAAGCCTTGCATCTCAGTTTAATTTTACGTGTAGATATATAGACGACATATTGTCAATCAATAATCCTAACTTTAAGCATTACATACATGAAATCTATCCCCATGAACTTGAGATAAAAGAGACCTGCCTATGGAGTTTTTATATCTCAACTTATAAGGTACGCAAGAGCCTGTTCTCTATACGACGGTTTTATTCCAAGGGCCAAACGACTGGCCACTAAGTTGCTCATGCAGGGATATGGTAAAGAACGTCTGAAATCGTCAATGAGGAAGTTCTACGGTCGCTATGGGGATCATGTACGAAAATATGATGTGCCTTTCTCTAGAATGATTGATAATATTCTGGAATGCGACTTAATGACCTGTTCAGTGAACACCAAATATGACTGTATACCTGTTTGTACTTTCGTATGTACAATTAGGAAACCAAAACTCTTGATTTTGACATGTTTCTTAAGAACTGCTGTGACGGATGATGCATGCAAACAGGAGACGCTTACTCTCCCCGGGCACCTGGTCTTACCTCAGAATTTTTCAGTATTTCGGGGTTCACAACAGTTCATCAATTGGAATTGCATCAATTACCGCGGGAGAATTTAGTTTCAGTGCCGATAACATGTCCAGGGGGAGGTTCTGTCTCAATTGATACTCGGTCTGGTATCCAATAGAGCCTTAAATGTTTAACACTACGATTGCAATTTTGTAAGTTTGTATGTGGGCGGCCAATGGCTTTCCGCCAAACCACTACAGCCTCACTTTGGTGAAAACAACTACTTGAATGTTTTGGGAAACAACATTTCGATCGACAGAGAAGAATATGCTAATGAGTACACTTTCCACGTACTAGATATCAACCCTTACGTGGATTTCAATGTCAAATTATAAAACCTCACTGTCGTTTGGAACTGCAGTTTGCTAAAGCCTTGCCGGAAAATGTCACGTCGATCATGTACGGAAAATTTCCAGAAATTTTACGCATCGATCAATCACGCAGTATCTTCAGACAATGAACAATTCGAAGCTCACATCTTTCTAAACAAAGTCATAGCCAGTTCTTGAAGTCATTTGGATTACACATTTTGCATTTAAGCATTTCCTCTTGGTTTGCATGATCATTCATCATGTAACACGGCACGACATTTTTCAATTCCGGGAGCATTCTCGATTGTAGCCCTGTGATCCTTCAGCATTTGATATTCCTCGGGTCGTACACTGATTCCTTTCTTGGTAAAGAAAGAGGAGTTACTGGCTCAGTTATGTGGCAGAAGTCACCATGGAGCTATACAATACATGAATATGAATATTATACTAGAACATATAACACATTACAAAAATATTTGATTGTAGTGCAATTACGATACCGACTTAGGACGGTCATTTAATTTGACAAAAGCCAAACAAATGGTGTGGTTAACCGATTTACGGGTCCAACGGGAACAATATCGAGGTGATTAGAAGGTTTTCCTCACCGACATAAACGCGTTAGCTTCCATGTAAAACGAATCAGTTTTCATCGCAGAGCGATGAATGTGTCCTTCGTGGTTCATAAACGCATGATCAACGGTGAAGTCTAAGCCAGCAGCCAAATTATACTAAATTCATACTGATTCCTTTCTTTGTAGGATGGTCGTTTTGCCATTCTCTCACATATACTCTGAGTTCTCCGTTCCATTCACCAATTTAAACGTATCTTTCATTTCCCAAAGACAGCTTGTAGCGTGCAGACATATTGATTGTTTTGAACAAAGTTTCTCTGAGAATGAAGAAATTTGAATGATAGCGTCTTCTTATAAACTAAGGAAAGTAAAAGGCTCCGATAACGTTATTTTATCATGTAATAAAATAGTCAAACGTCTCCTAAATAGACAATATGATATTGAGACCATCAAAAAGACTATAGGTCTTGTATTTGGCACCATTACAGCCTTATGCAGACTTTTACTTGAACGTTGCACGCTGACTAACAGGCGGTGGGGACTATATGACGGGCCTTGTCCAAACCTCTTTCAGAGGAGACATGGTCCTGAACCTCGTCCCCTCTGACTGTTAGTCGGGACTCCTACAGATCTAGGGTCTTAGCTCGCTTTCAGACTGGCAGAGCACGGTTTATCATGTTGATGTCGCATATATATTTATACCATTATGTGTTTTACAATACCTTACGTGTTTATATTTTTATGACCTCTCAATATGCGATACCTGTTGACCCTTGTTCTTTACATGGAGGATTATTTATAAATTTTTTAATGTACGTCCTTTGATTGTTCTGCTGTTACGGTGAGTGGGAAGGTGGGCCCGTAAACTGGTTAACCACACCATTTGTTTGGCTTTTGTCAAATTAAATGACCGTCCAAAGTCGGTATCGTAGTTGCAATACAATCATTTATTTTTGTAATGTGTTATATGTTCTAGTATATTATTTATATTCATGTATTGTATAGCTCCATGGTGACTTCTGCCACATAACTGAGCCAGTAACTCCTCTTTTTTCTTTGATTCGATGATGATGAATGTGTGCGCATCCTTGGTTTCGTTGGTTGATTCAAATATGCTCGGACGTCGTAGAAAATTTGTGATAATTTTATCGAATAAAGAAAGTTTCTACTTACACTACATGACGAAAAATGTTATTAATCGGTTGATCTGTATTGCCATTTCTTAAAACAAGAAATATTGGTTTCGATATACAATTTTCGATTCATGTCCTCCCAAGTATTTTACACCAAATCAATAACTCAAAGATAATCTTATATCTGCATCAGTACCGTTATTTGTTAGTTCATACCTATTAATTTATTACCCCCTGGGGATGGTAAGCCCGCCCAGCTCTCTATATATACGTTCAGTGAAAACCTATTAATTCATTACTCTTGGGAATGGTAAGCACTTCCCGCTCTCTATATATACGTTCAGCTCTCTGTAATGAACCTGGCTCGTTAAATTTATCGAGAATCTCATATATTGCGTAGCACTATACTACTGGGAACTGCCAAATATGAAAAAGTAATTAAGGATAGTTCATCTATGTATGCTTTTTTAGTGAATAAAATTTGCTGATATTCACATATTTACGATAATATTAAAATATATGACTAAAAAAAGTGCATTATCGCTTACGATAAAACCAGTCATACCCCATGGTACATCGGAATATGTCGGAACTCTTCTCATTAAAAAATGAAAGGACTGATAGTCCTGAAGTTTGGAATTACATGAAGTACACAACGGATTTGTATGTCTTCCGGCGTAATATTCCTCTAGACAGTTTTTGAAATTGCACGACTCATTTGATAATAAATCGTTATTTTCAAACTTCCCCATTCCCTTTTTAGAAAGAGAATTTCCTGTAGCTTTGCAGCAAGGGTAAAAGTTGTGATCCGCCACGAGAACACACGCAGAGTCTGTGTTATTGTTTCACCAACTACGTAAGCGCGGAAAACACGGTCTGTGCGGAACAACTCAGAAAAAAACCCAGTAAGTTCTTCACACATCGTCTTCGGGTCTTGACCTATTCATCCATATAGGATTAATCTACAATGAACCCAAATTTTAGCATATTATTCCCAGTACATCCCGAGATATACGAGGTCAAATGGTATACCATGACCTAATTTGGTCTACTCGAAATCAGCATGGGTCTGTGTTGAGCATCCGATCTTATGTCCATTTTGGAGATGCAACAGACGAATGCACTTTACAGTGTTTTATAAAATATATTTGAGTTGAATTCTTTACCTCAAATTGCAAATTAATGTCATCCACCTTTTCTGTAAAGCGAAACATTTGCCGATTCTGCGATACAAATCATTCTCTACCAGCTCTCTTGTCACCTTTGACCTCGACAGCAGTATAAAGCAAGCCATCTGATTGGACAAAGTCTCCTGTCATGCGTTCGGGGAAAAGGACGTCTATAAATAATTGGCTTTTCTTAGTAAAATTACATATCAACAATAAACCAGTGCATGAATACTACGCATGTTTATCGTTGTAATAACGATGCATCTTTTTTTCTCTTTTCTCCGGTCACCACACCAACTGAGTGACGTTTGTTACTTTAATTGACCTTCGGTATCGTTACCGCAGCACAATTGAATTTCATTGGGTAAAAACATGTCACATGGTGACCCCCTATGAGACTATTGGGGGTGAGTAAAATTTCTTAGAGGCAATATGGCCGCCGCATGTCCTTTTCTTTACCGTCAACTATATATATATATATATATATATATATATATATATATATATATATATATATATATATATATATATTATATATATATATATATATATATATATATATATATATATATATATATATATATATGAAAAAACAGTCAGTCCACAGCTGTTCATTTAATATTTTCGAGTTACCTCCCTCAATGTGCGTGACGTCAGATAAATTGAAAGCGTCTCGATAATCTAGTTTGTTGAGAAGTATGGCTCGGTTTGGGCAAACGACACGTTTGGAAATGGACGTTGAGCGATAAATATATATAGATAATGTAAACGTTGTATGCTTTAAAAACAGAAAAATTAGCTGAAGTTCGGTAAGAAATCTTTTTGACAAGATAATAAATCATCGATTGTAATATGTTTATGGTATCTAATGTGGAAGACGGTCAATGAGCTTCGAGTTCCGTTATCATCCGTTAGGCGGTGCTTGTGTACTATGAGTTAGAAACGAAGACATAGCAAACTTATGACGCCATAAGAACGTTTCATTATCCTTTACGTCATTTTTGCATGAATACGTTTTATTTCATCCCTTAACAGTAGGACTGCAGTTAATGGCGGCGAAGTGCATTGATATGACAATCGTCGCTTGTTGTGGTTCACTGGTATACGGGTGAACCTTTGTTCATTCATAAAAAGGTATAAAAAGGTCCTCAGTGCGATAAATTCGTTATATGGTTTGTTATTGTACTACCACGGAACCACAGAGGGTCAGTAAAATCCATAAGAGGTTAGGCCTTCGGCCTCACCCCCTTTGGAGTTTACTGACCGTCTATGGTTCTGTGGTAGGTCAGTAACAAACCATATACATTTAACTAATAATGTCGTTTTCTTTGTATATTTTACTTTTATCATGGTCTCTGTGCATGTCCTTGATGATTTTTTTTATATACAGCTTTGTCAGATGTCTTATGTTTTCTTTTTTCCATATTGATGCGCTACTTCACTTTTCGGTCATTTTGGTTTCAACACTGCTCTTCAAGTATTTACATGTTTTGAGAATTCCAATCATTCGTCCACGAGCATCACTGAAGGGACATAAGTTGTCGAAATGCGCATATGGTGCACTAAATTAAAAGGTATATATGTTCTATATTAACTTTATATGAGGAAGGTTTCAGTGTATTTCCAATTCCACTGCTAAGATGGCCGGGTAAAGAGTAAAGTAGGAATTACTCAATTCCGACAAAAAGGGGGGAGAGGTAGTTGTGGTTTTGCTTCATATTCATGCTAATTTTATTGACTTATTTTGTAAAATAAATAAAAGCCACTTTTTCAAAAAATTTCGGCCGCCTGTTCTTAATCAAGTGAAATAATCGATGTTAATATCTAGGCTGAATATATAATGTGTATGGTGCAATTTTTAACCAACTAAGTAAAAATGTATCATATAAAAGTGAAAAATATTTGGTTGGTTGATTAGTGTTTACGTCGCTTTCAACAGTTTCTCAGTTATATTGCGACATGAAAGCAGAAGGTGACCAACCTCTTAAACATAGTGGCGCAACCTTTTGTAGCACAAGGTAGTGCAGCATACTTTTGTATGTAGATACGTGATGTGTATTGTGTATGATCTGAATACTCTAATTAGGAGCAATCATTGCGATGTGTTTAATTTGACCATGCATGTTTAAATGTAAAGATGATGGATAAATCCAAACCATAAGTTTAAAAATCATGAAACCAGAGGACATACAAAATCAGTGAAAGTTAAAACCAAGTGGAAAATAAAATATATCTACTTGAAGACCATATGTGAACCCCTATGATGGAGTGAGATCAGGTGCGCGGGGAGAGTGAGCATCTCCTGTTTGTTAGCAACACCCATCACATATACCCAGTAGAAAGAGTCAAATCGTGTAAATTCCATATATATTTATATATGGAGAAGTCAAAGTAGCTAACCTTCTGGTATAGAAGGTGTCAAATCTGTGTAAAATGGTCGAAATCGGTCTCAGTCTCAGTCATTTAAAAGTCTGAATAACGAGATATCATACGGAGTAACGACCATAGAAATTCCTCTACGTTGCGAGTCTAGCACATATATAACCCTGCTTGAGTAGCTTATCTGAAAGTCGCCTAGCCCTCAGAACAAAGTCATTGTAATTTGAACATGCTAAGGAATAACGTATTAACTGAGATATGAAAACGCCGTATGGAATGTTGCTACTTATGAAAGGAAAGTTTGTGATAGCGAAATTGAAATTGTCACGTTTGTCATAGAGTGAGGTGTTCAATTGATCATTAATGTCGAAAGACAACATGATATCTAAATACGAAGTAGAATTACTACTTTCTGTGGTTTTTTTAACCTCCAGTTCACTTGGATAGATTATGCTAAAGTAATCCGAGAATGAAGGATTATTAATTGAAAGCAAGTCATCTATATATCTTTAAGTGAAATTGAAGCCAAGGGCCAATTGTTTCTTTCTTGCGAAAGCAAAGACTGAATGAATTCAGCTTCGTATGAGTAAAGGAATATGTCAGCGGAGCACAGTTATTGCCCATTGGAATGCCGACAATTTGTTGAAAAACCTTTCCTCCCAATACCACAAAAATGTTATCGATAAGAAAGTTCAACATCTGGATGTCAGCTGTTTCAGTGCATTTATTTTTGGAATCAGAATTTTCCCTAACAAAGTAAGATTTATCATGGCCTATAACTACATATTTGAATTTGCGGCTTCCGATTTTACTAGTAAATGCATTTTGAATAATTTCCGCTAATCTGTCTTTTAATTTCTGATGAGGGATTGTTGTGTAAAGAGTCAAAATCAAAAGACTTGATGCAGTGAATTTTAGTAAAACTTTTTGATTTTAGATGTTCTAACAACTCTTTTGAATTTTTAAGGATCCATATTTGATTAATTCCACTTCTGGAATATACTGTTTCGCAATACCTATGAAGGCCAGATTTAATTTCTGATAATATTTTTGTGAGTAGCATCGATACAGATTTTGTGGAACACTTCGAGGAACCAGCGATAAAGCGTTGTTTGTAAGGATATTTGTGCATTTTTGGAATGCAGCACAAGTTTGGAAGTTCTAAATTTAATATACATGTGTCAATACCAAACGTATTGAGGACAGATTTATGATTCTCAAGTACTTCCGAAAATGAAAAGTTCGTGAGAGTATAAGTAGGATTTCCTGGAGCTGAATTTAATCCTAATTCTTTGTTGATATTGCACACATATCGGCTGTACATAGTACTGAGAATTCCACTCAAATATGTGTGTGTGGTTTTGTTTTTTGGGGGGTTTTTTTTCGTATTTGTTTTTGTTTAATAGCATCATATATAGCTTATTTCCATTTATCCTAACGAAATGTATATAGTATACGTTTTAAGCTTCTTCATCTTCTGACAAATCAACTCATTGCGCTGCTTCGAGTCAACTCGCTACGTACTCTGAAATAAGTAAATGAAAAAGACTACCCTTTTCTGTAACCTCTACTCTCCCCCCTCGCCTCCACCTTCCCCCATATGAATTCTTCCGTTCCGACCAGTTTTAGGCTATACAAGTATTGCGGCATGTACTTGTAAAAAGGGGAAATGAATACGGAATATCGCAGCTACAATAATTAAAAATATTTGACCTTGTCTCATAGGAAAGATAACTCGTATCCTTTGGTATACGAGTTTGGGTTATCGATCTTAGATAATTAAGTAATGGTCATTGTTTCAATTGATTCGGGTCAATGCTTCAATTGTAAGACCCCTCTAGCATTCATTGCAAAAATGAAGAACAAGACATTCGAAAAATCACCCTCCCATCCCTCCCATAAGTTATGATATTCTTTATTTGTAATATTACATACCGGGTATATTGAAATTTCACTTTGAACACATTTCTACCTAGTTTTTTTTCTATTTTTCAGAGTTGGTTTCAGACCTGCAATTTGGCTGTAAAACTAACATCAGATGTTCAACCTTTCAACAATCCCTTGTCACGGTGGATCGTCTCTTGAACCATATCTGGCGGAAGCAAACTATTCAATGTATATATTTTGTGTACAGACTGTAATAGTAGTATGGATTCTTCGGTATACTAGGAAAGTACACCAGTAATGCTGATTATCTCATACTGCAATATTGTATTCATTTTCGTTGAATAGTGACGTTTATAAGTTATATTCTAATGAATAATCTTGTATTTAACATAAACTACTCATTATCTTATATATATAGACTTCGTGCCATAAACCACTCAACATATTCTATATATAGACTTTGTATGATATGAATAATGTTGTATGGTAGATTTCTACCATCTTTGTGGTTTTTCTTTGTCAATTGGCATCCACTTAATGTGTAATGTTAATGCTATATCAATATATTATGATGCATTTGAGGTTACATAATGAATTGTTTTTGTCTATATATAGACTTGGTATGATAATGAATAATGTTGTACATGGTAAATTTTCTACCATCCATGTTGTTGCCCTTGTCAATTGGACAATGGGCTTTCACTTATGACAATGTATAATGGTAATGCATTATGATGAATTGCAATTACATGTATTATAATATTGGTTGAAAAATCCACTGTGGCCATTATTATTGCCAATAAAACTGAAAACTAAAAACTTGTATTATTTGTGACTGCATAGTTCAAAGTATTCAATATTTGGTCTGAGTCCGTCAAGGTCCACGATAATATCAACATACACGCGCACTTTGTGATTGTTGTGACGTCATATAATTATGACGTAAGTTGCCCACATAAAAGTGCCCACATCGAGAACAATGAATTCGGTAGGTGACTACTAAATGTAAACCCAGACGGATTTTAGTAGTTGTGATACTTCGTATTGACGACAAGATACATTTTTGAATTTGTATTTTATGTATTGTACCTCTCACATCTGTTGCAAACAGTGGCAGATTCAGACAGGTCGAGAGGGTCCTTTTCGTCCATTCTAACATGAGAGAAAGTTCGACACTGTCTACTTGAAGGAAAATGAAGAGTAACTACTGATTAGGAGTTCCTATAAATTCAATTATGCAAATGCTTTGGCCCTTATATTGCCAACTCAGATAAATTACAATGAACAAAGCTCCACAGTAAGACTCCGTTCTAGAACTGCTGGTTATCAAATACATAGCTCTGCGCCATGTAAAGTGGAGGGAAAGAGGGTGAACAACAGTATTTATAATTTTTTTTAATCATTTTAGGTGAAGGGCTTGGAAACTGCAGGCGTTGAATATATGTTCAATGTTTGTCCGAGGAATGACCGAGGTGTAAACTATTGTGAAGTCATCTGATCATCCGAGTCCCACTGTTGGGCTCTCGAGTCTCGGTAGATTGACTAAATATTGTTTTATGTCACTCCACGATTATTTCACTTATATGGTGACGGCATCTCCCTGAGGCGTTGCATACTTTAGACCTTTGCAACGGACCCTTCCGAAGCAGCGAGGGGTCTTTTACGTGCCACGCCTACAGTGAAAGGGGACTTCAGTTTTTGCCGTTTGATAGAAGGACAGAGCACGGGTGCGCCCAGGGCGGGAGTCGAACTTGGGATCTCTCGATCACGAGCCGAGCACTTTATCAACTAGACCACACCGACTTAAGAGTCTCGGTAGATGTTAATCCGTAAAAGGGGTTGTTTGGTTGGGTTTTGCGTTGCTTCTCACAATTTTCAGTGATATCATGTCATGGAAACTGGATGTTACCAACCTCAGACTCTGTAGGTCAACGTTACGCCATCATATCTAGTATGCTCCTTCGATACAGTATGCCAACAATGCAGATTAACTTGAGGTCTAGTGAACATTGCCCGTCAATGGACATCCTCTCTGCATAATACAATTTGATATGACAGGCTTTCTATGAATGGTTGTGTCGTAATGAGTATAATGTACTACACCAATATTCAAAGGAACACATACGGACACATCTCTAGTGAAGAAAGCCAATAAAAAGGTGTGACACGGACAATGTCGCCATCACAGCGCGCTACTCAAAAACTGATGACGTCGAACATTTTGTCACACACCAAAATGTACCCATATTAATTCTTAAACCAATTCTGTTTCAAAATGCATTCTTATCAAAGTACAACCATCATTTTAAACGTCAACTATGGAAAATGAATTCTTCGGTCTTATTTTAATATACAGATCAACAGGAAACGGAAATAGAGTTTCAAATTCAACTGAACAAAGATATAGGATTTCAATACAGGAACCAAGCCTACTAGTACGACTTTGTAGCGTATAACACGTCTGTAATCCTGAAACGACACGAAATCGATCCATATCCAGTGCACACAATACGTCCGCATTTTATTATCCTAAATGTCATACAAACTAAAACCAAATATCTAATATAATTGTGATAAATTTAGATTACCTTTGATACTGGTGAAATAGTTCAGTTATCATCTTCAATTGTTTGCATGTTAATTGATCTTCCTCGCGCATCCATCATGTCATATGTTGACACCCCCTCCCCTTTCATAAAATTAAATACACCAAATTCAGTTGTATTAAAGTTCAGGAGATGAGGAAATTCCTGTTCAATATGCACATCTCCATAATGCGATATTTCTTCTTTCCACAAGTCGTCTCATCAAAATCCACCAACGGAATTAGGAGTTGCAAAAACAAAGTATTTTGTATATAGAACTCCAATTCCAATGGTCATAATTCCTGTACATTTTTGGACAGCATTCCCCTTCAAATCTTCATATGATTTTCTTTCTTTGTACCGAGTTTCATCAAAATCTATCTAAATAACTATAAAATAATTGCTAAGAAAACGTGACATGTTTGGGACTTTGACGTCACAAAAATAAATAAACAAATAAATAAATAAATATTCAAGCATGAATTTAAGAAGCTCTATTTTTCCTTACATGAAAATGCACACGCACCTGGTGGTTGCGCTATTTATATGCATACAATCTTCGTAAGTAAGACTCCGGATAACGATTAGAGTATAATAATCCATTCATCCTGAAAACTTTACCGAGAACAAACGTTTCTGGATTAACGGAGAATCGCTGTGTGACTAGAATTCATTAAACATTTCGATATATCACATAATTCATTATATAAATGCATGTATAAAGTATATTCCAACATTTCTCCAATCCCAATGTGATTGCTAATTTTAATAGTGGATCCTCTGGACACGGTATATCGAATTACCGAAACGTGCGTCTGCTTACCGGAACGGCTAAAGAATAACCGAAACGGCCACTAAACAATGATTTTTGCAGGGTTCTGATAAACAACAATAACTACCATCTCATTAAATATATATTTTCGTTATGTTTGTACTGTAATAACCCCTCCCCATACATGTTAAAATGTAAAAGAGTGACGGTGACATGACGAGAACATCACATCAATGATGGAAATCATGATAATTCAAAAGGATTCTGAAAGTGAGTAGTCATCTTTATCAAAACTTAAAAACAAAATTTTGAAACGTGAAACTAAGGTATTTCATGTATAATGAAACCCTCACCACCTAATTCGCCGTAACTGGACATTGAATACCGCACATCGGTACTCTTTCAAATTTATACTTGTAATAGTACTATCTATGTTGATATAGATTTTATTTATGTTTATGATTGCAAATTGTGGATTGTACACAAGAATGCTCCTATTGGATTATTTCATGTACACCTGTTTTCCTTTGGAGCAGGTGTCTGACGTCATAACCATTGTGACGTTATTCGAATTAAAGCCACAATTTTGTAACTTCATTTCCCGTAATTTTACGTCGGTTTCCATAGGACTTCTTTACGTCATAATGGCGTGACGACAGATACCTATGCAAATGGGATATAACTCAATACATGTATAATGAAAAGACTTAATAGGAGTTATATATCTTCAGTTAAATATAAGGAAAATGCAATTACAGAAATTAAGTAATGTATTTTGGAAGAGAAATCTTTGATGAAATGTCTTCTTTTGTAAAATGCTTCAGAATCCAAAGTGATGCAATGATTTTTAAGCCAAAGTTATATCTATTGAGATCTGATAGACGACCTTTGGAAAAAAATCATGAAATTATATGACATAAGCAATAAAAAATAATAACAATAATAAAATCAAATAAATGAATGATATTATGCAAAGGTAAGACACGACTGATAGCTAAAACAAAGCATTTATTCAATAAAATTGGATAATATCATAAATCGTTAAAACAAACTGCAAAACATAATAGTAATATTTAGAATTAAACACACAACAATCTATACATTTAAAAGTTTGAAATATGAAAATGATAAAATAATAAAATATGATAATCCTCTACCACCTTAGAATAAAATACATACATTAGTAAATTTTAAAATATTGTAATATAAGGTATAAAACTTTAATGTGCTATTGTTAAAAATGTACAATATAAAATACAATGAAAGTTCACAATTTAAACAAATTGAATATTATCACAAAGTGCCATTTCAAATTTAATAAAATCCTGAACGTGGTTCATATAGGTTCTCGCATATTCTTAAAACTGGCTTTTTGTTATCTCTTCATTGTCGTATTTTTCCCAGGCTTCTTGTAAGCGGAACTCTTCATTTGAATATATTCGTCGGGCATCACGCTGTAGATCGTTGGATTCTATGTTTATCTGGACTATGCTTGCTTCTCTTTGCAAGAGTGGTATAATTTTATAAAAACCTATGTGCCCATGTCCAGCACGAAAATTCATTCTATGGTGTCATCCTATAAAATTTTAAAGGTTAATAAGATCGAAACGAATGCATCGAAAAGTCATCACATGATTCAAAAATAAAGTTGAATTTGTGATAGAGTAAAATTAAACGATCTAAGTATTACCTTCCATGTCATAATTTGTTCTAACTTTCTGTTTATACACACAGCAGGAATTTACAGGATACACAGCATTTGAAATCCATTGTCTTTTGATTTTATCTGTCAACTTCGTGAGGGCAGGTGAAGAGTTAGCTTTTTCTTGAAGTTTTTCAAATGTTGGAATAATCTGTCGACTTGGCAGAAAAGGTAGTGCCATCAGTTGTTTGATGTATAAATGCGTTTCTTTCCTTTGCATGTATGTTGGTGCAAATCGAAGCTGTTGAACATGTCTCCACACTGCCTGAGTCCAGTGAAAAACACATCCTTTGATACTGACTTCGGGTAGTTCGGTTCTAATTGACTGCCATGCTCCTATCAATTAGTAAGGTAAAAGATTACTTGATTGATTTTTGTTTCACGTCACGCCACGGCTACTTCACGTATATGGTGACAGCATCTGCCTGATGCGTGGCATACAAATTTTGACCTTTGCAACAGACTCACCCGAAGCAGTGAGGGATCTTTAACGTGTCATGCATACCACTACACGGGATCTCGATTTTTACTGCCATCCGAAAGACAGGACACCGGCACGACCAGAGCAGGATTCGAACCCCCGGCCTCCCGATCAGGAGATGAGCGCGCTACCAATAGGCCACGCACGCTTAGTTAGGTAATAGAACAATTCAGTAACTATGAAAAAAAAGAAAATGCATATTAATGAGACGAAATAATCATTTTCCGTAAAATTAATTATTTAAATACCTTTCAATCAAGTACTATTTCCTCGACTTTAGGAAGTGTTATCTTGTTGAGAATGGCCTGAAAAACAGAACTGTAGTCTTCCGTTCTCCTTCGAGACATATGGCAAATACCATTGGAAACTGCTTTAATCTATTAATCTATCAAGTCTTTTGACTTTTCGACTCTTTACACAACGATCCCTCATCAGAAATTAAAAGACAGATTAGCGGAAATTATTCAAAATGCATTTACTAGTAAAAACGGAAGCCGCAAATTCAAATATATAGTAATAGGCCACGATAAAACTTACTTTCTTAGGAAAAATTCTGATTCCAAAAATAAATACACTGAAACAGCTGTCATCCAGATGTTGAACTTTCTTATCGATAACATTTTGTGGTGTTTGGAGGTAAGGTTTTTCAACAAATTGTCGGCATTCCAATGGGCACTAACTGTGCTCCGCTTCTGGCTGACATATTCCTTTACTCATACGAAGCTGAGTTCATTCAGTCTTTGCTTTCGCAAGGAAAAAAAACAATTGGCTCTTGGCTTCAATTGTACTTACAGATATATAGATGACTTGCTTTCAATTAATAATCCTTCATTCGCGGATTACCTTAGCATCATCTATCCAAGTGAACTGGAGGTCAAAGAAACCACAGAAAATAGTAATTCTACTTCGTATTTAGATATTATGTTGTCTTTCGATATTAATGGTCAATTGAACACCTCACTCTATGACAAACGTGACGATTTCAATTTCGCTATCACAAACATTCCTTTCATAAGTAGCAACATTCCATCATCGCCCGCATACGGCGTATTCATATCTCAGTTAATACGTTATTCCAGAGCATGTTCAAATTACAATGACTTTGTTCTGAGGGCTCGGCGACTTTCAGTTAAGCTGCTCAACCAGGGTTATATATGAGCTAGACTAGCATCGTCACTGAGGAAGTTCTACGGTCGTTACGAGACTCTTATTACTCCATATGATATCTCGTTATCCAGACTTTTAAATGATATTCTGGACTGAGACCGATTCCGATCACTTTACACAGATTTGAGACCTTCTATACTAGAAGGTTACCTGCTTCGACTTCTCCATATATAAATACATATGGAATTCACACGATTTCACTCTTTCTACGGGGTATATGTGACGGGTGTTGCTAGCAAGCAGGAGATTCTCACTCTCCCCGGGCACCTGATCTCACTCCATCACAGGGGTTCACACATGCTCTTCAAGTAGACATATTTTGTTATTTTCCACTTGTTTTTCATTTTCACTGATTTTGTATGTCCTATGGTTTCATGATTTTTGGACTTGTGGTTTGGATTTATCCATCATCTTTACATCTCGTTGTACGAATGCATGGATTGACATCAGCTGACCATTGACATTGAAAGGTGCTGGTACTATCTGTATAGGAATAAAGAGAAAGTTAGTTTTAGTGTGAAGGTAATTGTCAAGGTCCTCGACCTTTTATGATAATAATAATAGCGGTTTGGCTTAAACGGATGGGGGACTAAAACATTTACCTTGAAAGTCCCATCCATATATCATCGTTTGGCCTCTCGCAGAAGATCTATTTGATATGTTGAAGTGAATACCAGATGACGAGCTCCATCCAATTTAATGTCTGCTATCAAGAACTTCTGACAATTAACATCTACCTGCAATAAAGGATTAAAAGTAAGGTGTTTAGATTTAAATGAAAAGTCCCATGATAAAAAAAAATCATATAAAGCCCCCCCCCCCTCTCTCTCTCTCTCTCTCTCTTCTAGAAAGAGAGGGCGCTAATAATAATATGCTACATGTATATCTACAAGCTGAGTTGTATAAGCTGTATAATATGTTTTACCTCAGAATTAAGATCAGACGGTTCCTTTGGCCTTAATTATTGCGGAATCTATTTGCAGTTTTTAGCAGCAAAAATTTGGGCGCCAAAAACATTTGTTCTGTGGACAGCTGGAGAAAATCAGCGACTTCGGCGACCAGCATATGGCAAAATAGCGCTCATTTTCCTAATTTGCATGACAGCCACTTTGGAAGCGATATAAGCATGATGTCTACCATAGACTTGAACGGGGAACCAACCACAAATCCCTAATACTCACTGTTTTTGATTGATTGATTGATTGATTTTTGTTTAAAGTCACACCACTAATATATTATGTATATGGTGACGGCATCTGCTTGATGCGGGGCATACAAATTTTGACCTTTACAACGGACCCACCCGAAGCAGTGAGGGATCTTTAACGTGTCATGCATACCACGACACGGGGCCTCGGTTTTTACTGTCTCATCCGAAAAACAGGACACCGGCATGACCAGAACGGGACTCAAACCCCGGCTTCCCGATTAGGAGTCCAGCGCGATACCACTAGGCCACGCCGGCTTCTCTCACTGTTTTGTGTTGAAGATCAATTTTGTCCGGCAAAACATCAATACTTCTCATGACAATAAAACTCTTACTAGTTGTATCATATGTCGATTATTCTTGATTTATAAACATTTGTTGCACCAGGTGGCTTCGTGGAGTATGACAGTGATGTTAGTAAAATTTGGCTGATGAGGACCCTCGGGATATAATTGTACATCGGGAAATCGAATTGTTTCAGATTTTGACTTGATTTCGATCATCGTAAATGCCGAGTCCCCTACCCCCCCCCCCCCCTCCTTTCATAGCACACGAAGCCAACACTGCCTTACTGTTTTGAGGATTTCATTAAAAGATAAAAACATTTCACCGACTTATCTATTTCGTCGCATACACAACGCACATTAAGAAACCAACCAACGTGAAGTATTGCCCTACACGGTTCCTGATTTGGTGCCGTGACCTGGATTCTAACCAACATTCTTAGTGAGTCTGATTTTTACTTTTCTGAAATCAATATGGCTGAAAATATTGCTGTCCCTTTACTTTTTCAAGGGTTAGGTAGTCAAGTTGATAGGTTAAGTGCAGTGTTAACAAAACAAGGGGTAAAATTATATGTCCCACAGAACTACACCAGCTCTATTTGTTAAGTGGATTAAAAACATTGAAAAATATGCTAAACTGAACGGTTTAACAGAGGATGAGACAAAAGAAATTGCTTACAGAACAAGAAACAATGCCGTTAGTGACTTTATTGAACATTTTACGATGATCACCGCAAATTCAATTGGATTCGAATTGAGGCAGAATTATCATTAAGGCTCGCGCTCATAACGGATCGACAACACGCGTTGTCATTACTTCAAAGATGAAGAGGTATCGCATAGAATATCAAAACTAGCAGACCAAGATTTTGATAATCTGAATACCAGAAACAATGGGGAAAACTCGTAAGAAGTCGCGATAAACGGTTGTTTTATGTTTTATTTTATTTTGTTGATAGGATAATTAGTAATGCCCATAGCAAGGTGGCATTTTTTTTATCTTTTATTTAAAAAATTTCAACATTTAATAATGACATATAAATTATTCAAGTTGTAAGAAAAAAGAGGAGTTACTGGCTCAGTTATTTGGCAGAAGTCACCATGGAGCTATACAATACATGAATATAAATAATATACTAGAACATATAACACATTACAAAAATATTTGATTGTAGTGCAATTACGATACCAACTTAGGACGGTCATTTAATTTGACAAAAGCCAAACAAATGGTGTGGTTAACCGGTTTACGGGCCCATCTTCCCACTCACCGTAACAGCAGAACAATCAAAGGACGTACATTTAAAAATTTATAAATAATCCTCCATGTAAAGAACAAGGGTCAACAGGTATCGCATATTGAGAGGTCACCAGGTGAAAATATAAACACGTAAGGTATTGTAAAACACATAATGGTATAAAAGTATATGCGACATCAACATGATAAACCGTGCTCTGCCAGTATGAAAGCGAGCTAAGACCCTAGATCTGTAGGAGTCCCGACTAACAGTCAGAGGGGACGAAGTTCAGGACCATGTCTCCTCTGAAAGAGGTTTGGACAAGACCCGTCATATAGTCCCCACCGCCATGTTAGTCAGAGTGCAACGTTCACGTAAAAGTCTGCATAAGGCTGTAGAGGGGCCAAATACAAGACCTATAGTCTTTTTGATGATATCAATATCATATTGTCTATTTAGAAGACGTTTGACTATTTTATTACATGATAAAATAACGTTATCGGAGCCATTTACTTTTCTTAGTTTATATACGAGATCACCGTAAAAATTATGATGGGAAATTCCATTGGATACATCCTGTTGAAAAGAAATATTTCCAAATTTAGATAGAAGTTCTGAATAAGATCTGAAGAATTTGCCGAATGTTTTTCTTAGCTTATCACATCTGTAACCCTGGGTTAAAAGTTTAGTAGTAATTTGTAAATTTCGTTTATGAAAGTCCAAAACATCGGTGCAGCCTCTGACAAATCGAACTAATTGAGATATATAGATACCATATGATGGGAGTCGAGGGACATCGCCATCCAAGTAAGGGAAATTTACAATAGAAAATCCAAAATCCTCACGTTTATCATAAATATTAGTATATATTAGGTGGTTGATAATTTTGATGTTTAAATCTAAGAAAGTTGTAGATTTATCTCAAGTATTAGCTTTATTCAATGTGAGCTCTGGTGGATATATTTCTGATATAATTTGTTTGAATTCAGGGTTGTCGATAACCAAAATGTCATCCAGATATCTGCAAGTATTATTAAATTTGTCAATGAGGTCAAAACGTTTTGATTTTTGAATAGAAACCATAAAATCCCTCTCATAACAATAAAGAAATAAATCTGCTATCAGAGGCGCACAGTTAGTACCCATAGGAATTCCAACTATTTGTTGAAATATCTTGCCATCAAATTGCACAAAAATATTATTCATGAGAAAATCTAGTGTTTCACATAATTCCTTGCAAGTCCAGTATTTATATGAAGTATATTGTTTGTTGGAAAAGAATCCGGAGTTATTGGAAGTACATATGTACGTTTTAGATTCTCTGTGAAAACACCATTGTATAAGAGACAGCAACTTGCTTTTAATCAAATCATGAGGCAGAGATGTATAAATTGTAGAAAAATCAAATGTAGAAATTTGAGTCGCTTTGAAATTTAGCGAAAGAAATTTGTCTATAACTTCATGAGAATTTTTAATCGACCAAAAGTAATTGATGTTACTATTAAGTAAGTGAATTGAATATAAATTCTACTGTATTCTAAATTTCTAAACTGTAATCATTGAATAAATATACATTATAACATATAACATACATGTACATGATTTATTATACCGGTGAGTATATATCATATATAATATTTAAAGAACATCACACACATTTTTACATATATCACATTTTATTTTCCCTGCAATTTTAAGAATCTTGTTTTGTATCTGCAATTCATATTTTAATTGTCTAAATAGATATATTTCTGTCATTTTGTTTTGCAACATTCTGCATGTCATTTTATATTTATAAATTTTGTAACATACAAAAGATATTAGATTATTCAAATTTAGTGTTTTGTCGTTCATTTCTTTATAAAATCCCAATTCCAAAATGTTCCATGATATGTCAAAATTTAGATACCCACTAATCTTTTCCCATATATTTTTGTTAATTTGCAATCAAATAGTAAATGTTTAGTATCTTCAACAATTGCGCATTGATCACACAATGGAGGTACATTTTTATTCCACTTGCTTACACATAAATTAGTATTCAATATACCTCGTAAAAGTTTATAATTAAATTCGGCAATACATTTTTCAAAAATTTTTCCCAAATGGGATCTATAAATATTTCCCTACGACAGCGATTCATAACTACTAAATAATTTTGACCATCTATTTTCATATAATGGTTTCTCAAATTTTATATTCACAAAAATATGGTAATAAAAATTACATTTTATATCATACATAGATAGCTGTTTATTATTCTTAAACTAAAAGGCATTGTAATATTGGATATTTATATATTTTGCCTTGGAACAATCAAACATGTTCTGATACTTTTTAAATATTCTTCTTATTATTAAATATTCACAAAGTATATTGTGTTTCTTCTTAATGATATTGGAAAAATAGTTTATATCATATAAATTACCATGGTCATCAAATAAGTCTTTCACATATTTTAAACCACAAGTTATCCAATTATGTAAACATAGTGGCTCAGATTTGTATGAGAAAAGATTGTTGTTCCAAATTATTTCTTGCAAAATATCATCAGTGCTATAGTTTTTCAAAATTTTCACTTTTTTACATTTAATGAACAAGTCAAATACTTCCTTATAAAATTTAGGTATTCCAAGCATATCAAAAAATTTGCTTTCAGTATAATATGAAGTTTTCATTATATCACACGCTTTTATATCATATTTTTTCAATATTGTGAAAGAAAATTATGAACCATACTCTTCTTATTTACAAGTTTTGAAATCCATGAAGCCTTTGCAGCTTTAAATTTACTTTCCAAATCAGTAATACCTATCCCCCCTGCTCAATACTACCAATCAATGTATTCCTTTTTATCCTATCCCTTTTTCTTCAGATAAAATTGTATATTGATTTAGAAACTGTTTTGCAGAAATCATTTCCAGGGCTAGGTAAAATAAGAGCATTATATACCATATTGGACAAAGCTAGAGTATTAATAATTGTACATTTTCCAAAAATGGTTAAAGTGCGTCTTCTAAGGTGGCATGTGTTAATACACACATGGGAGATGGTTAGCTCCTGAATTACAATAAATGGCTTTGATTCATAGAAATATCATATTATTTCGGTTCCCATCATATGTGGTATTTGCGATTAACAAATAAAGAAGCTGAAACGAAAACACCTTGAACCGATATACATGAACCTTTCTTCATCTTTCGCAGTAATTTGGTGATTTAGGTCGATATGGTTGAGGATCACTAACGAATCAAATTTTCTATTATTAATGAAATATTTCTGTAATAAAATGAGAGAAATAGAGTCTTTGGCCGATTACATTTCCAGGTTACCTCTAACTTTCCCTATGCCCAGAAAACATATGACGCCGACGCTGAATGCAATCATTGTAGCGTCATATAATTTAGAAAGTGATTATATCGCTATTAACGTGGAACTTAACAATTATATTTATTGGATCAATCAGATGTTATAAAATGCACTTCTCGTGCATTACAGTTTTGTGAACTACGCAAGCCAATCTACCCCGTAAATCTGAGTAAACTCTGTGTAATAACCCTGTTCATACAGGGCGCTAAATCCATGAAAAGATATCGTCAGGCTGACGTGAATCTAGGCACGCAAAGTATATTGCCGACGGTTATTATGCAATAGCAACTAAGACTAAAGTGTCGTTATCTCAAGTTGTAAGCAAGTTTTTTAAAAAAATCGAGGTCTTACCTCGATTTTATTGGGGTTCGCATTTGTCTGAATATGACACTATTCACGATATTGTCCTTTTATTCAATGGACCATGAGATATGGTTTACCCTTCGGTACTTCTTCCTTTTTTACTTCGAACACTAAAACAATTTCTATAAAGCCTCCTTTACTTCTTCGTTTTTAACTTCGAACACTAAAACAATTTCAATAAGGCCTCCTTTAGTAATTCTAAAAGTCGATGAATTCTGCTCGGACTCGAGTAACCAAATTTATCTGCCCTCTTATTTTCATAAGGAAAGTAAATATGAAATAAAACGACCGCTTGATGGTATTATTAAGAACTTAAATGCAACAAAGATCAAAATCTGGGAAGCCCTTGCACTGGTTAGTAACAATTTTACTCTTGAGAACATCCCTATAAAGAACTGAAACATATCAAAACAGTTTCAATTGATAAATTTATTGATATTATTAAAAATCTTTGGAAAGTTGAAGTAGCGGAGCCCCTATCAAAGTGGTACTATATTGGGATTTTTGTAATCATAGCAATAGGATTTATTCTCCTGATAATTATTCATAAGAAGTACATGTTGTATAAGGAAAACATTTTGGCAAGTAAGATTGTCAGATGATTTCGGAGGGTAAGGTCAGACATAAAGTCAGATGTTGCAACGAAGATGCAAGAGATGGCAAGTGTTGTTGATAAGGTATCCACTGCCACGCCTACTGTCCCAACAGTGGACCACAACGACACCGAAAAGTTGAACACCGACGGAACCGTATATCCGATTCTACCAATGGCCTAACAGACTTTGAGGGTATGGGATGAGACGGCGTCCCTTGTCCGCTTGCGACAAACTTGGGTATGGGTTGAGACGACGACCCTTGCCCTTATTGGATTAAACTGTAAATAGTAATATATTGGGAGGTACGCTGATCTTCAGTTAATTGAACATACTCGTTATTGTTACAATACTGGTGCTGGGATTTCAACATTTATGTATCGATAAACGTGGACAATGAATTACACGAGGATTCGAGACTATGAATCAACAACTACAACATATTACACAAACACTCGTTCAAAGAAAATATCGTGCCAAGATATTTTCTAGTAACATATGGGGAAGGATGTAAGGAAGCGTGGTACTACGCTACATATGGATACGCTAACCATAGATCGTCGTTACTGAAGGAACGCCACCCATGGATCCACCCATTGATCTACCGGAAGCTGTGCACCTGTAGTGGTCAGTGTGACCGAATGACTATTATTTAACTTTATTGTGAACTCTTTACCGTCTCATGGTCAATAGACTCTAATATGTTAGATAAACTCTATCATAAATTCTATTATGTTAGGTAAACTCTTACTAGTTGTATTATATATGTCGATTATTCTTGATATATAAACATTTGTTGCACCAGGTGGATTCATGGAATATGACAGTGATAATAGTAAGATTTGACTTTTAATGACTCTGGGTATAATTGTACATCGGGAAATCGAATTATTTCAGAATTAGACTTGATTTCGATCATCGTAAATGCCGAGTCTCCCTCTTCGTAGCAAACGAAGCCAACACTGCCTCACTGTTTTGAGGGTTTCATTAAAGATAAAAACATTTCACCGACTTGTCTATTTCGTCGCATACATAACGCACCTTAAGAAACCAATCAATGCGAAGTACTGCTCTATACCTATCACTTTTGTGTCAAATATTGGACATTTTTGAAAAGCATAAGAGCAATATTGTAATTCGCGCAGTACCAATTTAGGCCATGATGTCAAGTCACGTGATGCGCATAAGATTTGTAATACATGAATAAATTGAGCACCATTCTACCATATGGTTAAACCACGACCCCACTGTAATCACGTGACTTCAACCGTACGGTCAAAATGTTCCCCCTTTAAACAGAGAATTTTCTAATATGTACTGTCAACCGTCATAATTTACATTTTTGTATTTATTAAATGGTGTAAGTTATATCATTTCACCAAATCCATGTCCTAGTATCCGCAGAGACATATATATCCGCGTACATCGACTGAAATTGACAAGTTGACGTCATAAATTTATGATGTATGTGAACAAAGAAAAGTTGTCCACATCGAGATCAAGGGATTGGGTAGGTGACTGAACGCAAACCGTGTTGGAGTTAGTAGAACTTAAGAGAATTCATAGTATGAGGTCAGTTTCGGTTTTTCTAGGGCCGTTTCGGCTATTCGAGTGACCCCTCTGAATTTTCATAGTGTAAACCTGTGTTAGAGTCATTATTCATTGGGTTTTTTTGTAACTGGATATTTTTTTATTCCATTTCCATCATAAAACCTATTACAAATGTATTCGTTCTTAACTAAAACCGCCAATATGTATGTTTTTTAATAATGGTTCATAAAAATTCACGAAAATTCTATGCACGGAAGTTTTTGCGATACAAAAAATAGTTCTACATTTATTCAGGTGTAATTTAATATTCTGATCATAAATAACAAAGAATCGAAGCTCTGCTTTTTGTTTAATTAGTATTTCGAGTTTTTTGTTCGACAACAATATAATAATACAATGTTATGGATGACTTTTTTTCACACCCTGCGCAATGATATTCTGAAAGAAAACAAGTGCATCTACCAAGATGGAGGCCATCACGAAACATGAATTTAAGGCTACTGCAGACGATGAATTAGGCTTCTGTAAAAACTGTATCATCAAGGTATTCACTTACCTAATCTTTAGGAATTGATAGCTTTCACTTAAAGTCACTAGATTTCTACACATTTATTTTAATCAACCACTTCCTGGTGTACTGTATACAGACTACATTGTCGGGGCTTTCATTTCAAGATATTAAAAAGTTGAAATAGAATAGACTTCATTCGTTAATCAGTATGAACTCATGTCATCATGACTCAACATTTGACAATGTATTTTCTGTGTCTGTTTCTTGGAAATAAAAATTGAGATATTTCTTTTCATCTTTCCGCTATTCTTGACCTGTTGTAAAATTGTAAACAAATGAAAAATATATCGTCACACTTCGATTATTATCATTATAGAAAAGGTGATTTTTTGTTATTGCTTGAACAGGATGGGGACAACATCTCATTTGAGAGATAATCACTCAAATGAGTAATTATTATTGTTTTCAGCAATCAATTTCAATTAGGAATGAGCAGAAGTAAACCAAGTACTAAAAAATTAAAGTTTCAATATTTTGACTTATTAAACTTAAAAGGGCACATCTTTATAAATATAATATATTGATTCATTTGGACATAAAATACAAAAGAAGTTGACCTTATCAACTTACTATTTTGGAGTTTATAGTTGCAACATTTGTGCAGCTATAAACTCCACAACAGTAAGTTAAGTTAAAAATGTCAAATTGTTTTGTAAATTATATTCAGTATGTTTTAACTTGTTTCTATTGGAGTATACTTGGAGTTTTTATAAGAAAATGGATTGGTATAAATAATAAGGGATTTATTTAACCGAAAATGTAAGTGATTTGTGCCTGTCACTCCATTGTTTGGATGCAATGACTCAGTTTCTATCGGCAATATTTTCCCACACTAAATAAGAACGATGAAATAGAAATGGTGGTGAAGTATGAATAATAGAAATTAGTTGTAAACATGTGCCCTTTTGAATTTCAAATTATAATTCCAAAATTTAATTTTTTAGTACTTGAAATTGATTACTGAAAAGAGAGATAGTTACTCATTTGAGTGATTATCTCTCAAATGAGAGGTTGCCTCCAACCTGTTGAAGGGTTAGTCAATCATTCTAATAAATTTCATTGTGAAATAATGGTCTCCTGGTTATTGAAGACTTTTTGAAATATTCTAGTTTTCTACTCAACAAACATCAGTTCTCCCTCACTTACAGAAACATTATTATATTATTTGAAAAGAGATAGAATTATTATTCTGTAATAATATTTGAATAAATGAATACACTCTTTCACGTTCACTGTGGGACTGATGTTTTAGGGGGGAAAATCATAGCTGTTCCTGCAAAATGACGTCAGAGACAATATCTTAAGAGGACATCAATAAGACAGTAAATTTATTAAAAACAAAACTGCTAAATTGGAGTAACTACCATTTATAATTCATAATCATGCGACAGAGTTGATTGATTGGTGTTTTACATTGCTTTCAACAATTTTTTATACGCCCGTCTTAAGATGGGGCGAATTATGTTATAGCGTTTGTCCGTCCGACGTCCGGGATAAACTTGTCCGGGCTATTATTTCTTCCTCTGTGCATATATTTCAATAATATTTCACAGAATTGTTACTTAGGACTCAAGGGTGTGTCATGACCTTGAACCAAGGTCAAAGCTCAAAGGTCAAGATCACAACATGCAAAGTGAGTAAAAAGTTGTCCAGGCCATAACTTTTTCCCTTGTGCATGGATTTTAATAATATTTCACAGAATTGTTACTTAGGACCCAAGGGTGTGTCATGACCAGACCATCAAAGGTCAAGGTCATAACATGCAAAGTGAAGAAAACATTGTTCGGGCTATAACTTCTTCCCCTGAGCATGGATTTCAATGATATTTCACAGAATTGTTACTAAGGGCCCAAGGATGTGTCATGACCTTGACCCAATATCATAGGTGAAAGGTCAAGGTCACAACATGCAAAGTGAATAAAACCTTGTTCTGACCACAACTTCTTCTCCAGTGCATGGATTTCAATAATATTTCACAGAATTGTTACTTAGGACCCAAGGGTGTGTCATGACCTTGACCCAATGTCATAGGTGAAAGGTCAAGGTCACAATATGCAAAGTGATCAAAACTTTGTTACTATGATAAGATGCCATGGAGATGCTATGTAACTCTAGTAAACCTCAGTGGTTTTTCACGAAACTTATACAGAATGCTTAAATAGTGTAGGGAAATCCACTTTTCAGTTTTGAGCAAATTCCATTTTGTTGTTACAGAGTTATAGGACTTGGATCCCTCTTTTGGATTTCAGTATTTCATAAAAGTATTACCAAATAGACCCATGTTTTGGGGTAATAAAATCATACGTTCACATTCATCCCGTCCAAAGTAAGCGACGGGCATATTATGCCTTGCTAGGCGTTGCTCTTGTTTTCAGTTATATTGCAACATGGAAGCAGGAGGTGATGCATTATGTTTAAAAGGTTGGTTACCTCCTGCTTTCCTGCGACAGGGAGGCCAAAGTATGCAACAAGTAATTTACTAGTATAAACCCAATTTACAGCTATTTTTTTAAATGTGAAAATTATAGATTTTACACAATTACATGTAATTCTGGAAATGAGAACAAGCTAGTGAATTTGGTACCTGGTGAATTCAGAAACAGTGATTTTAAATACCAGAGTATTACTATAACAGTACTTGGTAATTTCGGCAATTGAATTTGGTTCCTGTAAATATTTGTTGTGTAATTTTGGTTCTGGAATTAAAGTGCAATGATACATGTATCAACATTCAACACAGTGATTATTACATTATTGTACATGTATACACAGGGCTCAAAGTGTTCTTTTTTGATAGATATACATTTGGCTAGTAACCTAAATAATTTACTCACCACATGCCGGTATTAGGCAATCAAATTTTAAACTTTGAAGCACTGATGGTCCAAAAGCGATATAAAAAAAAGAAAATTTCATGATAAGGTACATAGTTTAATGCTAAAGATCAGTGAATCTGTTTAATATTATCAATAGTCTTGTTCGGTATCAGTATCACTATTGGGTAGTACTTGTACTAGGCCTAGGCTGAGTAGCAATCCAGTCGATCGACAACTTGGTGACATTCACCGACTGCTTCATGTCATACAACTTCGGCAATTTGAAGCCAAATGAAGTAAGGCTTATGTTTCAATGCTATATTGATATGGTCATGGCGCATTCGTTTAAATGCTTGATGCTTTTCCAGCTTTCTTTAAGCTCAAAAATGATTCCAACTAAGTTAGTAAGTAATTATAATACTAAAATTCAACCTGGTCTGAAAAATCCCCTACCTGAAGTTTCTATGTTCTGATAATTTACTCGCCATTTGGTGACGGTGACCTACAGTAATATTTTTCTCACCCTTTCTAAATTTTTACCCACAAATTCAAGTAATTTACTCACAACTTGAACCCCTGATACAGACATGGGGATGGAAAGGAGCTTCTTCTGCAATTAATTCATATGTGTATAATTACAAAGACTGTAACTCACTTACAGTACAGTCCGGATGGAACTTTGAATGCCCACTGTCCACAGTGGGCAGTCCACCTGAAATTGCAGTGGGCATTAGGAGTGGACATTTACCTGAGCTATCAAGGTTTCCACTTACCTGTATGTTAATTCTAACTGGACCTTACAAGATTTCCACAGTGTCCAGTGGACATTTTTAATGCCCACTCTAAAAATGCCCACTGTGAACAGTGGGCAAATTAATTTCCACCCAGACTGTACTGTAGGTAAATGACCATATCAAGCTGTGAGTATCTAACAATGAAAATTATCATGAAATTTTCAAGAAGTGGAACTGGAAGTAAAAGATAATTGAGTCATGATAGTGGTAAGTAGCAGATAGTATTTATGAAGCATCGTACTAATGATCAGAGATAGGTACTGAAATTATCAGATACAATTTCCAGGTACAAATATACCTGCCACTGAATTCACTTGAACCCTTTTCAGTTCAACAATTTAAGATGTCAGTAGAAAGGTCAGTTTTGAAGTAGTAGATGCATTACAATGTACATATGTACATGTAGCTAGTTGATTGATTGAGGAGGTGAACAGATGCTTGATAGGAAGAATATTTCAAATTGTCTTTACATAGAGAGATGATTATTTAAATAAAACTAATTATAAAACAGAATAACCTGACTTGCATTTTGCAGGTAATCCACATGTATGACACTGTACTGGTAACTATGGTTTTAATCTCTGGAATGTGATATATCGGTAAATGAGCATCTAGAGATTGGATTATTCAGTCTAACATTGAATCACATTCGACTTTTCAATGAAATCTATTTCAACAGGAAATTGAAAATTGGAGGCATATATTCACAGTAACGTTTGAGATCAGATGAAATTCAAATCAGTGTTGCATGTACAACATGTATGCAGGGACTCGTCATTTGAAATTGAAGCAGTGGTGTTTCACCTAGTGTACTGTGTTGGTTCAATTTGAAAACAAAGTACCCAGTAACATAATTGCATATAGTATTTAATATTGTCGTACCTTTTACAGATGACTGTAGCCAATTCAATGGCCCTTTAGTTTGCAATGGTATTGAATTGATCAGTATATAAAAAAAGGTCTCTGACAAACACAGTACTCAGTACAGACCAGGTGTTTGGAGACATTGCACAAAAACTCATTGGAAAACTTCCAGATTCACAGTGGGAATCTAGGTGTTTCGTTTAGTGAATTACACTGTGTAATGTGTAAATCTTAGAATTACACCAGGATGTGGCCCACTGTGGTGGGTGGAAAAATAACAAAACACCTGAACTGTACATGAACTGTATGGTGCCAAATTTATTTTCACTGTGAAACCCATTTCTGGACATTACAAGACATATACAGTGTAGTATATGTTAATGTTACTGCGAGTTTAGACTATCCTCCTAAGTACCCTTTTAATTTACAGCAACTTTTTCCAGTGTACAATTTTTCGTAAACTTCTTATTGCAGATTTTAAGTATGGATGATGACCAAAATTGGTATAAAGCAGAATGGGAAGGGAAAGAAGGATATGTACCTAATAACTATATTGAAATGAAACCTCATCCGTAAGTTAAGTTATAATATATGACTAGAGATTTAAATGAGACATTTCAGGTAAAAAAAAGACCAAGATGTGTGAATGCTGTCACTGTGTAAGCGAAATAATCTTGGTTTGACATACACCAAGAATTGGTGAATACATGTATATATTAAAGGTGTATTTGCAGAAACTGGTTTTTAGACAACATCTGGGTCACAAGACTGTCGTATCCCATACATGTAGCAATATGGCTAAAATGCGGCTACAGTGTAGGTTTGATTTCCAAATAACATTAACCCACACCTGTCTCAGTGCTTACCTGAAATTTCATTCATCAGAAACTGAATTATGATGTGAAAATTGAGAACATTTAGGTCATTACAAAAGTTTTATAATCATTTGAATGTTTCACTATTTACAAAGTTAAGGTCACATGACAGTAAATAGATCTCTGTCACACAGTGGAAGACTTGTTTGTTTTGATATATAAAATATAATAAAGTTTTACAATGTACCAGTATTTAAATCTCAAAAAATTTTATCATATGTTCATGGAAATTTTTAATATAGGTGGTTTGTTGGGAAAATACCAAGACTTGAAGCTGAGAGACGATTACTTGAGAAAGACAGTAGAGGTATATTTCTGCATCCTGATGGAGCTTTTCTTGTCCGAAACAGCGAAAGTGCACCAGGAGAATTTTCGATTTCTGTAAAGTTAGTTTTAGTTTATCATTATCATTCATTTACAAATTACATCTGTGTATCAAAGATACAGGTACATGAAAAAATACAAGCTATTTATGCATTGAATTCACACAGGAAGTTTTTACTTAAGTTGTGGTCTGTATTCAGGTACATTTAAATTTTAATTGTTTAATGTCTTGTCAATTGTTGAGAAAAAAATTACAGTAAAGAATCTGTGTTCTTTGTAAGCACTAGATTTAGTGATGATTTTGTTCTGATATTTAACGGAAATCTGATATATTGAATCCAGAAAGCTGATGATTTCAATAGGTCTTCGATATTTCGGTGTATTGCATTTTTGCCACCATTTGTTTCCGTCTTTTTGTCTGGTTGAAATTGTTTATGTAGTTAAGTCCATTATCTTGATCTCCGATGCACTTACTCAGCAGCCTTTCCTTATATACACCACATTGCAAAGTGTATTATCAGCCCAGTCGTTGACCTTTGATATGCTTTGTTACAAATTTAAGGTAATTTAGGGCATTCAGGATGGTAATTTTCTTCAGCGGCAGGAGGCCTCCACCCAACATATACACCACAATGTAAAACATAATATCAGCCCAGAAGTTGACCTCTGATGCACTTTGTTACAGATTTAATGCAATGTAGGGCCTTCAGAATGCTAAATTTCTTCAGCAGCTGGGGAGCTTCAGACCCCCAGCAGGGGTTTTGCCCCTGCACCGGACAAGGGAACTTTAAAATGGCCCCCTTGATCTCTGGCCTATTTTAGATATTTTTGTCAGCACCTAAAGTCATCACTGTATATTGTTATACATGAAAAAGGTGTGTAGAAGAATCCATATTTGTTGAAGTAGTGTAACTTGTCCATAATACCTTCAACACTTATTGTAGGTTTCAAGAAAATATTCAGCATTTCAAAGTTTTGCGAGATGGAAATGGTAAATACTTTTTGTGGGTTGTGAAATTCAACTCCATAAATGAATTAATAGATTATCACCGAATGTCATCTGTAAATCGAGGACAAACAATTGTGTTAAAGGATATGGCATCAAACAAGGTATATGTATATATTTTTATGCACTCTATTTCTTTAAATTGATTTTATTTAAGATGAACAATAAAGTCACTAAGAGCTTTTCACTTTCTAAAATTGATTTGTGCTTAATTCAAGATGCAGATATTCTATAGTGAGAGAAAACAGTGTACAGGATGTTTTTGTGTAAAACTGTATATACTAGGTAAAATTTAACAAGTATGCATCCAGGGTTTCAAACTTGATACACATCCAACTGTTCATTGTCAAGATCACATGACCGGTTATTAGTTAAAATAATGTTCAGATAGCATGAGGGTAAAACAGGTTGAACCATATCCATGCATTTATGGTGAGGAGAGATGGCTTTGAATATCTCACACAGTGATCTAAATAACACAGTAGAACTATAGAATATCAAAGGTATGGGAAAGAAAAGTTACAAAACCTTACATAACTTAAATGTATTTTTGTGATTTCTTTCAGAAACGAATGGCGAATGCTTTGTACGACTTTTGTGCGGAGTCAAATGAAGAATTGGGTTTCTGCAGAGGTGATGTATTAACAGTAACTGAAGAAGTAGACACCAATTGGTGGAAGGGTTGCTGTAAAGGCAAAGAAGGACTGTTTCCAGCAGCATATGTGAAAGTGGTTGACAACTGATGATTCATAATCTTCGATATGCTGATGACAATTGTAGATTGATTTACCATTAGCTGACGGAACTGCTACCTACATGTATGCTTCACGAAAGCATTTCATAAACAGTTTTTCATGATTGAGGGCTTCATTAAACCTTTAAATCAAGTTTGCTGTTTACACTGAAGATTTTGTCCCAGTTTTATATCAATCATACAAGCCATGTTTTTGACCCAGATTTGTTTTGTCTTATTTTTTTTTTGATTATTCAAAGGTATAAATTAGCACCTATTAAAATCAACTTTATTATGACCTTCATTGTGTAAAAAAATTGTGAGCTAAATCCAGTGATTTTTAGAAGGTGCTAAAACGGTCAGTAAAAGAGTAATTTGGTTTCTTAGTATATACTTCTGATCATCATTATGCTGGAACCTTTTGTATCCTGTCATTTCTGTTCGGCTTCCATGAAAGCTTTCTTATACTGTTGTATATCTTGTTAGTATACGATGCAGATACCTTTGATTTAAGAGGATTTTTGTCTCGATGCATACTGATTTGGGGAATTTCTCACCTGTAGCATTTGCATGAAACTACAAATCTAATTGAAATGAATAGGTGCAATTACATTTATTTTGCAATTATTTTTAGTTATTATGCAATTTTGATAGAAAAGAATTATACATGGTGTGATACTTTTTACATGTGGAGAAACTTGATGATGATACAGAAGTAATTACTGATTTATTATTATAGATATAAAAAATAATTTTTTTTTTTTTTTTAGATATTTTGTCAAAATGATTCTCATGCTGGATATGAATTGAGGGGAAAATTATTTGTGTTCAGTTGTTTAAAAGTGCTTATTTCATCATGCCTTTCCTTAATTTGGTTTTTTGTGTACAATATACATTTCTTTGGTTTTCACATCTACCTCTCATATGGTATTCATGTAAGCAAAGTGGTTTGGATTAAAAGTTTACACCACTATCACATCATGATGGGTAATGTCATCCAAAAGAAATTTTCAAGATACCATATATAAATTATTATGTAGTGATGGTTAGCAAGTCTTTTCATTTGTAATATTATATAATACTTGTACGTCAAATAGAGCTGAGGTAATCTGTTAGAATGTATTGTTTTATGATCCTTGTTAGTTACCGATCAAGCTATAAGCTGAAGAAAAGGACAAAGAACATCTCTTTAGATGCCTTAGTTTGATTTCTGAGATTTCAATCCAAAGAGTATTTGTTTGTATTCTGTATATATCACCCATTCAAGTATGTAGTATTTGTACATGGTGAGTGAAGGCTGGATTTATCTGGCCATATATGGAGGAAGAAGACTCCTTGTTATAAGGCTATATGTTGGCCACCAATCATGCACAAAACATTGTCATATTTTATTGTGTAAAGAGTATTTTATTCTATTCTGATTGTTGACTAACAATTGTTTGATTTGCTTCTATGTAAAGAGGATATCTATTACTGATGTACATATATAGATCATGTTACTTGTTACCAGTATATATATGAATATATATTCAAACCATTACAAGCACATGATCCATTTGAATCATTTTATTTGTCGTTAATGTTTTTTAAGTTCTGCAACATGCTCTTCTGCCTCTTTTGTCAGTTACCATTTTCAAAAAAAAATATTGATAAAATGTATTTTCGATAATTTATTTATTTAAAATATAATTTGTATAGTCGGCATAATATAAAATATTCAGTTACTTTTCAATTCAAAATTGTAAAGGGGCAAATTTAAGAAATGCAGTTACATTAGGTACATTGTATAGTGTTAGTACTGTAACTTGAAAACTACAACACTAGAGCTCATTTCACTTACCTCTTCCTAAGCTCCTCTATTTTGGAATGTCTTTTCTTTATATATATTTGAATGCAAGTGTATATAATATCAGTATTTGATACATATATGTGTGACTGTATGTGTACATGAAGAAGATGAACAAAGGAATAAAGCTTGTAATCGCTTCTTGTCATAGAAAGTTCAGTTATCAAACTTTTGCAGACAGTAATTAGATTGGTATTTTGTGCGCCATTTGATAAATTTTCAGATGTATTCCATATCCTGCTCAGAGCAAGGGTAAAGGTCATTCAGTATACTTGCTGAAAGTAGGTAGGGTCTGGAAACATTTCGGTTTCTTACAATACCATAACTGTGTTGCACTTGACAATAAATATGTTCCAAGGTTTGGTTAATTTTTAACTCACATAAGCTAAAGGCTCAAGTGAGCTATTATCATGGTATGCTGCCCTTTTGTGTTTGCAAACTTATCATTCCTACAACTTGTTCAGAACTGTAAGGGGAAGCTTGTCCAAAAACTTGTACAGAAATTATGGCCCTTGGGGAAAAGAACACTTGAAAAACTTTGCTGCCACTAGGGCATCCATGGCGCACCAACACATCAATTTCTTTTTTCAGCTCCCCTGAGCCAAAGGTTCAAGTGAGCTATTGTCATAGCGTGTTGTCTGTATGTCATCAGTTGTCGCATATTCAACTTCTTCAGAACCACTTGAAGCATTTTGATAAAACTCAGTAGGTATAATTTACTCATGGTCCCCTACAAGTGTTTTTGTTTTTTGTCCAGGTCCATCAACAGATGGCACTACCACAAACAAAAGTAGATCGAAGCAGGGAATGTCCTCTTTTGACAAATTTCTTCTTCAAACCAGCTGCTTACAGACACAAACTGAATGCATAGAAATGATCTAGAGGGATGTGTGAAGAAGTGTTGCTATTATTGGTTTTACCGCTTCTACCGGGGTGTTCCAAAATAAAAGTTAAGCCCTTTTTTCTTCACTTTTTTTTTTAATGCAGAAAAGTGCAATATTTTCTTATAGGTGATAATGATGCTTTAATGTGGTTCCTTTTAATAATAATTATGGTAAAGAATGTTACTGTGATAGAATTTAGTTGATATTTAGTTGGAATTTTAAAGATTTTTTAAGACTGTCACACATGGATACATTGTGGAAGGCCCTTTTATTTGGACCATGACCTTTGAACATGCAGTTTGACTTACTTTTCAAACGCATTTAACAAGAGGGATAGAGCTTTGAAACTTCACACATGGATACCTTGTGGAAGGTCGCTTCATTTGGGGCAATGATCTTTGACCCTGTGATCTTGACCTTGGAGTTTGACCTACTTTTCAAAAACTTTTACATTGGCTACAACATTTGAACCAAGAGGGGTAGGGTTTGAAACTTCACACATAGATTCTTCATATCAAAACCTTTCATTTATACCATAACATTTGAATTTGTGACTTTGACCTTGGAAATTGACCTACTTCCACCTGGGCTTTTTCTTTTGAAATATTAGGAAATGGATTTCAGATGAAGATTAATTGTGAACAGAGCTTTCATCTGCTTAACTTTTGACCTTTACCTTGGACTTGACCATGAATTAAATGAACATTGAAAAAACATTCTTTTTTACTGACTATGCCCCTCCAGCGAGCTTGGTTGTCTTCTGACAACTCTTGTTATTAAACTTAGTAGGAATGAAGTACTCATGGTCTTTTGCAGGTGTTTTTTTTATCCAGATCTGTTTACAGGCTTTTTAGCATTTATTTCCAGTAAATTACAATAGATTAAAGGGTTGTGAATTTTGATTTAGCCTCCATAAATAATTGTTTAATGTTGATGATTATTCACATATTAGACTGACAGTTTTCAGTACACATTGTAGTCACAACACAGTAAACATTAGGGAATATATATATATATATATATATATATATATATACATGTATATATATATATATATATATATATATATATATATATATATTTGTCTTCACATTTTTTAAAGTGTCAGTTGAATAAGCAAAATAAGGTCAGGTGAGAGATATAGGTGGACTTGGGCCTCCTGTTTCCACACATTGTTGTCATTTTCTAAATTTATTGAATATAGAGAATCATGAAGCTTTTATTTCTTAACTTGCAGTTCGTTTGTGGAGTTCTACTGTTGACTCGTCCGCTTTCTGTCTTTTGGGCGAGACCGTAAAAAGTGATGTCCTGTGTCGAGGTAAATGTGGCACTCACTGCCTAGGAAGGAGTCCGTTTCGTAGGATTAAATTATGTGCAATGCATCACCCAGACGCCGTCATCGAGTGAAATATCTTTGTGTGACGTAAAACAAGAATCATACATAACATCCCCCCTCCCCCAAAAAATGTCAAGGTTACAGTAACTGAAGTACTTACCTTGTCGGGACCGTAAGTTTCTTGAGGCTTTTTTCATCAAATATGATCATATTGTTCTCCGTGTGTCATATTTGACACAAATGCACCATATTTAAGTGTTGTGTCATCGCCACAGAGGAAGATAATGCATTAACAACCAAGATTACTGCATTTCATTAAAAATTTTCTGTGAAGTATTTTTGCATGCCTCATCCGAACAAGTTCGCATCTGGTGAAAAGTGTTTTTCACATCATTGTGATGCCGAATGACCTTCATCAAAGGTCTTTGTCACTAGATTTTCATTTGAAAAAAAGTTCGATGCTACCCCAAATTAGCTGGAATGGCATATTGTCCAATACGTGCATTATGTGTGGTTTTGTTCTACTTTCGTACCACCAACTACGTCACTTCAGATTGAGAGATTCATCGCAAAAGTTTGAGTTCGAGTGATTCTGCAAAATAATTTATTCCCGTTCAATGATTTCAAGTGGTCTAGTGGTATCGCGCCGGGGTTCGAGTCCCGATCTGGTCATGCCGGTGTCCTGTCTTTCGGATGAGACAATAAAAACCGAGGCCCCGTGTCGTGGTATGCATGGCACTTTAAAGATCCCCTACTGCTTCGGGTGGGTCTGTTGCAAAGGTCAACATTTGTATGCCCCGCATCAGACAGTTGCCGTCACCATATACGTGAAATATTCGTGGTGTGACGCAAAACAAAAAACAATCAATCATATATATATACAGCAATACGACAAAATACGTTGTTTGTCCCCCCCCCCCCCCCCCCCCACCACTCCCCCAAAACCACAAACAAACAAAAAACACTATGCCCCCGGTGGCAACAAAGTCAGAAAGGGATATTGTTAGCGTGAATGTCAAGGTCAAAGGTCATCGATCTTGGTGTCATTTGAATGGGCTTCATTAGTTGAGTACGCATGTGAAATGTGAAGTCTCTATCCCTGACGGTTCAAAAGTTAAGGCCAAGGTTAAAGTTGTCAGACAGATGGTCAAACAGACACACAAACAAAGAGACAGACAGGACAAAAACAATATGCCTACGATCTATCGATTCGGGGTCATACATACACACACACATACACACAAACAAACTGGTTCTCTCGTTTTGAATGATTGATGGCTGACGAGGTAACTTACTGGGTGGCCATCATAAGCTCTTTTGAGCGTTTTGTATATGAAAAATATGAATCAAGGTCGCAGACATCAAATTGTCACCCTAACCCCTTTCAAATCCAGATCACTTTCTCGTGGCCTTTTACTTTTGACAAAGCACTATGATACACCCTCAACATGACCTCGACCTAGTAGCTTATACTAACCACTTCAAAAGCGAGGAAATTTTGACACAATAAAACAATTAAGGAAAAATATAAATCTATATTAACAGATATTCTAACATTATCTCCTGTTGCATTCTGCATGCGAACCATTGATAACTAAACGCGGGACTGCACATTCCCGTTAGACTGTAGTGGATCACATCGACAAATGAACAAACTATTTCCCGTTGTTAAAGGCTGATGACTTATATCCTATAGTATATCAAAGTTCTTTCCTGAATCGTGTCTTGCGTATCATATGCTAGGTTATTCATACTAGCTCTCCGTTGAATTCAGCATTCACATTCTCGTTTATATTGTTTTGAATTGTTAAGGAAATTCGTGAAATTAGTAACCCCACCGGTCATTCATCTTTTCTGAGGAAAACCGCTGTCATGCGATAATGGTAATTACCAGGGCATAATATAATGAATTTGGAACATATTTTTGCACCTGACAAAATTTCATCGGACGTCGTGAAAACAATTTTTAACTCCCAACATCCCTTTTCCCCGAAAACCATCTGACATTTCAATAGTTATTTCACTAGCTATCTTACTTGACGTTTTGTAGTTATGTTATATTAAGTTGTTCACATTTTCCCTACCGTTCGATTTGTATGAAGTGCATGTCTCAAGTTTCGTGGAATTCTAGACGCAAGACGGCCAATAGTGAGTTTATCTTGTAATCAGAAGATTGTATGACAATGACAATGACAGAGTCATCAAGAACAGGACGTTTGAAATGTGGTCCTCAACTGTCTGTAATAAGTATCACAATGTGTCACATATGAGTTATAGACTGCCATCCAGTCACGTAGGAACGAAATTCATATTTGGTGGAGGAGGACTGAACTTGGAAAAATCCACTTGCATACCTTGTGTTTGTACCTTCATAGTAAGGGGACGACCATTTGAACCTGAAAGGGAGAGGGGGGGGGGGGGGGGGCTAGCAAATTTGGTCGAGTCAGGTTATTTATTTTCAGATTTTTAAAGGATAGACGCAAGACGGCCAATAGTGAGTTTATCTTGTAATCAGAAGATTGTATGACAATGACAATGACAGAGTCATCAAGAACAGGACGTTTGAAATGTGGTCCTCAACTGTCTGTAATAAGTATCACAATGTGTCACATATGAGTTATAGACTGCCATCCAGTCACGTAGGAACGAAATTCATATTTGGTGGAGGAGGACTGAACTTGGAAAAATCCACTTGCATACCTTGTGTTTGTACCTTCATAGTAAGGGGACGACCATTTGAACCTGAAAGGGAGAGGGGGGGGGGGGGGCTAGCAAATTTGGTCGAGTCAGGTTATTTATTTTCAGATTTTTAAAGGATAGAATATTTATTTCCTTGATATCCTGGGACAGATTATTTATTTTCTTGACTTTTTTGTTGCCAATATATGCTTTTTAGAATTGCATTGTAATATATACTATTAACAAAAACATGTTAGTATAGGGTAAACTCAACAAAAAATATGCAAACACTACTTTAATTGCAGAGGTACTACTAGTTTTTATAGTGAAGTATATAGTCTCTCTCAGTCTCTAGTATCCAGGGAGAGAATTTCCATTTATCACTGTAGAAGAATGTGTGAGGAAGTGTTGCTGTATTGGCTTCCTGTCCGAATGATAATATTTTATTCGTTTTTGACTTACTTTGAACTATGTTAATGCAAAAAGGCATTTTATAAATATTTTGGAAATATTTAATATATTGATTTTTTTCACGTTTTTAACCTCACTGCTTCTAGATTGATATTGAGAATGTTTTAAAAGTTTTAAAGAAACTAAAGACTCTCATTTCAAAGTAATGTTTGTTTTTATTTTACATTTGAATAAATGTGTTAAAATCGTCTGACCAAATGTCCTGTTGCACTGATTTTAATGAAAGTTAAAAGGAATGAAACACTGTCGACATATATGGCCACCATGAATTTCGAAATGCACATGATCTAATTTAAACGTCGACTTTGCATATGTGCTCAGGTGAGAGATGAGGCAACAACAACAACAACAACAAATTATTTATTCTCATAACTGAACATAATATTACAGTGTAGAGAAAATATTATATTACAATATATATACATATAATATCAAAAACAGCAGCACATGCGTGTGACAATATTTCAACCAGGAGGGTGAACTCTGGTTTTTACTACAGAGATAAATTTAACAATATTATTCAAAGTCTTACAACTTTTGTTAGTAAAAAAAAAAGAATTAAACTTAAAAGTGTTAGGGTTAACATAATAATATTTCTTTATATAATTTTTTCTGGCATTAAAATATCTTTGTCTGTGCATCTGAACAGGTAGTGGAACTCATACATACTTCATTTAAGTTACGTGGCTATCGGTGTGTCTGGCATATAAATGAGGGGCGGACAACACGAGGGGAAGTCGGGGAGAGGGATTGGAAACTGGCGGCAAGGGAACGCAAATGACACTATTCTGAACAAGAACTTGGAGAGAAAATCTCTCAGAAAGCAGATAGCAGAGCCCTTGTCCCCTGTCTGCCCCTCAAAATGGACATGCAAATATTTTTTTAAAAAAGCAACGATTCTGTTAAGTTTTATCGAACATATTGAATAACATGGTTTGTCCAGTGCTATAACTTTCGCTGAAATGTAAGTTATACAGTTAAACTACTCCACATATAAGGGGCAATATGACGAGCGAAATGAGTCGGGAAAAAATCAGCGTGTTTCTTTAGAACATTCAGATTTATATTTGCATGATCTGTTTTATGTACATGCTGGAAGGGTATTTATTTTCATTTCAGTCAAAGCCAGATTTTTTTATTTCCAGTATTTTAGGGTCAGAATATTTAGTTCCAAAAAGTGCCACACCCCCCCCCCCCCTTCCCTCTAAATCAAATGGTCGTCTCCTTAGTAATTTTGTCCTGTGGACGAAATCATGTTTTGGAACCTATCCAGCTAGTACACACAAGCTTAAGTCAGTGATGACAGTAAGTAAAGGTACAATATTTCGCTTCTCAGGTAAGGGATTTTGGTAATGCTGTCTTAACTTGAAATCGTCACCTGATGGAAAGTATCCAGTATGTTTCCGCAAGGTTTCCGCAAAAGGAAACCAGGGGGGGGGGGGTTGTTTGGGGGGGGGGGGGGGTTTGGGGGGGGGGGTGTTTTTGTTTTGTTTTTTGGAGCGTCAACTGATTATTATTTGTCAGGACGGAGGACAGAATAATCTTCCGTCTAGAGGGCGCTTTCATGGACATGCTACTCGTGTCAATATTTCTCGAGAGCGCTCTCTGGTAGAGATTGATGGAAAATTATGCAACATAGCATCTCCTTGGCGAACACACAGTAGCCCCGGGGCTGTGGTCGTAGTATTCGTTGTTTTGTACAGAAAAGTAAAGCTGAGCGATATATTTTGTGTACCTGTAGAAAATATATAAAGCACAAAGACACCACAGCTAACAAGTCACCCTATATTTCACTTAAATTCGTTCCCGCAAGGAGGACTCGAATCAACGACCTATGGGATATATATACTATACAAAATATAAGAGTTCCTTGGTACAGAAAGTATATAAACAAAATAAAACAAATCAGAAAAGACACATTTTCAGTATATAAATTTGACTTTTCTGATTTGTTTTATTTTGTGTATATATATATATATATATATATATATATATATATATATATATATATATATATATATATATATATATATATATATATATATATATATATATATATATATATATATATATGGCTATTAAAGCTCCATTTTTGTGGAGCTCGGGTAGCTCAGTCGTTTAGAGGGTCGGATGCATGACAGCTAGGTGATTCGGTACTATAGGTCGTGGGTTCGAGTCCCAGACGGGGAACGAATATAAGTGAAATATAGGGTGCCTTGTTAACTGTAGTGTCTTTGTGCTTTATATGTTTGTATAATTTGTCTTTATTTTCTACAGGTATTTCTTCGGAGATCCAAGGTCCATAGTACTCCAAGGTGTTTCACTGATTCTATTTGTGCTTTATATGTTTATTTCTCTTTCAGTAATGTATCCTCCCAGAGGATCCGCCTGCGTTTACGTCGGGTAAATTCCTTCACTTTCCGCGGCCGTGTTGTCATGCATACGATTAGCTAATGATTGGCTATTAAAGCTCCATTTTTGTGGAGCTCGGGTAGCCCAGTCGTTTAGAGGGTCGGATGCATGACAGCTAGGTGATTCGGTACTATAGGTCGTGGGTTCGAGTCCCAGACGGGGAACGAATATAAGTGAAATATAGGGCGCCTTGTTAACTGTAGTGTCTTTGTGCTTTATATGTTTGTATAATTTGTCTTTATTTTCTACAGGTATTTCTTCGGAGATCCAAGGTCCATAGTACTCCCAGGTGTTTCACTGATTCTATTTGTGCTTTATATGTTTATTTCTCTTTCAGTGATGTATCCTCCCAGAGGATCCGCCTGCGTTTACGTCGGGTAAATTCCTTCACTTTCCGCGGCCGTGTTGTCATGCATACGATTAGCTAATGATTGGCTATTAAAGCTCCATTTTTGTGGAGCTCGGGTAGCTCAGTCGTTTAGAGGGTCGGATGCATGACACTTAGGTGATTCGGTACCATAGGTCGTGGGTTCGAGTCCCAGACGGGGAACGAATATAAGTGAAATATAGGGTGCCTTGTTAACTGTAGTGTCTTTGTGCTTTATATGTTTGTATAATTTGTCTTTATTTTCTACAGGTATTTCTTCGGAGATCCAAGGTCCATAGTACTCCAAGGTGTTTCACTGATTCTATTTGTGCTTTATATGTTTATTTCTCTTTCAGTGATGTATCCTCCCAGAGGATCCGCCTGCGTTTACGTCGGGTAAATTCCTTCACTTTCCGCGGCCGTGTTGTCATGCATACGATTAGCTAATGATTGGCTATTAAAGCTCCATTTTTGTGGAGCTCGGGTAGCTCAGTCGTTTAGAGGGTCGGATGCATGACAGCTAGGTGATTCGGTACCATAGGTCGTGGGTTCGAGTCCCAGACGGGGAACGAATATAAGTGAAATATAGGGTGCCTTGTTAACTGTAGTGTCTTTGTGCTTTATATGTTTGTATAATTTGTCTTTATTTTCTACAGGTATTTCTTCGGAGATCCAAGGTCCATAGTACTCCCAGGTGTTTCACTGATTCTATTTGTGCTTTATATATATATATATATTACTGTGAAATAATACAGTAAGTCTTCATTTATGCCAACACACGAAAAGGTGGTTGCATGGCCGTAGGATCGGGGGGAGGGTTGGGGCTATCTCCCCCTCTTTTTGGCCGATCATAGGTTGTTGGTTGTTACCTAATATACTAAATCGTTTCAACTGTTAGCTGCCGAGATAGTCGATGCATTTTGTGTTATTTGACTGTACCTGTGGTGGATTTTGCCATATAGCTCAATCATATCTGATTTTCGAATATATCTGACTCGATCAGCTGCATTGCAACATCTGCCACCATGATCTCTTGCGTTCTCAGTCTCATGTGCATTACTTAAGGTGAACAGTTCTCTAACATACTTGAAGCATCTACAGGCAGAGATTTTTAAAAAATAATAGATCTATATATTAATTACGATTTTCAGTCGGGAAAGGGAAGAGGTTGGGGTTAAAACCATAAACTCTGTTAAAATGACCCGGAGAGTCGAATAGATATACGATTATTGGATTCATACTAGTCTGCCGCATAGACAATTTAGGGGTCCAACCTCCCCCCCCCCCCCCTTCCTTCTGAATCCGCCACTGAAAACGAAAGCCATATATCACTAAAACGAAAGTGAAAATAGATATAAATAGCCGTTGCCTAGGGCTGTTTTACACTTAGGATAATCCTAAGATAGTGAGTAAATGATTTGTTGTCTCCGCGATCGTAAGTTTAAGAGTGATCTTAGGAGAGATTTCATGAATATTACCTAAGAGAAATCTTACGAATGTCTTAAGGGTAATCTTAAGATTGAAACTTACGAGTTTTTATGAATACGACCACAGATGACCGAGTAGTTTGACTAATACACGTGGGCCCCCATTTTCGGAAATCCTGGATCCTCCACTGCTAAAAAAGTGTCCGGATATCTATCTAGGTCACTAAATCCATCTGATTACCAATTTAGTGTGGAAGTGTGACAATGGCTTAAATAATGACGTGTTGTAAAACATGTCTCGGTCACTAAATCCATCTGATTATCAGTTAAGTGTGGAAGTGTGACAATGGCTTAAATAATGACGTGTTCTAAAACATGTCTCAATCATGGCAATTCGAAATAAGTGTGCGTCTTTCGCTTACGTTAAAATTACGGGGTTTTTTCCCGTAGCAAATTCTACAGAAAGACATTGTCTTATTTGGCAAGTTTTGACATAAGCAGAGTTTTATTTCTGTCAAGACGTAAAGGGAAATAACACGAGGAAGAGTACCAGTTAATGCGTATTTGCTCTGCAGGTTACAAATGGATTCACCGCTGTTGGAGATTACATTTCATTCAAGTAAAATACAGAGGTATGAGATCAAACAGGGATATACGATGGTGCATGATAACAATGAAATGATACACCATGCTGTCAGAACAATTACTACGTGACGTTTACATTGGTGTGGACCCAGAAATACGTCCTTATGACTAACTTTCGTCCTCTCGTCAAAAGTATATAGCGAGATCGGATGAGTTTACGCGGGATTATTTCCGCATAAATAGCTGTTGCAACAAGTGGAGGGAAATAGTTTAATAATACATTCACCATACTATAATGTCCTTCTCATCGTATGAAGTTTGCTGTACAAATTGATTTATAACTTAACAATTTCTTGGTAAATTCTGTTGATAGTTTCTTACACTGCCTCCAAGTTAATCGTGAAATAAGCGCATATATGGTCTTGAAATTTTCATGCGTTTTCTCCGTAATTTAGAAATCATATTCAGTTTTATATGACGGATTAATCGGAATGTATAGTTTATGGATTATACATTTTAACATGCAAGGTTGGACTTTGATCTACATAGGAAACCAAATCTTTAGCAATTATGCACGTGTCAAGTCTCCTCGCGTACGCGGTAACTTCAAAATCACGCCTATGGTTTAAACAATGTTCCATACCACGATGATGCGGCGTAGCACAATCGATGAGGTGCTTATCTCGTGACCGTAAGGTCTCGGGTTCAAGTTCCAACCACGTCCCGTCTTTCAGAAGTGACAACAAAAACCTAGCAACCGTGTCACGATAGACGCGACATGTGAAAGTTTTCACTGCATCGGATGGATCCGTGCATCACATAGAAGATGTCACAATTAAGGTTTTATTATATCTCAGTGAAAAGTAGAACAAAAATCAGTCATAATATAGATTCCTATAACATCGCTTTTATTTCTTAGGAAAACTAATGCATCAGCTATACAGCTACGTACTGGGAAAGAAGATAAAGACATTAGAACACAATATGTGTTTGTAGAAAACTATGCCTGGTAGCAACAAAGGTCTGTCTGGGTATTGAATATTCTAATGACTTGAGATTTTTCCCTACATGTTCCATAACGCTCGCTTTGTGTTATAGTATAATGTATATTCAAATATACATACTTAATGTTTCACCGGAGTGGTTTTGCAGTTAGAATTGCCCATAAAAGTGCATATACTCCGGTAATATGTAAAAGATACAACTGCGATAAGTTATGGTCTAAAAATACATTTGTACAAAGGACATGTGTAAATGATACATTTTCAAAGTAAATTTACATTTTTACATGTCTGGAATTTTGACAACGAACACCCGCCAAGCGGCTAGGTGATAATTTGATTGGTTCATGCGTCTCTGGGAATTATTGAACAATAAACCACGGCTAGGGAGTTGTTATTTCTCAAGTATCTTTTAAACCTCTCCTGGCAAACTCGAGTTATTGAAAATCAGACATTATACACCCGAACGAAGGTTTTTCTTTTAGTATACGAAGTACCTCAACTTCGAAACAGAATTTCGTAAAACGGGGTCCATAGAAAGCATGGCATATAATGACATCAAACAACAATGCTTGTAGGTGGCCGTGAGTCTTAAGTTTCGTTAAATTTTAAACATTTAAAATTTTACAGGACCATCTTCACTTAATACCCACAAAGTTCCCTCCAAATCAACCCAGAAATAGTGAAAAAAGGTTGAAATTATGAAACAACCCATCCCTTTGCAGTCTTACATAATTCTTTGACAAAAGCATTCCCTTTTTATTAATTCTGGTTAAAATAGATCAATTAAGTGCATCAAAATCAATCACAGGGAAAATATTTATGATTTTTTGTTTTGTTTTTCTTTGGCATTAAAGGACAAAGAACAAAAGTAGTCAAAAACGAATAAAATATCAAATATTATCATTCGGACCGGAATCCAAATAATGACGTTTATTCAGTTTGTCTCTGTATGCAGCGGTTCTGAAAAAGAAGTTTGTCAGCTAAGGGTACCATCTAATATTTACTTTTGCATATAGTAGCGCCACCGTTTGTAAAACAGATCCGGAAGAAAAACAATTACACTTGATAGAGGACATATAGTACTTCATGTGTACGAAGTTTCATCAAAATCCTTTAAGCGGTCCCGAGGAAGTCGAAAATATTGTGTTTACAGACCGACGGACGAACGACGAACAACAGGTGATCAGAAAACTCACTTGAGCCTTCAGTTCAGGTTAGCTAAAACGAAAGTGGCTTTCCGTAAGTTCTGACACTGAATGCGTTATCATTTAAATCTCTCGAGGCAAACTTGAGATCTTGCAAAACATACAAAAGTTTGACAGAAATCTATTTTGACATAAAGATGATGGTCAAGGTCACAAGGTCTTTGAAAAGATTGGCCTTGGTGTCAGTTGAAAGGATTTAATTAGTGGAGAACACCTACCAAATATGAAGTCTTTATATTTAAGGGTTCAAAAGTTGTGTGCAAAGTCAAAGTAATCCATTTTGTTGGCATAAAAGTCACGGTCAAGGTCACAAGATTAATAATCCTGGTGTCACTTGAAAGGGCTTCATTAGTAGAGTGCTCAGGTCAAAGTTTGTATGGATCAAACGTTAGGTTTAAGTTACTGACAAACAGACCGACAGACAGCATAAAGACAATTCACCGATCTTTCGCCTTTCTATCTAGTGCCACGACTAAGACAGAAATTCATATTCCACAACGCTAATTCTAGAAGTCAAAATGAAAGCCATATATTTTTCAACAGAAATAATTTTAACTATTTATACTCCACGATGCTTACGCAAGATGTCGATCTGTGAACAGCAGATCTTCCAAAAGAATATAATTTCAAAACAAAAATAAACTAATTCATCATTGTCACCATCATTTTTCTGTTTCAAACCATAGTTTAAATTTCGATTTAGGGAAAAATTCCCGGAAAGGAATTAGCTGATATATAGGAAACAACGGAAATACATGAAAGAAAACAAAAATTTAAGAGTGTTCCATTTTTATTGTGTTTTACACTAAGTTTTCGCTTTCAAAATGACAGATGAGTTTTACACTGATTTTGAAATGTTAATTGCAATAAGTTCTACCTACTTGCATTATACAGCAGCTACTTCAATAAATTAACATACATTTCAGAAAAATATACACTTCAACTTCATCTTTATCTTTCAAAATTAACTTGCCTGTAGAAGAAACCTGACCCAAATTTAACTGATAAATCACATGAAACTACCACAAATTTTCATTTCATTGATTACATTCAATAATATACGTAAGGCTTTATTTCTTTTAACAATACAGTTGCATGTAGAATATGAAATTAACCTTAAATTGAACAGAATTAAAGAATCACAAATGCACCTAGTTTTCCTTAAAACAAATCATCCAGGAAAAATGTCTAGGAATATGTCTTTCGAGACATGGGACTCAATTTCCAATTTCTATCATTTGAATTGATTGGTATCATAATAAATTATCAAATTTAACCTTGCTTTACAGACATACTTTGTGAAAATAATAACATTTTGGAAACTACAAACACAAAGATTCCCCATGGTATACTTTCATCTCCATTCATAACATGTAAATTCGTGTAACTATATAAATACACATTATTTTATTTTTAGTTTTTCTCTTTCTTTGGAGACAGTCATTCTATCAAGTCAAGAAGACAAATGCTATAATGTAGTGGTTGACGGGTGAAATAAATTACTGAATAATCAATTTGTATGACAGGTGAACCAATTTATGAAATAAATATAACCAATCTTTGTCCCTACACAAAAATTAACAACCAAAATAACTAAACTACTAACATCGTTGTTACAATGATATGTTGGAAAATGAAATCGCATAAGTTGTTTTTATTGTCAATGTCTTTCAAACAAAAGAGATATGTCATATATAAATTCTCTCTGAAGTTAGAATCAACCAAAGTAAGAATTTCCAAAGAAATAAGTTTACCAATACTTAACAGGTTGGTTTCAAGGCAAGTTGAACACAAACACTGATTGATAATTTTACAAACGATAGCATTTATCACCCATTCCTTTTTTCCTTTCATCAATTTCACTGAAAGAAAAAACATCCACTTACTACAGTTAATTCTAAGCATCAAATGAAAATACTAGTAAAGAATATTTAATACAGAGATATCAATACCCAAAACTTTACTTTTCTTAGTCATTGAAGTTATATATGTGTGTGTGTATTATTTTGAATGAATGTCTCAATGGAATAATTAATTTTGCAATGAAAAGGTTAAGTATGTAGCCAATGAATGATGAAAATATATGTAAACATACGAACATGTGTATAACTTAATATGCATAAAAGCTATAAATACTGGTACTAGTGCGACAAACATATGAATACGAACACTGAAATATGTGGGAAACAGCATCAATTCATTTATACCAGAAACTGTTTTAAGTGTTTTACTAAACCTATCTAGAAATGACTAGTTGACAATACATCTTGTCCATGTACGAGTACAAAACTTATATGGGATTGAGATCGTCACATTTGCGTATAGTGACACAAACACTGAGATAAGAGTATCTATGTGACAAAAAAAAAAGGGGGACAATACAAAGATTAGGGTATTTCTTATTGCTAAAATAATATAAACATGTATAAAAGGTTGGGGAAATTTTTCAGGACTTACAGAATAATACAAAGAAACACACAACAGTACACATTGTAAAAGGTAATTCAGGAAAAAGGAACTACTGGTACAGGCTTCACATCTCAAGACTTAATCATTTACCCTAAAATGGTGAATATTTGTTTGACAAACCTGTATCACGTCTGTCTTTTTCACTTATCAACATAAACAGTTAGTGTAGAAATCTTTCATCTCAAGGAATCTACTGCCTGGCTTCAGGCTTTTGGACATCCACACTAAGTGATTTTATCTCAAATGTACAACGCAAATCAGTTTTAGTTAATGTAGATCTATGATAAATATAATCTCAGATGTAAGAGACTTTAAGATAAAATTCTAGACCACAAGTTGTTTGTAACCTTGTTATTACTTCAAGGTTATAACCCCTACAGATTGAAAAATATGATATGAAGCATTTTACTTGATTTCAATCAAAAACTGTAATTAATTTTGAATCCTTGCCTCTCTCCACTGCTATTTAGAACTCCGAATTGTACACCAATTACATTGCTCATGTAAGTCCTGGAGTAATTGTAAATTCATGTTTTCAAAAACTTTAATCAAATTTTCCACAGGAAAGTAAAAAAATGAAAGAAACTGACTGAAGTAAATTTCTTAATTTGAGAGTGAATACTCTAGATACCTTGTAAGGGACACCCCACAGATTTACTTTATAGAGGTGAGATAAAAAAAATGTCTAATAAAAGGGTTGGCATCAACATTCAACAATTATCAAGATACATGTATACATACATACATACATACAAGTGTAAACAGATGTAAATCATCATATAACAAACAAAATTTCCAAGTAAATAAAGATGTATAAATATAACTTTTTAAAGATTTTCATATACAGATTAATAACTAAGGAGATGATATCATGTTTTATGAAATGAGTTTTCAATGTTTTAAAATAACATGTCACGAATAATTGACTCAAAAGTATATTTTTAAGCATTTTTTTCTAAAAAACCATCTGAACAATATCACTGTCATAATCTAACATGATTAATATTAAATTTTAGAGATCATTTTCATGTCAAATGAAAATATTGATGGAAATTAAATATAAATAATTTCATTACACCAGGAAATATTTAAGTGTGTAATAAACATATTACTACACAGTTAATATAAGACGGGTATTGGAAATCTGGAACTTACTCTGAAGACTGATTAATAAAATATGTCACATACTATGTTCTTTTGACCATAATGTATAAATGGTTTTTTGCGATCATGTTAATATTTAATAATTATATATTTTTGGGAAACTGAAGTCTGAAAACAAGAAATTGTTTAACAATTTAATTTGGGATGGTCACTGACCCTTGTTTTCTATTTTTTTTTTTTTTGTGAACAAAGGATTTCAAAATCATCTATGTCTTTCACATTAAAAATTAATTACAAATGGAAGGTAAAACGAAATTTGCTCATTGTGCATATGTTGTTCTCAATAAATTGCTGTTTTGCAACTGAAGAAAATGAAATGATAAGGAGTTTTCGTTGACTGCTTCCTTTCCTAACACTTCAATGAGGAAACTAATCTTTGTATATGTAACTTTGACACTTTTCAACACACTAAATACAAGGTGTGAAAATTCATAAAAAATACATGTAATGTTTTCTAAGAACATAATACACTATTTATTACCAATCCAGTACTATACATAATAAACAAGTTGTTTCACACTGTAAATAAAATTTTGCATATTTATAAATTTATTCCACAACAGAGGAATCTATATGAGGATTGCATCGAACGGAATGAACAAAACTCTCAATGGAGATCATGAGATTAAAAATAATTTAATGAATTTTGTCTGAAGTTGTTTTTACAGTCTCTATTTTTAATTTAAATAAATAATGGATTAAATCTAGCTTTAAAATGATATTTTCTAGATCCATATTAATTTAAAATACTGCTCTCTCAATCATTTCAAAGGTTATAAGTATAGTGAATTTTATTGCTCACTGGTTGAGTCATGATTGAGTATAATAAAACATGTGTGGCATAATATAGTCTCTCAGATTAGATTAGTTGATGAAGTAAATATTATATACAAGCGTTTCTTATACTCTTTAACTAATGGGACAGGTTTCAATGAATATAATTTCTTTACAAAATAGAATTTATTCCTATCATTTGATGACACATGACATAAAAATAAATTGCTTTCCTGAAATTTGTCAAGTTTTATAATGTATTCCTCTAAACAGAATATCATCATACATTTCCTGGAGTTGCCAAACCATGTACGATTCTAGTCCACAAGTCCTTACGACATGATTTTGATCTCCGTAAACTCTGCAGCAACTCCTGAAACTGAACCATGCCTCCAGGTGTCAAATAGAATGCATTACGTGCACTGCAGATGATATTGACAAAGTCATCATACTCGGACTGATTGATATGATGGATTCTCTGGTGGGCACACTGAGTAAACCTGTAATTAATATACATGTCATTATTCTCTTCATCTGGTCTTTTTTTAAAAGTTCATAGACATAACATCATCTCAATGAATCTGCAATTGACAAAATACTTAATCTTGTTATTTAATCTCCATTTACTTCAAATTCATTGACAAAACAAAATCTAAATAAATTTGAATTAAATGAAATCTCATCTTCTCCTGATACATATTTATATATTCATGAACAAATTGTAAATGCCTGATAGAGAAATGTTTTTTACTCCTATGAAGAAACTTCTGTATTCACCATTATAATACATCCTATGAAACTTACAAATTGATGAAATATTACAGGATTCAAGGATTAAGGTAAGGTTTATGTCCAACCATATTGTTTACATCATCATCAAGAAATATCAACTGACCAGAAACGTAGGAATATATGGAAAGGAAGAGGTCACTCATTCAGGGTTAAACTCAATGTAAAAGTAAGTGCTTTGCTTACTGTGCAGTACGATACCTGAATTGCACCACTACATTATGAAGCTGATAACCTTCCTGTTTCCATGTCACAAAATGACTGGAAAATTGTTGATCAAACAAATTAACCAACCAAAATGGCAAGCTACCATATATACTCATCTATAAGTCGGATTTTTGGGAGAAAAATATCGTAGTCGAAATGCACAACCGACTTATAGGCATGATACTACACGAAAGGAAAAAATCTTAAATTAATCTGTAGTCTAAATTTGCCGTTGATGAACGGAAAATGCAGGCATCATGCACCATAGATAGTACTTGCCATATTCCCCAGTCGTTAAGTACTTTTAAAGGCGATTTTATGACGATTAAATGCATTTTGCTTGGCCAACAGTTTTTATACATAAAGCTGTTATATATCAGTGCTTCGTTGTTTATTTGATCCAGTTCAATACAATTAACAAACTGATTACCTGTGTAGAAGTGACAAGTTAACGAGCCATAACAAAAGACAAAGAGAACCTTATGGAGAAAGTTTAATGACCCTGACGAGATAGCCATTGATTAAATAATATAACACAGAGTCCACTAGTGCCAAGTGCGAGAACGACACCATCTATGATAACATTCTTTTGTTGGAACTACAGATCAGTATTTGATGATAATAATGATGATGGCAGCGACACAAAGTTCGAAGGCTGGGGTCCGGAACATGCCCGTTCAAAGTAAGTGACTGTTTTCACGGCCACCAACCGCCATTTTCATGGCCAAAACTGCAGCTTTAAAGACTACTATATTCTTAGAAAAGAAGCTATATGTAGCTGAAAGCAATTTAAATGTCCTACTATTGAATATGTCATTTAAATTCCCCTGTATTGGAAAAAAGTACACGCAAGTGATACTGCACGATTATCAGAGCGGAAAGGCTCCCAAGCCATTTATTAAAAGTCATTGAAAAGATGCCATAAGCAAATACAAGCCTTTGTACATTGAAAATTTAGAACCGACTTATAGGCGAGTCAATGACAAATTCCAAAATTTCAAGCTCTGAAAGTACCAACCGACTTATAGACGGAGCGAATTATAGACCCGTATATACAGAAATTAAAATTCGAACTTTATTGTGTGACACGCAGTACGGGAGCACAACAAAGATCGACTTTTAATTTTAATTCAACAAAATTAGAAATAGTATCATATAAAACTATATACAGAATATAAGTATACTGGAATATAATAATACTTAAAACTTACATTTGTAAACACTTTTGAACTAAAGGATTCAGTATATTAGATCGGAGGTGACTTTGAACTATGGCTGGATTGTTTCTGGCTAAAACATGTGCTGCTTCCAGTGCAATGTCATAAAGGATAAAAGGACTAACAACTCCATTAACTGCACTTGCACAGAACTGCTGCAAGTAATTGATCCCTGAAAAACAAATGCAGTATTTCTTTCAAATGATTCATAGCATTTATACTATTAATTTTTTGTTTGTTTGATTATTGTTTTACGTCACTCCACGATTATTTCATGTATATGGTGACGGCATCTGCCTGATGCATTGCATACAAATTTAGACCTTTGCAACGGACCCACCCGAAGCAGTGAGGGATCTTTTACGTGCCACGCCTACCGTGACCTCGGTTTTTACTGTCTCATCCGAAAGACAGAACACCGGTGTGCCCCGGGCGGGAGTCGAACCCGCGACCTCTCGATCACGAGCCGAGCACCTTATCCACTAGGCCACACCGGCTTTTTTATACTATTAACAATATCATGTTAAAATGATGTCTGTCTTTTACAACCAGTATGTTTTTATTTAGTGTTTATTGATATATTCAGTAGTTTTAGGTATGTATTTAAAGCTCATTTTCTCTTTTTTTTTTTTCTTAGATGATGCATTAGAAACATGAGAGCAAAAAGGAAGCAGATTCTACAGGAATTAATAAAACATGATAACAAATGGGCCATGTTGTCTCGCCACTGAAAGATGCTACCTTGAAAATCACTTAACATCATAATTTGCATTAGAATTCTTAGTAAATATGGTAGAAAAGGTGCATACCCAATTTAATGGCAATTCCTAAAAGCCATTTTACATCTTCACCATATGGAGGATTCCTGGCATACTTGGTCTGAGGTCTGTCATCATGTACTCTGCGAGCTAATGTCTCCAAGGCAAGCATACCAACACGGAAGGCTATCATTAAGTAGTTAAGCTGTCCTTGGTTGTGCACATGACTCATTCCATGTTGAACTGAACCATGGTGAGGAGGACTTGGTGAATTTGAGGCTGCTTCTTGGAGGGGTTCTTGGTGAATGGTTGGTCCTGAGGAGGAGGATACAGGAGGACCTTGTACTGATGAGATCTGGCAGTGACTATGACTGGGAAACACTTGCACTGCCGGACACAGAGGTCTGAACTGTGCTGAATGAGCAGGATACATACTAGTAGCTGCTGGTAGTCCTTGCAAATTGTTGTAAGGTGGCTGACTTTGATATGGAAAGGTTACATATGGATGAATATTATGGCCATGGATTGGGATGTGTTGAGGGGTGTACTGTTGGCCATATGTTTGGATTTGTTGAACATAGCCAATGTGTTGGACTAGAGTCTGATGAGGTAGTGTGGGATGGCTGGTCTGAGGAATGGCATATGATAAAACCATGGGTTGGGCTGGAATAGGATTTGTATTGTGGGCTATGATAGGGTTGGACACTTGATTACATGCATTTGAATGAGGAGGTGTAGATGCAACAGGAAGTATTTGTACAGCAGCAGAAGGACTCTGTCTTTCTAATACAGCTGGTGAGTGGGATATTCCTCTTTCCACGTCCTTCAGAGTATTGTTACCATGGATATTTTGAGAGTCATGTTCATAGCTAGATTTGGCTGATTCTTCTGAAAGTTTAAACCATTGTCGAGCTACATCAAATAAGACCTCTGGGTACACTCCACCACCTTTTGCTGCACTTTCAACAGCTAGACAAGCTTTTTCTAGCATATCTTTACTCTGCTCTTTGCACTGAAATAAGGCCCTCTGAACTTCAGAGGGATTTAGAGCCTGGGCATGAGGCAGGCAAGACAGAGCAAGTTCTGCTGCAGCTTTTACCAATGCTGGATCTCGCCCTCTGGATGCTTTATCTGCTAAAGATGCCACTTCCGGTGGTGTCAAATGACCTTCCCATGTATCAATAAGAATATTTATGGCAATGCTTCCAATATCTGTGGCTTGTCCTGCAAAAGGGCAAAATGTATTATGTATAAACATATCAATGAACAGCAATAATACATCTTGCAGATCTCAGTGAATTCATGTACTATCAAATGGTGAACTTGTTAAGAGAAGTAGAATCATAATTGTTTAAGAAGTTAGTAAGTAACTTGTCTACTAAAATAGCCATAAAATGTAAAATTTTACTGTTAGAAAAGCATGTAATTGTGAATTGTTTCATGCTAGTTTCAAGAGTTTATCATGGTTAAATATTAGAGCACATTTCTAGAATTTAACCTGCATTCAATTATCTACACTATTATCAGTAAAGCTGATTGAAACTTTTTTAAACCAATAAAATCTTTTTATAGTAATTCAGTAGGCTCAAATTCCCAGTAAAACAAAAGCATTTACTCTTTTTTCATGATTATAAAAATTACCTGTGATCCATGACACATGTGATGAGTATGTCCTAGACAACCAGTTTGGAGACACACAATTATTTAACCCAAGTGCATATAAGCCTATTTGGAAAGCACAAAGATGCAGATTTCTGTGAGGTCCCGTGGTGGTGGTGGTATTAGATGGTTGAGTGAATAAAGATGTAGAGCTGTTCCCTCCTGCTTTAGACAGCACGTTCTTGGATAATTCAAACATAAAATGAGCAAGAGCCTCACTTGGCTGGTTTGGTACTGTTGGCATTGCTCTACTTTTTCCTTTGTACCTTTGAAAGAGACAATTTCTTTATTTTAAATTCAATTTACAATCCTTTTTGTATTAAACATTAAGATTTGTGATAAAAGGTTAATTTACTTCTTTCAAATTTTTCTAGTCGAAATATAATGAAGCCTTGTGGCCTGGAGAGTTAAAGTCCTTCACCATAACATCCACTTTCTCCTGACTCTGATTTAAATCAGTTGAAGTACTTCACAGAATTATTACATGTAATTACACAGGTTAGAAATTAATAAGTTTTAGTGCAAAACTGATCCAATGTAGATAAAAAATAAATGTTAACTTTGGAGTTATCAATACACCCAACTGACCTACCTCTTAAGAGGACTGTCAAGATAATGTACACAACTTAAAAAATGATTTTGAGCTTCTTATGTTTTATTTTACCTGGTATTTTTTACATTTGGAGTTCCTGTCCTAGCATCCATGAGCAACTGCTGTTGAGCTCTGAGAATTGGAGCAGGCAAAGGACTCTGGGGACTAAAGATAACAATATATAGATTGTTGTGTTTAAATTCTATGACTTTTTCATGACAGTATAATTTAAGTATTATAATATTAATACTAATAATATATACAAAATCTCTTGATATGTAATTACATGCATTTTACTGCCATTACATGATTAACAAAACATACATGTACATGTCTTATGAAAAATTGGTCTATTAGAGACACATGAGATTATAGAGCATAGTTATTTATATTTTCATTATTCATTTATTGAATTTTGAAGAGTCCTTCTTTTAAATATATATAGAAGTCTAAAAAGTGTTGACAATACACATATAGTTTAATATCTGTTTAAAATGAGAGTTGCCAGAAGACAACAGGGCATGCTGGTGGCAACCAAATTTAAATAGTAAAAGTTTTTGTAAGTAGGTCTGGGTTAAAAAAAAATTTGATATGTAATGAAAGTTCTTGTCACAAGGAACACAAATTATCTCTGACTGTTCACAAGTTATGACCAAGGTTGAAGTTTTTTAAAAGTATGTCAAACTTCAAGTTCAAGGTCACAAATTAAAAAAATTTTGGTACCCAATGAAAGGTTTTGGCACAAGGAATACACATCTGAAATATTAAAGCCCTGTCTCTAATGGTTCTAAAGTTATGATCCTGGTTTTTGTCTACGGATGATGACAACAAAGACAATGCCAGGGGTATGACAATAGCCCTCCGGACATTCGTCCAGGTGAGCTTAAAATCGCAGTGTAACATCATGCAATTATATTCAATTGCACATTGATCAGAGAGGTATTCCAAATCTGTACATTGTGAAAGACCAAGAAATGGAGCTTACTATAATAACAAACTTGTTCTACAAGATGTAATGAAAGATTTCTAGATTAAGGGATATTGGTAAATTTGTATGTGAAACAAATGGAAATAAAGATGAATTCTACAGAAAACAAACCTCTCATTGTCTCTCATTTTCAGCCTATTATCTTTTTCTCCAGAGCTGCTTGAACCCAATGAATCACTATCTGCACTACTTCCACAGTCACTTCCAGGTCCCTGATGCTTGCTCCAGGTACGTCTAACAAGTGTTGGTGAGTTATCACTAGAAGTAGTCTCAGGAGCACTGCTATCTATACTGGCCATACCTTTAACAATATTGATCTCAGGATAGGTATAATAGTCAATTGTGAAAAAGTTAAGGAAGCAAACATTATTTCTATTTCATTTGAAAAATTGATTTGTATATTTCATAATATAATTTGCAGGAATCAAAGATCTGTATGGAAGCATATTTTTTTTTATCATTATTATTCATTATTTGTAATTGCATTCTATTGAAACTTATGAAAACATTTTATACCACAAACTCAATCTGAAGTACTTAATGTACGTTCACATGAAAAATTAAATACAAATGAACAGGCATTTAACCTTTTAGATATTAAAGTAAAAATATGCAAAAACAATACAAGTGGCATCAGTAAAAATATTTCTAAGACCTAGAAACCTGTCAGAAACATGCAAGTCTCTATCTAAAGATTATAAGATCCTAATTTCTAAATGAAGAGAACTCTTTGAGCTGTCTCTGTAATCACATTTTGTAAGTTGATATGTAAAATTCATTTAAGACAAGATCAGAATATGAAAGATAAAATTAAAAGCTATTTTGAGTCTAAAATGCTGTAATATTATAATATTTTGCACATATATACTCTTACCTTGAGACGGTTTCTTTTTGATTGCCATACACTTTAGTTTTGCCTCAAGTGCTCTGAGTTCATCTTCTTCATCTACTGCTGAACTATCAGTATCTTTACCGCTAAAATCAAACAAATTGAATAAATCAGTTACAACTGGTAGAACTTCTACACTAGGGTGTGTGTAGAAACCTGTGTCTCACTTAGTATCCATTTTCAAAAGTGGTATACAAAAGGATACCGAACAAAGCTGGTGTAGCTCAGTTAGGCACTTGGCTTATGACTGTGAGGTCCTGGGTTCAAGTCCTACCCATAGCTTGTTGGTGGTCTTTTTGAATGAGAATAACAAGAGCAATGCCTAGTTTGGCATAATACACTGACCCATAGCTTAGTCTGAAGGGGGGGATTCTGGAAGTATGGAAACATTCCCCCTTAAATTGTTCCATCCCTAATAGTTCATTCTGTATCTTGCCTACAAGGTTTTCTAACCAAACAGTACTACGACCTTTACCATTGACCTTGAAAATCAATAAACATCTTGGCATGAGGTATACCAATTCTTGGCATAAGGAGTAAGTGTACAAAGTTTGACAGTCCTAGCCCCAACGGTTTGGGCTGTATTCTGTCCACAAGGGTTTCCTACCAATTCTATGAACTTGACCTTTGACCTCTGACCTGACCTAGAAAAACAATAGGCGTCTGTCTTGGTATGAGGAATAGATGTACCAAGTTTGACAGTCTTAGCCCGACGGTTTGGTCTGTATTCTGCCTACAAGGTCGGACAGACGGACAACGCCATACCATAATATGTTCCCTCAAAGACGGGCATATAAAAACAAAGGTCATGTGCCACAGTAGATCATAATAGATGCAGCATGCAAAAGATTCCTCACTGCTTTGGATGGGTTCGTTGCTTAGGTCCAACTCTGAGTGAACTGCATCCAGCAGATGCTTTCACCACATCAGTGTGATAATCTTGTGACATAAAACAAAAATCGAACAAACAAACTTGTACATACAGACATACCTGTTGTACCTGAGTGGATAAGTGATTTTAGGTCTAGCCCCAGCAGAATGAGACTTTGTTGGAGACTGACTGCATCCTTCTACTGCTTTGACCTTTGATGGTCCAGGTTTAGGTTCTGATGAGTGGGAGTGATCTGGACTGATTCCTCCCATTGCTCCTCCTACCATTTGATTTTGTAATGATTGATGACTTGGAGAATTTGTCTGACTTGTAGAGGTTGAAGTTGAATGAGTAGATGCTTTAACACCAAGGTAATTCACAAGGCTAGGGGCCTTATAAAGTTGATGTATCTCTTTATCAAGTAATTTATCCATGATCTGAAATATTTGAAAGAACAAGTTTAAGTGATGAGAAATTTCAAATAAGACATATGACTAAAGCATTAAATGTGAAAGTTCCAACTGAATCATTAAAGAGGATGATTCTGAATATGCTACTTACTCTGCTTAACTTATGAGGTTCATCTTTATAGTGGACAAGCATGGCAATGGCTAGCTCTCCTCTTTGTCTCCTTGTACTCTCACACAATAATGGGTGTTCAGCTTCTGATACATTAGCCTTTAATCCCAGAGCTGCCACAGCACCATCAAACCCCAGTTTTTCATCAGTTGGTGTACGAGCAGAAATCTGCACCGATCTACTAGGAGGTCTGCTGTTTGTGCTACCCACAGGAAAAGCTACGAGTAGAAAAAAGGAAATATTTTATGCAGTTTTCATATCATCAAAAAAAGAAATCTAGAGATACCTGAATTTCCAAAATGTATTTAAACATAAACCATTACCACTCAGTTGTTAAAACACTAACAACTCAATCTTTGAGTTGAATAACACTAATTGTTAAATTCCAATATCAGCAACATGAGCAAGTCTACATTCAAAATATGCTCTTTGTTTAATTTCAAAACAGCTTCTTTTTATAAGGAGAAAAAAACCCACTTAAATAAAGGTCAGTAACGCTTAAATAAATAACTTGAATATTGCAAACAATAACCAAAACATTTCCAGAATGATGATTATGCTTGTGTATTGTTTACAATGTGCATTTTATCAGCAATGTTAAGCCAACGACCTTGACCATTGATCTTTGACCTTGAAAAACAATGGACTTCATCCTTTTGAATTATGGAATATTTGTACCTAAATTATTCTTTCTGTATCTTGTTAACAAAGAGCAGTTTTTCGAAAATGTTTACCATGTTTCTTGACCTTGAAAAATTAAAGGCTGTACAAATATTTGTACAAAATTTGATGGTCTTGTTTTTTAGTTTTATCAACAATCTTTTGCCTTGATTGATTGATTATTGTTTTACGTCACTCCACGATTATTTCATTATTTATATATGGTGACGGCATCTGTATGATGCATTGCATACAAATTTAGACCTTTGCAACGGACCCACCCGAAGCAGTGAGGGATCTTTACGTGCCATGCCTACCGTGACACGGGACCTCGGTTTTGACTGTATCATCCGTAAGACAGAACACCGGTGTTCCCAGGGCGGGAGTTGAACCCAGGACCTCTCCATCATGAGCCAAGCACCTTATCCACTAGGCCACATCGGCTTTTAGCATGTCACCTTGACCTTCTTAGAAAGCTAATAGCATCATCCTCTTGTTACAAAGACGATGTGTACAAAGATCAAGTTTAAGTCAAATTAACTGATCTGTATCATGCATGCAAGCTTTTCCAAAACTGTTTAGCATGTGACCTTAGAAAATTGTCTGAAAAGGCGGCCAAACATGTGAAAGTCAAGTACTAGCCAAAATACTTGGCCAGTTTGGGTGCCAAATCTGGAATTTAACTCATACTATTTGAGTGTTTCAACCTTATCATCTATATATGCCTTGTAAATTTGTGGCGAAAAAGGGGGGTCCTGGGCCCTCTAGCCTCCTCTAAATCTGCCACTGCATCCGTAACTCATGATAACTTGAACTATTCTTGTTCTTTTGGAATTTAATTAACTATGAGCTGTGAAACTATTTCATGGTTTATTTATAAATTCAGCATTACTGTCTTTAAATTATGGTCCATACAACTAAAATCCTTGCTCATTTTTCACACTTGATGTAATTAAAATTTGCGACTCATACCTGGTAAACATAAAGAATCAAAAATGAAACTAGCAAGGGTCAGAGGAAGTAGAGCATCGCCTCTTGATTTGAATATGCCATCCCTCAACTCCTCTGCTTTCTCTCGTAACACTGCCAACTCTGCATTTCCCAGTGGTATCTTTTTGAGTAAGTTTAAGATTTCTGTCTCCTGATACGCTAGTTTGACCTACAAAGATAATCAGCCAGATTAAAATGACTTACATATACAAAAATAAACAGCCACATTAAATTCATCACACAAATAATTTTTGGAGCAATAACATAAGAGGTAAAAGATGCAAATGAATGAATAAATGAAGTTATAAAGATTAATACAAGAAAAAATTTTGGTATCCCAAAACCATGCAATCATGCATCAGGAGTGTAAATCCTGTGAATGTGATCAAATATAAATGCAAACTAATAATTCACTGAAATATTATAACCAAGAGTAACAGCCAGGTTGCAAAATATCCCTGTCGCTTATTTAAGGATAGCAACTTTCTTTAAGGACAAAAAAAAAAAAACCTACTAAAGTTTCGCATGCAACCTTGACCTGACTTTGAAAAACAGTGATATCTGACTCTCAGCATCAGTAGAATGTGTAACGAAGTGTTTGGTTAGTATCGCGTTAACAGCTCAGAGAACAGTCAGACAAACAACAATATACCATATGACATTATTGTGTTTTATCATCATTGTATGATTATTCTCCTTAATAATATTTCTGAATCATTTATATGTCGCCATATGATATGGAATATTCCAATGGGTAAAACAGGTTGTTATATGGTTGTGTATTGAAATATTAATTTGAAATGGACTCTTCCTACGATAAAACCAGCTGCTCTCCATTATTTTGTTATTCTGCCTTGGGATGTACTAGTGATTATTTTTCAACTGGATGATGTGATTGTTCATTTGGAATCAAGGAATGAATTTTACAGTGGAACATTATTATATACCCATTGCCAATGATTTGAAGAATAAAGAAGAGTTAAAAGAAATCAGTGACAATTACAGTTTTTGATTTAAGAATAGTTTAAATACATGTAAACTATTTTAATCCTTGTATCATTTCTTAATTGATATTCAATTAATTTTTTTATACTTTAATTAAAATATTAAAATTTTATATTTTAGCTGTTTCACTGAATTATAGGTAATTTTGGCCTGTGGCAACCATAATAAGACTGTCTATGATGAGCATATAAAAATATTACCTCTAAAGCTTTGCAAGATGCTGGAGGTCTTGGCAACTCCAGTCCAAACATGCCAACTTTGAAGGCCAAGTAGAAACAATCTGGCTCTTCTGTTAACACACTGCAGAGAAATGCTGCTTTGGACAAGGTACAGCTTGCCAACAAACTGATGGTGGTCAATGCTTTCTTCTTTTTACCTGTATTGAAGGAAAGAATTTGAAAATCTAGTATATCTGTTAATATCATTATGAAGTTTACATAAATAATGGTACTTCCATTACCTGGTAATATACATTTAAAATAAGATGAAAGAGTACAAACTGAACTATCTGTTTAGAATATTTCTATGAAAGTTCCATGGGAATATATTTAAAGAAACCAATTTTAACAAGATTTATCAGAAGACAACAGAGCTTGTTGGTGCAAGGTCTTTTTCTTCATAATATAGCTTGATTAAAAAGCTGACTTTTAAAAAAGTAAGTCAAATCATTAAAAACTAGAGTGGTCTGCATAGCAAGATTTATATCCCTGCCCCAACTTATGATACCAAATGAAATTTCTTGTCACAAGGAATCTATGAGTGAAGTATGAAAGCCTCAGCTCTGTTTGTTTAAAAGAAACAGCCAAGATTAAAGGTTATGACACCAAATGGAACTTCTTGTCACAAAGAAATCCATGTGTGAAGTTTCAAAGGCCTACCCCATTTGGTTCAAATGTTGTAGCCAATGTTAAAGTTTTTGAAAATTAGATTAAACTCCAAGGTCGCAAGATCAAAGACCATGGTCCTAAATGAAGCAGCATTTCACAAGGTAACCATGTGTGAAATTTCAAAGCTCTACCCCTCTTGGTTAAAAAGTTATGGCTAAGGTTAAAGTTTTTGAGAAGTAGGTCACACTACAAGGTCAAAGGTCATGGTCTGAAATGAAAGGGCTTTCCACAAGATATCCATGAGTGAAGTTTCAAAGCCCTATCCCATTTGGTTCAAAAGTTATAGTTAAGTTTAGTTTTAAAAAGTAGGTCAAGCTCCAAGGTCAAGATCAAAAGGTCAAAAATCATCCCAAATGAAGAGTCTTCCACAAGGTATCTATGTGTGAAACTTCAAAGACAAACCCATTTTTGAAAAGTACGTCAAAGTCCAAGGTCTAGGTAAAAACATAAAAGATCATGATCCCAAATGAAAGGGTCTTCCACAAGGTATCCATGTGTGAAATTTCAAAGCCAAATCCCTTTGGTTCGAAAGTTATAGCAAAGGTTAAAGTTTCTGAAAAGGTCAAACTTGAAAGTCAAGGTCACAAGGACAAAGGTCATGGCCCCAAATGAAAAGGCCTTCAACAAGGTATCAATTTGAAGTTTCAAAGCCCTACCTCTCATGGCTCAAAGTTATAACCAAGGTTAACGATTTTGAAAAGTGGGTCAAACTACAATGTCAAAGGTTATGGTCCCAAATGAAAGCTCCTTCCACAATGCATCCATATGTGAAGTTTCAAGGCTCTATCCCTCTTGGTTTAAAAGTAATAGCCCAAGTTTAAGTTTTTATCTACGGTTGCCGACAAAGACGACGACAACAATGATGTCGAGAGTATGACATTAGCTCTCCGGACTTTTGTGCCAGCGAGTTTAAAAACGGTCATGTGAGTTTAAACTTGACCTTTCACTATATGGCCCAATATCAATATGGAAGCCTCTTAATCAACTTTCAGACACTATCTATTCCTATAATATTTGATTTAAAAGGTTTACATTGTAACCCAAGTTTTTTTTTTTCAAATGCTAAAAGTTGTTTGCTTGAATTCAGGTAGATAACTCATTTCCTAAAAATATACTTTGGGAAACATGTCGAATAGACAACCAAAACATTTGATGAACATGTATATCATGTATGAAAGGGCCTGTTCTACTAAAGAACTAATGACATATGATAAGTATTTGTCATTAAACATACTGGTAAATATTTGACACTACATTAAACATATTGGTGAATATTTGACACTGCATTAAACATACTAGTAAATGTTTGATACTATAATATACATACTGGTAAATATTTGACACTACATTAAACATATTTGTGAATATTTGACACTACATTAAACATACTAGTAAATATTTGGCACTACATTAAACATACTGGTAAATGTTTGATACTATAATATACATACTGGTAAATATTTGACACAAAATTAAACATACAGGTAAATATTTGTAGAAATGACTGATTTTCAACTTGATGTTGTTTATTTTTTGCTATTTTTTTGCAAAAACTGCATTTTGTCATTTTACTTCAAATATTCAAAGACAATTTCTATCAATTAAGAAGTCCAAATTTACAGTTTTGTTGCAAATTCTTTCATAAAACAGGCACTAACAGATTTCTTAAATATTCAAATAGTAATACATACGTTATAATCACACTCATGACTGCATACCTTTTAAAGATGGAAGATTGGCTGTTTCAGCAAGGAGATCGGGGGGATTGGACAGCAATTCTTCTGCGAGTCTTTGTGCTAATCTACAAGCCTCTCGAGTCTGTCCATGTGCATGCAGAGCCTCTGCTCTAGCAAACAAAACCTGAAAAACATGGGTAATATTCTATCACAGCTACTAATTTTAATATCTTAAATTGTAACATAATTGCCTTATTTGCTTCTTTTTCTATCATAAATTTGACAAAAGACATATAACATATTAATATATGCTGGATAACTTGATAAAGTGCAATGAGACAAACATTCTGAAATTATGAAACCACAATTTCATCAGTTATAGCATTGTTTGGTTAAATACAATAATAATACTAAATAATATGATAATAATAATTATAATGCCAGGCATTCCATGATTACTTCACTTTTGTGGTTGAGGCGTTTGCTTCATGTATTACTTAATTACTTGAGCAATGAACCCATCTGTGACAATGAAATTTACATGCCAATGTCTACAATGACATAGAAATGTCTCATCTGAAGTGCATAACATCAGAATTCCAGACCATCTACCGCTAATCCTGAGCAGATTATCTTTACCTCTGAACTATGCCAGCTTTAACATGAATTAAAATGGCAAAATATGTGTATGCAGCATAGATGACACCCACTTCTTAAATACTCACATCTTGTATGGTGTCACTTGTTCTAACTCCTGCAAAGAAATTTGGTTCTTCAACTTTATCCTTCTTTTTGTCAGAATCTAAAAGTTTGGGTTGAGGATTATAATAGATTTGATATTCATCTGCTGCGATATTCTCCCTGGCCATGGCACATTCTTCGATTTGCTGTTGTTCTCCAGGCTCTGTTCCAAACATACCAATATCTAAATCATGGGAAGCCATTGCATTTTCAGAAGTTTCCTCAGGTTTAGAAGCTGCAAAGAAACTTGCTCCAGATCTTTGGTTGTTCATTCTAAAGTTACTGGTCATGAATAACTCTTTTGCAAAGTTTGTCATGTCTTGATCGTCAATGGAATTGCTCCTACTAGGCACCTCTTTCATCTCTGATCCTGAATCAGAGTCTCTGAACAAAGAGCTACTTCGTTCAGGTTCACAGAAACCTTCTGAACCTGAACTAATAGCACCATCATTTGTCAAAGAGTCTTGTGGACTCGACAAATTCTTTCTTCTGTAATTAGACAGTTCCTGAGCAGTGTGGTTTTCTTTCAGCATATTTTGTGCTTGAGCTAAAGTTGTTTTGTTATCTGTGCTAATAAGATTCTCTGAGCAAACTGTGACTGGCTGAATACGAGATGGTTTCTTATCTTTATCATGATTTTTGTTGAATCTGTACCTAAAACATGAGCCTTCTTTTTCTGAGTATGTGATTCCTGGTATTGGATAATCAACCCAAGTTAGATGGCATGCTTCAATAGATGGTTTAAAACCAAGGAAATTTTCAATGTCATTTTTCTTGATACTTGTATTGTTGCCTCCAGAAACAGAACTACTTCTTGCTTTTCTGACTTTCTCGATAGTGGAAAGGTGCCATTCCTTGAATTTCTGACAAAGATCATCCCTTTGAATGGGTGAAAGTTTTGGATTGAGAGTGGCAAGTCTCCAGAGTGTGACAATCTCATCACAGAGACTGGCAGCAGCATGTTGTGTGGCATTTGCCCCATTACCGTTGTTACTTCTACAGATGTTGTTATTATTATTGGAGGTAGCTTTAGTTGTAAACCACCATATCAGGATCTACAATAAAGTATATGTATTTACAAACTTAAGTGGATGTACTCAAAGACAGGGAATAAATAAATCATGTAAATTTGTAACTATTGGATACATATGATACAGCAGCAGGTATACCATTACTTTAAAGAATTTTGCTTTAAATGCTAAATGAAAGGACTTGAAAGTCCTCAAGGTCTGAATTGTCAAGTACATCAAAGGTAATAAAGTCGTGATCCACCAAGAGATCACACACCAAGCGTGTAATGTTTAGGATCAGTATTGACAAAAACACGGTCTGCTCTGAACAGAACAAACAAAAACAATAGGACTTGATGTATCGCCTTTGGGCTTTCGCCCATTCACATATAAAGAATTAATGTACAATGACACACAATCTCATTTGAAAACTCCAAGCACTTCCCGAGATATACGAGGTCAAATCCACATGGCCATGGACCCAGCTAAGCATCTGATCGTATGGGGAAAGACGGTCCATTTTGGAAATGCAACAGACGAATGAACTATACATGTCATGTTTAAAGCATATTTGACTAGAATTCTTTGCCTGAAATCGCAAATCAAAGTCATTCGCCTTTTCATTTGCAGATTTTGTCAAACAAATCCGCTATCATTCTCTCTTATCACTTTTGACCTTGGCAGTAGTATGAAATTAGCAATCTGGACAAAGTCTCCCGTTGTACATGTACATTTGGGGAAAACCATGTCTACACATGTAGATCTATAAATAACTGGCTATTTTTAGTAGCATTACACATCAACAACTACCAAGACATTTGTTTATCGTTGTGACGAGAAGATTGTAGAGTACTTCGAATTCCACTGCTATAAAAAGTAGCGATATTCTCAAGTATCATTAATCATAATACAACGGATACTAGTACAGTTGGTTGGTTGGTTGGTTGATTGGTGTTTTATGTCGCTTTCAACAATATTTCAGTTATATCCCGACATGGAAGCAGGAGGTTACCAACCTCTTAAACATAGTGGAACAACCCGGGAATCGAACCCGGATCGTCAGCGCCGCAAGCCAAGCGCTTAACCACTACACCAAGCCTGCCCCGATACTAGTACAGACTAGTAGTGTACTTCTTATTACACCACAGCTACACAATAATATCAATCGTATTTTTTCAGGACTTTCCGTCGAGTATTCGGAAAGACTGCATGTCCTCCAGCGCATGAATATAACTCGTCTAAATCGATGGAATAACGTCACATCTATTTTCTCATCTGATCAAACTTATCTTGCATTGACTCATACAATACGAATTATAAGTACTAAAAGTAAATCTAATCACGCTTTTTCTAAATATCGACGCACTATTTATACACGAGGAGGTATTTTCTGTGTTCCACGCGTTCCCCACAGCATATTGTAACGTCTAGGGTTTGGAATTGCTATGCAATTCCGACCAAAAAATAAGCAATTATAACTGTCACTCATGATTGTTTGTTTTCTATCACCTCAAGATGAATTCACTTCTAAGTTATATGGTGATGGCATCTGTCCGATGCATTGCACAAAAATTCAACCTATGCAGTGGATCCACTTAAATCAGTTAGGGATCACCGAGTCATCATGAGGCCACCATTTTTACTGGTACTGTCTCATCCAGAGAGGAAACAGAAATACTGTAGCTATAATATACTGGTAAATGGTAGATTAAAACGTAACAGTGGTTTACGATAGTAGATATCACTGATCCATTGGTATATGTTCATAATGGTCATATATATATGTCAAATTGATATAATAAAGGATGTCAATCTTATGATATAAATGGTTAACCATGTATCTACCTGTTCACACTGCAATACTTCATCTGTGATGATCTCCAGAAGTGGTATTGCATTACTGTCATCTCTTCTGAACATCTCTCTGACAATGGATAATAAATTCCACATTCCTTCAGGTTCTCGACCTCGTAAAGGTCGCAGCAAACTCTGCCATTCAGCAGCTGCTGGGGGTGCTGATGCTGACAAGTAATTTACGTCACTGAAAAAGAGATTAAACTTTGTTTAAAATCTAAAAATTTCTTTATTTTTTAAGTCATAAACATGAAAATGAAATCATGATGAAGTTAAGAGCATGTTAGTCATTAAAGTACTATTTGTTATGCAGATAAGCATTAATATCTTAAAATGTTGACCAAACAAACCAAAAAAATATCTGTACAGGAAAACTTTTATATTTCAACATCAGATATCTTGACAACCCTGCTTATCTCAACTTCAGTCGTTGGTCCAACTTTTTTCTTGAATAATCTTATCAAATTTAGCCCAGATATCTCGACATCCCAGATGTCGACTAACATGCTCATCTCAACTTCATCTTCCAATCCCCTTATCAAAATTTACCTGGTGTATCTTGACAATGGCTTCCATTCATGAATTATGACTGTAATCTAGCCTTAATTAATTAATTAACACACTTTATTACTTGACCGTAACAACCTGCATAAAGACGACTTGGCTTATTATGTATCATAAGTAGGTAAGCTGTAATACTTTTTTTACCTAAATGATAAAATTGAATGATGTTTGCAGATAACAATCAATTAAATGTTCATTTAAGGACGAAGTCAGTGATTCATGTAATTACAAAAATGTCAGCAAACTTCAAATAACTTTATCTATCATAAAAACATTTGAAAGGGCGTTCATTCTCAGACTGTCATCAAATCTGATTATGCAATGTCACAGACAGGTTCTCCCAACCTCTCTTTATTGGAAAATCCTCACCACAACAGTCAAGTAAATTCAAATGGTCAGGTAAAACATAAACTCAAAACTCATTCTATGGAGACGAAATATCTTATTGACTGTAAAATAAAACATCGTAAATTTAATATCACACGTGAAAAAAACAATCACTATCAATAATCTTTCGGGCTTATGTATTTGTAACAGTAGTTTGTTATTGCTATGCTATTAGACCGCTACATTTAAATTCTATCCAGCGAATATCAAAAACAACTTCGATACTTAACATTTCTTGATTTTACTCTCAGTTTGGATATCTCGACCTACTAATATTTCACCATATTTTTCTTGGTCCCTATGATGTCGAGATATCGAAGTTTGACTACACATATATATGTAGTTGCCATATCAGGTTCCACTCCTGAGAGTTTTCTATTATCTATCACCATGAACATGAACACCATGAACAAGTAAAAATCTAATGTTGCTGCCCATTATTTATCAAAGTGCTGGGGTAATGAGAATGAGTATATGGATTGAAATCAAGGAGGCATAAGTAACACGACACCATTACATCGCAATAAATGTCCATTCATGAATTTTACCTGACATTAGTGTTTTTACATTTGAAAAATAAATAGCATTTCTTGCACTATAAAGAATGGACAAAATATGAAAAGCTTTTTGCCTAAGACAACATTTCAGCTACAGAGTATTGAAATTTATCATAAAAACCTCAAGTCTTGATATCCATATGAATTAACATTTCTAACACATAACACTGTATAATATCTGATATTCTATTTATTTGAAAAATTTCTAATGTATATAGGCTGTCAGACTAAGCAGAATTTGCAGCTAAATGGCAGGATGATCTGTGCATTCTATAGCTGTAGTATAGCATTACAATTTACATGAACACACTTAAATTGGAACTTTTTTTAATAACATTTTGCTTGACTTGTTTACCTAAACACAATAGGGGAAGGAACACAAAACTTGACCAAAGTTTTTTTGACATTTTCATGAAGAGTTGATTCATCAAGACACCAAGATGTTTGTTCATTGGCAGATGGTCCAGCAGTAGGGTCTGTAGTAAAGAACAGAGATCATATCAATCAAACTGCTTTACTTATAAAGTTCATATATATGTATATATATATACACATGATCAACAATACCAACATATGACATTTTTGTATTTGTATGTGCTTCCCAAATTTATATGATGAATTTTATGGATCTTAAAAGTACAAAACATATTTTACTTTATAAAGTTTTCAATTGGTACCCTTCATATATCAAACAACTAAAACTAATGAGTACTAGCATACTTCGGAATCCCTGTGTAAAAAGCCAAAATCAAAGAGTAATATCTACTGTTAGTCAATGCAGAATCTTGCTCTAAACTAAACATTTATGATTTACGAACAAAATTTTTTCAAGCAACAATTGTCAGAAGACAACAAAGCTGAGGTGATATTTATTAAGTTGCAACTAGTAGATCTATATGATACCACAACTTGACAAAAAATAAAATTTAAAAGTGTCCAATATATGGGGATTCTAAGTGCTGTATTAAGTTTTGATGAGATAAAGTCAATGTCACGATAACAAACGTGCAAAATTTAAGCCATTGTCATATTGTCTCTATAGTGTATATAAATGTAATCAATAAATGAAAGTCATATCCCTTATAGTTCAAAGTATATACATGCAGCCCATGATTAAGCTTTTGAAAAGTAGGTTTAAGTTCAAAGTCCCCATATTAAAACCTAGTGTACCAAATGTAATCTCTTATCCTGATCCAGAGGTGTCTACAAATATAAGAAATATGACAGCCCTATCTTATGTGGTTCAAAAAAAATAACAAAGGTAAACATTTTAGAAAGGTAGGTCACAGTCAAAATTTAGGATATTAAGGTCAAAAGCCATGATTCTAAATGAAAGCTCTGATCCTGAAGAATCTGTATGTAAAATATGAAATTTCTATCTATCTCTTACAGTTCAAAAGATAAAGCCCAGATTAAAGTCTTTGAACAGTAGGTCAAAATCCAAGGTCAAGGTCATAAGGTCAAAAGTCATGAAACAAAATGAAAGTTCTGATTCTGTGGAATCTAAATATGATATCCTTCCTTCTCACATTTCAAAAGATTATGGCCAGATTAATGTTTTTGAAAAGCAGGACAAAGTCTAAGGTCATTAGGTCAAAAGTAATACCTCTGGTCAAAGTCCTACTTCTTATAGTTCAAAATATACAGACCAAGTTAATGTTTTCCAAAAAGTTAGTCAAAGTCCCAGGTCAAAGGTCATAATCCTAAATAAAAGTTCTGGCTATGATGAATCCATCTGTGTGATATATCAAAGCCTTGTCCCTTGTGGTTCAAAAGATACTGCAGAGGTTAAAGTTTTGTATGGACAAACAAAGTTTATGACATTAGCTCTCTGGACTTTTGTCCCAAAATATTGAAATTCAAAAGCCCTTTCAGCCACTGAAGGCCTTTAAAGCCTAAGAAAGTTACAACGCTATCCTCTTAGAATACTTAATACTTAATTCTAAGCATTCACTATATTACTAATAATTTCTTATTAAGAAACGCACCTGGAGCTCCACAAACGGTATTCATGGCTGTTTCTTGAGAAGATAGTAATTCATCTAACAGTCTTTGTGCAGTGGGTAAAATCTACAAGATTGCTTACAATTATAAACATGTATACTTACATGGTACATTTGTATGTAATAAGAAGCATGTGTTAATCATAAAATCTGTAATTTGAGAAGGACACAGTATGACAAGATAGTAAGAGATCTGTGGTCGTATTCACAAAAACTTGCAAGTTTTAATCTTAGGATTACTCTTAAGACTGTCGAAAGATTTCTCTTAGGTAATATTCATGAAATCTCTCCTAAGATCACTCTTAAACTTGCAATCGCAGAAACAACAAATCATTTACGAACTATCTTAGGATTATCCTAAGCGTAAAACAGCCCTAGCAATGGCTATTTTCACTTTTGTTTTAGTGATATATGGAACTTTCGTTTTCAGTGGCAGCTTCAGAAGGGGGGGGGGGGGCATTGGACCCCTAAATTGTCTACGCGACAGACTAGTATGAATCCAATAATCGTACATCTATTCGACTCTCCAGGTCATGTTAACAAAGTTTGTGGCTTTAACCCCAACCTCTTCCCTTTCCTGACTGAAAATCGTAATATTTTTTAAATCTCTGCTTGTATATGATTCAAGTCTGTTATAGAACTGTTCACCTTAAGTATTGTGCATAAGACTGAGAAGGCAAGAGATCATGACGGCAGATTTTGCAATGCAGCTGATCAGGTCAGATATATTTGAAAATCAAATATGATTGAGCTGTATGACAAAATCCATCACAGGTACAATCAAATAACACAAAATGCCATACTTGGCAACTAATGTGCTCCCCCTCCCCTCTTAGCGGTCTCCAGACCCCTCGCCTAGCTTCAGCCTTCCAAAATCCAAAGTTGGATCCATCTCTGGTTTTTGTGTATAGCAAATATGGTGTGCTCCTATGAAGGAGGAATTTCCCATATAAACACAAGACCGTGACTACTTTTAGTGTTAACTTTGACTGTTAAATATCCTATAGAAAGAAAACTAAAGAATGTTCACCTTGTTTGTATCATGGAATTAATTTTTGTACTGGAACTGACATAGATCATGATGTTGGAAGGTCAAGGTAATCTTTTACTTGCTCGGTGATGTCCACCACATGATATGACTAGGGAACCTTTACCTCTAAATAACTTCATCATTAACTTTATGATTACAAATTATTCGGAGGTATAGATTACGATAATTCAAGGAATTTAAAAGGTCCCATAAAATAAGATCTTTCTACAATATCGATATGAAATCAAAGTATACCCGGTACATAGGCTCATAGCAGCAACGATATTTACAATTTAAATTGACTTACGACAGTGCTGAAAGTGACACTTAAGAGTAACTCATAAACTTAAGAGTGGGTTTAGGCACTCGTTAACTTACGATTAAAATGGATCGTAAGTTTGTGAATATGCACTTAATCGTAAGATCAGTCGTAATAGTAATTTTACACAACTTTTTGTGAATACGACCACTGATGTATAAAACAGAATTGTATGGCCTATACTCATGATACTGTAAATCTGGTTTTACTTGCAAGGGTTTTCTCTTGTAAATTGGAAAAATTGAAATCTCATTTACTGTGATTTCTTAAAAGTAAAATTACATTTTTTCCAGAGATATACTTGTCAGTAACAAACAAAGCAATATATTCTGAATTCTAATCCTTATCTACTGAACAGCCAGTACTGATAATTGATATGACAATTAATGTCTTACAAAATTTCTGGAATTACAGCAATATTTACTGTTATTGCTTGATTGAGTGTAGTTTTACATCACCCCACGATTATTTCATGTGAATGATTATGGGATCTGCCTGATATATTGAATAGAAATTTATACCTTTGCAATGAACCAATCCAAAGCAGTGAGAGAACTTTTACATGCCACCCCTACTTTGACACGAGACCTCAGTTTTTGCTGTCTCATCCAAAAGACAGAACATCGGTGTGCAAACGGCTGTAGCTGAATCTTAGCCCTCTAGCACCTCATCCACTGAGCCACAAGGACTTGTATTTGCTTTGATACATATTAAAAGACATTTATGAAAGCACACCATTACATGAAGATTTTACTTGAAAGTAACTGCTTCTTCATTTTGTCAAAAACATTTCTGTTTTTGTTAAACTTAACTTTACAATCAAAAGACTGCATACATTTAGCTTTACTATTACCTGTTGAGGAAGCTCACTGATGAGGTATTGTGCAAATTTCTGAAGTTGATCTCTATGAAGTCTGGACAAAGATTCTGATACAGGTGCGCGAAGACAAACTGATGTAGCCTGAGAACAATAAACTACTGTTGATTACAATGAAATACCATAAATTTGAATAACTCACTAAGTAAAGGTTTTGCTTGGATACGAAATTTTGCTATACCATGTTTGTTGATTTGATAATGCTGATTGTTTGTTTACAATAAAGTATACTAAACTCAGTATGCAATAAAAATGCTGTAGGCATGAAAACAGGTATAACTTATTTATAGGTTATTGACTGAATACGACGAAATATGGCGGTAATATTTTGTCGTATTCAGTCAATAACCTTTTTATTACATATTTAACCATCCATCTACATTTAATTCTATAAATCAAAGTATTTTCGTTAACAGTACTGTCTGCCATGTTTGTTTGTGTACTGTATGACGTCAAATATAAGTATGACGTCACGTAAATGGAAATAGTCCCCGGGCTGATATAAAGTTTGCGGGCATTTATGGCTCTATATCAGACCGGAAACTTTCTATATAAACTATTGATAATATTTTCAAAATATGTAATAAGAATGTTTCAATGCTGCAACATTAGGAAAAGTTGTAATATACCGTTTCAATATCAATTGTTTTAACTAATATTTCAGAAAGGTGACTGTTGAATATGTAGCTGTATACTTATAATACTACAGTCAGCTCTCGTTACACTGGCACTTGATATATCGGTATATTCGGATACTGTCTGAAATTTGCCAGTAGCAAATGTACATGCTCTTATATCTGTTCTTTAAAATGGCATTTTTTCCATTTCAACACCAGTGGCGCTTGTTGTGGACAAATGTACTTTTTCACGCCTTAAATCTGATGTTAATTAAATTCAAGTTTTCTTAATATAATTAAACATTACAACAGGATATTCGATGTAACAGTTATGTCCCACCTGATGAATTCTGTACAGACAAAGGGCAACAACATGAGAACACCATGATGGCTGGCTATTACAAGTACAGGTACATGAGGAGATTCTTCTTCGGTCAAACACAACAGCAACATTAAAATTTCCCTTGGTTTGAGTAAGGCCTTGTGGAGGAACGACAGATCCACTCAGGTGAAATCCTGCATACAAATACATTAAGATTAAATTAAAAGTGTATTAAGCAGAAAGTGTAACACACTAGCGATGCTCTTACTTTTGATACACAGTAAAACCAGTCCTATCTATTATGTATTTTTATCACATTCATTAGACCACTTCTCAAGGGATAGAACCCCAATCTAACATTCATTATCATATACCTATATTTAAACAAAAAGGTTTTCCAGGTTTGAATTCCATCGATTGTCTGTGTCACGTTTTTCAGATGAGACAGTCCTATATCACTGTAAAATTGGTATGTAAGAGATCCCTTAATGGGTCCATCATATGGGTCTAAATTTCTTAGAATTGCATCAGGCAGATGCTGTCACCATATAAGTAAAATCATCTTCTTGTGATGTAACTACCAGTACAGAAAATATAAATATGAATGTTTCCAAAGTATGATGCATGAAACAGTGAAATCATTTTCCTCTTTTTCTCGTGTTATTATGTATTTCTGCCTATTATCAGCATGTAAATGAGAATGAGACAAGGATACATAGGGAGTGTGATGCATGATATCATATATGTAGTTAACAGATTGAGTCTAGATTTCCTTACATTATTTGTTTCAAATACTTATAATTTATATGTATGAATGATATTAGTTTGAATAGATAATACCTTTATCTTTTGTTTGTAGACCACTATAATAGTGACTATTACTGATTCTAATTGCATATATAATACTATACATAAGGTATACATAATCAAATTACCAATTTGTAATACATCTTTCACTGCTTTGGCCTTATAGAGATGCTCTCCTTTCTGAAATTCATCAGCACTACCACTTGCCAAGCAAGAGTATAATCTGAAGAAAACAGTTTGCAATTACAAAATTTTTAAGGTTAAAGACATCTACAATGTAAATATATAAATACAAGAGTAATATGTACCAGTACTGGTACATGAACAAACTTCACAAAAGAAATACAAGTACATGTACATCTACCAATTCATGAACAAACTCAACAAAGGAAATTCAGAAAGATATCACATGACACTACACGTTACTTTTAAAAAATGTATTTGGCTGGGTGATTAGAGTTTTAAGTCTCTTGCAACAATGTTTCAGTCATATCGCAACATCAAACAGAGGGTTATTAACCACTTAAAATATAGTGTCACAATCTTGGAATCAAACCTTGATCGCTTTACCGGTACTTCATGCCAAGTGCTTAACCACTACACCAAGTCTGCCCTAGGAAAACATGTACCAGTATACACATAATATAGTACAAGTGTTTTGGAGAAATTTCACAAAACACAATGGGAAAATCACCTAAAATCACATTGGGAATCCAGGTGGAAATTTACCTGTGCTCATTCATACCTTTGTAAAACATACACTGTATTGTGTAACACTTGAATTTACAACTTGATGTGGACCACTGTGGCTGGTGGAAAAACTACTAAACACCTGACTGTACATGTACTGTATCTTATGTTTGTTTATAAATTGTTATTATTCAAAATACATGTACACTGACAGACCTTTTACACTTGCTTAACTATCAAAGGACTATCTTTTAAGTACTTCATGACTTTATATGTACATGTACATGTAGGTGAAATCATGTTTTTAATATACTATACCGGTAAAGTATACATAAAGTAAATCAGAAGATGCAAGAATAATAAGAACAGAATAAGTGTAAATTTGAGTTAGATGAATTAGACTAACAAACATGATTAAGTACATGTACTGTTGATTTTTTATTTTGTGTTACTTCCTTGTTATAATATAATATAGATTAAAGTCCTCAGAAGAGCTGGAGGATGGGAACCAAATTAAATACATGTAATAATTACAAAAAAGAAAGAGATTTGCATGTTTTGTGTTAAAAATTGTGCTTCCAATTTTCAATAGTATTAAAGCTATTTCAAAATTTAATAAAATCACTGAAGTACATGTAATGTATATATATATGTACATGTATGTGTGAACAACAAATACCTGGTACCCATTATTCATCCACAAAACAAAAAAGTGGGGAGCCGTAGTGGCGAGCGGGAACTCCCACTTGTCCCACTAAGGTAGACGAGTGGGATTTGAGTGGGAGCTCCCATAGTGGGGGGTGGGAAATGGGCGATCCACGATGCTAGTACTGTACAACAGTACACACACATACCAGTATATCTAGACAATTACACTAAAGAGTGATAGTTTTATTTCCTCACCAAAGTGATTGTCTTAAAATTTTTTGGGTCCAATGTAAAGTCATCTAAAAATCATTAATTCGATTTGAATATAATGATAACTGATACATGTACATGCATACATGTACATTCACAATTCAATTTTTTAAGTATTCATGAGGCACTGGTACATGTAACTTATGTACACATAAGATATCAGTTTTTTTTCTGAAAATCCATGTAAAATTCAAAGATTACCTGATATCTTCTTCATTTTCAGGAAAACTCCAAAAAGCTATTCGGAGCTGAAGCTGTTCAGGAATAGGTTGGGGAAAATGTTCAACGACTTCAAAGGGTATATGACATGCCACAGCCTTAGATGCAAGCTCTACCAAAGATGTTACATTAATAGATCCTTCTGAAAATATATTATGGAACAATTTTTTCATCCTTTTTTTAGACTCCAAACTATCACTGCCACACTATACTGGTACCTCTCAATGTGTTTTTGGTATAAAGTACATTGTACCTTGAGAAGAAAACAGTTTCTGTGCACTTTACCACACACACTTGGTTGATTTTAGAATTACTTCTATGTACCAGATACATACACAGTAACAATCTTGGTTCAAAAGGTTGAGCCCTGGGATTATAGTCATCAAATATTATTTGCTCACTACTACATGTAATCTTCAATGGAGGTCCGGTGATGGAGTGTCTGGTAATACAATACTTTACTCTTCACCAAGGTATATGTACATGCACAAGTACATGTATATGTTGAGTTTTCCAGCAATCGATCAGACAACATTTCTGTTGCTATAATGCTGTATACTCAAGTCAAAGATCATAATTCATATAATGATGATTCAAATTCTGGATTATTACTTTTTTTTACTCCTGTAACTGTACCAGTATGACTCCATTCTTACATCAAACTGATTTGCATTTTTGACGACTTGTTAATTACATTTAATATTATAATCTTATAACTCTAACTACATGGGTATGATTAGCAACAATTTATAAATGTGTAACAATATTTTTGAAAAAGATTAATGTCAATAATTGATTATTAGTTTATTGCAACATCACAAATATTTCACTTACATATTTGTAGATCTACATTGTATATGGTGACTGGTGCAGTAGCTTATCTAAAAATTGTGACCAACAAGCATGTAATGAAAATTATGGACCTATCTGAAGCATACAGAACTTTTTTACATGCTCACATCTCACTTGTTTTGTAGATGACTTTGAATACCCAAGGTGATTCAACCAAACACTTTCACATATGATGGATAAAAAACCATCAGCATTTGGCCATGCTGGATCTGAATCTGATTTAAGACTACATGTAGTAATGAGTACATTTGTAATGTCATAAGAAGTAATGATTGGATTCTTTTGTTCTAAGAATGTATATGCACAATATACTTCAAAATATATATGATTTTGCGAACCATAAATTTCAGTTTAAAATAAGTGGATAATGATTTTCTATTAAATGTCACTCTGAACTTAGGTCAAGCAGTGGTTGTTGACCCCTATATGCAGGTCAATGGTTTTTATGAAATTATTTATTATTTACTACTTCATTTAAATTCTAATCAAATTATTTGCTCAAATGAAAATGATTTCAACATAGAGATATAATGTGATTAAATACAATTTCCGCACAACTCACCCTGAAATTTCAGATTCGTTGAGATTTGAGTTTGACCACCATTTTGTCTTTTCCAACCCCTCCAATTATTGCACAGACTCTCTGGTTCGCTTATCCAAGAACACAGAGAGTCTTCTTCAAAGCGGTCGCTATCTTCAAATGAAAATCGGTCTCCTTCATTTTCCCAGTCGAACATAAAGTCCATTGTTCTCTCATACGGACTTACAACAGTAACGACACAGGTCCAAACTTAACTCCGGAATTCTTGTTTTCTAGCATGGATTTATCCCATTAAATACCAAAGGAAATACATTTTTAGACTTAAATCATCTTAACTGATATGCAATGTACTAGTCTACGAGCTTTTTGCTTCTAAATGGGCTTAGGTTGTCCTTCTAGGCTTTGTAAGCATAACGGGGTCGTCTGTCCAGTTCGACTGCCTGCACAACAAAAACATACACTCGGCTTCCTTCGTAATTTTCCGTCACTGTCAATCGGCTAAGTACTCGGCAATCTCCGGAATTTTCCAACCGGAAGTCTCTTCAACACTGTAAACAACCAGGCTAGTAGATAATGTGATAGAGAATAAATAAATCGTGTAACATCTCTCACACAAGTACATTACAGAACATGAAAATATCTATACATAAATAAACAATATTTGTAGATTTTAAAAATATGACCAAAAATCCACTGTAGATTGACTTATTACGTGAAATAAGAATTTATTTTCAGTGTCAGCTGTACGTACCTTACCTTATAGTTCAGTTCTAAAAGTGAAACTAGGATTAATGCAGGGTTGACGAAATCAGAAAATTTCCATAAGCACCATGGGTTAATACATCTCAAAATTCAGAAGCCCACAAAAATATTCAATAGCCCTCATTATAAGTGGTAAAATAAACTATCTGATTATGGTGTAATATAAAAAAAATCAAAAGGAAAATAACATCTGATTCGGGAAAGGCGCAATGTCAGTGGAATAGGTCGCTGTAATTGCTAAATACTGACATGTATGCTGAAAAGCATATATTAACTAGAAGTTTTGAGATAACATTCCGGACACTTGGATCATGTGTGGGTGTTCGAGTCCCACAGGTACACATCACTGTCCTCTTGCTGAAATGAGAAACAATGTGAATCGTGTTTGCTGTGCACAGGAGAGTTTATTGAGACAGTTTTCTTGTTGCCTTAACCCAACAACTTAATATGTCAAAATAGCAGCGAGTTGGGTAGGGATACATTTCTATGCTTTCCGAAGGGAAGCATATAGTCACTGCTTTGTCCGTCCATCAGTCATAATTTTGTCTGGAGCGTAACAATAAAACTATTAAAGGTATTATCATGAAACTTCATTGGTAGATAGATTTTCATGAGAAGTGCAGTGTACAAAATCCATATCTCTCTTAATTTTGGAGTTACTGCCCTTTGTTTCTTTTCATACTTCATATGTAGATAGATCTCGATGAGGAGAAATGCAGTGCAAATTAACTTTTATGGAACAAGCATTTATTTTGGGAGCATCCATCAGTTCTACTGAATCTCTTTTTTAGTTAGTTTTCATGTTATTAAGATATTCCTTATCAAGGAGTACCTTACTGTTATCGTGCTCAAAGTTCAAAGGTCGGATTTACATCCACCCAACTACAACCTTTGAAGAAATAGAGCAATATCTGTGTCAATGTTTGTATACTCTAGCGAGGACAGCTGTGATGATTTAAGTGTAAGAGCCTTTTCCTAAAGATAAGTTTTGACCACGATCGTTTGAATTCTTTTACAAAACGTTTCCTCCCCCGCTAAGGCGAAAGCGACGGTGTATGAATTTATGTTCATCAGTCTATTCGCATGATCAACATTTGTGGTTACCAACATTCATACGGGTTATTGTCGATTTCTTTGTCTCTTCATTTTTCTCTTAATTTTCACACTTTGAAATGTTTTTTTTTTTCGCGCATTTCATATGATAATAAAGATAAAACATTTCAAACTGCAAATGTATAACGATGTTTTTCATGAACTGATTTTTTATTCATACTATTTTTTACCCAAACTATGGTCAAATCGACTTGTCTAGGGACTACTGTACAGTTTTCATTGTAGTCCGTGATTAACTGCCCTTCTCCCACTTTTGATATCGGTGGTTTGTGAGTCAGAGAGACTTTGTTCATCTAACGTTGTAATTTCCACAAACTACGGTATCAAAAGTGGGAGAAGGGCAGACAATCTCAGGCCAGGACTTTTTTTCTGCTCATTTTATGGCCGATATTCAGCTATATTCCCAATCGCAAATCATATCTTTTTTTCCCAATTTTGGGCAAAAAATTCCAAATCCTGAGCACAGAAAAAAAAATGTAAATTTGTCGTAAAATAGAGGTATTTGCAAGCAAGGAAAGTATCCAATTATAATTTCCAAGTGCACAATTGATAGAGACGATCATAAACAATCTCTTGGGTCGGTTTTGAGAAGTGCACAAAAGACTATGAACTTGTAATTGACAAGCAGAATTCATGTACGAAATTGTAAATGAGGATCCATGAAACCGGCCCAGATACCTGTCAGCTAGCATCAGCAAATCGTCTTCACATACTGGTATTTATCTGCACTGTTGTTAACTGCGTGTTAGGTAAAACACAACTAACAAAAGTCCGAATAAATACAAAGGTAAATTTGGAAAAATTTTCCAAAGCTATATAGCGTACCGCGATTGGTTTTTCTGAAGGGAAAGTGAAACTAGAGGTAGGGTCTTACATGTCTCAGTACTCCAAATATTGTTAAAAAACTTAATAACCCTGATAGCAGCATTGCATCTGTAAAAAGGATTTTCATCCTGATGAATTCCCTGTGTACACCCGCTCGCTGCAGCATGGGGCAGAATACACTCTCCTCTCTGATGTGAATTTGCGAACCCAACCAAAAGTCAGAAACAACAACACTTACTGACATTGAACTGACCCATGTTTTAAATAAATTAAAAACATGAAAACCAGAGAAATGGCTCTGCAGAAGCACAAATAAACAAGAAGTTTAAAATTACTAATATCTCTTTCTCTTATATTCTAACAACAGTACATATATTATCATATTTAAAAAATTTGGAGCAAAAACACCGCGAAATTCCCAATTCCAGTGCCATGGGCTATGTCCCAAAAATAGTGAAAAAAAGCCCTGCAGACTATTTTCATTGCAACGCACTGTCGTTACTGAGAATTAAGGACGTATGTGGAACACATCATAACCCAGCATGTAGCCTTCACTAAAGTGATAATGTGTTGCGTGGAACACTGTTGTTTTTAGTTCATCAATCTCATCGCATACATGTAATTTGAATAACCAGTCTAGCCTTTAAATATACAAATCACTATAAATAAAAATTAAAAACACCAAACTGGAAAAGATGGACACTCCATGTAGTGGCGGATCCAGGATTTCCGAAAAGGGGGTGCACATGTGTATTAGTCAAACTACTCGGCCATGTTTGGTGCCAGATCTGGATTTTTACTTGTAAATATTTGGCAGAAGGGGGAATAGCTTTCCTCCCCCACTGAACCCACCACTGCCATTGAATCACACATGATGGAATAACCTTATGAGCAGGTTTCTCTTTGCACTACCTTATTTCATTAAAGGAGCATGGTCCGATTGAAGTCGGGAAAAGTATTAAAAAATGTAAACAGATTTCTTAAACGGCAATCGATTGCTATTATATTATCTAAGATGTGTAAAACGTATCGTTACCAAAGTCGATGTCGTTAACGAGATATGCCCGTTTTAAATTTGCAACATAACCAGGCCAACTCCTTCAATATTCATGAGGTCGGTCTGAGGAAATCACGTGACAATGAAACTCGAGCTTTACCCGATTCTAATATTTGTTCCACTTTTCTTTTTTTGGCATCTGAGTTTGTGTATAGTTATTTTCTACCAAACTTTTGCTTTTCCATTTTTGTTGTTTTCTACAGTGAATATCCGCGCACGCGCATGATTATGGGTGGAGCATCGCCTTATTTGGGGAATTGATACCAGCCGAATTTAATTCGACTTAAATACCTTTATTCTACGAAAACATTGAGGGATTTTAGTTTTAAATTTTGCAATTAACACAAAGTTTGTAATTTATGTAATACAGGGAAAATAAGATTGTCGTAATTTATCCTTTTCATGCTAAAATTTTCCAGTCTCGGACTATGTCCCTTTAACATACATTTGTAACTCATTTCAATCAGCTTCATACAAAGTGAGGTAGAGGTTTTCTTAGTATGATACATATAGATCTATTCTCACAAAATAGGAGTAAGAGTATCTTTCGGGATCTTCAGATCCTTTGATTTTTATGAACGTTGTCCTTGAATTGTAAGGTCTATTGTTTTATATTTGCATCTATAGGTTAGACAGAGAGTTTATATATTTTCATTTCTTTTTTTTTTTTTAGAATGGCTCCTCGTAAAGGAAAAAAGGAACAAGTTGAGCAAGTAAGCCTTGGACCCCAAGTGAAAGAAGGCGAGAATGTATTTGGTGTTGCCCATATATTTGCCAGCTTCAATGACACATTTGTCCATGTTACAGACCTTTCTGGCAAGTAAGTATCAAAATTTGTTGTTTACATTGGAGGAGTTTCTTGTACCAGAGACCGTCCTGTGTGACCTGCAACTGTAACCATCTCCAATCTTTTTCACTGGACAACAATTCACATCACAAATACTTCTTTCTTTATCAGCTATGCCACTACTTAGATCAGAATTTGCAAATTCTGTCCATTTTCCAATGTGTCGACCCATCTTGAAGTCATTCAAAGCTCAGGCTAGCTCTAAATTAGAGACAGGACACCTGGCTACTCTTTCCAAGGTTGGATTGGTGAGCTCCTTGCATAGTTTTAATTTTAAGCAAATATTTAAGAAATACGGTTATACATGTAATGATGTATTAGATATATATGTTTATGCTTTAAACACTTTTATTATGCTTCCCAAAGGGAAAGCATATAGAGGCAACTTTTTCTATCTGTTCGTTTCCTTCCATCATAATTTTGTCCGGAACATAAAACAAAAAGTAAAGAGGTATAGACATGAAGCTTGATAAATAGGTAGATCTAACAAAAACAAAAATATAACAAAAAACATTCCTTTTACTTGTAAGGTATCACCAAATCATTCTGACTTTTTATGCCTCTGGATCGATAGATTGAGGCCATGTTGTTTTTGTCCTGTCTGTTTTCAACTTTAACCTTGGCTATAACTTTTGAACCATGAGGGATAGAGACTTCATATTTGACATGCGTACTCTACTAATAAAGCCCTGTCAAATGACACCAAGGTAGATGACCTTCACACTAAAAATATCTTTCTGGTTTTTGGTGCCGTCGAGACCATTAGTGTTTCACATACACAGCTTGTTTAAATGAAACATCAGTCACTTCTTCGTGAATGAATTTGATGATTTTGTCAAATTATGGCAATGGTTATAGAGGTAATGAATATCAATTACATTTCTGAATAACGTAAATGTGCCTAAAGTCGTCATAGTCCTTAAGTCGTCACTCTCAAATCTCGCATTATTTCTCAAAAACGAGAACTCAAAGAAGTTAAAGGGCGACGTGTTTTGAAAGAGGTAAGTATGTTCCATGTTTCTATATAAAATACCATTTTCATTTAATACAAATCATAGTAAAGAATTCATGATATTTCAAGGAATATTAAATTTCACTTTGACATCGTACGGGCGATGCCTTTTCAAGTTCCATATTCTCTTGGGCGAATGCAATTTACCGTTATTCAAAGACACGACATACGTATATCACGAGTCAAGCAAATGCTCAATAGAATCTTTTACATAAAAATACGCTTATTGGATCACCTCACCCCCGACATATCGCTACAGAGGTCAAAAAGAAAACTGACGATTTAAGGACAGGGGTGACGACTTTAGGACTGTCATTTATAATGTTATAATTTTTCTAAAATAGGGATCAGCTGTCAATGATGAGTTTGATATAAATATATAGGGTATAATACTTGTAATAAATTTGCTTTTTAAATATATAAATAAATAATGAATAAATAAATAAATATATAATGAATAAATGAAAATATATATTACACAAGAACATTGCATGCATTAGTTGTACGGAATATAACTGTATACAGGGACTGGTGTTGATTGTACAGAATATATATATTTTGTTTCAGCATATGCCCATTGTGTTATGAAATGATATCTTGATGAAGTATGGGTTTTCATTCATTAAATAATAAAAAAAATATTATTATACCTCTATTAAAATTCTATGACTGATTGGTTGATTATGAACCATTAAAAAGATTTATTATAGGCTGGCATTGCTGGTCTAGATAGAGGGCAGACTTGGTGTATTGGTTGGCACTTAGCTTGAGGTGTGGACGACCCGGGTTCGATTCCCGGATTGCGCCACTATGTTTGAGGGGTTGGTAAGTTGGTAACCTCCTGCTTCCTTGTTGCGATATAACTGAAATATTGTTGAAAGCGACGTAAAACCCCATTCAACCAACCAACTTGTCTAGATACATATATCTTAGCAGCATTAGAACAAACAACTTCAATCTAGATTTATGACTTAAATAAACCACGTGATAACTATTGACCGGAAAATGATATGTCTGGGTCATTAATATTAATGACCGCCAAATATGACAGATGTAGAATTCTTCAATAATAATAATTTGATAACTTGTTTGTTTACATGTACGTCAACAATACAAGGTACGAATGTTTTACTAAATGACATTATTCTTGGTATATAAAAATTCGGTATGATAAAACCTTAAGACCTCTGACTTCAGTTAGGTCAGACCACCGCCATTGTAAGGTTTTGGGTAATAAATTTGCGATATTGACCTGATAGCGAGTAATTAATTGTATAATAACGACCATGCTGACTCAATGATCTCTATTCAATAGCAATGACGACTTTAGGACTTACGACATGACGACTTAAGGAATGCACCGTCCTAGAGTCGTCATACGGACACCTCCTTCATTTAACCCCTATTATCTTGCCCTATACTTACTACGTCGATGTAATAGAGAGTAAATCAGAAACTAGATTGATTTTTGAACCAGATGATACCAAACATTGATATATACAGGAACAAATTTTACGGGAGAATATCAAAGGCAGAAAAATAGAGACGACTTTAGGCACATTTACGTTAGATCAGATAACTGATAATAATACGATTACCATAGGTTGGTTACTTCTTGATTTTATTTAATGTAAGTTAGAGATGCACGCCATATACCTTCATACACATTAAACTTGATTTTCTTGTTATTTGCTGAGTTGTCACTTTCTTTCTGATTAATCCATGTGCGTCTGTGTGTACAGCGCTTAAGCCAGTATTATTAGAAGTTGACATCTAAGCTAGGGCTTCTAATTGTAAAGGTGAAAGGTATACAGGGTACCCCAGTGATTGTGTGACGGTCTTTTTAAACATCTTACCCATGTTCAGTGTAATTTGTAATTAGATACTTAAAACTCTAGTAAACTCATTAATACAACCATTGTCAGAATCATGCGACATGTGAGAACAATGGACAGTGTGTCCATTTCATGGTCCATTAATTTTGTGTTGTGATCCTAGTTCATGCTGATGTTTTAGAGGTTATATTCAGAGTGATACCACATACATATCCTGGGGGGGGGGGGAATTACTATATTGTAGGTTCCGTGCATAAATTATGCACACCCACAAAATTGACTATTTCTTGTCTACTTTTCTGTCTTTTTGTTGGTGCAGAACCCCCCATATCACTGAAGTTCCTAGGTGTCACTCTGTGCTTTAAATCTTATGGATTTGAAGTAATTAGCAGAGAATAATCCAAAATTTTATAGTTTTAGCAAGTTTTCTCAAATTTTAGTGTTGTAACTATCTTTCAGGGAAACCATTGCTCGTGTCACTGGTGGTATGAAGGTGAAGGCTGATCGCGATGAAGCCTCCCCCTATGCTGCTATGTTAGCAGCTCAGGATGTAGCTGAGAAATGTAAAACTCTTGGCATCAATGCTCTTCACATCAAACTCCGAGCCACTGGCGGAAACAGGTATCATCAGTTCGCTTATTTGTACTCTTGACTCTCTGTTTGCATAATCTGGAAAATGCAAGCTGTTAGGACAAAGTTTTGACTGTTGATAGATAGCAATTACGGTATATACGTGCCTTTAAGTTGGAGATTTGGGAGAAAGATATTGTAGTAGAAATGCATAATCGACTCATAGGCACAATACTGCACAAGAGAAAAAAATCTTACCTTGATCTGATGTCAAACTTTGCTGTTGATTTACGAACAAAGCAGACATCACGCACCATAGATAGTACACGCGACTTTCCCCTCTCGCTAAGTACTTTTATAGACGATTTTATGACAAAAGAACGTAAACTGTGTGGCCGTCAGTTTCTATACATAAAGCTGTTATATTTCAGCGATGTTTTTATTTGATCCAGTTCAGTACAATTTTCAAACCGATTACCTGTGTAGAAGTGACAAGTTAACGAGCCGTAACAAAAGGCAAACAAATCCTTGTGGAGAAAGTTCAACGAGATAGCCATTGATTAATAAACATTAAGGTATTTACACGATAACAGTCATAGGTGTAAGGAATATTGTCGGAACTACAGATCAAACTGCTCTTTGATAATGATGATGACTGCGACATCGAGTTTGAAGATTGGGTCCAAAATATGCCTGTTCAAAGTAAACGCAGTATTTTCGAAGATTCATCGGACATGTCTTGTAAAATTGGCTTTGGTCTGATAAACTTCAGAATCACGCCAACCTAATGTCAGGTAAAACTTTGAACCAGGGCTCAAGCATTGATCAAGGTATCTGCAATTATTTGCGATTGTAGTCTCAAAAGCAAAGAGTATGCAGTCTCTCTCTAAATCAAACGTGAAACTCCTGTCGGAAGAGTTAAATTCTAAAGCATCAGTGTATTCCCAGTTGAAACTAAATACTTCTGACTCCTTGCACTAAGACACACACCACCCCCCCCCCCCACCCCCCCCCCAACCCCCCACTCGCACTTCCAATCGCCCTTCGAAATTCAGAGAGTGTAGATGTGCATGTACGTTATATGTACTACATTCTGGAGTGATCAAACTTGTACAAACAAAGCAGCTAGCATTAACTACTGTGGCTGTATGAGCAGTAGGTAATCTATTTAATACTAGAAGTATTTATCTAGATTGCATATGTCCTGTCAACTGTGTTATGCAACCCATTAGCAGAACAAAGATGAACTATCATTTTTTTGGCGCCATGTCACCAAGCAGAAAATATCGGTCATTTCTCTTTGAACTGTTTCCTGTTTAGACACAGTCTTCTATTGGGATTTTCCTCTATCAAGTAGGAGTACCCACTATTTGGTGGGTACCGGTAATTAAGGTTTCAATAGATATGAGTGAATATAAGCACACATCTTAGAAAACTCCAGAGTTTGGAAGTACTTTCATGAAGGAGGGGACAAATTCATTTTTAGCTAACACATGAACATGAATGTACATGTACATACATCTTTGATATTAAAATTGAATTTGCAGACTTCGCGAAAAAGATTTTCTTTTACAGGACATTCGGTCCTGTAAAGACTTGAACTTTACAGGACCGAATCATATTTTACAGGACCAAACAAAATGACATGAATTGTCTCAATGTCTGAATTTCAAACTATAAAATGGTAACACTTGACTGTTTATTAAATTCTTTAATGAACACATTAAGGAGACTGAATGGCCGAAATACAGAAATTAGTACAGCGTGGTCCTGCCCCGCAGTTTGACTCAAGCCCTCGAAATATTTTACACAGTCCTCACATACCACAGTGTTGTCATTGAAAGTGAGCCATGGACAACCCACCTTCCATTTTTCATTCACAGTACGATCCGGTCCATGCTCTTCGTGCATTGTTTGGTATAGTTTTCTCTTTTTACCTGGAACAGCACCTTCGAAGTATTTCAGAAACGGTAACATACGATTTGATATAAACAAACACAGCCAGCACTGTTTCTAGGTATGCCCTACCCGTTTCTATACAATTACAAGCTGAAAAGACATTGGGACTGACTTGTAGTCAAATTTTAACAGACCAACTTGATTTTTACCGGATTTGACCATCGGACCGACACTTTTCGCGAAGTCTGAATTTGCAAACATAGTAAAATTTTACTGGGGTAGGAGAGGTTCTCACGGCCACTGTGACTATGCACCAGTTACATGTACCTGTGTATTCACAATACATGGTCTTTGTTAAAATAAAATGATCAAAGAAAAGAATAAGTTGCTTGAACTTGTTTAATAGCAATACATAACTTGTACAATACAGTAAAAATGACGATAACTACATGTACATGTACCATGTACATATGGTTTTTTTGTTTTTTGGGGTTTTTTTTTTTTACTAAATTTGCTCTCTTTATTCATTCTGGTGAATTATTGTCCGGTCTGGTAAGGAACATTTGTTTACCAGATCAAATGTCTGGTAAAAATCTGAACACCTTCGCCAACACTGTAAATGCCTGTTTTCATGGCCACAAGCGGCTGGTTTTTTTTGGGTTTTTTTGTTTTTGTTTTTTTTGTTTTTTTTTTTTTGCACAGACACCTACGGTTGTTTTCACAACCACAAATGCCTGTTTTAACGACTACTATATTATTAAAAAATAAGTTATATGTAATTGAAAGCAGTATAAATTCCCTACTATTGAGTATGTCATTTAAATTCCCCTGTATTTTTAAGTAAACACGAGTGAAGCCGCACGATCATTAGAGTGGAAAGGCTCCAAAGTCATTTCTTGAAAGTCATTGAAAAGAGTTTAGATGCTATAAGCAAATACAAACCTTTGTACATTGAAAATTTAGAACCAACTTATAGGCGAGTCAATGACAAATTTGAAAATTTCAAGCCCTAAAAGTACCAACCAACTTATAGTTGGAGCGACCTATATGGTGCATATATATTGTACATGCATCTTTAGCGATAACACCAAACATATTTTCTTTAGTGTTTGTTGCTTGTTTGTCAATTGAATTTCATTCTTTGGCAGTGATGTTCTATAGGTACCTGCTGGTGATATACATACATTTAAATTCATTTTGATGTCATTTGAACTGCAGAAATAAGAAAAGTGCTTTGGAATTCTTATCTGAAGTTTTTGATCTGTAATTTGCTTGGCATTAGGCACTGTAGTTGTCCAGTGTGGTTGACTGATATGTAGGTGAACAATAAGAACACCTGATAAAAAAAACGTTGATACTTGTAGTTTTTGCAGACTCTTCTATTTAGTTACTTTTTGATGATTTTTACAAGTAGTGAATGAAAAAATCAAACACCTAAAACGTAGATTTTGTAAAAGATGCAAGATGTTCAAAACTACCTGTTATCTTTAAAAAAGTATATCCTTACAGATTTTCTTGGTGTAATGTGTGATTTTCTGAAAGCTGTGTTACATTGTAGAACCAAGACACCAGGACCTGGAGCTCAGTCTGCACTGAGAGCTTTGGCCCGTACAGGAATGAAAATTGGAAGAATAGGTTAGTGTGAATAATTTCATTATGCTTATTTCACTGCATTCAGTTTTTGAGATATTGTTGCTAAACAGTTGGAGTCGTAGTGTATTGGTAACGGTCTTAATACATCCATGCGAGATCAATTGATTGATTAACCAATGTTTAATGCCTTATCAGAAATATTTCTTCATTTTGTGGCACCATTTTCGTGGTGCATTACTTTCAAATTTTGATAGTTCATTTGACTTGTGATAGGTCAGGATTTTCTTGAATTGTTTGCTAAATCGTTATTCTTAATTTTTGAAGTTGGTTGATTGGAGTTTTACGTCGCTTTGACAATTTTTCAGTTATATCGCGACATGGAAGCAGGAGGCAACCAACCTCTTAAACATAGTGGTGCAATCCGGGGATCGACCCCAGATCATCGGTGCCGCGACATAATCTTTAAAGAGATATATGCTTCTATCAATATTGAACATGTATGGGCATTGAACTTATCTTGCCTATCATTAATTCCCCATATACCATATATTTCTCTCAAAAACATGACTACCCCAAGCTTAATGGAAAATCAATTATATTTTGTACTATAAAGTAAAATTCATCACTTAAAGTTGAATAATTGGTTATGAAACCTAGCAACTGTGGCATTATAATACTAATAAAAAAAAGTTTGATGCCCAGCTGCAAATTGATGAAGTGAAAATAATAAAGATTATCATACAATGTGTATTGAATATGGTAAACACTGGTATAATTGATCCATTCCAGCTTGAATTGGTGCTTCAAATTTAAGGTACTTTGAACATTCAAACGGGGTGTTTCAAAGTAACAAATAAGTAAAGCAGTTCTGTGAAGATGTTTTAACTAATGAAATATCCATGAAAATAAACTACAATATCATGTTAAACATTAATTTTACATTTTTATACAAATTTCATCAACCCCACCATATATGGCTGAGAGTTAATAGTATTGCACCTCGCTGTCTTTCCATCAAGATACAATTTGTCTTTGTCGCAGCTCCTAAACTGTTGGGAGGATTTTATTGAAACTTGGTATAAAGAAAGATAACAATATGTAGATGTGCATATTATAATGAGACTTCTGTCTGAAAAGTGGGGCAGGTTTAGTGTAGTGGTTAAGCGCTTGGCTTCAGGCGCCAACGATCCGGGTTCAATTCCCGAGTTACGCCACTATGTTTGAGGTTGGTAACCTATTGGATGTTTGGCATGTGACTGAAAGGTTGAGGCTGAGTTGGGAAGGTGTTTGGTATATGTTTTAGAGATCAAGACTCGGTCTGTAAGGTGCTTAGCATGTGACTGAAAGGATTGAGTCTTAGTCGATGAGGTGCTTGGTATGTAATTTGGAGGTTGGGACTCGGTCGGTAGGTGCTTGTCACGTAACTGAGAGACCAAGACTTGGTCGATAAGGTGCTTGGCATGTACCTGAGAGTTGGAGACTCGGGCTGTTGGATGCTTGGTGTGTGAATGAGAGGTTGAGACTCAGTCAGGTGTTTGGTAAGTGAATGTGCTTGGTATGTGTCAGAGAGATTGAGACTGTCAGTGAGGTGCTTTGCATGTGATTGAGAAATCAAGATTCGGTTGATTGAGTACTTGGCATGTATCTGAGATAGTGCGAGACAGTTAGGTGATTGAGATATTGAGACACAGTCAGTTAGGTGTTTGGCATGTGACTGAGATATTGAGACAGTCAGTTAGGTGCTTGGTATGTGACTTAAGAGATCGATACTTGGTCGGTTAGGTGCTTGGTAAGTGACTGAGAGATTAAGACTCGGTGAGGTGCTTTGCATGTGACTGAGATGTGGTGTTTCAGTTGGTTAGGTGCTTGGCTTGTAATTGAAAGATCAGGACTCAGTTGGCTAGGTGCTTGGAATGTGAGTGAGAGTTCAAAACTCGGTTAAGTGCTTGGCTTGTCACGGAGAGATCAAGGTTCAGTTAGGTGCTTATCTTGTGACTGAGAGATCAAGATGCAATCGGGTAGTTGTTTGGCATGTGACTGAGAGATCCCAGATTCTTGAGAACTATTTCGAGATACAAGAATTTGTTAAAATAAAATACACACTTACTACTTCGACCAAAGTTTCAGTATACATTGTGTATCTAAAAGTGACACAAGTACGTTAATTTGTGCTTAACATATGCTTGAACTTTGATGTAAGTGTTATAACATGTGCTGATACAAATTTTTTGTTCTTCCAGAGGATGTTACCCCTATTCCATCTGACAGTACAAGGAGGAAGGGAGGACGACGTGGTCGCCGTTTGTAATATGTCAATCCTGTAACACTAATAAAATATTTTCAGCGGTGTCAAAAAGATTTTGTCTTTATTATTATACTGCGGTCTTGCAAAGTAAAGATGATGGATAAATCCAAACCATAAGTCCGAAAGTGATGAAACCAGAGGACATACAAAATCAGTGAAAATGAAAACCAAGTGGAAAATAACCAAATATGTCTGCTTGAAGAGTATATGTGAACCCCTATGATGGAGTGAGATCAGATGCCCGGGGATAGTGAGCATCTCACTTGCAATTAACACCTGTCACATATACCCAGTAGAAAGAGTCAAATCGTGTAAATTCCATACATATTTATATATGGAGAAGTCGAAGTAGGTAATCTTCTAGTATAGAAGGTGTCAAATCTGTGTAAAATGATTGGAATCGGTCTCGGTCCAGACTACCATTTAAAAGTTTTGATAACGAGATATATGGAGTAATAAGAGTCTCGTAACGACCATAGAACTCCCTCAGTGATGTTAGTCTAGTCTAGCACGTATATAACCCTGGTTGAGTAGCTTGTCTGAAAGTCGCCTAGCCCTCAGAACAAAGTCATTGTAATTTGAACATGCTCTGAAATAATGTATAAACTGAGATATGAATAAACCGTATGCTGGCAATGATTGAATGTTGCTACTTATGAAAGGAAAGTTTGTGATATTGAAATTGTCACGTTTGTCATATAGTGAGGTGTTCAATTGACCATTAATGTTGAAAGAGGACATAATAACTGAATACGAAGTAGAATTTCTACTTCTGTGGTTTCTTTTACCTCCAGTTCACTTGGATAGATGATGCTAAGGTAATCTGCGAATGAAGGATTATTAATTGGAAGCAAGTCATCTATGTATCTAAGATGGGTATATAGTGATACAGCATCTGTCTGTTAGAAATACCTTTACTTTTATCTTTTTTTAGATTATTAAAGAGGAACAGTTGAAAGTAAATATTTCCATATGCAGCAGCTTCCTTACAAACTGAACTGTATATTTCAGGTTTGATTTTTGCTTTTATTACTATTCTAGAGGTGTTCCTCTTTATAGCAATAGAATTGGCCAAATTTTCCATTTCCAAACGATAAAAGGAAAACTATAAAAAAAACTGGCAGCTTTCATGCTAAAGAAACTACTGGTATGCAGATCGTGGTAGATTTTTGCAACTGTACCGTTCATGAGATATGCCTCACTTTCATCGTTCATGGGAGAAGCTGCTTAATAGGTGTTTGAATAGCCAATTTTCAAGTTTCCAAATGATGAAAGGAAATCTTTTGGCAAATATCCTGCCTTACAGAGGTAGAGGTATGAAGTGATCCATCCATCTGTGTCACAAAACTTTACATTTACATTAATTTGATCTAACTGTAGTCCTGAGGAAATGGTTTCATTGTAGTTGGTAACGACTGTTCTGTTTTAGTTGAAAAGATTTTTTTTTTTTGGCCACAAAAGAAGGTCACTCTTGAAGAACACATTACCGAAGCATAAACTAAATGCATGTTTTCTTATTTGTTTCACATTTAGTATTGTCGGTGATAATCAACAACATTAATTGACATAAGTGTAAATCATGAAAGAACAAAATCTTCCCTTTCTGACTAATGAATAAACTATGACACACAATGTTTTGGACGTCGTGAAAACGAGTTTATTTGTGATGCATCCTATACTCTGAACATTAGATATGGCTAATTGTTCAGCTTGAGTGAATTGCTTAAGAGTTTAGCAGTTTGAATACTCTACATTTAGTAGACACTTGATGATGTATACGAGTATGATAATCTGTAGATGTTCTACTTGTACATCTCGGATGAAAACTTATAACAATGTCTTGGATATAAAGCTACTTTAATTGGTAATGGATCAAGGACATACGGAATTATTTAAGTTTGACCTACATTTTTTCACTTTAATTGCTCGGTTAAGAAGGATGTAAGTATGTATAAATAATGAAGTCAGAAGTCTTGATTTTACACTTTTAGTTAAACGAGTAGGGCCCACAAACTGATCACGTTTTAGAAGTGACTCATTTTTCAGGTCACTTGAATCCCGTTGGTGATTTATTGCAATCGGCTTTCTCAGTCAGTGCCCATTGTCTTAAAACAATTGGATCATTTTCACTTCTTTGAAATGATTGTCAGGAGAATTCTCATGATCATCTTGAAGACAAACGGAACAATTGCGAATTCAGGTCGAAAACTGCAATATAGCTCGGTCTGAGAAAAAAAACCTCCTGGTTATACAGAATATGGAGCCCTCGACCAAAATTGTGTGAATTCATTTTTAACCCAAGGGCAGAGTGGGGCTAATGTTGTCATGTAGTGGTAATGTTATTGGTTTTTGAATATATTGTATTCTTCGATACAATGTGAAGAAAAAACTGAATACATTATCATAACAAGGGCAACGCCTAGCGTGGCTTGACACGCCCTGTGTTTAGTTTGAAGGAATGAAGTTTTAAAGTATGGAAACACTCCCCCTTTGCCTATTATTCTTAACTTCAACATAACACATGCCTTGACCCAGGGCAACAGCCGTGTGAAATATTATCGAAATCCATGAAGGCAGTAAGAAAGTGTGGCAAAGAGAAGAATTTAAACCCCTCCCCCCCCCCCTTTTTTTCCTTCTGTGTCAAAAATGTAAGAGTACCGAAGAAATGAAAACCTGTGATAATAAAGAAGTGTACACATAGCCCTAGCACCAATTTAAATTTCAAAGAGTTGGAAATGAATTTCTTGTAATTTCACAATAAAAAAAAAAAAAAAAAGAACAAAGACTCAGCTCTGTACTAACAAATGGGATATTTTCAAAATCGAAAGACATCTTTTATTTTATCAGAGTATTCTGCATAAGTTTTATGAAACCCATTCCCGATTATTAAAGTGATCGTGTCCATTTGAAATTGCCATTATTCTATCCATGAGAAAAAAATCGAAGTCCCATAACTTCGTAAAGACAAGACGGATTTTTTTTTAATCGAACGGGCTCTTCCTCGTTATTATTTAATCATTCTGTGCAAGTTTCGTGAAAAAAAACCCCACTAATTATAAAGTCTACGAAAGTTATCGCATCCTATAGAAATTGCTATTATCCTACCGATGTCAAAAATCAAAGTCCCTTATCTCCGTAACAAGGCGGATTTTCTTTCAAAATGGAAAAGGCTTTTCCTCTATACTACCCGAGCATTCCGTATAAGTTTCATGAACTAGGTAAAAAACCCCGTGCAGGGTGACCTTGACCCTGGTTCAATGTTGTGACATACACTTGTGTCCCAGGCAACAATTCTGTGAAATATTATTCAAATCCATGTAAGGGTTAAAGAGTTATGGCCCGGACAAAGATTTACTAACCAAATGCAGTGTGAAATTGATCTTGCAGATACAACATAAGTCCTGAGCAATAAACCTGTGAAATATTATTCAAATCCATACAAGGGGTAAAAAGTTTTGGTCCAGAAAAAGATTTACCCATCATATGCATTGTGACCTAGACCTTGCAGATGGTAGTATGATTTTGGTTCAACATTATGATACACCCTTGGGTCCTGAACAATGGTTATGTGAAGTATTATTCAAATCCGTGGACAAAGATTTACCCATCATATGCATTGTGTCCTTGACCATATGACTGTGTCAAGGTCACGACACATCCTCGGTTCTGGGCAACAATTCTGTGAAATATTATTAAAATCTGTGCAAGTAGTAAAAAGCTTTAGTCCAGACAAAGATTTCCCCATCACATGTATTGCGACTTTGACACTGCATGTATGACTTTGAGTCAAGGTGACACATCGTTGGGTTTCTGGAAAAAAATTCTGTGAAATATTGTTCAAGTCTCTGCAAGGGGTAAAAAGTTATGGCCAACACAAAGATTTAGCTTTTACATGCAGTGTGACCTTGACCTTGCAGATATTACTTTGGTTAAAGATCCTGGGCAACAATTCTGTGAAATATTATTCAAATCCATGTCAGGGTAAAGAGTTATGGCCCAGACAAAGATTTACCTATCATTTGTATGGTGACCTTGCAGATACAACCTTTAAAATCAAAAGGGTTCATCTTCCAATCAATAAAAAATAAGTGCGCAAAGTTTAAAAGTTCTGGCATAAACAGTTTGGTCTGTAACTTGTTTACAAGTTGCATTCTAAAAAATTTGCTATGTTTGCCCCCAAAATGACCTTGACCTTTGTCCTCATGCCATAAGAAATAGGTGTACCAAATCTGAAAATTTTAGCCTAAATGGTATGGTCTGTATAGTGTTAACAAGGTGCTAACAGACCCACAATGCCATACTATAATATGTCCCTCTATGACAGGCATATAAAAAATCGAAGCCTGCAATAAAAATTGTGAAATTCATGTTCACCGGGGTTCAGCCCCAAGAGAAGGGCTAAAACGCCATGTGATAATGGATTTAAACTTAGAATATCTCCTTTACAACTATGTATTGTAAAGAAAAAACGAATAATAGTTTTAAAGTGCAAGATGCACTAAATAAAAATTTTGCGATTCATGAACAAGGCTGGGGAGTTAACTCCAGTGGTAAAAATAACCACAGTAATTATGTACTAGGTCTTTGAAAATCTTCCAATTCTATGGATTGTAAAGAAAACCTGAACACATTGTTAGAAATAACCAAGTCTCAACTGAAATTGTGAAAATTATGACTCCTAGGGAAGGAATCTGGGTCCGGCGCCATAAACTGAGAATATACTTAAGTCTAATATTTCATTTTAATTTATTCCATTGTCAAACGTCCAAATACATTCTCATGCAGAGTGATTTAATTCTATTTATCAATAGAATAAAACTAAATACAATCCAAATTAATTCATTGATGAACAAAAGAATATGAAATTTTGACTCAAGTACATGTATATTCTCAGTTTATGGAGCCGGACCCTGGCCCCATACGCAGGGTCAAATTAATTGTCTTGACAATTGTCTACTCTTTTACACAAAAAAGAAAAATTGAATATGTGTGTAGAAAGAGCCTCAGGCCCATGGCCAAAGTAAGAGAAATTCATTAAACCTTGAGTAAGGTAGGGTAGGTCCAAATACTCCTCTTTATATGCTTGTATGGCAATGGTTATAGACTCAGGAAACCAAAAAGGTACATGGGCCTCTTGTTTTACCTTTAGATGCAATAACATCTATGGGCATGACCTCAAGATTAATGGAAATGTTCTCAAGTATGAGGTTCCTATGGTTGAAATCAACTAGAGCATTAAAAGACTACTCTGGGCAACTTTTGTTGATTGGAGAGATGGGGTGTCAAGGAAGAGACACTGGATGACAAAACACTGCCTGAATACAACTAAAAACGAGTATGTTAGTAATTTCTAGTGAAGAAAGGAAATGGGCTGACCCAATTGTATAACAAACTCTTCAAAGCAAACTGAAAGGCAGATACATATGTAAGAACCCTTCATTAGAAAACAACATTTACTGAATAAACACATTTATTCATTGTATTCTATGTAAGTTTACATAAAATGAAGATAGTGAGCATTATCAGCACTCTAAAACAAAATGAATAAGCACCATCCTATTAATGATACCTTAATGGAGCACATTTTAAGGTATGCCATACACTGATTTTCCCAGTTGAAAATACGAGCATTAATTTTGAAAATACAAATACATGACTTATTAGAGATTACAAAATGTAAAGTGTAAATTTTGTGGAAATCGTCATTGTAATATATATATGAATATACATGACATCAAAACAGGTAAGTATATTCTCATATTTCAGGTATGTTACTGGTGTTAAGCCTTTCTGTCTTCATCTCTTTGTCCCTTGGACCAAGGTAATTATCGAAAACCTTGGTCAGATGGAATATTCGTGTCAGGCCAGTGCCCCTAGCATTGTAAAGGAATGGATAAGATTCTAAATTAGATTTTGAATTTAATCTCATTTACTGATTTGTCATATCTTTCATACACATCCATAGGTCACACCAATTTTGTTCTTTATTTAGCATCAGAGAGTGGGTAGGTTTTTGAGGCTGTTGTCAGCAAAAAACAAGAGTTTTTTTTGTCCAATTCTTCAATAACAATGATAGTCATATTATTATAGTTTGAAGTTCATGTTAAATTAGTATGATCTTTAATATACTAATATTTTATGTTTTAGTGAAGAAAGCTTGTTATTTGTGTTTTTTTTTTCGAGACCAGTTTATAAAATATCAATTTGCTGCATACTCTGTTTCATTTACATGTTTTTTACATTAATAATACATTAATAACCCAGAGATTTGTAGCTATGTAGGTAGGTTTTTTATTCGAAAACAAAGGAAAAAACCAGGTATGCTTTACTGAAGGATATAAATATAAGCCATACATACAATTGCTGATATGAAGCATAGTTGATTTACCCCTGGTAATATCAATATCACAACTCTCTTCTTGATTGTATTTTGAAATGAAAAAAAAAAAAAAAAAAAAAACAAGCAATAACTTCATATCATTTAAGATGACAATATAATGGTAAAAACAGATACACTGTACATAACATTTTAATATGAGGCACATGAAAATTTGCCATTCTGTTTGTGAAACACTATGCCCATGGGGCAACAAAGTTATTGATGACAGTATTTAATATAGCTCAAAGTTGACAAATGGTATCAATGGAAAGACTTTAACACAAAGAATAAACATGTAATATATGAAAACCCTACCTCCATTAGTTCAAACATTATGGTTGCAGTAAGCATTTCTCTACATGTAGGTAAAATGTTAAGGTCAGGGCCACAAAGTCTTAAGTTACGATTTCAATGGAAAAGCATGACAACAGGAAACACACATATTAAATATGAAAACCCTGCTTCCTATGGTTTAAATGTTACGGCTATGGTTAGCATTCTAAATGTAGGTTAAACATGAAAGTAAATGTCACAAGTTCATCAATTATAGTATCAATGGAAAGGTCTCTCCACAAGGAACACGATTGAAATATCAAAGACCTACCTCCTAGAGTGATGGCCATTGTTAAAGCTTATTTTTTAACATATGTCAAATTTAATGACAGTTATGGTCTTGACGTAATCAGTTATGGTATCAATGGAAAGGTCTCACCACACATGAAATCTCTAAGTGCTTGCTCTCATGGTTGAAAAGTAACAAATTAGGAATAATTTTTTAAAAATGCTGGTCAAAAGCAAAATTCATGTTCACAAGGTCATAACTCATGACATCAACAGAAAGGTCTTGCCACAAGGAACACTCATGTGAAATTTGAAAGCACTGGCTGGTATGGTCGAAAAATTATGGCCGATGTTAAAGCTATCAACAGACAAATAAGACAAAAACAATATGCCCTCAATCTATTCATCCAAGAGCATACAAATTGGATAACCATTGGATCCACAATCTTTTATCATATCTATATAAATATAAAAATAAAATACATCCATAAAACTTTTAAATGATTTATAACTTGATACAGTGAAACTCCTTTTTATGTTTTGAGCATGATTTCCGCACACAGATGATTTTAAGTACTTAAAATTGCAGTAAACCATTCATGTATCTTTTTTTAGTTGTAAATATATCTACATAAAAATCAAAAAAACTCTTCTAAGATAGTTGAAAAAATCTCAAATAATGAAAAAGACCACAATCAATTAAAACAAGTACATATAACAACATACAATGTCATGACATGATGTTCATAGAACAACAGATACAAACAATAATTTGTTCCAAAAAATACATAAATTTATACATGTATAAAAGTCAAATACAAGTTTACAATATTATATATGAAAGGCGAAAGACACCAAGAACTATTCTTTCCCCACTGGAATCCATTACTAGCAGTCTTCCATCAATACTTAATAAGTACATCTATACATCATCACAGCTTTTCGTTGCATTGGATCACACTAATTGTCGTTTCCCCTGATGCATCATTACTGTCACTGGAGAACTCGGATTTTAATTCCTCTGTAAATATTTCAAACATAGTATAGTCATTTCATAGACAATATGGAAATATGTTATTATGTGATTTATCTTGTTCACTTCCTGATTAAAAGTGATAATTAAAAGTATTACATTACCTTGTATGAGTTTACAGCCATCTTGGACAGAGAAACTGACCATAAGATGTGGAATATCTGCTTCTTGTAAGTGTTGTAGAACTTTGGCCTGAAAAAGATGAAATATTTACTTTGTATGTTTAGATAGAATCATTAAATTTATCTGATTCTGTAATGTAAGATAACACTTTGCTCTTCCCACATTCAATTTCAGTGAATAATTACTATTTCTTTGAACTTACATTTAAAGATGAAAATACAAGTTTGGCTTTTCTTCTCTCAAAATCACCAATGAGCTCAATTATACCCTGAAACATAAGGTAAAAGTTACTATCTACTTACTCTCCAGAACAGTGCTTTAAGTATGATAGATTTACACACTGTCAAATATTCAGCATCATAGTACAGGTTTGTATTGATCACTATATTTAAGAACTGACACCATTCCAATATAATACATGTATGTTGAGAGTTGAATCCTTCTCCAAGCTAAGAAGGTACATCACGCTGGAGCTCACACTGGGTTTCTAAGGTACTTACTGCTATCAGGATAAGAACAAGACTCCCCAAACTAGGTCACCAATACACATAAATTGGAACACCAATACACTTAAATTGGGTCACCAATACATTTAAACTGGGACAACAATACACTTAAACTGGGACAACAACACACTTAAACTGGGACAACAATACCAATACACTACACTTGAAAGCAGTATCCATTTAAGACTGAAGAGACAAAGAAAATGTGGATATTGTGTCTTTTCAAGGGATAAAACACCATGAAAGAAAATAACCATGGTGACACCCAGTTTGGTGATTTTCCAATCATGATGTGCCTACTGTTGCTATTCAAAATCCAATCAAATCAGACATCAGGACTAGGGGTTAGCACGGCATACCTTCTGTATTCCCTCAACAAGAAGGGATGTGTCAGCAGGTTCTCCTTTTCACTTGCCATCAGGGACCAGAACAAACTTCCACAAGCCTGTTCTTGGAGGACTACCACAGCAACTGACCACCAGTCCATGTCAGCACCAAGTGAGGGACCAGGATTTTAATCTTTTAATGTTAAATACATGTATTATACACCTAATTATTCTCTTTGGGGTCAATATGACAAATTGACGACCCTTGATCTTGTACTCTCGGTGGTCTGACCTGAACTCGGCCTTACCTTATAGGGTGTAATTAATGTTTCATTATACAGAAACTTTATATATCACGCCTGGTATTGTTGACATACATGTAAACAAACAAGTTATCACAGCAGCGATAGTCCATTTCCTAGTTACAGATTAACTGTATTTATAGTCCGAATCTGTGGCGTGCGATCGCCGCCATATTGGATTTCTACATCTGTTATATTTGGTGGGTGTTAATATTAATGACCTGGTCATTATTTCATTTTCCAGTCAATGGTTGTGTGTCACAAGTCATTTTTAATGGTTCATTATCAACCAATCAGAATCCTAGAATCTTAATAGAGGTATAATAAATCCCTTTGTTGACTACCATATGAAGTTCAATGCTCAAGTTCTGGGTAAACTTTGTATCATTGATAAAAGAAGATGTCACCGCAAGATCACTAAAATTGTGACTGCATATAATTGTCACATTGTCTTATAAATGGATATTAATGCTATGGACACATCCGAATGAGTGAGGAGATTTTGATATGTCATAACGTACTGTGCTACTCTTAGCAATACTGTCTCAGATGAAGAACTGGTCACTGACATATCACATGTGGTGTCTGCACCACACCTTTGCACCAAAATTTAGTCTCAACTCAGCTTATGACTGATCTGGGTTGAAAGGTGTATAAAGGACTCTGTATTCAAAATAAATCATAACTCTCCACTAAAAGAAAATCCTCTTCCTATATCTTTAATTATTATAAGCCTAATGAATACTTTCTTGGGCTGTTTTTATAACATTCTGATGACAGTGTTTTGATAATGTTGATCAATTAGGAATTTGTTCTCAGGAGATGCACTTTAGCTCAATTTACATACTTGTATTGTTGTATAATCCACAGCAGATACTTGGCTACAATCAATGATAACTGAATTGGAATGACCATCTGAAAGAAATTAAAACAGTTTTCAATGAGGTTTCAAGAATATGGCTAGCCACACCCACCATAAATGCCCTTATATACAGAAGAAACAAATGAATCCTTCATAACAGTACAAGTTGGCTGTTATGTCATTCACTATGTTACATTATAATCTTTCAAACTTTTATTCCAAAGGTATCCTGAGTCTACCTTTTCAACCAGAAGACCACACCAGAGAAATGTTAGGAATGCTTATCAATATACATAAACATATACATGTATTTCCATATGTTTGTTCTAAAATTTTCACCTAAGTAAACTTTACTGGTAATTCTGACCTACCAGCTTCATTTTCCATTAGGACTTTGTGCTGGACATATTCTATGGCAGGAAAAAGTAGTCCATGTTCTAATTTCACAACGGTTACTCCTATATTATCTACCTTCAATCAAATGAATGGAGCAATTAAGTACACAATCACATCAATTTAACAATTTCATTTGTTTGTTGACGTTTCATACCACTTTTATTTCTACCTGTATGAAATCGTCATTCTGCATTCAATTCTGTGACTTTGAACATCCTCTAAATTCTAAATAGAAGCATTAATGATAAAGACATTTCACGATTACTTTCACTTAAGGACATTTTAATAAGGTGAGTTATCTGCCCTTGATATCTAGGTTGTGAGAAAGTACAAAAGGAGAAATGTAGAAGTGGTGAAATGACTGTTGATTCCCCTTAATTTTCTTATCTATATGGTCAATTGATGATGGTGAGATAAAGACAGCCAAGTGGCAGTCACCTTTATATACTTCACTATCATATGAAGAAAATGAAAAAGTTCATATCAAAGACAGAAAAATCAGCTTATTGGACTTCTTATAGGAATTTGCTTATCTACTATATACAATAATATTATGTGATCAGAGGAAAAATTCACAACCACTAATAAATCTTTTCTGATTTTCTAAAAAATCAAATATTAAATGAAAACTTTTTGAGGACAAGAGGTTAATTGACTTATTAAAGTATAACTCTGAACTACCTCAATAAAATGTAAGTATAATGGTTGGACCTAATGATGTTTACCTGTATATCTGGTCTAGCTACAGGATACAGCAGGATCAACAAAGACACTCCTATTCCAATTAGTATACCATACTGTAAATATAAGATAATCAGTATATCATACTGTAAATATAAGATAATCAGTATACCATACTGTAAATATAAGATTATCAGTATACCATACTGTAAATATAAGATTACCAGTATACCATACTGTAAATATAAGACTATCAGTATACCATACTGTAAATATAAGATTATCAGTATACCATACTGTAAATATAAGATTATCAGTATACCATACTGTAAATATAAGATTATCAGTATCAGATACTGTAAATATAAGATAATCAGTATACCATACTGTAAATATAAGATAATCAGTATACCATACTGTAAATATAAGATAATCAGTATACCATACTGTAAATATAAGATTATCAGTATACCATACTGTAAATATAAGATTATCCTGTAAAGTCTGCACAGTTACACAGTCAAAGAATAAACATTTTATTTGTCGGTTGCCAGATTTTGATTATTTCACTTAAAATTGATGCAGCCAGTTTTAAGTGGAAAAGAAACCAGGTACTTGGAAAAAAACATACAACTTCTGTAGGTAAACTGGCAGACTTTCCCAATTGTCCAAAATAAAAATGGAATCCAGATTTGAAAAAGGTTTGAGACTACAGTATGATCGTCAGAGATATATAACCCTCTGAAGCATTGAAGCTTCTTATCAGTACACTATAATCCCTCTCACATGCTGAAGCTCCTTAACAGTATACTATCAGCCCTCTCAGCTCCTGATACTCCATATCAAGATACTGACATCCCTCTCACATGCTGAAGCTCCTTAACAGTATACTATCAGCCCTCTCAGCTACTGATACTCCTTATCAAGATACTGACATCCCTCTCACATGCTGAAGCTCCTTAACAGTATACTATCAGCCCTCTCAGCTACTGATACTCCATATCAAGATACTGACATCCCTCTCACATGCTGATGCTCCTTAACAGTATACTATCAGCCCTCTCAGCTACTGATACTCCATATCAAGATACTGACATCCCTCTCACATGCTGAAGCTCCTTAACAGTATACTATCAGCCCTCTCAGCTACTGATACTCCTTATCGAGATACTGACATCCCTCTCAGCTACTGATACTCCTTATCAAGATACTGACATCCCTCTCACATGCTGAAGCTCCTTAACAGTATACTATCAGCCCTCTCAGCTACTGATACTCCTTATCAAGATACTGACATCCCTCTCACATGCTGAAGCTCCTTAACAGTATACTATCAGCCCTCTCAGCTACTGATAATCCTTATCAAATTACTGACATCCCTCTCACATGCTGAAGCTCCTTAACAGTATACTATCAGCCCTCTCAGCTACTGATACTCCTTATCAAGATACTGACATCCCTCTCACATGCTGAAGCTCCTTAACAGTATACTATCAGCCCTCTCAGCTACTGATACTCCTTATCAAGATACTTACATCCCTCTCACATGCTGAAGCTCCTTAACAGTATACTATCAGCTCTCTCAGCTACTGATACTCCATATCAAGATACTGACACTCTCTCACATGCTGAAGCTCCTTAACAGTATTGTGACTATCAGCCCTCTCAGCTACTGATACTCCTTATAAAGATACTTACATCCCTCTCACATGCTGAAGCTCCTTAACAGTATTGTGACTATCAGCCCTCTCAGCTACTGATACTCCTTATCAAGATACTGACATCCCTCTCACATGCTGAAGCTCCTTAACAGTATTGTGACTATCAGCCCTCTCAGCTACTGATACTCCTTATCAAGATACTGACATCCCTCTCACATGCTGAAGCTCCTTAACAGTATTGTGACTATCAGCCCTCTCAGCTACTGATACTCCTTATCAAGATACTGACATCCCTCTCACATGCTGAAGCTCCTTAACAGTATACTATCAGCCTTCTCAGCTACTGATACTCCTTATCAAGATACTGACATCCCTCTCACATGCTGAAGCTCCTTAACAGTATACTATCAGCCCTCTCAGCTACTGATACTCCATATCAAGATACTGACATCCCTCTCACATGCTGAAGCTCCTTAACAGTATACTATCAGCCCTCTCAGCTACTGATACTCCATATCAAGATACTGACATCCCTCTCACATGCTGAAGCTCCTTAACAGTATACTATCAGCCCTCTCAGCTACTGATACTCCTTATCAAGATACTGACATCCCTCTCACATGCTGAAGCTCCTTAACAGTATATTATCAGACCTTTCAGCTACTGATACTCCTTATCAAGATACTGACATCCCTCTCACATGCTGAAGCTCCTTAACAGTATACTATCAGCCCTCTCAGCTACTGATACTCCATATCAAGATACTGACATCCCTCTCACATGCTGAAGCTCCTTAACAGTATACTATCAGCCCTCTCAGCTACTGATACTCCTTATCAACATACTGACATCCCTCTCAGCTACTGATACTCCTTATCAAGATACTGACATCCCTCTCACATGCTGAAGCTCCTTAACAGTATACCATCAGCCCTCTCAGCTACTGATACTCCATATCAAGATACTGACATCCCTCTCACATGCTGAAGCTCCTTAACAGTATACTATCAGCCCTCTCAGCTACTGATACTCCTTATCAAGATACTGACATCCCTCTCACATGCTGAAGCTCCTTAACAGTATACTATCAGCCCTCTCAGCTACTGATACTCCATATCAAGATACTGACATCCCTCTCACATGCTGAAGCTCCTTAACAGTATACTAATGATACTCCATATCAAGATACTGACATCCCTCTCACATGCTGAAGCTCCTTGACAGTATACTATCAGCCCTCTCAGCTACTGATACTCCATATCAAATTACTGACATCCCTCTCAGTCACTGATTCTCCTTATCAGCACACTTTCATCCTTCTTAGCTACTGAAGCTCTTATCAGCACACTCTAATCCCTTTCAGCCACTGACACCTCCTCAGCCGATGAAGCTCCTAAATATCAGCACACTATTAATTTTTCAAATTGATCACTGTACTTTTCAATTACATATCATATGGTAATGATATTAAAGTTAGATGAACAACACAGAACTTGACTACTGTAAGCACTACTCACTTTGTAAACCGAAAAATCTGGATTTTCACTTATCTATCTTTAAAATAGTTTTACAAAATTAATATCAATCGACAGATCTTGTTTAGTCGTAACTTTTGGTATATGACTAAACAAAATCTATCGAATGGTTTTGCCTTTTTGAAATTGTTCTGAAGATGAATAACTGAAAATCCAGATTTTCCAGTTTCCAGAGTGAGTGGCGTGGACAGTAGAGTTCTAAGTCACAATCCCTACCTCAATTCCTACAGCCAATGATCCTATAAATGTAAAAGCTAATGGTACCAGGTCTATTTCTGAAATTATGAAAATTCAGTATGGTAATGGTAATGAATCCAATCATGCTACAATGATGTAAAAATAAATTTGAAATTTTTGAAGTAGATAATACCCAGGCTAGTGAATAATATAAAATTTTGAGAGAAAAAAAATCTTACCACATGAAAATTGTCTAACAAAATTACACATAATAAAATCTAAAAGTATTGTTTACCCTAAATCATTTCAAGCCCAGTTTATTATTAATGATTCTGTTCACTTACATAATATGTAATGGGGGATAACATAAACAGTGAAGTCAAAGAAAACCAGCACATGAAGGCTATCAATACACTAAGGACATTGATGTAATTAATCTATATACATATAATGCTTAAGATATATATTTCAGAACTAAACAACTAATCTTATAAATGCATTTTACATATGCTTGGTATGGTCTATCTCTGAGTACCTTAAACTTCCACGTTCACAGCAAGATGGATGTGAAGCTATTAATAGTTTAACATATATATGCTTACTGTTGATCTTCCACAACTTCTTCACCACCTTGTAGTCAACCATTTGTATCACAGCTGAGATTATTACTGCAGACAAGGCAGCACTAGGAATGTAGTGAAACAAGGGTGTCAACACATATAATGCTAATAAAATCAGAGCACCTACAAAATAAAAAAAAATTAAAACATGATATAATATAATAAAAGATACAAAGAAATATGCATCAAAACTTGAATATGCAGAAATGTAGTTCTAAACAGAAAACATTTTCCTTGTAAATTTTTGAAAAATAAGTGATAAAAATTGTTTTCAGTGAGTAAGTGCTTAAATTGTCTTCTTTTTGGAAAAATGTAGAGTTAGAATTTAGATATTTTCATGTGTGTTTATTTTGTAGTCTTTGATTTAATTACAAAAACAAAGAAATCCCACTTGACTACCTATTGATAACAGTGTTTAATGACTTATGATTAAAAACAGAAAAAGGTTAACTAGAATTGAGAACCGTTTTCCATTTATTGATGTTGTGACTGTGGCTTCTGACCTTTAAATTTAACATAAATGTGTACATTTGCCGTGATTTTTTTTTGTAAAGATTCATGACTGTAGGCTGAATACAGATTCAATTTTTATCCATTTTATTAATTTCCAGATTATTAATTCTCTGCCTATAAATGACCTCTTTTTATTTCAAAACCTGATACAAACCTTCAGTCAATACTGAAGTAAAACACATGAACTTTAATGCATGTATAAAATTAATTACAATGAAAGCTGACCTGTAAATATCCCTGAAGCAGGAGTTCTTACACCACTCTGAGAATTCACTGCAGTTCTATGAACAAAAGTGAATATACAAATATCAATCAAGCAAGCATGGCAAGGAAATGTAATAGCTAGGAAAGTGTAAAAGATAAAGCCCACTTACACTATGCATAAAGAGATAACAAAGCTCAACTAAATGAATCTCTATATACTATATGGAAAAATCTCTATACATCCAAATAGCAGCAATACCTTTATTACAAATATCCCCGTCGTTTAATTTCATCAGAACAAGTTTCTACAATGGACAAAAATTATCTACTTAAATGTAGTAACTCTTTAAAGTGTAAAAACAACAGGCATCAACTTCATAGAAATTATGTGTACACAGTGAAACATTCCTACTCCAAACAGTTCTACCTATACAAGTGTTTACAAGGCATAATCCATCAACAATGGTTAGCATGTGACCTTGACATTTAATGTCTAAAACAAAGAGGCACTATCCCTCTAAATTTAAGGTAAATGTGTACGAAATCTGATTTTCTTGGCCAAAATTCATTTTATCTGTATTTTATTTACAATGTTTATTAACACCATTTTGTGTGTGATCTTGACCTTTGATCCCTGACCTTAATGTTAAGTATCCTATGACCTTGCAAAACATAAGGCATCATCTTCTCAGCTCCAGTATTATGAGTAATTAGTTTGATTTTCTGTATGATCTTTGCATGTATTTAATGAATAATGTTTAACATGTGATCTTAACATTTGATTCCGATAAACCATAGGAATCATCCTACAGTCCAAAGTAGGATATGCATTAAGTTTGACAGTCCTAGTCCAAATGATCATCAGAAGACAACATAGCTCACTGGCAGAACATTGTCAGACAGAATACATGTATTTTTAATGTTCCCTTAATTCAAGGTCAAGTACAAAGTAAAGGTCACAAGTTAACCATATGAAAGCTCTGGTCACAACGAATCACAAGTGAAATCCTTATCTCTAATATTTCAAGAGAAAAAGACCATGTAAAAGTCTTTGAAAAGTATGTCAAACTCCAAGGTCAAGGTCATAAGGTCAAAGATCATGGTCTCAAATGAAGTGGCACAAGGTATCCATGTGTGAAGTTTCAAAGCTCTACCCCTCATGGTTCAAAAGTTATAGACAAGATTTAAGTTTTAGAAAAGAAGGTCAAAACTGCAAGATCCCAAAATGAAAGGACGTTCCACAAGGTATCTATGTGTGAAGTTTCAAAGCCCTATCCCTTTCAATTCAAAAGTTATAGCTAAGTTTTAGTTTTTGTAAAGTAAGTCAAACTCCAAAGTCAAGGTTAAATGATCCCAAATGAAAGGGTATTCCACAAGGTATTCAAGTGCGAAATTTCAAAGCCGAGCTGCTCTTCGTTCAAAAGTTATAGCTAGGGTTAAAGGCATTCAAAAAAGGTCAATCTTTAAGGTCAAGGTCACAAGGTCAAAGGTCATGATCCCAAATGCAAAGGCCTTCAACAAGGTATCCATGTGTGAAATTTCAAAGCCTTACCCCTCTTGGTTCCAAAGTTATAGTCAAGGTTAAAGTTTTTGAAAAGTTGGTCAATCTCCAAGGTCAAGGTCACAAGATCAAAGATCATGGTCACAAATGAAAGCTCCTTCCACAATGTATCCATGTGTGAAGTTTCAAGGTTATATCCCTCTTGGTTGAAAAGTTATAGCTAAGGTTGACATTTTTGAAAAGAAGGTGAAATTTTAAGGTCAAGGTCACAATCCCAAATAAAATGGCCTTCAACAAGGTATCTATATGTGAAGTTACAAAGCCCTAACCTCTTGGTTCAAAAGTTATAGCAAACGGTAAAGTTTTTGAAAAGTAGGTCAAACTCCTAGGTCAAGGTCAGCAGGTCAAAGGCCATGGCCTCAAATGAAAGCTTTTTCCACGATGTATCCATGTGTGAAGTTTCAAGGCTATGCCCCTCTTGGTTTTAACATTATAGCTGAGGTTAAAGTTTTTGTTTACACATCACACGCTGACACAAGGGCTATGACATTAGCTCCCCTAACTTTCATCCTGGCTCACTAAAAATAGTAGGGGTCCTTCTTTCAGCATCATATCAGTAGTATGTGTCTGTAGTTTGGTCTGTATCATATCTACAAACTCAGTGGACAGACAGACATACAGATCCACAGACAGACAGATGCAAAGGTCGTTATATGCTTGTCAATCATAGTCATATAAAAATGTTTCTCTGAAAATAACTTATTCAATACATTTGTATGTTTCAAGTTTCTAAGTCTTTTAGGTGTAATTAGTAATTGATAAGTCTAATAACAGATATCTTACCTAGAAAAGCTACCAGTCACAGGGTAAGATGATATAAAGGAGCTGATGATATTGGCTACACCTGTACAAACAAGCAATATTTTATGGCATGTTTCAATTCAAAGGTATTTTTAACTTCGATTTTGGTTTTACACTATGCCACGATTTTTTCACTAATTTGGTCATGGAATCTGCCTAATGAATTGCACAGAACTTTAGACAGTTACAACAAAGCAGTGATACTTTCTACCATGTCACAGGACCTTGTCTCTACTGTCTCAATTGAATGACAAGACACTGACAGCTATCAATGTGACTCGAACCTGGGACCTCTCAGTCACTAACCAAGTGCATTAATTGATCTATGCAAGCTCCATGTTAAAGGTGTATCCAAACCTGACTTAAGATAGTATATTGTATGAGTACTCAAAAAGATATATGAGAGGTTAATAGATATAAATGTATCATAACTCTGAACAACAATTACTCATTGTTCCTTTATCAATAGTAATGGAGAGGTGTGATATCTTCAACTAATAGATATCTTACCTATAGCTATTAATTCTTGATTGGGGTCGATTTTGTAATTATTTTGTCTAGCTGAAAATAAATAAAAAGCTCATATCAAAATCTTATTATCATTCTACCATAAACCAGGCAACAAAAGATTAATAATCTGACATTTTCATTTATGCTTAAATAAATTGGCAGTAAAATATATCTATGTTTCATTTAACTTGGGTAAATACTGCGACCATTCTTCTAAACCAGGTCTCTCAACTGTAAAATGTGTGTTAATCAGCATCAGTAGCAAGGTTTGTGAAAAAGCATCTCTAAACGCATTATGCATATGTGCTTGGTTGATGTAAGACTTCTGTTTTACATTTGTAAAATGAACTATTTAACTTTGTAAAATGAATATTACAATATCATTATTACCTGTTTGATTTGAATGACATTCCACTGAGTTCTTTATCAAATTAATCAGTTTGGTTTAAAAGAAATGTAGATTATATACATGTCATTTATATAATTATCAGAACTTCTTTTTTTCTAACATAGTAAGATTATGATACTGAGGATACAAATTCACTTTAGCCTTAGTATAAATTTAAGTCATGGTAAAACCATATTTAGGATAGTATACAACACTGTGTGAAGTGTTACCAAATATCATTTTATCCATGACACTGATGTCTGTATGGTCAAAGTTCTCTCTAAACAAGAGTTTTCAGAAGACAACAGAGCTCGCCAGTGGCAACCAATTTAAATAGCAAAAGTTTTTTGTATGTTGGTCAATCTTCAAGGTCAATGTCAAAACAAAAACTTTGATATGTAAAGAAAGGTCTTGTCACAAGGAATACACACATGAAATACTTTAAGTCCTATCTTTTACTGTTCATAAGTTAGGACCAAGATTAAAGTTTTTGAAAAGTATGTCAAACTTAAAGGTCAAGGCCACAAAGTCAAAAATTTTGGAAGTAAATGAAAGGTCTTGGCACAAGGAATTCAAGTGTGAAATTTCAAATTCCTGTCTCTAATGGTACTATGTTATGATAAATTTTTGTCTTGTCTTTTTGTCTTTTGATACCGACAACGACGCTGACAACAACGATGCCGGGTTGTGAAAATAGGTCTCCGGTCTTTCGTACAAGCAAGCTAAGAACTTCAACTCCATGTAAGGTGATACGAATCAATGTATATAATGATATTGTAAAATACCAGTATCATACAATTAGCAATAAACATTTCAGGTCAAGTTTATGAATTTTTTGGTACAGCTAAGAATAATTTACAACCTTTAATACAGTTAGTTGTGATGCATCAGTAATAGAAAACAAGTGGAAAAGTGCTGTATTTACAAGTACAGTGATCTTAACTTTTGGTTGTGTGACAGTAAAATCTTATTTCATAATTTTTCTATTTAGATGAAATTACCTTAAAGAAAAATTTCTTGAACCCTTGCTTTAAATATAATTAAGAGAATTGAATTAACTTTTCATTACAGTTTATGTTATAAGTTTCAATCATAATGAATGAAATGACAAGTTAGTAAACAGTGATTTTGGACATACCAAAAGCTTTTCCTATTGCTATGAGTTCCACTAATCCCAACAAAGGAACAATGAAAAACCCTGAGCTAATGTCCTGAATATTGACAAAAGAAATCAAAGAGTACATGTATTATATATAAATATATATCTTCAAATGCAAATGAATGTACATGAATGTGAACGTGACCCTATATAAAAAGGTAAATAAAAAATTGTTTATAAATTATTATGCAGCTCATTAAAATTACAAGGCAATTATACAAGAACAAGAAAAGAAGTACAAAAATTTTCAAGAATGATACTGCATCTTGTTTTAACTTTTAACAAAAGTAATGAATGATTTTGATCTTTGGTACCAGTGTTTTCAAATTGAAAAAGTTGTTAAATTACAGTTGGCTCTCATTTTCTGAAACACTTGTAACTTGAATTTCCTGTTTAAAACAGATTTTCAAAGGCCCAATTTTGGTTTTCTTATATGAAAACATATCCCTGACTCAATTTCTGCTTCATCAGAGCTTGTTATACAGATCCTTCCATTTCATGTTATCAAGAGTGAACAGTATAGTGAATATCTGAATTGAAGATACCTTTTACCTACCTGAATGAAAAGTATACTAAATACATTATCTTTATTATCATATATAACTGAGACAACAGTCAAAGCTAAGTTATTAAGTACCACAATGAAGTCCACAAGATTTGTAACAAAATAAATTTCATGTTGTTTTCCTACATAACTGAAAAGGGAACACTCTTTGATACAAAAGACATATGAGGTACTTACTGAGAATATTCTCTCAGCAGAATAAGTTGTGTTTCCATCAGTCAGTGTAAAATCGGGAATGCGGAATGGTGGTAGTCCTGCTTTGATATCTTTGGTTACAGATATGGTATCATTCTTGCCCTGACTGATTAATATGGCAGCTACTCCTGCTGAAGATATAACCACTACAGCATTGGCGGCTGGAATGAAACATGTTGATAGAAATGATTAGTGATAAAGCATTGCCAACTTCAGTAATCTGACTCAAGTGACATGTAAAAACAAGTTAGGTTTGTGTAAAGGAGCATGGGGTACATTTGGTCTTAGGAATCTCACCACTTTTTTATCATCTACTTAGCTTGATTAAAAGTCATAAAAAGTATGTATTTCTAGTTCACATTTAATGAGAATTTACAGTTTAAAATTTTACAATTTTCACAACACTAAGTCTTCAAATATATTCTTAAAGAGATTAGTTAAGATAAATGCTTCCTAATATTATAAAAAATAATCCATAGAACATACATGGGCTGATTGATATGTTGTGAACCTCATATTCAAGGATTTGAATTTTGTCAGACATATTACATTATTTTTCAACATAATCCCCTTCGGACTGAAAGTAGGTGCCAGAAATAGTTGTTTTCAGTTTTGAAAATAGATGAAAGTCTGATGGAGTGAGATCAGGTGAATAAGGCGGATGCTCAATCAATTTAAAGCCACAACTGTGAATGGCAGCCATGGCAATGACAGACTTGTGAACAGGTGCATTGTCTTGATGGAACAACACAACTTTAGTGAACTTTCTACGGTGCTTAAGTTTAATATTTTCCTGACACTGCGTCAGAAGTCACAAACCAAGGCCATAACCTTCCCAGATGATGGAACAGTCTTTGCCTTCTTTGACAGGGTGAGCCAGGGTCCTTCCATTGTTTCGATTGATGTTTGGCCTCTGGGGTAAAATGATGGACTCCTGTTTCATCCATAGTGACAAATCTCTTAAGAAACTTGGCAGGATCTTCCTCAAAAAGGTTAAGATTAGCAAGTGATAATGTGCTGCACCTGGTGTGCTTCTGATCAACTGTCAGAAGTCTTGGTACCCAACAGGCTGAAAGCTTTCTCATTGCAAGATCCTCTGTCAGAATGGAATGTACTCTTTCCTGAGAAATGCCAACTGTACTGGCTATATATCTTTCTGTAACTCGTCTGTCAGTCATAACAATATTATGGACTTTATTGACCATTTCTGAGGTTGCAACAGTGACAGGCCTTCCAGGATGCGGGTCATCCTTAAGACTCTGTCTGCCACGCTTAAATTTCGCCATCCACCTTTTCTTTGTAGCATATGAAGGGTCATCTTTCCCTAGTGTTCCTACAATATCATCATGGATTTCCTTAGGTGTTAAACCTTTTTATGCAAATATTATATCACTGCTCTTTCACCGATTTTGTCCATTTTGCAAAAGCCACTTATTTTATTTACTTTAGAGTGCTACCTCGTCAATATAAACTGACCAAATGAGGCCAGTCCTTGGGTACACAGCCTTATATAATCAGAGAATAGTAGGACTTAAAAAGAACATTTCTGTGTACCCCCTTCAATATGAGGCTCACAACATATCAATCAGCCCTCGTATCTGAAACAACAAATATACAATTTCATTAAACAATACTGAAATCTAGTTAAATTTTGTAGACACCCAACTCTCTTCAAAGATATGAGAATAGTTAATTCTGCCACCTTTTAAATTGCCAGAAGACAAATAACTAGGAAAATAAGCTATTGATATACATGTATATCATTTAGGTAAAAATAATGTTAAAATGTTAAGACAAAACTATATATATGCGTCAAGTTTTATAGCAGAGTAACAAAGAGGGAGAACTGAGAAAGGGTGCATGACCCCATAGTTTTGTCCCTGACTTTTCATTCATACTTTTATATTTGCACAACCACTGTAATTGCCTGAGATAAAGCTTTCAAAACCTATGTATTTTATTTCTGTATTGATCGGTGACATCATAATGCCCCATATTTGACCTATTTTTCAGTACAGAAAGCGATGTTTGGCAGCCTTTTGATTGTTAAGCTTATTAGGACGTCATAATGAAATGTTCGTCATTTCCAATCTTGCGTGACGTCATCAAAGTTTTTTTTCGCGCTAAAGTGCTTGGCATTCAATGAAAGTATGTCATTCTGGATAAACATTACGTTGTCATAGGACACCGGCTGTTTCTTTCAATTTATAACTTCCCTCCGGGATGATTTAATGATGCAGTTTCTAAATGGGAAGTAGATGTTTCCAGTATGATATTTTTAGCGCATTATATCTAATAAATGCATCAGCCATTGTAATTTATTCCTGCATGAAAACACAAAATAAGACACTTATTCTATATATAAGCCCCTTTCATTAATTCATATCATATTTCATCTATATTTGTTCTTTAATTTAACTAAGCTTTGTAATTCTGACATATATTGATATTGAGTTGACACTTGGTGTGTGTTTTATTCACCATACTGTGCAGGTACTCTCTATAATTTATATAATTTATATTTATATAAGTACAAAACACCAGCTGTAAAAGACATTAAATTCTTTTGAGAGAGAGAGTGAAAGAGAGACTGAGAGAGAGACAGACATACAGACTGAGAAAGAGGGGGAAGGAAGTTGTTTGAATGATTGAGATCCATGTTTTTATTAGCTCATGAAAGTTAAAAGGAAAATCTAAACTCAAGACAGGCACAGATTCAGCAGAAGTGGGGTAACACCTCCTCCCTTTTAGGCACATTTTCATATACATAGATTAACTTTCAAAATCTACTACCAGGCCCCCCTATGTATGGCTATTTTAGTCAGTATTCACTGATAAGTAAAAGTTTAGGTAGACACCCCATATAACATCAGTTCAGAGGAATGTTTACAAAATATACATAAATAAAAAAGCATGAATGTATGTATTTTCTTTGATATACAAAGTGAAGGCACTTTATTAACATCAGAAAGAACAAACAGATGGACATGGTCAGCTACTGGTAACAAAAATGTATGAGAAAGATCTCCATATCCAACAAGTCTGTGTTCATTCTCACCTGTACCAACCAGCCACACTAAGTAACGAGCACCTCTAACAGGTAGGGATGGAGTCACTCCTTCCTCATCATTCCACTTTAACTGTCGAAGTTTCTGAGATAAGAAACAATTGAATCAAAGTTAAACAGCACAAAATGTGCATCTATTTCTGGAAATTTAGGAAGGGACAACATCATAAATCATATTCAAATTGAAATAAATTCAAAGATTCCGAAAGGTTACTTGATCAAAACATTTAAGACCAATGCCCTTGGTAGTATGGTAAATTTTGTCTTCTCAAAAGACATGTCGTTTACTGTCTCTGATGAACATTTTTTTAGGAGAGATACATGTATTTAGAAATGAAATAAGAAATACAATAAAAGTCACTGAATCATGAAAACACAAGTCAAAGTTGGGGTTTCCAGTTTTATGTGTCAACTATGAATTTTACATAATGCCTGATTCTTTAAGAAGAAGAGGTGTGAAATATTTCAAACACATTAAGGGGTATGCCTTTGGTTTTGGAATAGGTGATAATGCAAATTTTCAGTCAAGTATTATTAATATCATTGTAGATATATAAATACCAGCATTTGAATTCACTGGAGAAACATATATAGATGGAATATTCTTAAAATTATTTCCTCCCTTTAGGCAATAATCATAGTAAAACAAAAGATAAAATGATAAGACTTTACTTAGAAACTGGAGATAAATCCCACGGGGTATACCCTATGCAAAGTCACTTGTCTGGGTCATCTTGGTCAATGAACCCCAATAAAGGCCAAATGTAATGTCATGTTTATTTATATAGATCTCAGCAAATAATATTTACACTAAATGATTAAGAAGTTTTCACTATAGTTAAATCTGGCAAACAGAAATTAAATCAAGGAAAGTGAGAATGATCTTTTATGCTGGTTATGAAATCTGACAATTGACAGGATGAGATGCTGCATTGGGTTCTAGTGTAGCAGCGAAGCCTACTCAGCTACTCAGGACTTCAACTTCGAAGGAAGACATTTGTAATACTTGAAGTATGATAAAGTCTGTGAGTTAGGGTAGTTTACGAGTCACGATTATTGCTTTGTTTAATGGATGAAAAACTGAAGCAATCTTACCTTTAATCCAAACAGAATGACTAAGCAAGATAAACCCATGGTCATGTCCCATACACTAAAAATATCAAATACAATGTACTATATTTGATCATTAAAAATGACTCAAAATACAGTCTTTTAATATGAAAAATTTTACAAACTGAATACAAACTGAACTGAATACAAACTTAATGCTAACTTTAGAATATATGTATGTTATTTACGAATAAATATCAATTTGGATCACTTTTATGAGTCTATAATCACATTCACATGAAACCTGAAGGGCCATAATGGTTACCTAAGAGAAGACCTCATGAAAGTTTTAGTGAATTGCTGTGACTGAGAAAGAGTTGAAAATATTTCATTCAGTCACTTTTGGCAATTTTGCCTCCCCCTTTTGATTCTGAACAGCAGGCAAACAGAACAAAAATTCCAAAACTGTGACTGAAAACTAAAAAGAATTGGAGATTATATCAATACCCAGCAATATTCTCAGAAATCCTCCCAACAGAGGAGGGGTTATCTTAACATGTTGTGGGTTTAAATAATGTTGGATGTGCATCCACATTATGGAACATAAGGTGTCAGGAACCTAAAATCCATGACTGTGAAGCCTTCAATCAAATTTCAAAATGATCAATCAATTTCACATTTTTTGAAAAAGTCAAAATTTGAAAGAAATAAAAGGACGTACTTTGTTTCTCCTATATGTTTACATGTCTCATATACAGCATGAGGAAAATCACGAGGGATGTTTTTCAAACCAAGAATTCCCTAAAAATAACAAATACAAATGGTGCAAATATTACCGACTGTAAAAATAATTGTAACCATAATTAATGATACATGTACTTGGAAATGTATACCTTTCATGAATTCTTTGGAGTGAATATTTAAAACACCACATTTATTCATTAAAACACCACATTTATTCACCAATCTCATAGCACCAATCTCACAATGAGAGAATACACGAAGGTTAATTATAGCTTCACATCAGTAAATACTGTTTTTAACTTAAAATTCTACATACAGAACAAGTTAAGTTATAGCACAGAGTATAAACACACAGAGCACCAAAATAATGGTCCCTCAGAAGATGCAGACAGAAAGCAGTGTTCTATATTTCGTTGTGCTCGATACTGACATTGTTATGGCTGTTAAGAGGAGACTAACCTTGACCTGTCCAAAGGCAATAGTTATAGCTGCTGCAGATGTAAAGCCATTTATGACTGGATAAGATATAAAGTTGACTAAAATACCTGAAATCAAATTCAGAAAACTCAAGGACACATACAATGATAAATCAATGGACCAAACAGTAACCAAACTCAAACAAACTTTTAGTAGGTCTCAGTATGTCAAAGAGCAATGTTACATTGTGTGAAATAGCAGTTATCTAAACCATTAAATTTACTATCACATTCATAATATTATATTACCCTAATGTGATCCTTATACTGAAGATGTACTCCTTAGGTTGAACTTCACATAAAAACTTAAGGTCAATGTCATAAGATATCCTTTGGTACAAAAAAACAATTGTATCATGAAACTATGAGGCATCAGACTAAGATTTGAGCATGATTTCAAGATAGAGTTCAGTGGAGTATTGATAAATGAGGCGTCACACTAAGATTTGAGCATGATTTCAGGATAGAGTTCAGTGGAGTATTGATATATGAGGCATATCAGACTAAGATTTGAGCATGATTTCAGGATAGAGTTCAGTGAAATATTGATATATGATGCATCAGACTAAGATTTGAGCATGATTTCAGGATAGAGTTCAGTGGAGTATTGATATATGAGGCATCAGACTAAGATCTGAGCATAATTTCAGGATAGAGTTCAGTGGAGTATTGATATATGAGGCATCAGACTGAGATTGAACATGATTTTAGGATAGAGTTCAGTGGAGTATTGATATATGAGGCATCAGACTAAGATTTGAGCATGATTTCAGGATAGAGTTCAGTGGAGTATTGATATATGAGGCATATCAGACTAAGATTTGAGCATGATTTCAGGATAGTGTTCAGTGGAGTACTGATATATGAGGCATCAGACTAAGATCTGAGCATGATTTCAGGATAGAGTTCAGTGGAGTATTGATATATGAAGCATCAGACTAAGATTGAACATGATTTTAGGATAGAGTTCAGTGGAGTATTGATATATGAGGCATCAGACTAAGATTTGAGCATGATTTCAGGATAGTGTTCAGTGGAGTATTGATATATGGCTTTGACATTGATAGATATTTCCTCTTAGTGTACAAAGTCTGACTAGCAGTAATTTCTGGTCTCATGTGAACTAACTTTAACAATTCTTTTACAGTGGAGTTTAATACTGACAAGAGCAACACCCAGCAGGGCATAAAATGCCCGTTGCTAAGATTGAAGACATGAAATTTTAAAGTATGGAAACATTCCCCCTTCGTCAACAATTCTGTGAAATATTATTCACATCTGTGCAATGGGTCAAAAGTTATGGACTGGACCATAATTTACCCATCATATGCACCGTGACCTTGTCCTTGAAAATATAACTTTGACCCTTCAGCTTGATACTAAAAATCAATAGGGTTCATCTTCATGCCATAAGAAACAAGTGTAGCAAGTTTGAAAGTCCTAGCCTAAACGGTATGGTCTGTATTGTGTTAACAAGGTGCAGACAGACCCACAATGCCATACCATAAGTGTCTGTCCATGAAGAGTGTGTAAAAAGGCAATGCTTTATCAGAAGTAGTTCTGTAATCATGTGGTTGTATGTACCAAATGTGGCTACATGTACCAGATAATGTGATTACATGTACCAGATAATGTGGTTACATGTACCAGATAATGTGATTACATGTACCAGATAATGTGGTTACATGTACCAGATAATGTGGTCACATGTATCAGATAATGTGGTTACATGTACCAGATAATGTGGTTACATGTACCAGATAATATGGTCACATTTATCAGATAATGTGGTTCCATGTACCAGATAATGTGGTTACATGTACCAGGTAATGTGGTTAAATGTACCAGATAATGTTGATACATGTTTCAGATAATGTGGTCACATGTATCAGAAAATGTGTTTACATGTACCAGATAATGTGGTTACATATACCAGATAATGTTGATACATGTACCAGATAATGTGGTTACATGTACCAGATAATGTGGTTACATATACCAAATAATGCAGTTACATGTATCAGATAATGTGGATACTTGTACTAGATAATGGGTTACATGTACTGGTACTAGATTTCAACATCTGCTGGCTCTCGTGTTCAGTCAGTGTCTTATACAATTTATTAAGAAAATAAGTTTGACCTTGAATAAAACGTATTCAGACTTAAATGTGGAATACTTGAATTTTTTCTCTTCTATCTATGTTTGAATTAGTCTTTTCAACAATGTTATTTAACTTCTGGGTCAGAATAGAGACTTAATGGAAAGAAATAATAATCATCACCAAATAACGGAAAGTTAACAAGAGCAACGCCTAGCGTGGCATAATACGCCCGTCGCTTAATTCGGATGGGATCAGTTCACAATAAAACATCTGATGTTTACTAAAGTTAACTGCGTTTCATAGTATTTTATCATAGGAATAAGTCCAAGGGCAATAACTCCTGCAGAAATGGTCCTATCAAACCCATCTTTGAACCTGACCTGCAAAAAAAATACTTGAAAGTTTTTAGTACAAGCCCCCTCCTAAAATTATAAATTTCTCAAAAATGAAGAAAAAGATATCAATACCTGTAAAATATGAGAAAGTTGGTAAATTTTACTTGTTTCATGATAAATTTCATAATGTTTTTACAAAAATTAGATTTTTAATGAATTTTCAAAACAAAATCTTGAAATTTATAAGTCCAAGGGCCATAAATCCGTCAAAAGTAGGTCAATTGTAACAAAACTAAAACTGGTACTGATGCCGCTTGGAATAAAGCTATATACCAAATTTCAACTCAATATCTTGAAAGACGGCAAAAAAAGTCCGGAAAACATGACCCCGGAGAGACGGATGGACAGCACCATAACATAATACGTCCCGTCTGATGACGTGCGTATAAAAATGGTAAATTGATACATATACATGTAAGCATTACAGATATGGTAAGTAATCATTACCATGAAAATATGTTTGATATCTTTTGATTTAAATTTGATAATTCTTGATTTTATGTGTACTTTCTCTACTTACTATTGAAGGATAAACAAACAGACACATAGCAAGACTAAGACAATTCCAAATCATAATATGTCCTGTCTGAAAACAGCAAAAACTTGCATGTCATTCAATTACAAATGAAAAGAGATCTTAAAGATATCTTAAAGTAAATAAAGAGTTACATACCAAGGTGGAGCACTCCCATCAAAAACTGTACACACCCTGTCATGAGACAAAGAATTATGGCATATGTGGGATCATCTTTGACAGGAGATACAGCAAACGCTGCTGTCATCAGAGACATGATAGCTGTAGGACCAAGTGTAATGTCTTTAGAAGTCCCCAGGAAACAGTACACAAAACAACCCATGAATGCTGAGTACAGTCCATACTGAAATGTAACAATTACAACTTCTCTTGCATCAATTTCATACAAACGTTTCAAAGTTTGATACTAGCATAATTGCCCTACATTACAAAACATTCTGCTATTTATTTCACAAGAGTAAGAACAAAATGTACTAAAATAATACTTATGAATATAACAAGAGCAACGCCTAGCGTGGCTTAATATGAAATCCAAAAAGAGGGATCCAAGTCCCACAACTCTGTAACAACAAAATGAAATTGCTCAAAACTTAAAAAAAGGCTTCCCCTACACTATTTAAGCATTCTGTACAAGTTTCATGAAAAACAACTGAGGTTTACTTAAGTTATCACGTTATATAGCATCTCCATAGCATCTTATCATAGTAACAAGCTTTTATTCCTTTGCATATTGTGACCTTGACCTTTGACCTATGACCTTGGGTCAAGGTCATGACACACCCTTGGGTCCTAAGTAACAATTCTGTGAAATATTATTGAAATCCATGAACAGGACAAGAAGTTATGGCCCGAGCCTTGTTTTACTCACTTTGCATGTTGTGACCTTGACCTTTGACCTATGACCTGGGGTCCTAAGTAACAATTCTGTGAAATATTATTGAAATCCATGCACAAGGGAAGAAGTTATGGTCAGACAAAGTTTTATTCACTTTGCATGTTGTGACCTTGACCTTTGACCTTGGGTCAAGGTTATGACACACCCTTGGGTCTTAAGTAACAATTCTGTGAAATATTATTGAAATCCATGAACAGGGGAAGAAGTTATGGCCCGTACAAAGTTTTACTCACTTTGCATGTTGTGACCTTGATCTTTGACCTATGACCTCTGGTCAAGATCATAACACACTCTTGGGTCCTAAGTAACAATTCTGTGAAATATTATTGAAATAGATGCACAGGGGAAGAAGTTATAGCCCAGACAAGGTTTTACTCACTTTGCATATTGTGACCTTGACCTTTGACCTTGGGTCAAGGTCATGACACATCCTTGGATCCTAAGCAACAATTCTGTGAAACATTATTGAAATACATGCACAGGGAAAGAAGTAATAGCCTGACAAGCTTATCCTGGACTTATCCACTGACCTTGAAAAATAAGTGGGGTCATCCTCAGAAGTATGTGTACTAAATTTGGCTGTTCTCACCCAAATAATTTGTCTGTATCATGTTTACAACCTTGATCAATGATGTTTGTTGGATGACCTTGACCTATGGTCTTGGAATACAATAGAAATTGTAATCTGTAATCTTGTCATAACAGGGGTGCCACTTTTTCCCCTTGAGTACAGTTCAAGACTCTGGAAGTACCAAGCTTAGTATGCAATCACAGGGCAGTCACTTTTGGTGCTTCACTTTACTATAAACTGTCCCATGAATGTATCATAAAGAATGCTTAATGATGGCAATGTAGTTTCACATTAAATTTATTATCATTCACACCAGTCTTTCTTTCAAGGAGAAAAATTAAATACTTGAGTTCAAATTTAAATGAACCATGTGATTTAGTGTATTACAAAGTTAATTGTTTCTGTAAATATAAATGCACAAAATTTGATCAGTCATTTAGTCATATTTGAAATCTTGGATTATGAAAAAGTGAAAAATAAATTAAAGAGATTCACAAACAGTTAAACTCACAAGGGTTATTATTATAGGAATTGGGGCTACTAAGTGCACTTGGCTTCTGTGATTAAATTATGTACACGTATATATTCATATATCATATAATGATTTTCCATCTCTCCTACAATTTTTTAAATAAAGGGGCTTATACTTGAAAATTGCTTGCCCCACATTTTGACCTCAGTGCAACTGATTTAACACCCTTGGTAAAAAGGAGTGTGTATGAAGTTTGACTGTTTTAGTCCAAACATTATAGTCTATATTTTGCTTACAAGGTTTATTTACAATGTGTATAACCTTGACCTTTGACCCTGAAAAACAATAGGCATCATCTTATTGTGTTAAGAAGTCTTTGTATCAAGTTTGAAAGTCTTGGCCAAAACGTTTGGTCTCTATCTTGCTTGCAAGTCTTATCAACAATTATAGGTATGTGTTGTTGGTCTTTGACCTCCAACCATGCAAAACTACAGGCATTGTTCTCTGGCTGCAAAAATTATGTGAACTAGGTCTGATCAACCAAGTCCATGTGGTTTCGTCTGTATCTTCCTTACAAGGGTTATCAACAATGATCACAGTGTGACCTTGATCTTTGACCTCATAGCAACAATAGATTGATGGTTCTAGTCAACACGGTTTATTCTGTATCAAGTTTACAGTTTTAGCAGACATGCAGGCAGATCCACAGACAGACAGATGCCCGATGTAATACAATCTGATTAAAAACATATCTTTATTTCACTTCTCTATTTGTCCCACTGCAGATAAAGATCTGGTGAAACCCCGTAAGGGGTCATGTTTTGATGAACTCTGATGACGTTTCAGTCACCGAAACCGTTATTTTCCATAGCCAATCAATGACTCGGCTAGGCATGTGCTAGTAACGCAATATGTAACAAACACTGTTGAAAAACTACCTTGTGGGTCACGTACGCTGTGGATGTTAATTTCATTCCTAGGAATTTGTAGCCGATTCACTGATTGGCTGAAAATCAGAGTTCACCAAAACATGACCCCTTACGGGGTTCCACCAGATCTTTATCCGCAACAGGACAAATAGAGAAGCGGAATAAAAATACGGTTTTAACCAGATTGGATGTAATACCATAAAACGTCCATCTAAAAACAGCAGGCAGTAAAATTCATACTAATTCAGGGTAAAATTCATACTAATTTTTTGGAGGCCATGTGAGCCCCTAAGTTTAGAAAGTCCTAGGGCCCAAAAGAAATCTTATGGACCAAACATAAAATGAGACAGAAGTAGAGAATTTCTTGTTGTTTTATTTTTATTTTTTTATATTTGCTTTTAATCTGGCTGATGTACCTCTACATACTAGATACCAGTCTGATGTCCAAGGTAAGGCAATTCAAGCATATTACAATTAAATAAAACCAAACAAAATGGATAATGCGTTATCAAAAGATATCAGAGGGGGAAGGCTGAGACTTCTGAAATATTTCAACATGCAGTGGATTATTACAGTTGCCTTTATGGCTTTTGGATTATTTTCAGTACCAAATGCAAGTTGGCTAGGGAGAATTTTACCCAAAGACAGGTGTGTATAAGAATAAAATGATTACCCACTTTGATGAAACAAAAACTTTAGAAACATAAGGTCAAAGGTCAAATGAAAATGCAGATTCAATTATTGACATAATCAAGAGCTTTTTTCAAATGAACTTTTAAGAATATGTATGCATGAAAAAAAACCTTTTATAGTTTCCCTGTATATAGCATGAGTGCAAAATAAAAAAAATAAAGTTATTGTTAAATATAAGGTCTAAATTGTTTTGTAATGACTATGATGTTTTTCACTCAGATGGATCTGTTTATTTTCAGCAAAATATACATGCACAATATATATTCTCTTTGAAAATGAACAATATGCTCAATGGGAGAAAGATGGATAAATAACCAGATTAAGGTCAGATACTGTTAAAAATAGAAATGTACGATATCACAAGCAATACAATATTTCTATTGGCATGATACTACAGCAAAAAAAAATCTTTTTAACCCAATGTGTTTAATAAAATAATGCCTTACATGCACTCACCATACCCTGTTATCGAGTATGATTAAATCAGATCAATTACTTCTGAAAAACCATTTAGTATAAATACTGTATGTCATTGTCCAATTTTAAGCAGAATATATGAGAAGGTATAAACATAAGAATATATTTTCACTTTGAACATTTCAATGAAGGGTACTAAATAATGTTTCATCTCTCACCTGTGACGGTAAATTAGCTATTTTTGCATATGCTAATCCTTGAGGTATCACAGTTAATCCAACAGTTAAGCCAGCTATAAAATCACATTGAAGGTCACGAAGACTGTTTGAGACAAAAAAGAATTTATGCAATAAATTAATCTACCTGAGCGAAATTGTAAAACATGCCATATTCTGCCATTACTAAATTTTCAAGTTGATTATTTAACATAAATTTAAGGTTCATTCAATAAATTTTGATAAAAAAGTAGTTATTTTCTTTTTAGATTTATTCATTATTAAATAATGAATTATGAAAATAAAAAAAAAGGAACAAGTAGTATCTAACCTGTATCGAGGGAGCCAATTTGTAATTGGAAATTTTTTCTTGAGTGTTTTGACAGTACAACATGACTGACATTGATTTTTTAAGAAGCTCTTTACAGCTTGGCCAGCTCCCATCCCGCTTCTCATATGCCGCTCTATGATAGGCGATGTACGGCGACTGTTGCTGGTCAACCTGTTGCTTCCAAGAAGAGGCTCCCTCTCCCCCAATGTAGAACTCATACTGGTTCACTGCTATCATCCTGTATATATACTGGCAGTAAAGTGCATGTATGGAAATGCAAACAAGATAGCAAAGAATTGGAACAGATAAAGACAGCCTATGTTCTTCACCTCATTGCAACCAATCAGAGAGCAGTAAATTACAAGTAAAGTTCTTTTGATCTGCTGTTTATTACAAGGCAGAGAATTTATTTTACTTAAGTAAATATTAGTCTGCAAAGTAAATGACAATGCTGCGAAATACACAATATATACTGTTGCAAACTGGGCCACGGTCCAAGTCAGATCATTACTAGAGCAGCCACACATGTTGCAGAAGAATCAAGGTTTGAGTCCAGCTTCTCAATCATTGCTTCAGGGGTTTTATTTCTACTGTTACAATATCAACAGTGCTTGGGCTTTTATTGATTACCTGAGCACCTTGATGACATAATGTCAAAATTTTCTGGTCTCAGAATCTACTCAAAAACAAAGCCACATCTTCTAAATGTTGTGATATATTTAGTTTTTCATTTTGTGCACTTAACTTGAAATGTCTGTAAAAGCTTAACGTTATGTGCAAATAATGCAACCCCTTCATTTTTTTTTTAAATGTAAAAAGACAACAAAAATGAGACATTAAAAAATACTTCAAAACACTTAAAAATTGGATGCAAAACAACAACTTATCTTGAGACACCATTCTTGGCCCTGCCTATGCATTCCATTAATGTCAAATAAATACACAAACTTAATGCATTACAGAAAATGTGCAATGAGAAAATCAAGGTAATTACCTGAAAATGTGTAAAAATTACGAATTCTGAAAAAGACAGAAAAAAAACCATCAAATTTTATTTCAGAATAGATACAAAAAGGATACCCTTCTAGATCACTCTGATGTAATCAGTTTGTCAATCTATACAGTTGGTCTTCAGAAATTTTTCAAAGGAAGGTACTGTATGGAGTCTGCTCAGCATATAGCCTTGACATGGATTCATCCCATGATGAATCTAGCCAAAAAACAACAATACTTGTAGGGTACCTTGATTTTTTTCATCCCTACAAAATCTCATCAAAATCTTTTGAAGAAGGAGTTGAAATTGTTAAAAAGTTCATAAACAGATAATGGACAAATGGACAGACAACTGTACAGATGGCAGAACCATGACTATGATTATGGCTCATTTACGTCTTAGTCTAAGGTGAGATAAAACTCATGGGTTTAAATTAGCTGTGCAAGGAGACAACAATATATATTTTTATTTAAGGAAATCTTAATATATTCCTAAGAAATATATTAAAATTCAGTCAATGTCAGAAATCACGTTATACAGATGATTTTGTATCACACATTGTTGTAAAATCTTAGATTTGTAATCACAAAATCTGAGCTAATAAATCATAACATTACATTTAGGGAGATAGCAAGGAATTGCGTAATATGTCTCATGAATTCTTAAACTTGCACATTAACTTATCTATAAAGAGGACTGCATGTTCTCAGACTGACCTGATTCTAATCATGAAGACAACATATGCATTCTCGAACTACAATTTCCCTAGGTTATACAATACAGCTGATAATACATGTACTTAACCTTCAAAGTAAGCCTAGTGAATCAAGCATGTTCTATTTTATTACGTATACTATTTATAAGTCTTGAAATAGGAATTATAGGTCATTCAGTAAGATATTACATAAAATAGTTCACATAAAAAACAAGCTGTGTTTGTGAAAACGCTAATGCCCCTGGCGGCACCAAAGTCCAAAAAGTTATTTTTAGCATGAAGGTGATTGTCAAGATCAAAAGGTTATTGACCTTGGGGTCATTTGAAAGGGCTTCATCAGTTGAGTATGCATATTAAATATGAAGTCTCACTAGATCAAGTCTTTCTAAATATTGATCTAGAATTATAAATGGATGAATATGAGCAAATAAGCAAAATATGGAAAGTTACAAGAAATTTCATCCCATGATATTTGACAACTGTAAATACATCATTGGTGCCAAAACATTCTTAATAATAAAACCTCCACAAAACAATTAGGTTGTTTACACTGATCCTGAAAATGACAAGCTTTTCGCTATAAAAATGAATTTCAGTCACTCAGGTATAAAGGCGAGGGCCATCAGAAACTTTTATATGGTGTGAAGTATGATCCAAATCCAAGCATTGCCATTGGAAACACAGGAATCTGACTTTAGATTGTTGCTTTAACTCACAATATCATAATGACCTTGACTTTTAAAATGTGATGACAATGGATGACCTTTGTCAAAATGTGACATTTGATGATCCTAGTTAAACTACATGGATCACAAATTAAGCTAAAACTGTATTGTGTAAATTGGTGAAGTATGAGGCAGTACAAAATAGATCAGATCATCACTAAAGACTTAACTCATATAACAAGGAAATGATCAGCAGAAAAGTATCATGCAAATGTGGTAAGTAATTTTTCTTTCTATGTTTATGTATATACATGTATGTATACATGAATCATGTGAGAAATTGAGAAATGAGAAATAAAAGAAGATAGGCTAATTTTTGAAAGGGCCAAGTCAATCACCTAATTCCAAGAATATAATTAAAAGAATTCAGTATTTCTTTGTATTGGGTAAGAATGTATGACCTGGGAAGGACAAGCATATACAGGGAAATGCAGACTAATGAGGTTATTGTATCTGAAGTATGTTATATGTTTATAATGCATATAACAGTACATTTTGCCTGTCTTTTTACTAGTGCTATAAATTGGTAAGTTTCCTACACGAATGGTGTACTTTTATACTTGCTAACTTGCCCTACATATCAGTTACTAACAGGATCACCAATACTATTTACAAGGTTATCATGCAGCAAGTCGACCTCTTCAAACTGTCACTACAGGCTATGAGTAACAAGTAGAATACACTGATTTTAATCAAAGCAGTTCCCATGAAACTACAGCCTTAGGGCTGCCCATAAAGAGGTCAGATATGCACCAAGCATAAACATATAAATGTCACATGAAACTACAGCAATCTTTAGTAACTTAGTGGTTGAATTGTATATCACTACTAAAACATCAATTCAAAGGACACTCTTCAAGTGTTGGCTGATAAGAATGAAGATAAAACTTACCAGATTTCATACCTAACTCCCAAACAAGTACCCCGGTATAGGAAATAAAATACTGTAAATTCACACTATTTAACCAGATAAAAGTACAAACATTGCAAGAGAAATACACAAATATCTCATCAGCACTGGTACATGTTATCAAAAGGAAGATAAAGATATCATGTTATCATCATGATCAACGACACTGTCAACGTTCATAAGCACTGTAGTAAAACAATGATGTGAACCATGAGAGCATAACATTCAGGAAATTTGTTTATATGTATATATTGTACACTGAAGCCTAACCTAAAAGGCATTTCAAAGCATATAAGATAACAAGAAAATGACTTATTTTCTACCACATTGTAAATGCTCATCGTTGACTTTCAGTGTCACTGTTTTTATGAACAACAGGCCTATTCTTAATAAGCATTTAATGAAGCATGATAGAATATATATACATATATAATTCTTCAAATATTTACTAAAATTTTATTGGAATACTTCTAATATCACGGTCTAATTCTTAATAGGATAAGGTTTCTTGAAAATTGCATAAATTTCAGAAATTACTTCATCTTTTCTGGAAGATAGAGTAATTATTCTAACTTTCAACCCACTTTTTATATTATTATTGTATATGCTGAAACATTTTTAATATAAACCTTTGATTTAGGGGCAGAGAATATATAGCAGATTATAACTTTTTCATATCATCATGACCATGTTATATTTTATTGCATAAGAGGAAAAGTCATCTAATTGTAGAGACTCAGTTTCAACATACAGGAAGCAAAGCATACTTTTGTGTTATCTGAGTGGAATTTACCTATTTTATACAACAATGTCAATACTCTTATATAGACAGGAAATATGTGCATACTGTGGAAATAAATACAGAAGAGGAAATCACTCTAGGTCTTGTCCCTGATGGAGTTATGAACAGATATGCACCAATTACTAAAATAAACATTATGATTTCCATAGTAATTATAGATACCTCTAAGTACCACTTCCTTAATTATAGTCTCATACCTCTAAGTGCCACTTCCTTAATATATTGAAACAGACAAAAAAAAATTCAATTGCTACAATTAAATTTTTAAGTTCTTTTAAACTGAAAAAGAACTTCCATACAATAACCAAACATCCAGGTTGATCAATTACATACAATGATCACACTTACTTGGTGCTACTCTCACTGTTTTATCTTAAGTCATTAATCTGTCAATCTTATCTTTGTTAGGAGGTGCATGTGTACAAAATATATGTCAAAATCTAGGGCAAACTATCAAATATATTTATGGGGGCGCTCATTACAAAGTTTCCTCATCGTTTCATCTGACTTTTAAAAGTGTATAATCTATGCTGGGAGTAGTATACATAAATTATAGGTATGGAAAACAAACAATTCCAGAATCTTACTATAAAGAAGCAATATATCATCCACATTAATTTTCAGGTCACCAAGCAGGAGAGAAGACCCAAATGTACAAAGAAATACCAAGGACTGATTTAAGTTATGGTATAAGATAAAAGGAGAACTTAAATTTATGAGTTAAAGAGGCAGAGACTTGGGGAATGTTTGGAAACACAAGTAGTAGGAACAAAAAAGTCATAGTCATATCTGGAGCCTTGAAATGTTTGTGCACCTTTATTTCATTCAGAAATGGGACCAAATACTGGATCTTGACGTGCATTTTTTAAATTAAATCCATGTAAAATGTATGAACCTCTCCTTCTTAAACACTTGTTTCTTTAATCTATGTACTCTCTTTATTCCACAGTCTATTTATATTTATTGAAAGTCTTATGCTCCCCATGTTGTGTAATATGTGATACAATACAAACACATATATGGTTCAATTTTTATGTACATGTACATTATAAAAAATTGACTAGAGATAAGTCACTGGCACTCATAACACCAATATGCCATGGTGGACATTCAAGGACCACTAAAAAGCTGAGATGGTATCAGAAGGAGAAAGCATCTCTTGTAAACAGAGTTGCATCCACCACAAATGTCCAAAACATGCAAAAGAATATTTTAAAAGAAATTAAGAAAAAGAAAATTTAGTTCGTTTGATTTACAATGACTAAATGATGATTTTTGCTGTCAAGAACAATTTCAAGCAATATACTTCAGCCAAATTAATATAACTGCAAGGATGAGCTGAGAGAGTGATCATGCTATTATGACCACAGAACAGAGGTTAACCAAAAAGTGAATTTAATACACAAGGTTGAACACTGTATGCAACTCCTTGTGAAAAAGAATAGTTCTCTGAGAGTTAGTGTACGATAGATGAGGGCACATTTAACCATTACAGAGGACAGCTTTCATAATTCACATGAAAACTTTGATCATGAGTGACAAATCGAATTTAGTGTAAGTGTCTGCATGTGTGATTTTAAAAATGATCTTCATGTATATGCTCATTTGCCAAATCTGTTCATAGATCTACTTCAAATGCAATCATTTCGACTACCGGTACTGTAACTACTGAAGATGATTCATATGCATTTTTTTCATGAATAAATGTATAACAAAAGTAAATTTAACTTACAGTTTATTGAAAATAATTAAAATATCCATTGTGCAATATTTCCAACTGAATTGAATAACTCCTATTCTTGTTAATATTCAGCAGCAAAATGAGTAATCAGCAACTTTAAGCTTCTATTGAGTTCCAAATAACAGTAAAATGTACACACAGAGGGCATGCTCAATAGTGAATCAGGAGTGAAAAATTCCAGTAAGTGACCTAATAAATATCCAACATATAAATCTAAATTGGAACACGCCACTATCAGTCTACTTTTTAAGAAACAATGGTAAGTTATAGTGTCTAGTGTTTAAGTAATTAAACAAGAGTGGGCTATCATTTATAAACAGACTGAATTCAGAAACTAGTGAAACAACCCTGACTACTATATTATTTCACAAAACCAAAATTAGAATGCCAGTATTGCGTTTATAAGCTACATAACTACAATCAACACATTAGCATTCTGCAAATACATACATGTATGTAAATATATATTATGTGTGAAGAGTAATTCATCCATATCATGGTAGTCTGATCAGTCAGCCCCTATCAACAATGAGACGATTTCTTGGCTTGGGTGTTGTCAGCCCTATCAACAATGAGACACTTTTCTAGCTTGGGTGTTTTTGTAGGGTCTGATCTGTCGGCCCTATCAACCATGAGACACTTTCTTGGCTTGGGTGATGCTGTAGGGTCTGAGCAATGTACTCATAAAAACAGCCAAGTTTTGGAGTTTCTGATATTTTAATATACTTTAGTTAGCAGTTAAAGATATCATGTAATAAAATTCAGAACCTAACTACACTATACTGTTTATTATCTTTGTCACTGTAACTAGGATCTGAAAAAAAAAAGTTCACCTTGAACAGTAGTTAGCTAACTGTATAATATATTGGAGTATGAAGTTACAAAAACCATGGCATCCTACAATCTACCTGAATAACCTGATGAGAAATTCTGCAGTATTTGGTGTCAAAGAATTCATAAAACAAGAGGCCCATGGGTCACATCACTCACCTGAGCATCTAACTGCCCAAAGAAAAAAGCAGAAAGGTATCTGGTATAAACTTTGATCTTTCAATATGAATAAATATTAATGAAGAAAATGAAAAAAGTGTAAGTTTGTTGTATGGAATTACATGTAGGGTGGGAATCTCAATATTAGACCATTTATAAAAGGGCACAAGGAACAAAAATTTACCTGCTCTGAGGATGGAGACTTCAGTTGTTTCTAAGATAATTGGCCATTTTTCAAGATAAGAGCCCAGAGTGGGCCTATATTGCTAACACATAACATAAAAAACATTGCACATAAAAAATATTCCCCACACTACCAATTCATGAAAAATTGAATTTTGTCAAAATTCTTTCAAAAGAACATTCCTTTACTATATTCTGGCTAAAACAAGCATTTCAATGCATCGCAAATCTACGATATTGATGAAAACCATGCTATTTTTCATGAAAATGTTAAAGTCCCAAAAGATGTAAAAAAAAAAAAAGTAAAACAATTATTTACCCTATCTCAATAACAAAAAATTGAAACATACATTCTTCTAGATCAGTCAGATGTCATTAGTTTTTTTATCCATAGAGGTCAGTTCTGGCAGAAGAAGATTTTCAAATAGTGGTACTGCAACCTAATTTTAGCCATAGTAACGCCACCTGTCAGCAGAGTTAGACAAAGTGAATATACCAAGTTTCATAGAAATCCTTCGAGGGGTTCTGAAAAAGAAGTCGCAAAATGTTAAAAGTTGACAGACAGACAGACGACTGACAAAAAGTGATCAGAAAAGCTCAGCTGAGCTTTCAGCTCAGGTGAGCTAAAAAGTTCTCGGAAAGAATGTGTTAAAATGACTTCCACATTTTAGTCAGCAGCAATTTTACTGGCTATAGCAGAGTTCCCTCAAAACAAACTCCTTTGGGGCTTACTCAGATTTTTGTTTCAGCAAGAAAGAAAACATCTGCGTATACAAATGTAGATAGATGGTCTAATTTTAATCCAACTGATTTATTACGGTTACAGTTGATTGAGAGACATAGAAAATATTCATTATTAACTTTATCTATATTTACATCTATGCCATTGATCTGCAACAGTTATTTCATAATGCAGAAATTGTATATAGCAAGTGTTGCAAACAATTTAGCAAAATTCATGAAAAATGGTTTGACAGTTCGATTTATGAGATTAGTAAAATCTGATTGTTATTGTCTTCATTCTAAGTGCAAGGCGTTAACATTGATTTTTTTTTTTTAATGACTATTACAAAATGTTTTCTAATAGACTTTGCTGTTCAGTTGAGATGATGCTTATACTATTGAATTATGATGTATTGTTACATAAATTTACAAAAATATTACAAATTTTGATCTCGGATTCTGAATGATAAGTTTGACATAGACTTTTACCATTTTACATTAAGTTATCTGGAAGGAATTCTCAATCACTTTTAAAGGTACAGTTGTCTGATTGTGTTGTGACAGGGGGTATTTTTCTCTACTTTTCTAAAAGATTGAAATAAATATGTTTATTCATTGATTCATTTGTGACGTATTACCAGTAATAAATGAATTAAATAAATAGTAATTGGCTTATTTCATTTATTTCGGATGATCTATTCACTTATTATACTTATCAATATTCATAAAGAATCAAAAAGTCAAAGGCAGTTTTTAGTTTTGGCATATATAATTTAGTTGATACAGTGCAAATTTCACTGCAGATTTTGACAGTTTGAGATTTTATATCCATACTTCATATTTCTATATATGAAAAATGATCAAACATGAAAATGGTAACTTGAGCAATGTATTCTTGTAAAGTATCAAGTACTTTTGGTAAATAAATCATGAGATGTTCTAATAGTTTTATGTGAAATGAATCCCATGGTAAGCTAGTAAATTTAGTCATCATTTTACAGTTTAGGTATCTGTCACATATATTGTTCTTACTTTTCCACAAACAAGAGTATAGAACATAAAGAAATACTATAAATCTAAAAACATAATCAAATTATACAAATGCTGTACTGATATCTAATAATATCTGACAAAACACTTTTTACTTTAATTTTCATTAAAACATTAATGCCGATGGATTGTGACATCAAAGTAATATGACACAAAACAGACATAAAACTTTATTTGTCTGATGATACTCCTTACATCGTGTAAATTCATAAAAGAGGTCTATTATAGCTGCTGACAAGACTTATGAAAATTGAGTTCAATACCTAATCTCATTTGGATTAAATCCAGGTAAATGGTGAGAGCGCCTGTCTTGATAGTGGAAGGTTCTGGGTTTGATTCCCCGGTCCGATCACATATCTTTCTGCCTGTAACATTTTGTGCCACAGCCAGCCCTTGTGAGTTGCATGTTTGTTTGTGCACTGTGAGGGTTACGACCTTTAGGTTGTTGAGTGTTTCAGTGTCCAGGATTGTAAACTTCTGGCCGGGCAGGAGTGTGACAGACGAGTATTGGCCCAGATAGCTAATGGTGAAAACGCCTGTCATAATAGCTGAAGGTTCTGGGTATGATTCCCAGATCCCGCCACATCTGGACAGCCTTCATGATTTGCTTGTGCAGTGAGAGGGTTTAAATATTCTTTGTTGTTGTGTGTTTCGGTTTTCGGAACTGGAAACCTTTGGCAGGGGAGAAGTGTGACGTATGAATATTGGCCAGGATAGCTCCATGGTGAGAGCATCTGACTTGATAGCAGAAGGTTCTGGGTATGATTCCCAGATCCCGCCACATCTGGACAGCCCTCATGAGTTGCATGTGCAGTGAGAGGGTTTCAATATTCTTTGTTGTTGTGTGTTTCGGTTTTCGGAACTGGAAACCTTTGGCAGGGGAGAAGTGTGACATATGGATATTGGCCAGGATAGCTCCATGGTGAGAGCATCTGACTTGATAGCAGAAGGCTCTGGTTTCAATTCCCAGGTCTGGCCATATCTTTTTCTCCTGCCTGTTACAAGAGTATTGAAAATGTACAACGTACAGCTAATAAGGACAACCTTGACATTATAATATGAGGAATTTCTCAGTGAAGGCACCAACTATAAGATACAGGAGGATGAGAGGGGATATGATGGTAGTTTGTAGATCACATTTCAGATTTACGACAAACGAGCAATTATGGGCCTTTTAGAAGTAACAACAATACAGCAAGAGGGAATTTCTAAAAGCTTACAAAAGAGCAAAGACTAGACATTAGAAAGTTTTATTTCACCATCCATATGGTGGATGTATAGAACATCATACCAGATATTGTAATGTGTGAAAAAAAAACAACCAAAAAAACCAAAAAAACTAAAAATCTTTGGAAACTGACTTGAAATATACTATAGTGAACACCCAGTGATTTATGATTTTTATGGTGATTATGAGTTACACCAGAACAAGAAAAATCAGAAAGAGTGGACAAGATGATGTGCAAAATGTCGAGGTGCAACTGACTTCCTGCATTAGGAAACCTCTTTGAAACAGTAACAGGCATGCATGAGTTAACACACTTTCCTATTCTGCCCTATGTTAAATAAGTCAATTACAAATCATTGTTTTATTATTTATAAAAGAAAAAAGCTCTTTTTTGTTATTAATATTTTAATTAATGTTCAAATATCACCTCTAGTGCATTGAAACTATACATTAATTCATAAAAATGTAAGATTTTTGACTCAGCAGTATGTGCTTGTGCTCAATGAAAGAAAAAAATGGAGCCATTTATATGAGAATCACATAGATTGCTGAAAAAGCTTATTTCTCAATAGTCATGTTATCAATCAAGATCAATTTTGTGTATTCTTGAAGGGGACATCTCAGTTTCCAATTGGCACCAAACAAGAAATTTTGTTGCCTCATATGGAAAGTTATGCAAAAGAATATACAAAACATTTTGTTTAAATGCACCTAGCATTTTAACTATACTTTTTGGTAGGGTTTTAGTCGGGTTTTTCTCAAAGTAAAATTCATAACCTTTTGGTCAGTACTACTGTTGTTATGAAAAAATGATGCACCTTGATGGTTGGTTGGTTGGTTGATTGGTGTTTTAGTTTCAGTTGTATCGCGACATGGAAGCAGGAGGTTACCAACCTCTTAAACATAGTGGCGCAACCCGGGAATGGAACCCGGATCGTCGGCGTCGCAAGCCAAGCGCTTAACCACTACACCAAGCCTGCCCCTCACCTTGATGGACAGTCACTATAAATACACGTGGGTATTTTCTGCAAAATTGCCATTGGCTGCCAGGTAGATAACCCAGGAAAAATAAAAGAACTGCACAATTGCAGGTATCATCAGTATTTGTGAGTTATAGCCTATAATCATAAGAAAACATAAAGTGCATGTGCATGCTCCATAAAATGAAAATGTATGTAGATGCTAGAATTTCCTCTAATAAATTACTTTGAGTTGCATAGAAAAGTCTGACAAAGTTACTTTGATACTGTTGTACATGTATGTCGTACAGTATATGTCAGATCCTTTGTCAATGTCTTTATGATTCATCTCTTGGCCAAATTAAGTTAGTTTCAAGCAAATTGATAAATGAATTTGTTAAAAACAAAATTGCAGTATCATGTTATTGTTGATATGTAATTTCAGCTGCAAAATTAATTTGTCAGAAAGATTATAAGCAGTGTATAGATTTTTTTATTGCAGTTAAAGATATGTACAATTTGAATCCTTTTCAAAAATACCTTTTCATCTATATGGGTAATGTATGATATTAGCTATGAACTTGAATGTTGTTTTCATAAACGGAAAAATTTACTGAAAAAAGACTTTTACCATCTGATTGTATTGCCACTATTGGACATAACTTCCTTATATGATACAATAGAGCTATTATTTTCACCTATATGGGTTTGCTTTGAAAAGACCTTATCTGTTGATATACCACATGCATCTTTTTATATATACATATATATATATATATATATATATATATATATATATATATATATATATATATATATATATATATACATATATGTGACTTATGAGGGGAAAACTCCATCCGGCAGAAAGAGTAGGTGTACATGTAGTTGTACAGTTCAGAAGGCTATAACTTTTTTATTTTTCATGATTGAGAAATGTTTTTTACAACATTGAATTTCTCTTGAAAAGACCTTTAATTTGATGCATCACATGCCTGATTTCCTTGATTCTAAAATTTTCGCCTATTACTGCTATTCTTAGGTAGACTTCGGCCAACCGCAGACTTAGTCAAATGATATACGTCTATGGTCAAATATTATCAGCTGATTCAGTCACACAACAGTGATTGTCATGTGATGAATTCGGAGTAAATTTCAATTATATATATACTTCAATAAAAACAGTCATACTTTTATCATGCCTTGCTTTCTTTTCCCACATATTATCCAACAAAACAAATGCAATAAACACTTACCCATTGATTAACAATCTGATGAATTCACCACAATCGAAAGTTGTTGGTGTCCGCAAATATACTAAATACTGAGCCCGATATTTTCATACGTTTTTTAAATTTTCTCATTTTTTCTATAAACGATGTACTAAAAGCAGGGACTTATATATCTAAATAGATATATGAGTCCCTGCTAAAAGGCAAAGTGAATAATGATAATAATAATAATAGATATCAACGAATTAATTATCCATTTTTAGATATATAATATTAGATTCATCAACAATGATAGTTTAAAACGGGTTCGACATTCCCTGCTTAAAAAGAAAGTAGAATGCAGACGGATAAAGAATGTTTTTCTTTATGACAGTATTTACAGTGTTCACATGTCCTCGTATAATATTGGCTAAGAATGTCCTTATTCTTGTTGGTAATGTATTGATTAATGGGTTTCATTTCATTATAATTGTTGACAAGTGATATGCAGTCAGGCCGCGGTCACATGTACATAGTCATTTAATGACCACACCCCCTTTGACCTTTCCATATCTGATGCATGGAAGAGCGATTGCTCATTAAACAATGTAAATGCTCTTTCAATATCTTCAAAATACTAAGTTTGATTCTGCTGTTAAAGTATTATTAGAATGCTTTCTGAAAAAAGTGAATATCATATGAATATTGGATTAATGCATGTACTGCTCTGTCGGCCTATTCTGCGCATCATTTGATTCTGCGCTGCACATTTTTTGACATTGTAATCACTTATGTGTAAACACTGGTGCACATTTTTCAGGCCGGCTCAGTTTTATCTCCTATTGTGTACAATTAATGAAAATATGAAGTATAACGCTCAACTTTTGAGTACACTTCGTATTGGAAGAAGAAGAAGAGTGAGAAGGCCTAATGAAGAAGAAAAGCTGTAGATGGAGCAAGATCATTTAATTTACAATACACAGGAAAAATATCACGAGTTCAATTGCCCCTGAGCCAACTATAGCAAATTTCAGCTTTCGTAGAATTATCCACTTCACGTCAAATTTGTCCAAAATTTTAATCTGTTTCATTTTTATATACACTATAACCTCGATAGCGCCGAATTAGCTGACATAGTTGACATTCAGGTGACGCATGGGTACGTTGACATTAGCTATGTTTTTTCTTATTTATACAACTGGATAACAAATAAAAATTGTATCACCTTATAGAGTAAAGATTAGTCCAAAGTGTTGAATGTTATTTTGCTGGTTCTGTTTTTTTCAAACCGAGTTAACATAGGCAAGTGTGTTTAAGGGTGCAGAATAGGCCGACAGCATAGTACATGTTTTGATGAAAGGGTATCAGCATGGATAGCTCAATGGTGAGAGTGTCTGCCTTAATAGCAGAAGGTTTTGAGTTTGATTCCTGTTTCTCGTCATATTTTTTTCTCCTGCCTGTTGCATTTGGTGCCCAGGCCGGCCCTTAGAAGTTGCATGTTTTGCAGTGTAAAGGTTATGATCTTTGGGTTGTCAACCTGGATAGCTCAATGGTGAGAGTGTCTTTCTTGAAAGTGGAGGGTTCTGGGTTTGATTCCAGTGTCCAGCCACATCTTTATCTCCTGCCTGTTACATTGTATATGCATGCAACTGTATCATACACTATTTGTAAAAGTACAGCAGTTAAAATTAATTCTAATCAGATAGTCACATAGATTGGATTTGTCAGGAACATTTTGCTTGGCAGAGAGGTAAAATTGTCTCCATGCATCTTGGGATCACTACACAGTTGAATTAAAATAAAGAGCCATGCATGTGGTGACAATCAGTTATCTTCCCATTGTTAAACTGTTACAAAAACAAAAGATCTTATGGTTGTATATGAATTTGTATGCAGGGATGGGAGGTGTTCAGATAATCCAGTAGTTAATTAATTTGAATATGTGAAACAAGCTTATTTTTTTGCTATCCTTAATTAAGCATATTTAACTGTTAATATATTTTAGCTGATGATGCAGGGTTTGAAACCCAAATCTATAATAACAGCATCTGCAAGACTCCTAATTTGAATAGGCTAGCAGCACAAAGTGTTATCTTCAATAATGCCTTTACTTCAGTTAGCAGCTGCTCCCCTAGCAGGTGAGACTCAAAATTTGTAAATGTATTGTCTCTTAAAAATAGAAGGAAAATAATTGCTCATCCAGAATTAAGTCTTAACTTTGAAGATGGAAATCTGATGTGTTGTAAACAGAATATAACTTTAAGGGAGAAATTTAATGAAAATGTATTCCAAGTTAATCTTTGCGATAATTCATTAAAAATATCACAATATATAGTGGAGTTTGAATGTTATGTCACTTCCTTGTTTCTTAGAAATAAATATACATTATACATTTAAGATGTAGAAGACAGTCAAGAGTTGAGTCGAATGTTAAAATTATATTTATATACTCATTAATTAAGCATACAAATATTAATATATATGAAGCACATCATGAACAACAATGTAATAAATGATGTTAAATGATCTTATGTAATTATATAAATATAATTATGCGTGTGTGTGTTACTGTGTCAATCTGTACTGTAATTTTCTGATGCAGGTCGACAATTCTGACAGGCCTACCTCAGCACCAGAATGGCATGTATGGATTACATCAAGCTGAACATCATTTCATGTCATTTGATGCTGTACATAGTTTGCCACTGATAGCTCAAAAACATAATATAAGGACAGGTGAAAATATGTCTTGAAATACCAGTATATACTTAAATAAAATAAGTCTATATACAAAGGTCAAAATACATATATATCTATACCATGTTTGTTCACATTCATTTATATATACAGTGTTGAATTATTGTAGTTTCGTCTGCTTGTAAGGGCGCTCATGGTGGGTGTGGCTAGCCAAACAGGGGATGCTCACTCCTCCAGGGCACCTGGTTTCACCTCTGAATTTCAGGGGTCCGTGAATGTCCACTGTGGTACATTGTTGTTAGTGCCATAGTCATGTGACACCAGTTACTTTCGTATTTTGCATTTATATACATAAATGCTCTACCATCTTTGTTATATGAGGATTATGACCAATATGTCTGTCATTCTCCTACTTTTTAGGTTAATGGCACAGAAACTGTATGAACTTAAAGTTGTACTCTCACAGTGATGTTTTAAACAAGCATCCACAATTAAAATTAATATCATTGAGATTGTTTGTGATTAAATGATACTCACAATGATACTAGCTGTAAGGAAATATTAATAGTCACATCCTTGTCATTGAACACAAAGTGAAAGTCAACTCTTTTGTAATGCAATAAAATTGAAATCAACAGCTGTTGATCAGCTGATTGTTATTGTCAATGCTAGCATATGACTAGATACAAGAATATTGATCCAGGAAAAAGATGTACGGTGCTTGTCTACAATGAACTGTCATTAAATACTCAATATTCATGTGCAGTTTATTTTATCAAAAGGTCCATCAGGATATTGTTTATGGGTTTATTTGATATTTGTTACTGACTATCAGCAATCTTTAACTGTAAAAGAAAGGTTAGTTTCTTTCTCATTTAACTAATGCTCTAGTTTTCTACAACACTGTCAACAGATTTATAAACTAGGCTATGACCTAAAAGTATTGGGCTGTCACCTGGCATGTTGTACCAAATACAATTCAATTCCAGTCTTTTGAATTGTAATAATAGTTATGTTGTATAAGAAAAATTCCTTAAACTTGGCAATAGTTAAAATTAACAAGTCAGGCACGATGGGCCATATCACTCTCCTGAGACTATTGAAAGATTGACAGCGATTTTGATTCAAATGTACATGTATTTAGTGTATGATAGTAAACCAGTGTAATCATGCTATAGATGGATGTTAAAGTGGCATGAATTAGCATACATTTCCATCATAAAGTATTGTGACCTTGGTCACATGACCATGGGTGAAGGTGATGTGAAACCTTATCTTGATTACTTGCTTCTTGTAAATAACTATACATTGGGCGAAATTCTGTACAGCATTTGTTGAATTGTGTTAGCCAATAATAGCCCTTTGCAGCCATATTTGTTAACACATCTAGTTGAAAAACACAAAATTGGTGAAGGACATAAGGTAATATCTTCCAGTAATATTTGGTGAAATTCAGTGCAGCAGTAGTGTCAAATAGAAGTCTTCAAAAATTTGTCAGCTAATCAGATCCCCTGGTGGCAATATTTGTTGACATATCTGGTTAAAAAACACAAACTTGGTAGAGGATCTTTAATACTTGTTTCCTGAAAGGTTTCATGGTATTTCGTGCAGCAGTTGCAGAGAAGTAAAAAATGCATAAACCAATCAGAGCACTTGGCGGACATATTTGTTTAGGGATAGGGTAAAAAAATACAAACTTGGTAGAGGACCTTGGTTACCTATTTCGTGTGAGGTTTGGTGACATTCTGTGCAACAGTTGCAGAGAAGAAGTCGAAAATATGTCAGTCAATCAGAGCCCTTGGCGGCCATATTTGTTGATAGATTTGGTAAAAAAACACAAACTGGGTAGAGGACCTTGAGTACTTGCTTCATGTAAGGTTTGGTGAAATTCTGTGCAGCAGATGCAGAGGAGAGGTCAAAAATGTGAAAAGTTGACAGACAGACGGATGACAGATGGACGCTGGACAGCAGGGTATGACAATAGCACAATTTGAGCCTTTGGCTCAGGTGAGCTTAAAAGATCACAGAGAAGCTGACCTGTAGATGACTAGAAACATAGTTAATGAACACGTACATGAAATCAATAAACATAATTATTGCAGTGCATGTATTACATTTTGTGATTTTCAAACTATATAAACAGACCAAAAACAGTATGACCTTCATGTTTTAATTATAGGCATAATAAATTAAATAAATTATGATAGAAATACACTTTAGAAGTGAGTTTAGTCTTGAAAAATAAATAAACATTTTTCCTTTCAGGTATAATTGGAAAAAAGCATGTTGGTCCTGAAGCAGTATATCCTTTTAATTTTTCACAGACAGAAGAAAATAATCCAATTCTTCAAGTCGGCAGAAACATTACAGTCATTAAACACTTGGTCAGAAAATTTTTAAACCAGAAAAATTCAAGGTAATTTCACTTTTTATGAGAAATGTTAAACAAAGAAATGTTTCAAAAATATAGAAACAGAAACTTTTTTATTATGCAGGAAAGGTGGTCATATAACAGGTGATGTCTTGATACAGGTGGATGGTTTTTATGGATAAAAATTACTGATTTAGTACATAAAACATTGTCTGATTAAAAGAGTTGAGAACTTGCCCTTTGTGATTCATTGATCATTTATAAAAATGTATTTTTTCACATTATCATAACCTGTAATTTTCAGAAATAACAAATACTGCTGAAGAGATTTGTAATCAATATGTGGAGATTATTCTTATTTGTCATGACTTTGGTTAAATCATTTAATCATCCAAGAAAAATGAAAACTAACCCTTTCATGTAATCTGACAACAGGAAGTATATTTTACATTTTATGTGCTTTGAAATTTCATCTGCTTAATCTCTCTATCTACAATTGCATTGTTTTTGTTATCAAGCAGTCCTTTCCTACTATATATTGGATTCCATGATCCTCATCGCTGTGGTCATACTCATCCAGAATTTGGTGCATTCTGCGAGAAATTTGGTGATGGTTCCAGTGAGCTGTCTGGAAAGATTCCAGATTGGAATCCTGTGAAATATGATCCAGATTCTGTAAAAGTGCCCTACTTTGTGCCAGATACACCTGCTGCAAGGAAAGATATTGCGGCCCAATATACTACAATTAGTCGTCTGGATCAAGGTTTGTTTTCATGCATAATAGCTATTATCTTGGTAGATTGCAAAGAATGTTTTGTTTCTCACAGATTCAATAGAGTTATTGTGGTTGGATGTTGTTGACACTCCTGTTGCTACACACACATTATAAATTTGATTCATTTTTCCGTAACTAATGTAAAACCACCTTCCTGAGGAAATGTTTTAACTTTCATATTCTCATTGAGGTGACATTCATGTACTGTAGTACAAATATTTGATGTAAAAAATGAGTCATAACACCAGGCAGTTGGTCATTCAGAGAAATACAACCATTTCAGGTATAGGATTAGTTCTGACAGAGCTGGAACTGTCAGGTCATTTAGATGACACCCTTATTATCTACACTTCTGATAATGGTATACCATTCCCGAGTGGAAGGACCAATCTCTATGACCCTGGAATGGCAGAACCAATGCTAGTGTCCTCTCCTAGGCATAAAACAACATGGGGACAGGTATCCATAACAAATTAAAGTTCATTTATGTTTACACTGGAATAATGCTTAATACACCAAAATTATAAATACTCCAATTCACTCAAAACTGCTTGGATAATATCTTACATTCATAGCATCATATGAGGTTAAGGAGATTTGAATCAATGAAGGATAATATGCCTCAATTAAACCGGTCAGCAGAGTTAATTCTCTTCAGTAAATTTTGTGTAAATTTCTGTGATGCAAAATTTCAAAATTATAGTATGAAATTTTCCCCTTGTATATAGTAGAAATATGTATATAGTAGAAATATATTTACTCAAAATGAAAAATTGTACAGCTACATATGTAAAAGCAGGAATTCTGCATGGGGTTTTATCATCAGATTAGAATTTAATGCAATAATACTATGAGAGCAACTTGTCCATGCTGTCATGAAAATTTGATAATACATGTAAATGATGTGCAAATGATACTTACCGGGTATTATGTTATTATTGCTATGGCTGAGTACCATTATAGAGGATATTTATTTTCATTTCAGGTGAAAAGTGATCTTGTAAGCCTGTTAGATATAGTTCCAACAGTGTTAGATTGGTTCAAGATTCCTTATCCCAACTACAGACTCTTACATAATCCTGTCTCCCTTACGGGAAATTCCCTCCTTAACCTGCTGACCAAAGCACAGAATGTAGCACCTCCATCACAAGTGTTTGCCAGCCACAACTTGCATGAAGTCACAATGTACTATCCTATGAGGGTAATCAGGACTCAGAGATATAAACTAATTCATAATCTGAATTTTCTGATGCCATTCCCTATTGATCAGGACTTTTATGTGTCACCAACATTTCAAGACATGTTGAAACGTACTAAGTCTGGTGCTCCATTACATTGGTATAAAAAACTCAGAAATTATTATTACCGAGATCAGTGGGAATTATTCGACCTTGTAAATGACCCTCATGAAATGATAAACTTGTGGGCTAAGCCTTCCTACCGTTCTGTGTTTATTGATTTACAGAAGAGATTGAAAACTTGGCAGAATGTTACATCTGATCCTTGGATTTGTGCCCCTACATCTGTATTAGAAAATAAAGGAATGTATGCTACAAACCCCCAGTGTTTACCATTGCTGAATGATCTGATTCAAGACATTACATATTACCAATAAAGGGCTAAGCTTAATTCAACACTTATTGTGATTTGAAAGTCTCCATCATTTAGCTGCGATATCAATCTCTACAGATTGAATTATGCTATGAACTTTGAGGATACTTGCTATTAAATAAAAGATATCTCTGGTATGTAAATATGCATTGATTTTGCAATGAAATTGCACCTTTAATCACTATTTGATTACAAGTAACTCATGGTACTACATATTCTACATGTCAGTTTTGTCCAGATTTGACGTTATAAAGGAATCCTCAGTGGCTGAATACAAGTGCAGTTCGCTAGGACTCCACTGTTGCCCCCTCCCACCTATGTCAGGTTTACATCTTCATCCTAGTCAAGGCAAGTAAGAAGGTCTAACATCAGTTTGAGTCTTGTTTTTCTCCAGATCCCTGGGTTTTTCCCATCAATATACTGACCGCCTCTGGAGTTTGGCTAAGGTGTCTATTGCAAAGCTGAATTATGTCATTGTTTACAAAACTGTATTCTTATAACCATACGGCTGACTGTGTTATCACCATATTGCAAAAAAATATTATTTACATGTATTGCTAAAATTTATGATCTGACTAACTGAATCCAGTATACTTTTTATTTTGTACAAAATACTACAGTATACACATGCCATATATAAAATATACTTGTATGTATGTATCTATGCAATTTTAGCATCTCTGAATGCATTTTATACATTTTTACAATATTTTATAAAGTCCATGTTTATATACATATGATGTATTATAAATAAATGATAATAATATTGTATCACAGACTTTTCAATCTTCATTATTGAGAAATACTCATGAAGTATGTAAGAATGGACAATGTAAATGTGCATTTTGATGTATTGTTTTTAACACTTCCTATCAGGTTTCATAAACTACATAATGCCACTATTCTCCTACATTATAATGAAGGTCCTTCCAAGTAAAATGTCTCTGGTAATATAAGATGATGAAAAATGGTATTCATTATCCGTCCCTCACTACTGTTCTAGTTTAGCACTTTTGATGGTTCATCATGCTGATAATACATAATAATTCTGATTGCTCAAATCCAGAGAAAATGTCTGTTTAAAATAGTTCCCCTATTTCAAGAAGATCTGGCTTTGTGCATCAATTGAAGTCTTTAATGATTTAGCTGTTCTCAGCTTTGGGCACTTTGTTAACATAATTTAGAACGGCCATTTGAAGGACTTGTGCTCGTTGCATTTCCTCATCTCTAATGGTGCTCACTTCAGATTCCTTCACTTTTAAGCGTCTTTTCAAACTTTCAATTTCCAGATCCTTTTCCTCTAAAATTTCTCTATGCTTTAATAAGTGCTCTAAAATGAATGAAATTAATACAGGTATAACAAAGTTTCTTACCAAAAAGATTTTATAAATATCAATTGCTCATTAACAGAAATTTAATAATTCAAGAGACCATTTCTGTGTTTTCATTTACACTCAAACTCTTGAATGTTATTAATCAAAGCATGGGATGACGATTCAATCATAATATTAAAATCATTACAAAACAAAGGATAATTGAGGCAGTAACTCTTACAGTAGGTGTAAATGTTTACCCTAAGCCATTTTCAGTGTACAGAATTCACAAAGAATTTTGTTCATACCACATGCCTATCGCAAACAATGACACATACATTTACGATTCTAATACAAACGAAATGAAACTTACTAATTTTCATAAAAAAATAACAGTAATTTTCTATTTTTGCTAAAATTCACAAACATTTATTTCAATAATCATACATTTCTTTCCGTAAAATCATGTTATTTGACAAGATAAGGCATCGAGATTTTTAGCTGCCAATCAATCGATACTCATTCAAGAGACTAAACAACATACAAAACAACAAAACAAGTTGGAATTAAGGCAACAAAGATGTTTATAAGCACTGACTAGAATTACATTCATACACTGAATATTAGTTTATATCCCTGGTGTGACACCAAGTACTTTCATATTTTACATCCCTAGACAAAAACATAAATGTAACATAAAGCCTTAAAGTACAATAGGTATTAAATTTGCACAGCTTTATAAAAATAACATGTCCAGAAAAGAAGTGTCATATCCTATATATGAAATTTCTGATGATTATACTTGCCTGCCATTTTTCTATCGTTTTCCTCCAGTTTTTCTCTCAGTTCCACTTGTAATTTTCGTTCAGCTTCAACTTTGTTAAGAGTTTGATTCAGTTCTATTTTAACTTTGCCCACTTCAGATAAAGAAATACTATTTTTCTCCGCTAATGCCTAAAATGCAGAACATTGTAAATATTTTTCTTAGTTCATTAGTAGTCTATGATGTATTCTAAGAAGATTTAATTCATTAACAAATTTTTTTAAGATATCCTACTTGACCTATTTAGTGGCCACAGTTATTGGTAAATCATCTGTTCTCAATGCTTTTTTAATGCACATTTACCTCATTTGCTTCCTCCACTCTTTTCTTCATATTCTCTAACTCTAGAATTTGAGAGCTATTACGCGACTGCAGTTCATTTATTGTTGATGATTGCTGATTACACCGACTTTGAAGTTCATCTTTCAATGTGCTAGTCACTCTTAACTTCTCTTCTAGTTGCTTGTGTCTATTTTCCTGTTCAAAAACATAAATATAATATCTGATATGATGCAAAAACATAGATATAATATCTGATATGATGCAAAAACATAGATATAATATCTGATATGATGCAAAAACATAGATATAATATCTTATATGACACAAAAACATAGATATAATATCTGATATGATGCAAAAACCTAGATATAATATCTGATATGATGTAAAAACATAGATATAATATCTGATATGACGCAAAAACAGAGATATAATATCTGATATTACACAAAAAGTGACTTTTTTATCATTATATTTTTGTCTGTACTAAGATTTTGACCCAAGAAGTAATGTTTATTTGCTAAGTACAATGTACTGTTAGCTATAAATGAATAAGACATTATGTATGATAAATGTTTTATCATATGTTCCTCTACTTAAGCTACTGAATGTGTATATAGAATTAGAGGATAAACGTACTGTGTTTGATTGTTTCCGACAGGTATACTGTGATTATACCATTGTGGAGCCAGGAAAACGGTGGTTACCAACAGTGTAACCACAGTATACCTGTTGGAAACAATCAAACATAGTATGTTTATCCCCATTTTAATTCATTGTAACACATACACATGTTTTTTCTCTTTGAAATTGCCTCCAAATTCCTCATTGCTGAGGGACGTATAGCATTATGTTTAAAATTCTTCCGAGAAAGGAATTGATACTTATGGCATTGACATAAGAATTTTCTTCATTTTCATATTACCAGAATTCTATGATTAAATTATTTGTCACAAATTGATTCACACATGAGTGACTTGACATCACATTGCAAACAGCTGAACCTGGCAGTTTTGCTGCAGCGTGGCGAGATGAAATAACATGTTAGAAAGCATGTTGCATGGTGGTACGTCATGTATGTTGTTAATTTTATTGGTTCAACTTGATTGTAATAATGGTGCATGTGTGAATGTTAGAACTTGCAAACTGGCCTTGATATGAGACTTAAGATGAAAGTTGTGAGCACTGGACGAAGTTGTTATTGACAGTTTTTGATAGTTGGAGACAGAGGCAATGTGGACAAAGAGCACGTACAATGTAGTAATACTTTTGAGGATGGTGTATTATTGTTATACATGTCTAAATGCTAATGTGTGGACCAATCAGAATTGTCAAAACAAAAACAAGTGAATTCGAACTGAAATATACATGTCTTTTCAATAATTTACATAAAATTTATTCTATGGAAATTATTGAAAAGACATGTATATATAATGTATCTTTGTATATATGTATCTGCAGAAAGGGAAATCATCAAACTGATTACAACAATATCTTAATTCCACATTTCTATTTTTCCCATTGCGGATAAAAATCTGGCGAAACCCTGTAGGTGGTCATGTTCTGGTGAACTCTGATTTTCAGCCAATCAGTGGATCGGCTCCAAATTCCTAGGAATGAAATTAATTTCCCCAGCATGCATGACCTACAAGGCAGTTTTTGAACAGCTGTTGTCACATATTGGTCACTTGCACATGCCTAGCCAAGTCATTGATTGGCTATGGGAAATAACAGTTTCGGTGACTCACATGTCATCAGAGTTCACCAGAACATGACCCCTTACAGGGTTTTGCCAGATCTTTATCCGCAATGGGACAATAGAGAAGTGGAATAAAGATATGGTTTTAATCAGATTGGTGCAATCATGTTTTAAGCACATATCATTCTTTTAAATTGTACTTACTTCCTCTGCTTGAATTTTCTGTCTTGCTATTGTCAAACTTTCTTCGTGATGCATTTTATCTGTAATATTGGTATTTTTCAAGCGACTGACTTCTTCTTCCAGCTCTAGTCGAGTCATTTCCAGGCGCTGAATCCGTTCTCTGAGTGTGGTTTCTGTCTCGTCAGCCTCATGTCTCACTCGTCCAATCTACATAAATCATGTTATACATGTACATAGAATATTAGTCTTGATTTAACTAAACCTTTTCTGGCACATGTATCTAACTGTTCATTTCAAAACCAAACAAATTTAGTGTTATTAAACATTCAATTTTAAGCTTCAATAACTCGAAGCATAATTCACTTTGAAATCACTTAAAGTTTTTTGAAGTTTCCATTAATGTACGTAGAAGTTGTTGGGGCTGAATGATTACATCAGTTTTAGGGGGATTTTCACCTTTCTGACATTCCAGTTATCAAAAGTCAATTATATGTATATATACAAATAGAAATCTATTAGCAGAGCATTTGCTAAGTTTAATCTATTAACAGAGCATTTTTAGAATGATTTTATGTAAATGGTAATGCTAGTATACCTCTTTATGCCTTATGTTCTCTGACTCCTTAATTTCTTCTTTGTGTCTGTTTTTTTCTTGTTGCAAACGCTCTGTATGTTAGACAATTTTTAACTAAGATTAAAACACAATCAGTGTAATAATAATATAGGGCACAAATAGCATAACTATTTTACCAAATGGAAAAATAAGTCATCACATCTAGATTTTTCACTTATAACTAATATTCAATGATCTTCCTGATGAATTCTCTCAAAATTACACATATGCAGGAGACCCATCCAAGCAGCAAAGATCTTTAATGTGCCAGGACATAAGATCTGAAGTTTCACTATCTCAACGAAATGGCATGAAACTTATGTGTCAATTATGGTGCTTATTCCTATCCTCTCAATCCCATGCTGACCACACTTCCAGCTAAAACAGCTGTGCAATAATAAACATCCTTTTATTGAATATGTTTTTCCAATAATTTAAATTTTCTCACCTTCAAAATGGGATCCTTTTAACTTTTGTTCTGCTTGCAAATGTGTTACGTGTTCCTTTAATTCAAATATTTGGTCTTGCTGCATCCGACATTTGCGATCAAGATCATCTACTTTAGTTTCTAACTGAATATTCTTATCCTGTGCTTCAGATAGTTCCTTATACAATTTAGCTTCCATTTTGGATTTTGCCTGAAGAAAATTGAAGTCTAATAAGAAACACTACACTTTCATTTTATAAGGACAAATGATAAGTGCACATAAATTTCCAAGACGTGATGAGACTTAATACTAGATATTTACATGCCAACTGCATTTTCTCCATATGCCAGTTAAAAATAAATGGCACACCATATTCCGATGTTTACACTAAGGTCATGACCTCATCAGAATTATGTCACCTCTTAGGATGTGCAGCTATTCTGTCGTTTAACTCCCCCCTTAGAATTACGATTTTGACACATAAAAAGGGGAATCTAGGGGTTCAATTTTTTCGGTCTTGGAAAAAAATTCTGTGCAGCATGAAGTGCTACACAATGAATATTTTTCCAAGACTGACTGCAAACATACACCAATGCTTTGCACAAAATGAAAAACAAGTCTTAAATGTAGCAGCCTTTCTGAGTTTGAAATGTTTTCTTCCTCTTGGAATTGTTTGAAGCTGGATTTTTTAATCTAAAATTAGTTTGATAGTAATCATACTTCTGATTTATAATACTTTTTTAATTCTAAGGAATTTGTAAGTAACCTCCCATGATAATATTCTTAGAAACATTTGGCCTCATACTATTTCATCTGTTTAAATAGAGTTGAACAATGGTACATATACACTAACTTCATGTTCTTTTCTCAGTTCCTCTTGCTGATTTGTCACTTTATCATTTAATTCTTGCTTTAACCTAGCTATAGTCATATTACTGTCATTGACTTTCTGTTCAGTGAGAGCCAGTTCTGATTCTGTCATAGCTAACCTGTATAAAACATTATTTTTTTCAATAAAGAATCATATAAATGACTATATATTAAATTGTTTAAATTATCCATTTCTAAAATATTGATATCTACACATTCAAAGGAGTTGTGTCTTCACACAAATTAAAATAATGCGGTTATTATTTACATACAAGGAATTCAAGAAGATACCATATTTCAGTATCATATAATAATTTTCAAACATTTCTAATGAAACTATACTAAACATTTTACAAACACTTACTTAGCTGCAAGGGAGTTAAAAGCTGCTTTCCTTTCTTCTAAAGTCTCTTGTAGATGTGAAACCTTTTCAGATGTAGTTCTGTTAAATGATTATATAGACTGATTGATTGATTATTGTTTTACATCACTCCACATTTATTCCTTGTATATAGTGATGGCATCTACCAGATACATCACATAGAAATTTATACCTTGCAATGGACCCATCCGAAGCAGTGAGGGATCTTTGATGTGCCATGCCTACCGTGACAAGGGACCTCAGCTTTGATTATCTCATCCGAATGCCAGAACACATGGCTGAAGTTGCACCCAGCTGGACCTTTCAGTCATGAGCTGAATACATCATCCGCTGAGCCACACTGGCTTTTAATTTATCATAAGAACACATTATATTGCATTATGTAAAAATGAATGAAGTAGCCGCAAGGAGTGGCCCTATATGCCCTATCATTCACATAGGGCCACTACTTGCAGCTATGAATGAGACTGAACAAACATTTCTATGCACTGATGATAACTAAACAAAAACAGAAATAGAAAAGAAATGGCCTTTGATTGCCTTTGCTTGCATCATCTTTATGTATCTAATAGTCCTCAGCCATAAACAAAGTTCACAGAAGACCAAGGCTGATTAAATGTAAATTTATAAACCATTTTTCATTATAATTCTCCTGATGTACATGTATAAGCTTTATCTTTTCAAAATGTCAAACTAAATAATACATAACTATTACAATATAATCCTGACCACAAACCAAGACCAAAGTAACATAATGATACACTACCCTCCATAAGTAAGTACCCACCCCAGGAATTTTCTATAAAGACAACAAATAATAAGTCAATGTTTTAAGTTGTTAGATTTTAACTGATAGAATGTTGGGACAATTTGTCTGCTAGGAGATGCAGAACACTTGTTAAAAGCATGCCTAAACGTTTTCAAGCTGTGATAAGGGCAAGAGGAGGGTACACAAAATTTGCATTGTAGATTAGTATATCATTTGTACAGTCAAACTTCGATATCTCGAACATTGATATCTCGAATACTCGGGATATCTCTAAGTCGAACGTCGGTCCCGAAAAAATCCTTCATATTATGATTAAATTCACCCCGGATGTGTCGAACACTGATATGTGGAATACCATGCTTATCTCGAATACATGTTCAAGTCCCAAAGTTCTTATTTTCCCGGTTTATCTCGAAGTTGGCTTCTTATTGACAATATCTCTCGCGGCGTTTACCTTAAACGACTGGTCGCTCGTGTGGTGTGATTAATTGACCGTGTCGGTGTACAAAGCCACAGTAATTACATTATCAATCGAATCCATGTGTACCCTGTTATTTATACCAAATATTAAATGATGATAGCTTATTAAATTCAACTTAGAATTAAATAATTAACATTAACTGTAATTAGCTGCATTTTATTAAAGAAATTTCTTTACATTGATCATTGATTCATTTTTATTTCGAATCCATGTGTCTATGTATTTTTATGCATAGTACTAGTAGTAAAATAAAATTCTGACGTATGTCTTTATTTTGTCTCACGTGTTAGCCCGTCCTCGGTTTTAGGTATAGTATAAGACGGTTATATCCACTATTGAAAATTTAAGTTATGATATTACTGAAAAGGAAACATGACGTTTTCAGTTTTGGAGTATATTCTCTTATATTCATAAAATATAAAAGGTATGATGAGATTTTGATTAATTATTTGGGAACAATATGCACATCTTCATGCGTATTTACTGTTAATCTCGTGTATCTTCTATAATAATCACAAATGTCAAATGAACTGGCTCAAGTGAACAACAAGATTTGTGATCCTAAACTCGAAATTTGGATATCTCAACCTATGGATATCTCAAAGGCCCTCCAACTTTGAGATATCGAGGTCTGACTGTATATGCTTTTTAAAAACGTTTTCTTAAACTTTACTTTTTCATTATAAACATTTCTAATGTTTTTTTATTGAATATATACAGCAAAAACTTTAATCATTTCTATTTCTTCCATTTTTGTCAAATTAATTCCAAAAATATGAAAAATATAAGGTTGTGAACTTAGCTATGGAGGGTAGTGTATGTACTTAGTGTAAGACTTTGATTTAGTAAAGAAGCCACCTCCTAAATACAAAACGTCAAATTTCACCAGAAGAAAAGTGAGAAGACTTTTGTACCTTTTTGAACGCCTCATTAAATCTTCTTGCTTGTCAATTGTATCCATCAGATCATTCATCTAACAAAGAAAATTGTGAACCATAAAGAAGTAATATTTTCCTTCCCAATGTTGAAATCATGTTTCAAGCAACAAACTTTGAAGTTATCCATCCCTGTTTACAGTTCACAGCAGGAAATTTCAAGGGTATCTTTTCAATCAAAATTCACCAAAACTATTTTCGTTTGAATCTAATTATGATACTTGGTCTATCATCTGTGAACCATTTAATTACAATATTTCCCCCTCTAAGTTCTGAAGTTGCAATCTTACCTTTGAACCTAAAAAAATTTATAGGCATCTTCCTTTTTTCATAGCTAAATTTTGTTTTATTCTGATATATGGTACTTGACTTACCATCTTGAAGTCAAGCATTTACCATATTTTCACTCTTAAATTCAGATGATGTGACCTTGACCTTTTGAACTTCAAAATCAATGGGCATCTTCTTCCCTTATGACGCATATATCTAATTACATCTAAAGTTCATGTACACATGTACTTGATTTATCATCTGGAAATCATATCTTTATCATATTTTCACTTTAAGTTCAAAGCTGCAACCTTACTTTTGACCAAAAAATGCATAAACATCTCCTTTAAAAGTATATAAACAAATATCATTTGAATCTGATATTTCGTACTTGTGTAATCTGGAGACCATTTATGGACTGACAAGCAGAGCAAACACTTAATTCTATGACTATTTTAAAGTGAGGGCATACTATTGCAATAAAGTCCTTGCAGGGCCATAGAGCCATGCTGGAGCTTACTTTTGCCTTTCACCATCACGAGTCTTTGATCTAAACTGGCCAAGTCAGAAATTGTGCTGTTCAAATTCCTCATTGTATCAAAACATGTATAGAAAACTTAAGTTTGTGAATTGTTAAGGTGGATAACTTCACCGCCATCACCAAAACCAAATTAAAATATGATGAGTAACTACACATAACTAGAAAATGTTTGTAAAACAACCATCCCCACTAAGGTTTTATATGTATTCTGCATCATTATACCCAATACTTGTTTCTTTGTCTTAGATTTTCTATGTATTTTCACTTTCAAGTTATGACCTTCACCTATGACATTTTGATTTAAAATCAATAAACACCTTCCTGTCTTCATCATTGAATGTATTACACAGATCCACTTTTCAGCATAGAAAATGACGTTTAACGGACTTTTGATTGTTGTGCTTATGACATCATACTCAAATGTCCGACTTGTCCAACCTTGGTGACGTCATCACAGTCGTATTTTGTGCTTAAGTGCTTGACATTCGGCGAAAGTGGATCGGTGCATTGCAATTATTTTACATCACTCCCTGATTATTACAAGTATACGGTGACAACATCTGCCTGGTGCATTGCATAGAAATTTGCACCAAAGGCAGTGAAGAGTCTTTTATGTGCCACGTCACAAAGATGTTCATTACAAAACCCTTTTTAATTGTTTGAGCAAGTTTTTGTGTTACCTGTAGAGCTTTATCATGTTCCAACTGTTTAACATGCTTGGCCATGATTTGCATTTTTGTTCTATGATCCTCTGTAAGATTGGCTCTATCTTCATTTTGACTTAAAGCTGTATCTACCAAACATATGAAAGATAACACATACATAGGTGAGTATATACGGTTCATGCTATGTCTCATCTCAACAAGGACATTATAATGTCTCCACAAAGCTACCATAATTACCCGTGTACAATGCACAATTTTTTTCCATTATTTCTGACGTCGATTTTGTGAGTGCGCAACACGTGGGAATGAAAAATATAACAATTTTTTTTTCCAAGGATATGTACTGATTTCGATTTGAATATGACCACTAAAATGTCAGCATGTACTAAAATCACCACAGGAAGTGAACTGGTTATGTAAAGGATACACTGACCTTCATTCTCGTACGTCTTATCATTCAGACAATCTATGTATTTACTAGAGTTTTACATGTTCAATTATAATTTACCATGAATGAAGATTCGATGTTTAATAAGACAGTTAAAATCACAGCTAACTAGCCCATCATATACTTTTCACCTATACAGTTTGATACTCGCTGTTCTTGATAAACATGTCACCTTCTCACAATACCTGATCAACCAACCGCTAGGGAGATTAATATAGGGAGATGGATTAATATACGTGATTCACTTTTTTCCAAATCCCTCTTAATTTATATATTGCTATATATTGTATGTGCTGCTTATTTGGAAATAAATATTGTTTAAACTAACCAATCGCTTAGTGCTGTACCCACACATCAATCAGACAAAAAAAAAGTTAATTCAGCAGATATCAAGAACATAGAATTTAATGACCATGAAGGTGCATAGCATATATCTCTAACTTTAATGAAGATAAAATTAATTTGTTACAGACTTACGATAACCATAATTATGAATACCAGCATAATTAATCCAATAATTAATATGCCCAATTGGATGAATTTTATCAGAAACATACAAAGATATAAAAAATTTTGTCCAGCTTGTGTTAACTGTTGTGTGCAAAAACGTGAAGTGTCAGATAGTTCACGCTACCTGCACGTCAACAACAGAAATGTTAGTTTTATGACCACTCACTATATATCGATTTTTTCCGATTTCTTGCCTGCTCATTATACAAAGGAAGTAGACTTTTTTTGGATTTTTTTCTCGATTTTGGGGGTGCACATTATATACGGGTGAGCATACGGGTAATTACTGTATGTATTCATTCTACATCCATAATTAAATAACTTAAGCAACAATCACCTTCGGCTTTTCCATTTGACCTCAAAACAGAAGTCAATATTGATATATACAAAGAACAATATAGATCTGAAATATGTTGAAAGTTGAAATTAATATACTACTTTGAACTTGACTTGGAAAAAATATATATGAAACTCGGAAAACAAAGGAAAAATTGAAAGGGGTTATTAAAGTATACATTTTTGTAATTTTACACAAATTTTAAAAAATTTAAAATCAGAATTTTCCAAGGGTTCATTCTTCAGTTATCAGTGTTTACCTAGGGCTTTTAGGATATCTCCTGGAATATTATTTCCTGCTGACTCTATACGACATATGACTTTGTTTGTTTGAAGCATCTCCAGTAAAGCTCTACCACCAAGTAATCCTACACTGTTCCACCTTAAATCTGAAATAGCAATAAAACATTCTACATACGTCCTGTTTTTTTAATGTGCTAGATCTCAAATACAGCAATAAACAAGCTGCATTTGTGAGACAACAATGCCTCTAATAGGCAGCAATATCCAGAACCAGAAAACTGACAAAGTCAGAAGGGCCCAGCAGGATGCCTGTCACCATGACCTTGACCTTAATTTGGTACCAGCAAAAAAGGTTTTGTCATAAGGAATGCAGATGCCAAATATGACAGCCCTACTTCTAAGAGTTCAATAGTTATGATCAATGTTAAAGTTTTTCAAATGCAGGTCAAAGGTAACCGTTAAGGTCACATGATCAAAAATTTTGGTACCAACAGAAAGGAACACACATGCTAAATATGAAAGCTCTACCTGTGACAATGTATTAGATATGACAAATGTTAAAGTTTATGCTGACTGACAGACACTTATGAAGCGGGCCCCTAAATATTCTGGAAAGTCAAAGGTACCAAGGTCTTTTCACAAGCATACTCTTCGAAAATATCAAAGCTGCATCTCTCATCATCATCTCATTATGTGTAAAGTAAGTCAAGGTCTTGAAGTCAAAAAGTTTTCGTATCAAATGAAAGGACAATCAAAGTACTTACAGTACTGATAGCCGGGCTTTCAGTAACTTGTCAAGTAGCAAAAGATTAAGTTGGAGTTAAAATACAGTTGATAACAAATTCAAGGAAACAAGGAGTTATACATTTCACTGTGGAAGGACAATTCTTAAGTAATAGTGAAATGAAGTTTATCATTGGTTAACTTTGACAAAATATGTCGTGAGGCATGGCATGTACCCTTGATCATGATGAAAACCATAGATTTAATACTGTTTTAAAAGTTACACTGCTCTTGACATGCTTTATTCTCTTGAACATAAAAGACGTATATTTGTCATCTCCTATCGAGGGCAGAATTATTACTTTTCTTCTGATTTGGTGTATAGTCAAAACAGCCCAAAAATAAAACGATCCTCACCAAAATAGGAATAATTTTATGCTAAGTGCAATTCATTAGAATGTCAATTTATTTGTCATCTGTATGAAGTATATTTTAAATACTAGGTGAAAAAATCTATTTTGAAATCAAATTTGATGTCCGTTGTTAAAATATTACAAGCTTAGGCCGTTTTGGTGAAAAAAAAGAAAAAGGCCATTTTGGTGTGGGCCATTTTTTATTATTTGAGCCGTTGTGGTGGTGGTTTTTTTTTCTTCTTGAGTCGTTTTGACTATAAGTCATTTTTCTTCATGTATTATTCTTCGAACAGTCGGCTACTATCAAGATATGCTGAAGTTCTATACATGTACTAGATCTGTTGAACTGTACAATTTCACTATTTGCATTGACAATCCATGGTCATGTAACCTACTCTGTTTAGCAGGATATTCTATGTATCCTTGATAAGTTCAACAGATCTAGTCTATTATTGCTTCTTTTTTTTGGCCAAAATTGCAAAAATTTAGATGTTACCGAACAAGTCCGAGAGAAAACCTGAAATGATACTTGGTTTATTTATAACCATACATAAAATACATCTTGATTACTACTTTGTTGGAAATGTCCTTTTCTAACTTTGAATTTTTGTAATTTAAAGTAAGCAAAGGACAGAAATGATGTAGATCTAAGAATAATGTCAGACATGCTAATCAGCACAAGGAACAATACATGTACATGTTTCTCTTCTGCGAATCGTAAGGCAATGGGCAATACAAAGCGCCATGCCAATATTTATTTATGACGCTTGAATTAGAAACATGTTTCAGTCGGCAAAAATAGACATGGGGAAACCCCTTACATATACATGTACACGAATATTAGACTAGCAATGTCTGTATAGATCTTAAAATATCTAGACAGTGACCATAATGAGGCTGACCTAGGTTCAAGTAATGGGTTATCAGTTATTTTTATATCACTGGATTTTGTTTTGTTTCATTCATAAATTACATTAAATACTGTATACTAATGCTGTGTATGCAGACGAATTATATCTACATGCAGTGTATACAGCTTGTTATCTGCCCTTACCGCCTATGCTATAAATAACACTAGCCTCTCCAGAACGGCGGTGGTCACCTGTCTCTTTGCACAGCGTTAGCAAGCAAGAGCAGGTAACTTCAACTTCAGTCTACACGAATATGCACATGTATATCTCTATTTGCGATGTTACATATAATTAAAAATCCAGTAAAGATTCATAATACATTCTGAATATTCTAATGCTATAAATTACATCAGAGATTATATTTTGAAACACAAGGACACTCTGACTGAGAAAGAGGGCTTTAAAACTTATAATTAGAATGCCTCGTTTTGAGAATTGTGCTTGGCAGCTATAGCCTTGGCTTATGCATTCGACATTAAGCCCGGCTAAAAAATGCATGCCTATCACTTACAATTATTAAGTTATGACCAGTGTTAAACTAAAGTTCATGGACAACATGACATGCAGGATAAAAGTTATATAACTGAATCTCTGATACTTGAGGCATAAAAAGATAATAAACCTAAAATAATTACCATTTGTATGCAGTCAACATCAAAATAATGAACAAAATGATTTTATTACAAGATATTAATTTTGATTTATTTCATAAGGCTTTATTTTAATTTGTACAGTTCCTTTGATCGATATATACATATATTCAACCTTACTACTATTAATTACTTGACTTAATTTTCTTGTCAATCTTTCATTTGATCATTAGGATATATCTGGGAGACATTATTCTTCTGACAAGCCATTAACATACTTTAATTTTATAGTCACATCAAAGGAATTGAGAACTTTATTTTCATTTGGAGTCACAATCACAAAATAAAATGATCACGAATAAAGGGTTTTTGTAAATCAAAAGTGAATACTTCATTATATCCTTTTTTTTAACCTTTGTTGCAAATTCTTGACAAAGTAATTTAAACTGCATTACACACATTATTCCTTTAGTCCACACACTGTATAGAATTAAATTTTACCTAGTGCTCTGAGAGTTGTGTTGCGTTTCAATGCAGATGCAATTTCTGCAGCACCATCATGGCTGATCTGGTTATTGCGTAAATCCAATGCTTGAAGGGAATCATTTACAGCTAGTCCCTCACAGAAGAAACTGAACGAATTATCCAACATGCCCACAGCATTCCATTCCAAACAAATACTGAAAAGTATGTCCTTGACTTTGATAATCACTGTTTATATAAACACATCACAAAGTCTACCAGATACAGTCTTACATGCTTACATCGAAAAATCAGATATATTAAATCAAATTCCACATATACTGGATTCAAATCAATTACTGTCCGCGCCACTCACTTTGTAAACCGAAAAATCTGGATTTTCACTTATTTATCTTTAAAATAGTTTTACAAAATTAATATCAATCAACAGATCTTGTTTAGTCGTAACTTTTGGTGAATGTTATATGTTTCTACGAAGAAGCATTCGTATTTTATAGGGAAAAATCATTTTTTATAGGGTGTTTTCTATACTAATTTTGACGTGACGTCGCCGATGTTTACATTGTGTTCATGGGAAACTTGGCGACGTCACGTCAAAATTTAATATGAAAATCGCCCTATCTAAAATTGATTTTTTTCTATAAAATATGAACGCTTCTTCATACAAATATATAGCATACACCAAAAGTTACGACTAAACAAGATCTATTGAATGGGTTTGCCTTTTTGAAATTATTCTGAAGACGAATAACTGAAAATCCAGATTTTCCAGTTTCCAGAGTGAGTGGCGCGGACAGTAATTATGTAAAACTAGAAATGTCCTAATAAGGACAATTCAATTGCACTCTGTTTGCAACATGTATTCTTTCAAAAACTGCAAGGGTAATCACGTTTCACTGCAGTTTTTGCTATTACATCACATGCCCCTTGGCATATCATAGATGACATCATTCAAAACTAATGTGTTTAAGCTTTTTTTTTCAGGTTAAAACATTGGAATGAGTTACCATGCTAGTGTTTTACAAAAACTGACAGGGTATCGGCAAATACCCTGTCAGAAATATCTTGATACCCTGTTGTGTTAAAACACTCCCATGTTAACTCCTAAATAACCTCACTGAAAGTATTTTGTTATAAGAATACTGGAGCTTTTGGATAAATAATTTGGTCAAGGTCATGACATGCCTAGTGCCATGGTTAGTAACTCCAAAGAGTATGAAGCAGATCTGTGTTACAGCTATGGATTTATATGACAAGATAACCTTTCTGGTTATCGGATCAATGTAAGCCTGATTTTGACCTGATATGACCTTGAGTATAAGTCATAAAACATTGGCATGCCATAGGTAACAATCTCTAATATATAGCAGATTTGGTAGTATATATTAACTTTATTTATAAGACAAATCAGTTTTTAAACTTTCTTCACTGGATAGACAGACATACAAAGTTATATTTAAATATATGTACTTTCAAAGCATTGCTTGTGTTTTTTATGGTCTCCTCAATTTTAGTTAGACTGTACATTCCTTTATATGTATTTATATGTACCAGTGATTAAATTCTGAATGCTTATTTAACTGAAACAAAAATCAGTGTTATTTTCAATTCACATTTATGCCAACTGTCCATTGCACAGCTTTACCTATGTTCATTTTCATTGCTATATATATTATTACGTAATGAGTAGAATTTTTGTAACTTCTCTTTTGATATCCAAAAATAATAGTGAGTATATGATTTCTGCATAACCTAATACGAAAAGAAACTGACAACATTTGAAGCTTAAAAACTTCCATGACAATGAATATAGCTAATTGACAAAGACTATCATGACATTCATCTTAAATGCCGTCTACGTATATTGTGTGAAATAGTTATTATAGTATATATATGTACTAAAACTCTCCCTAAATCTCTGCCAATGCCTTTTTTACCTCAGTATGGTGTGATTCTGCCTCAACATTCTACCTAGAGCCTCTGCTCCACTGCCTCGAATGTTATTACCCTACATTTAAATTAATACATACACATGAAAATAACAAGTACTAAATGACTCACTAAAGCAGCAATTTTCTATAGAAGTTCATGCAAGATAAAATATATAGTAGAAGTCAGAGGGACTAATCTGGTGAAATTAGTATGTCAACATACAAAACAATTGATCTAAATGTACCCAAATTTCAGCAGAAACGATAAAATAGATTTATGATACATTATCGTAATCATAAATTAGAATGACTTGTAGCTATCACTAATTCATTCAACTGATTCATGATATTACATGTACTGTATTATTATAGTCATGTACCATGGCACTATGGACAGCACTCATTCAAATACGAGTCTCCTTAAAATATGTACACATACAGCATATAAAGACCTATCCGACTGAGTGAATTAAAGTGTTGCTCTGAAACATATTTTAACTTCTCAGTAAAATTCAGATTTCAATTCCACTTGGAGCAACAGAAAAGCTAGAATACCAGCCATAAGTCAATTTTCTTTCCAGACACTTTTTTCCCTCCAAGTGGCATTACACGATATATAAAAAAATTATTATTTTTATTCATCGATATCATTACCTACCTTCATATCAAGTTTCTTGCAGTGATTATTAATAGAAAAGCCTTGAGCTAGACCTTTTATCGCTGAAATATGAAGCAACAACTTTTGTCACATTATTCAAACACTCATTCCTTGAACAATTATAATCAAATTAGCTTCACTGACTACTCTCATTCATTTCTTAGTTTTTTAAGGTCTTATAAAAAAGACAAAGTTTAGATTTGTTTGACTGTCTAGAGTTTCATGTTGGTTTCAACAATTTTTCTTTCACATTGAGATAAGAATGCTTGAAATCTCTCAAAGATAATAAAGGCACAATTTGGGGTGGTCCTCACCACAACAGAACTGAACCATTACCACATAACTTGGGGTAGTCCTCACCACAACAGAGCTGAACAATTACCACATAACTTGGAATAGTCCTCACTACAACAGAGCTGAACCATTACCACATAACTTGGGGTGGTCCTCACAACAACAGAACTGAACAATTACCACATAACTTGGGGTGGTCCTCACCACAACAAAGCTGAACCATTACTACATAACTTGGGGTGGTCCTCACCACAACAGAGCTGAACCGTTACCACATAACTTGGGGTTGTCCTCACCACAACAGAGCTGAACAATTACCACATAACTTGGGGTGGTCCTCACCACAACAAAGCTGAACCATTACTACATAACTTGGGGTGGTCCTCACCACAACAGAGCTGAACCGTTACCACATAACTTGGGGTTGTCCTCACCACAACAGAGCTGAACCATTACCACATAATTTTGGGTGGTCCTCACCACAACAGAGCTGAACCATTACCACATAATTTGGGGTGGTCCTCACCACAACAGAGCTGAACCATTACCACATAACTTGGGGTGGTCCTCACCACAACAGAGCTGAACCATTACCACATAACTTCATGGTGCAGACATCAGACATCAATATAGTGGCAAGTCAAATACAGTAAGTGCGCCAATTAGACAAACAAGATAAGGTATCTAACTTAAACAGAGATTGAAAATGATACTTTTAAAGCCCAGTCTTATAGTCTTGTAAAATCAATACTGAGGTAAAAGTGCCCACAAACAGAATGATGCATATTAAGACATGTTGTTTACACTTACCAAGATTTAAATAGAAATCACAGAAGACATAATATATCATAGTGAACCTTACTTCCAAAAAAGTATATATAAGCAATATTCATTCTACATGTACATATCGAACACAAAGAATCAATCAAAATATTTACATGAAAATTATTTTACACCAAGATACATGCAACTGTACTGGTACTTGTAGTTGGAAAATAATTGTCTGTACCTACCATCTTCGCTAAGCATACAATCTGCAAATTTGTATTCAACAAATGTTCTATCTGTTGCAATAACTTTCCCTAGTATATGACAAGTTTTGGATGACAAGCTGTTAGTGGACAAATTTAGAATGGGTTTTGCTTTTTTCGATGATTCAAAACTGTAAATAAAATGTTACATATATCATTCTAATGCAAGCATGTAAGTACCGGTAACATGAATTCTCATTGAATGAAGAAAGTAAATTAGAGGCATGTAAATACTTGATTACATGCTGCAAATTTAAATTTGTATTAATGCGTGATACAGATGCCTGACAACGTAAACAATATGGCAGATCTAGAAAAAATGCCAGGTTGAACTGTAGTTGATCTAGTGTGATATTGTTACTATTCAGAAATTTTTAGAGGGATTTATAATAAAGGGCATATTAGAAGACAGGTCAAACATAGATTAAGAGTGGGAGATAAGTTTTATATTGGGTAAGGGGTTAGATAGTTTTCATGAAGATAAGCCTTATAGACCTGAAAATAACACAAATGTCATGGACAGCAATACATCGATGGTTATCATTCTCAAAATGAATAGGATAGTTTCAATTCAATCATACTTTTTTACTATTTGTGTAAGATTTTTACTGCAAAATAATATAAAGTACTTTGTAATACGTATGCATAATAAGCATGAGTAAATAGGCACAATCAGTTGTTTGATATCTGCATATATGTAGACTTCTAAAATGCAATGTATACACAGTTTGCATTAGAATGAAGATAACATGCTTTTGTTTTCGAATTTCTGGCATGTAATCAGTAATTTACAGGTTGAAAATGTCCGTTTTGGACTCCGCTGGCATGTCATCTAAAAACTCAATTTGCGACCCGTATTACATACAAGAAATTTGAAAACACATGCATATTATCCTCTAAATCATATATACCTGTGATAAAAGTGAGGAATGATCTAACTTATTGTACTGAAATGCAGACACATCCACTGACACTAGATCACTGGACATACATAATTACAGGGATGATTGACAAAGTTCCTTACAAAATTACAATTACTAATGTCACTTTCCTGCAGCATATGCAGGGAGATTTAAATCATTTTTCAGTAAAAATGAAAGTTCAATTAATTAGTAATTCTTTATCTATAATTCATAATAAAATCCAATAAAATGATCTAATGTGCATGTTGGTCAAAAGCTTTACAGAGCTTGTGTTTACATGTTTTGTCTTCATGCCAACTTTAAATAAATATTGTCTTGTCTTATGTAAACTACATATGTATCTTCAGGAATTTTCCTTTTTGTATTAATATTTTCTGCTTCTGATCAATGGGAACATGAGTACAGTGCAAGCCACTTAACTGAATATCGCATTATTGAATATTTTGTTTTATTGAATAAGATCCTGAAATCCAAAACCATTTTCTATCAAATCTATTGAAAATCCGCCACTTATTACACTAGAATAAAGAAGCGACTTTGTTTATTTGAATAGCGCGATTATTCTACAAGCATACATTTGTTAAAACTTCAATGTATCACGAACGAGGTCATGTTGTTTACTACGGTGCGAGCGGCCTATTGATTAGAGATAAATGATTTCACACCTGTCTAGTTAATGTAAAAAGAGATGTTGATGGCCAAATCACACGTTAATTGTCTAATAGGCCGTGGCGGTAGGAATGAAAGGATTAATTAATTACCAACTGACGAAGCCATGTCATACACAAGATCATCGGAAACATCGACAAGATGACGCTGTCAGTCAATGGCATTGCGTGAAGACTGACCCTACTAGATGCCATCCACTTACTCAGTAAGACCTGGCGCACCATCAAGCCCACAACCATCACCAAATACTTCTGTAAGGTTGGCTTTGCCTCGTCAGACAACGACGCAAGCGAAACTGTCCATGTCTGGCCGCAAGAGGGTGTTGATAGCTAGACGTTTGATGCTTTCATCACAAATGATGGCAACCTTGAGAGCTAAGTTGTCCAGACTGACGAGAAAATATTCGCAACTGTCCACCAAGATGATCGAGCTCCGACCATGCATCGCCAGTGACGAAGAGGAGGCTGAAGAAACGGCACCAGTAACGCACGGCTAACGTAACCTGTCTTATGTCTTTGATCACCCTGGTTTCACGACTGAAATACAATTCATGTATTTCAATAGACGCGGGTTTTATCTTTACAGTCAGCTGAGCATGTGTAATGCAGCTATTTAATAACATTTGGTCACCGTACTTAAAAAGACAGTTGCAAAATTATCGAAAATGTGGTCTGTTGACTTTAATGTAGCTCAAGCAAACAATAAGGGGATCTAAGAGAGGTAACTCTAGCGTATCTATATATAGATACATGTACACTGATTTCATTACAGATACAGCAGTTATACATGTATGCAGTTCTTGAAAACTCTGTCGATAATCTGGTCTTTGAAACTGCATTCGTTCGTCATGCCGTGCAATTAAATATTCATTTATTTGAATAATAAAGTCCTGACAAATAGCCTATTCAATTAAGCGGCTTGCACTGTATCATTTTGACATTTCATCTGTAGATATTAAGTAAATATATAATTCATACCTTTTCAATTGATTTGTTATACAATCCTGAGGCTCTACATGATTGTCTCTACAGAGACGGAGATAACAATGTCGAAATTCATCCATTCTACTGATTTACTTTATGATCTGAAAAAAAAAAATTAAAGAAGGAAATTGAAGTCTGAAGGTTACCATACATGTACACGAAACTGTTGTCTGGATTCTTCTTTTTCTTTTTTTTTTGAACTGGAAACTATGTACAGTTAGTGTCAAAGATCAGTTGCATGTAAGGACCTCGTGACCAAAAGGTCTTAGGTTCAACTCCTGCTGTGGACATATGTCCTGTCTTTCGGATGAGACAGTCAAAGCCAAGGTCCCATGTCATGTAGGCATGGCAAAAAGATCCCTCACAGCTTCAAGTTGGTCTGATGCAATGGTATAAAAAAACTATAATTTTTTACCATGCATCAGACAAATACTGTCAACAGCTACATGTATTCTATATGTGAAATAATCAGGAGTGATCTAAATCAATTATCAATTAATGGTTTTTCACACACGCAAAATCAGAAAACCTGTCCCTTGAACCACATCCACCTCTACAAGAGGATACAATATCTGCAAGCATCACTGAAGTTAATCAAGTAAACTTAATAACTTAGTCATAAAATTATAATGTCACATGTTTCAATTGGCACTCACTAAAACTAGTACGCGGACGCCGACGCGGACTTCAGAAAGTCCGACTTGAAAATGAAAAATAGTGATTTCTCTAAAAGTTCCGAATATTTCTTTGTGAAACTTTCTACAGACATTGTAATGGACATGTTTATTCTTATCAATGCCAGATATTCACAACTTAAGTCCTAAATTTATCATTTGAGGCACTGATCTGTTACAAACTCACTAAAACTAGTACGCGGACTTCGACGGCCGACTTGGGATGTCAAGAAGAATATTCGTCTAATTTCAATAAATAACAACATAAACTTGATTGTTATGAATAGTGTAAGCGTAAAGAAATGTAAATACTTCTTATTTATGCTTCAGGACATCTTTATCGGCGATAAAACAAGGTTTGTTTACCTTGTGTGACAGCGGTCTCAATCATTTGGAAAAGCCGACTTCGGTTTCAAACGGACACATACGGCTGACTCGAGAACTAAAACTAGTACACGGACTTCTATGTCTATATAAAGATATTTTCTATTTATTTCCATATCATAACAAGAAATTTAAATATTTTAATGATAATTAATTGCCATATCTAGTTAAATGTTAAAACATATCTTATATTGTGATAGAGGCAGTCCAACACAACAAGTCCGACTTCGCTTTTCAAACGGAGTCGTTAACATTATTAACATAATAAAATTAAGCTGTAATTAAAATTAATTGAGGCATTATGACCATTTTTAAAACAATGTTACAACTTAGGCTTTATCTACTCCTTATTTGCAGTTTAAACATACACACTAACTAAAGTAATAAGGTAGGAATTTTCTTCATTTACATCTTAGAAATTTAAAGTTGAATACAGAAGTCCGCGTACTAGTTTAGGCGATATAGTAAGTCTGTGTAGTTCTCGAGTCCGCCGTACGCGTCCGTTTGAAACCGAAGTCGGCTTTTCCAAATGATTGAGACCGCTGTCACACAAGGTAAACAAACCTTGTTTTATCGCCGATAAAGATGTCCTTAAGCATAAATAAGAAGTATTTACATTTCTTTACACTTACACTATTCATAACAATTAAGTTTATGTTGTTATTTATTGAAATTAGACAAATATTTGTCTTGACATACCAAGTCGGCCGTCGAAGTCCGCATACTAGTTTTAGTGAGTTTGTAACAGATCAATGCCTCAAATGATAAATTTAGGACTTAAGTTGTGAATATCTGGCATTGATAAGAATAAACATGTCCATTACAATGTCTGTAGAAAGTTTCACAAAGAAATATTCGGAACTTTTAGAGAAATCACTATTTTTCATTTTCAAGTCGGACTTTCTGAAGTCCGCGTCGGCGTCCGCGTACTAGTTTTAGTGAGCGCCGTTTCAATTAACATAAAAAGATATCACATTATAATCGAAATTACATGAAAGGGTTGTTTTGACTTAATTAAAATAGGCTAAAATATTTTATAGCTGTTGGTAGATAAACTCGACCGTGTGTCGAACCTACGCGTACGATATTCAAAATTTCAGGTTGTGACTTGTTTACATGCAAAATATATATGGTATTTCAAAAGAATAAACAATGTAATAGTTAAGATTTCTTACTCGATAAGTGTTTTAAAAACCAAGACAATTAAACTTATTGTTGATTCTAGCGTTCTAAAGGTCTCAAAAGTGCATCTGCACGGTTAAAATATCAAGAGTTATTCTACATTTTAGCTTTGTTGTTGCTGTGTGTTCTTTTATGGTTTTCAAATTGAAGAGTCTGCAAAATAACTAGACTGGAGTTACCTGCTCTTGCTTGTTATCACTGCGCGAAGATTTAAAAGATCTAGACAGGCATTGCCAGTCTAGGAAAATAACATTCTCGTTCTTACAAAAGAAAAAAAAAAGATGAATCACCATAAATATATGATTATGTCGGAAAAACACCAACATTTTTTTTGGTCTTGCCCATATGGTCTTTCCCAGGGACTAGTACTAGTAGCCCTTTAACAAAAAATCTTAAATGTCTTGAAATATAGATACACAAATGCAAGTGATACCTATTCATGTATCATCATCAGATCTTTCTTCTTCTTCTTCTTCTTCTTTCTACTACTACTACTACTACTACTACTACTACTACTACTACTACTACTTCTTCTTCTTCTTCTTCTTCTTCTTCTTCTTCTTCTTCTTCCATGACGAAGTGTACTTAAAAGTTGCGCCTTATACTTTATGTGGCAGTCAAGATGATACAGTTAATAGTTTCCTTGTTCCTCATGCTGGACCGACGGTGTGTTGCCCATTGCTGTCCGGTAGTCCTCCAAGGGACATGCTGATATCATTGCTGATGTATGTCTGTTCCAGTCCTTAGTGGTACGCATGCAGGAAGATTCAAGAACCGGTACACATCTTTTTTTGTTCTTGGTATGGAAAGGTATGTTTGAAACTGTCCCCTTGTACTGCACTACTAGTGTCTGCTTGGATGGGGTATTGCTCCACTGGAATGGCCACTAGATTGTGTGATTATCATGCTTTTTAAATATTAATAGGAGAAGTGTTGACAAGATTTTGTACTGCACTACTAGTGTCTGCTTGAATGGGGTATTGCTCCACTGGAATGGCCACTAGACTGTGTGATTATCATGCTTTTTAAATATTAAGAGGAGAAGTGTTGACAAGATTTTGTTCCCACCCATTTGTCTTTCCCAGGAGGGACTAGAAGGTTACATTGGATACCAACAGCAAAATTGTATGTGATACCCATGTATGTCCCATCATTGACAAGATCATTTGTATCCATAATGACCCAATTTGTCTTTCCCCTGGTCACGGTCGGACCTCATCCGCTGTCCAGTTTGAAACACAGATGAACGACTACAACTTGAACATCCTTTCCATGGCCGTAGGAACAGGGGGAGGAGGGTGGCAGGGGGAACTGCCCCCTTTTTTGGTCGATAATAATTATTTCATAAGTTGTTTTCTAATTAATTTACTGAATTGTTTTCATTAAATTATTTTTAAAATGCAATTGATTTGCAATCTGATAAGTTGTACTGCAGCATTATGTATATATTTGTTCTTTTGATGTCATTTTTGTGTGCATGTCCTTGATTATTTTTTTCATACAGCTTTGTCAGACATCTTCCGTTTTCTCTTTCTTTCTTTGTTCTTTCATCGTGCAAAGATAAAAAGTGTTTGGGGTCTGGAAATAATTTAGCATTTACTCATGCAAACATAGGCGCAATTTCCCGTTCCTCTTAGTGCCTTGAAGTTGAAATGACAAGCCCTAAACACTGTTTATCCATGTTTGGGAGATGGAAATGAGTTTATTATTAACTGTTAGCATTGGCGGATTTTGAGGGGAAATTGCAACCCCTTTTGGTCGGAAAATTTTACCCCAGAAACGTTATTTTCAGACATTTTCAAGACTGCAACACCTTCCAGACAGAATAGTGGAAAATAGTACTCATAGCAGGCTGCAACCCCCCACCCCTTTAAAAATTTTGGATCCGCCTATGGTCGGTGTCTAGCTCTATGCGATTCAAGCAAGACTCCTTTGCACAAAAAGTGTCATAAAGCAGTAGTATCATACTGCAAATTTTGTTTTGAGTCTGCCCCCCCCCCCCCCTACTTTTTCATTGCTTCCTACGGGCTTGCTTTCATCTAAAGCTACAAGATAATTTATTTATATTTGTAATTTTAAAGAGGAAAAGTGCGTATGGACTGATGAACAGACAGACGTCAGCATAATATCATACAAAACCAGGGGACGGATCCAGGTTTTTGAGTCAGGAGCAAAGTAAAGTGAGGGGTCTGAGAACCATATGCTCCTCAGTTGTCCAAAGGCATAGCCTTGACCCAGTACGGGATCAAGGAGGCAAAGCCCCCGGAACTTAGCTTCTGTTATTTGACGGTTTTAGAACCTAAAACGCGCAATTTCGTCCTCTTAAGTCAGTATATGCTAGTCAGTGGTGGATTTCGAGGGGGCGGGTCCCTCTTTTCGGTCACATATCTACTCGTAAAAATCCAGATTTTGCACCAAAAATGGCTGAGAAGTTTGGCTAATACCCATTTGTCCCCCCCCCCTTTTCCACTTTTCGAAATTCCTGGATCCGCCACTGCTAGTAGCTGCCAGGTAATCAAAGCATTTTGTGGTGTAATTCATGTCTTTTCCATATTTTTATTGTGGTTGAACCTGTGGTGGATTTCGTCATATGGCCGAGTCAGATATGATTTTTAAATAAATCTGACTTGGCTGCATTGCAAAATCCACCATGATCTCTTGTTTTCTTTCAAGGGGGTTGCAGCCTCCCCTCGCTAATGTTTTACACTATTTGGTCCGAAGAGGGGGTACAACCATAAAAATGGTCAAAATTACCTTTTTGTAAACTTTTCCGAACAATGGGGGGGGGGGGGGGGGGGGCGGCAATCCCTGCGCCCCCTCTAAATCCGCCAATGCTAACCCGAAGGACAGAGAGAAAAGCAAAGGAAAAAATCACAGTCGACAACCGGGTTGTCAGCTTAGAAATCCAATGCAATACTATTTGACCAACCCAACAAATCTATCTTTTATGGCGATGTCCTCTAATGCCGTAGTGGTTCTGTTGCATTATTGTGTGGTACATTGTCAAGTTTAGGTCTTAGATCCAAAGGCTCAAGTGATCTATTGTCATAGCGTACAATTGTCGTTTATTCATATGGCTGTCCGACGTCCATTATCTTTTGACAATTTCAACTTTTTCTTGAGAACCACTTCGGGGATTTTGATGAAACTCGGGGTGGATGACGTACTTGTTCAAGTGTTAATATAATGTTTTCGGCCAGATTTGTCAGGGGATTAATTCAGAGTGGGGCCACAAAGGACCTCCTTTGACGAATTACTACTACACTCCGGCTGTATAGATTGACAAACCAAATGTATCAAAGATATCTAGAAGGATGTAACTGGTTCCATTCCTAAATCAAAATTTTGAAGCTTTTTTATTTGGTCTCTTTTCCCTTTTATAGATTTTGTGCTCCTTTTTTTATTTATTGGTCCTCTACTGGTGAAACAGGAGGGACTACAGGTTTCGACTCTTTCTGTCTGTCCGTCTGTCATTTTTGTTTGTCAGGATTAATTTAGATTGAATTTTGATGTATTTGGTTGAAGTTGATCCATTGTTTTGTATAACAGAGTTACAGTTTAAGTTGGCGTTTCATGGGATTTCGTTGATTTTCTGTCACTGAATTATTACCTTTTATTGACTGAAAAGCAATGAAAATTCTGTTTTCCGGAATTATTTTAGGTTAAAGTTCGAGGTGTTTGATTGAAATTTGATGCACTGTTCTATGTAGCAGAGTTACAGATCAAGTTTCGTGAAATTCTGGCTATTTCGGACTGAGGTGTGGCCTTTTATTGACTGAAAAATCAATGAAAATTCTGTTGAATATCCCTCTCCCATTTTTTAAAATGTTGAATTGTAAGGTATTTGATTGAAATTTAGTACACCTTTATCTCAGTTACGGCCCCTAAATGACTTAGAGCCAATGAAATTCCGTTTTACAGAATTTAATTTGAAATTCAGTACATTGTTGCATATAGGCCTAGTGCAGTTGAGATTTTACTTTAAATTCTGTAAAGTGTTCTGTTTCCTTCCAAATGTTTCTATAGTTAAAATTAAAGAAACAGCAAAACAACTTTCAACAAGGTTTATGTTTTATTGCATCATATTCTTGCCTTTTCTTCATGTTGTGTATATTTCTTCTGATTGTTTCCCTGATACATGTTGTATGCCCTTAGTACTTACTTATACGTATTGGGGGAAATGTTATCCATAAATTATCGTATGACTAACTTATGCATTACATACATGTACATGTATTCTCAGGAATGTATCTACAATATCAGTATCTTAAAATGTTTGTATTAGGAACGGAATGGACCAACTTTTTAAGTATAATCTATTTTAAAGATTATACGAAAGTTCCCTTCAAAATTGTGTTTTCTTGATTTCGTATTGTTTTAATTTTAATTTTTTGATACCAGCCATATCTTGTATGCTAAAGTGTAACGGTGCAAACCCCGGTAGACGCCAACAACACCCCCTCCCTATTATACATCAAACAGTTTGTGGATTACTGTAGGCATCTATCTAAGAAATTCAATGGCAGTTTAAAACTTATTTTCCTCATTTGATTTTCTTGAGTATACTGATTTGTTTTCTTTTGTTTAATTAGGTCTGACATATATAAGGATGACGATTGAAAGTTTATAGTCGTTGTCAGTGACCAAAACAAATTCAAACAAGAGAATTTATGCATCTGCATTTCGTCCCAGCACCCAATCGTTTGTAATTGCCCAAATTATGCCCAGTTGAGCGATATAAGCCCATTCGGGCCTCTTGTTAATAATTCCGGTTACGTTTTACAAGTTGCAGACGTATGCTTGTGTTCTATTCGATGTATTTTAATGTGCTATTAATATTGATGTACATGTATTGGTTGCATATAGATTATTATGCAGGTACAGATGTGCATGCTTACATGTCTTTTACGTTATTACTTATGCTAACTTTGTCGCAAACATGCCATGTGACTGTCTTCTGTTTCTGTATTTGTTTAGAAACTAAGTCCGATTCCCAAGGGCTACAATAGAACTGGACTTTTGTCTGGATAATCCTTTTGTGGGTTAAATCAATAATGAGTAATGTACTTTAAATGACCAATAATTTATGAAAATATATATTCCAGTTTTGTGTTAGGCTAATATTTAGTGCAACACGGTTTAAAAGGGGGTTTAAAATTATACGAGCTTGTAGTATATCGGTCATGGACATCAAAGCAATACTCGGAGACACTCTACTAAGTAAAGATGGCGAAGTAAGCACAGATTCTGTATTTCAGGAAGGAACAATTGTAGGTAAGATTGCTTTGTATACCGTATGTTTCAGTGTGATGTTGCCAGATTAAGTGACTGTTAATGGTATATTTTTATGGGAAAAAAATCCACATACCTGAACAGTCCATGGGTAAGTGAAAATTCTACTCGAATACACCAAAAGATGTCATGTAATATTTCTAGTAGTTTCATACCATTATTTCTCTGTCACTGGCAACTGAGATTAGAAATATAAATACACATACTTTATTCATAGGGCCCCATTAAAGTATCAATCGCCTGAAATATCGTATTGCTATATATACTTTATAGTATAAGCCACTTAAAACAATGGTGAAATAAAATCACGAGAAAGCAAAATTGTTGGTTTGATATTTTTTTATGCAGCGATATAATAGAGTGTAATGTGATCAAGTAGCCATGAAGTATTAAACAAAGTTTTGATATGGGAGAAGAATGGGATTTACAGATTTCATTAAAATGCCCCGTCACTACTACGAAACGAAGATGGGTGGGTGGTTCTAGAGCTACAGTGTGTGTGTGTGTGTGTGTGTGTGTGTGTGTGTGTGTGTGTGTGTGTGTGTGTGTGTGTGTGTGTGTGTGTGTGAGGGGGGGGGGGGATAAGAAAAAATGTCAGAAAGTGTGTTGCAGAATTTGTGGTGCGTAATATAATAATAATAATAATAATAATAATAATAATAATAATAATAATAATAATAATAATAATAATAATAATAATAATAAACTCATTCTTTCTCTCCTGTGTCAGAGTACAGAGTAGAACGTAAAATCTGCCTCACTGTTTCAGGTGATGACATTATATAGGCTGAGATCGTTGTATACGTACTACGTCAGGCAAATGACGTCACTAAACGTGAAATAATCTCGACGTACTGTAGAATAAAAAAAAAAAAAGAGAATATTTTCATTGTATTATTGTTTACAGGTATTTACTTCTCTGCGCATTGGTGTCCACCATGTCGTGGATTCACACCCAAATTGGCAGAATTCTATAAGAAAATGGAGGAGAAGGGAAAGGCTTTTAAAGTTATATTTGTAAGCTCAGATCAAGATGAGGAGGCCTTCAATGAGTATTACGCAAGCATGCCGTGGTTGGCATTGCCTTTCCCAAGGAGGGAAGCAGAGGTATTTCTAAATTTCTGTTAATTAATCATGCAGAATTGTAAAACTTCATTCAGTATCCAAGCCATGTTAACTTCCATCCATTTGATTTTCAGAGGGTTAAAGGACATCGCCATTAACATTTTTTTATTTCACAACTGGAAATCCCGAGTCATTCACCATTAAAACTTACATGCAGTATTTTGCATTGGAATAAATAAAACATGAAAAAGAAATTATCTCCATGAGACAGAGGTCTGGGAATGCCTAGGTCCAAACAAGTTTCAACTTTTTGTTATAGAGTTTAAAATACAAAATCTTGCATTCTAAGCATTTTAACATTTAAATCTTACTCTCCAAGTAGCATTTTGTAAGACATGAAATTAAAGTAAGGGTTACATGTCGATATCAAAGACTACCTAATTATTGCTAAAAAACAATTATATTTCAAACAAACGCTTCAAAAGAAAAATAAAAATTTACGACAGAGAAGGTTTGACAGCTTTTAATGACTACTGAAAAAAACAAAGAAACATTCAGTGTCTTCCTTTCTTGGCACTCGCTAAATTAAGCCTTCAACCAGAATTTGAGCCTGGAAACTCTCGGAGGTGCATTAAGGACTGTCTAGAGGTTTAATACAGCATACAATAATAATCGTCTCCTGTAACAATGGAGATGTAGAATTTCTGTTAATTATTTTAAAATTCCGATCGATGCTTACGTTATTACATAGAGGTGACCAGCTAGCTCTAGGACTGCTGTAAACGCCCATAGGTAATGAATAGTTTACACTACCGAATCTATCATTGTTATGTCCATAAGCGGAAGAACCGTATCATTTCAATTGGCTATAAGAAAAGGCCTTCATGGCGAATGTGTTTGGGGACGTATGGAATGGACACTGATGTGTCACCATGTAAAAATATCAATGGAATATCAAAAGTGGTCTAAAATGTATCAATTTAGTTCTGTACAAATTGTCATTTTTATATTTTAGAAAAAACTGAGTACAATATACGAAATAGCAGGCATACCTACCTTGCATCTTCTTGACGGGGGATCTGGGGAAATCATTAAAAAGGAAGCCGACGAAGACCTTGGAGAAGACAGCGAAGGGAAGAACTTCCCGTGGAATTGAGAAGTCCAGCGCTGCTCCAAAATTCCGATGTTTATTAGTTTATTTTGCTTAGTGAACAAAATGTCGAGAATTCATCCAACCAACATAAATATATATTCATCTTACTGAACATATGTATGAATGACAAGTTAATGTTTTCCATGTATGGCCTAAGAAGTACATATATAGTATTTTCCTCATTTGACCATGTGCGCGTGTAGATTTTAGATTTAACTATCGCAATGTTGAAAGAAAAACAAAAGATGGGTGGAGGGATTTGAATGTATGAAACTGGAAAAAAAGGTGTATCAGACATCACTGATTTACGGTTTGTATTACTCTATGAGTACATAATATATCTTTTAGAAATATAAGCTTTCATGTCACCAAAATGTTTATTTTTATTTCAACTGTGACCTTGATCTTAAATTGGAGGTGTGATCTTCTGTCTACAACATGGAACACCTTTGTGTGTAGGATGATAGTTTTTCAAATTATCATAAAATTCACTTCGTGAAAACGAAGAATTTTGAAATCTTGTGAAATGTCAGTCACACAATGGTTGTGTCAGACAAGATATGATGGACGGAAGGGTGGAGTGAGAGGGTGATTCCACAGGGACACAGGTCGCTTGAACCCGGGATCAGTTTTCGTATGTCTGTTTATACATACGAAAATTGATCCCGGGTTCGAGCGACCTGTATCCCTGTGGGCGATTCTAATCCCCATGAAACTTTGAGAAGGATATAGGACAGACGAATTATAATAGAAATAACAAGACATCTACACAGTGATGCATGATATGAATCAATATCTTAAAGCGAAGAAAACGCAAAGCAACCCCTTCTACAAGTATATACTTACTGATTTTACCCCAAACTCTCGCACACTCACATGACCAAACTGTCAGATTGATTCCGTTACTATGGTTTGCTGTCAATACAATTGCAAATTCGCACAGCTGTGTCATGCATTCATGAATAATTATGATTCATAATTGAATTTCATGATTGGACATAGGGCAGAATGTTTAATTTAGAGATATGAACTTCAGAATTTCGATATAAATGATCATCTTGACACACACACAACAGATAGCGTAATCCACTTTTATGCTGCCTTAAGTCTGTCTCTGCTCACTCTACTGAGTATTCCCCCTTTCATCCCATGTTTGGTGAAGAAATGAAACTTCCCTTTGATGTAGAATTACAACCTAAGGACAATTTAGGGAGGGATGCCAAGCAATACCTGCATGACTTCATGTCCAACCTTAAGATAGCCCATGCCATAGCCAGGGATAATGATGAATACCATCAACGACTTAACAAGGTACGCCATGACCAAAATGTTAGGATGCCTAATTTCAAGGTTGGAGACAAGGTTATGATGACCATCCATCAGGTACCGAAAGGACAATCTGCAAAGCTGTACGACAAAGCCACTGGTCCATACAGAATCATTGAACTGGGTCCAAATCACACTTACAAGCTGCGACGTTGTTCTGACAACAAAATACATTCCTCTTTAATTAATGCCATCCATCTCAAGCATTATTATGATCCAGAGGTGTGTCGTAGACCAACTCAACCAGCACCAGGGCCAGCTCAACAAGCACCAAGGCCACCTCAACAAGCACCAAGGCCAGCTCAACCAGCACCAAGGCCAGCTCAACCAGCACCAAGGCCACCTCAACCAGCACCAAGGCCAGCTCAACCAGCACCAAGGCCACCTCAACCAGCACCAGGTCCACCTCAACCAGCACCAAGGCCACCTCAGCCAGCACCAGGCCCACCTCAACCAGCACCAAGGCCACCTCAGCCAGCACCAATGCCACCTCAACCAGCACCAAGGCCACCTCAACCCACACCAGGGCCAGCTCAACCAGCACCTGGGCCAGCTCAACCAGCACCTGGGCCAAGTCAACATGTACCCTCCAAGCAATCTATGAAGATATACAACATAAAGGACACCCCTAGGGCTAAATTCAAGAATGGTAGGAGATTAATAAGAGTTGTGTGGGAGGATGGATCCAGAACTTGGGAACCTGATGAAAGCTTTGACTCCAATGCTCTAGCTGAGTTAAATAGAAAGTTTACTAAGTCAGGTAAAAGAAGAAAAACCTTCTTGACCAAGACCAAATCCCAGGAATCATGATCAGTAGACCCCACTGTCCTTTAGGTCTCTATGTCACACTTGTGTAGTTTACTATATGGTTATACACCATATCCTGTCCCTGCTTGTGTTTTTGTATGTCTACATATGACTGTAGACCTATGTCCATACATATGCATGTATGCTCTCTTGTGTTTAGTTGATATTGTTCTATATCGTCATGTATAGAACCTCTCCCTACATATGCATGTAGGCTCTCGCGTTTTTAGTTGATATTGTTCTACATTGTCATGTAGAACCTCTCCCTACATATGCATGTAGGCCCCTTTTGTGTTGTGGCTGTATGGTATGTGCACACTATACCAGCAGGTTCTATATTTCGCTCCTTATTCTGAGAGCACGTCTGTGTACTCTTTATTCTGAGTGTACTTCTTAGTTGTACTCCTTATTCTGGAGGTTATATATGTTTGTACTCTTTATTCTGAGTGTACTTCTTCGTTGTACTCCTTAATCTGGAGGTTATATATGTTATGCATTTCTTATTCTGAAATATCCCTTGGATATTTAGGTTGACTCTTATCCAGCAATTATAAGGTGTTGTGGTCCTTCATCTTTACTTCTGTAAGTGTTTTCACCCCTTTTTAAGTGTAGTGGTGTGAGGAGTTGTGATAGTTGAATCTCTAAGTTCTGGAAAACCTAGTACTCTAGTATATCATGATATACGTAGTGCAGTTCAAATCCTTGTCTTAACACACATATTTTTTTTTTCTCATTTGGGGGGCAGTGTAATAGTTTTGTAACCGAAAAGGGAAGAGTAAAAGAATAGGGATGTGATGTGGTATCACCTTAGTTAGAATTGATAGTGCTAGAAAGTAGAAAGTAAAGCCCTAGCTCCGCTTTGCTTTCACTTCAATGGATGTACATCACATCTTTCCTCTTTTCTCATTTTAGGCCTGCTCTTTAACCTCTGGTATGCACTACTGGTCTTCCTTGCTATTCTCTCCTTGATGGACACCACAGATGCGAGATCCGTGAAATACACAAACGGATTGGACACAATACAGAGACTGAATTATGGAGTGTTATTCCAACCTAAGTCGAAGTTAGTATTGTCCCAAGAATACTGGACACACACATTTCACCTTCGTTTACCTGGACGTGTAGGGTCATCATCCATTCCTAGATGTCAAGCGAATTCGTCTTATTGTCATACTCTAAATGACATTATTTCAGTTATTCAAACTGTACATGTTGAAAATAGTAGTCAAGTAGATGAGGTTTCCAGGGCTATCAGGGCACTTATCCCAGGAACAGATTTTCCCTCGAATTCTAAGGCTACTAGGGCATTTTTACCCTTTATAGGATCTCTCTCTAGAAGTTTGTTTGGAACAGCCACTATTGATGATGTTAGGCTACTAGCTAATCATGTTAATGCTCTCAATTCACGTACTAGAAATTTTGCTTTAGCTATGCAGCATTCAGAGGCTAGACTTTCTTCTTTTATGACTACTGTTGATAAGAAAACTACCAATTTGCTCAAGGGAGTAGAATTGAATAGTGCAAGCTGCAAATAATCCAGAGAACATAAACATATTTGGATAATACTTTAATTTGTGCCAGAAAACGGTTCTGATCGGAGACTCATACAGATTAAGAAGATAGCTTTTATTTTCTGTGCAAAGTTTTTATTGCAACCCACGTTACTGTTGCATTGTGGTTTGTGTATGTACCTAGGAATGGTAACAAATGCGTCTGTGAAACAGATATATCGAAACAACAGATATGTTCTGCAAAGTCAATGGTCAAAGTCGCGCCAAGCATAGGTGCCCCGGCTGTAACAGGACTACACATACACCGTCCACTGGCTTCACTGTCCCCAGTTAAAGCGTCTTCAGTTACTTGTAAATGCCAGTGATAGTTCCCAGGCTGCACAAACCTTGAACTTACTACGTAATCGATATACACCGTCCACTTTACTTAACAGTATCAATAATAACATACCAATTAGTAAATCCTGTCTGAAAACTTAGTTTAAATAGGTAACAATCGTTTGTATTTTTATTGTGATATTTATATTGGAATCCCTCAAAAAATGTGTATACATTTTGCGTTGCAAAAGAATTGTACTTAGTTGTTGGCTTGTGTTGTGTTTGTTTGTTGTTAATTTTTTTCTATTTAATTTAGAATAAAATAGAGACATATCTTTATAAAATAAAAAGCCATAAAATTTGGAGAAAGAATTTAAAATCAAGTAAAAAAAATTGTTGATCATATTTTATTATCATTGATATTAACAGTGGATGGTTAGGGGACAGATAAAGTATAAGTAGTTAAATATGTTTCGATTTCTTTGCAAACAATGGATGGATGGACTATGTTTGGCGTAGATGGTAAAATTAATAAAATTAGTGGACGCATGATCTGGACACGGATCGTCTGGGAACGCCGAAGCTTGTCAGAAATCTGCCAGCCCCCCCCCCCCTTTCATTATGACAATAAAGTGCTTTTTGGGGGTTTTTTCCTCTCTTTTTAAATTTCACTTTCGAAATGTGTATTTATTATGTCAGAATATGCTAAAAATGTACCATTTTGAACCATTTTTCAGAAAATTTTGTGAGGGAGACTCTCAGCAGTAGGAGAGTATGACCACCTCCTGCATCCACCTACTTCCAGTGCTATGCGCCTCATTGAAATCTTCTGTTTCAATTGTGCCCCCCCCCCTTTTCCGTCAATCACCTTTCTGCATCTGCCCCTGAAAAGTTTTATACGTGAATCAATATAATTTATACACAAAAAGTGGCATTTTGAACTGATTCCACATAAAAATCTGTTACTTTGAATAATTGATTTCTTTCTTCTTTATTCAATTAAATCTAAGTGAAAAAGCGAGAAAACGGCATAAAAAGATGCACCAAATACTATATTTTTGCCCCACCTTTTACAAAATTATCCCCGGAACCACCACCCCCTTTATGGGAGGGGGTAACCCCCTCCCATAACCTCCCCCACTCCGCCGTTCGGGCCTCGAATCCTTTGGAAAGTAAAATTCAAGCCCTTTGACTGATGTCACATTTTGTGACTTTTCGACCCAGGCCTTGACCGAATTCCAAAACGTAAACGCCCCGCTACATTTTATATTTTGTGGCCCTGCGATACCACCAAGGCGTAGATTTTCATAAGTTACATCAAAAATAGTTTTATTTTTCGTGGTTTGCATGTCCACGACGAACGTTATAACTCTTGTAACTAAAAAGAACATTTCACTACTTAACCATCCACTATACTTAATTTTACATTGTAATGTGTTTGTCGGACCTTTGATGACGTCATAATGTAAAATTACGTTGAAGTGGAAGTGTGAATTATTCCGGTATTGGCGTTTTGGTTGGCAAATAATAAAATATTCCGTAAATGTTTTGATAAAAATAGTCTCGGATGTCATTTTGCGGGAACAATTACGATTTTGCCAACCAAAATGTCAGTCCCGCAATAAATCCCCCTGCATTCATTTCTATAGTGTGTCTTGTATGAGTAAAAGTCCCAATCCTAACCAGTAAACTTAAGTTTTTGATAAAAAACAAGCTGTATTTGCGAAATACGAATGCCCCCGGTCGTAACTGTCAGTATAAGCAGGGACGTATATATCTATAGATATATACGTCCCTGGTATAAGCTGTTATGCTTAAACAAGGTCAAAATTCAGGTCAAGACCACAAAATCAGTATTTTTGTACGCACGGAAAGGTCTTGTCACAAGGAATACGTATGTAAAATATGTAAGCACTACTTCTTACAATTCAAAAGTAAAAAACAATGTCAGTGAACTTGCAAACAACATCCAGCAAGGGCGGCAGACAGACCTCATCCTGTTAGATTTTAATAAAGCTTTCGATAAAGTTTCACATGAGAAACTAGCTTTCAAACTGTTTCAGTACGGAATAAGTGGTAGGACTTTGGATTGGATTAAGGGCTTCCTAAGGAATCGAACCCAAAAGTTGGTGCTTGATGGGCTTAGTTGACGAGATCCCCGTTACTTCAGGAATACCCCAAGGCCCAGTGCTTGGTCCGGTCCTCTTTCTTGTCTATATAAATGACCTGCCGGAACAAGTGAAATCACAGGTGAGGTTGTTTGCTGACGACACTGTCATGTATGTCACCATCAAGCACCCAAATGATAACATTCAACTCCAAAATTACCTCCTTAACATGGAGAAATGGGAAAATGAAAACAAAATATTTGTTACATGGCCAGGTCATAGAGGCAACCTCCTCAGCTAGATATCTGGGTGTGGATATATCGAATAATCCGAGTTGGAAAACCCATATCGACCACATAGCATCATCCGCCAGTAAATCCCTTGGTTTGTTAAGGAGGAATATCAGGGTAGACCACCCACAGCTCCAAGCACTGGCATATAAAGCATTAGTGAGACCACAACTTGAGTATGCTTCATGCGTATGGGACCCTCACCAGGCCTTATATATCAGAGAAACTGAGATGGTCCAGCGCTGGGCTGCTCGGTGGGTTTGCCTTGATTACTCCCCCTATTCTAGCGTTATATCTATGCTAGATTCCCTTGGATGGAAGTCATTGGAACAACAGAGGAGTGATGCTAGACTTGCGATACTGTTCAAAATAATTCATGTCAAGGTTGCTATCACGACTGACCAACTTGTACAACCAACACGACAGGCGAGACAGTCAGATTCCATGACCTTTAGACAAATACAGACCACCAAAAATGTGTTAAAATATTCCTTCTTTCCGTTAACCATTGTATAGTGGAAGCTACTACCCGACAGTGTTGTCTCACTCACTGATATAGACCATTTCAAATCAGCAGTGAGTAAAGTACACCATATAAAACCGTAAGTAAAATCTACCCTTTTATCCTTTTATTGTATATACTTGCTTCTTATCTTATCCCATAACCACTAAACTCACTATCCTCTTTTCATGTCTATTTAAATTCCTCTTTCTACCCTAGTTTTACCCATTTTACTTTTTAACAGCATCGCACACCTACTCAGAGTACTCTACCTAGAGGGCGAGTAGTATCGATAAATAGATAGAAACATAGGTCAAAGCTCATGTTCAAGTTCATGAAGTCAAAAATTATTGTAACAACAAAAAGGTTTTGTCACAAGTAATACCCATCTTCAATATGAAAGTCCTATCTCTTACGATTGAAAAATTACAACCAATGTTAAAGTTTTTTTAAATATAGGTCCAAAGCCATGTTCAAGGTCACGAGGTCAAAATTATTGCACTGACAGAATGGTCTGTCACAAGAAATGCAAATGTAAAATATGAAAGCACTATCTCTTATCCTATCAGTTGAAAAGTTACAAGGAATTTTCAAGTTATTTGCCACACACACAAACAGATAAACAGACCAGCCAAAATCTAGATGCCACTAAATCTTTGGTTCTAGGGGTATAAAAAGAAAAGATTGTGATATTTCCTGATTTTATTTCACAATTTTGATACCAATGACTTGATTTTATTTCACAATTTTGATACCAATGACCACATACTATTTCACAAATTAGACATGACTATGTCCTAATGACACACCTGTGACTGGAAGTCATACAATATTTAATGCTGGAGAGATGACAACAAATATGACAATACAATAAACATAAATAAACAACATAATACTATCCAAGTTCTGATTTAGAATTCTTATTTTCTAATCTTAATTCTAGAGTTCTTACTTTCTAATTCAAATTCATATCAGTTAAAATATTTTTAGTTACAATTTGATAAGGACACCTATGAATATCTAACTTTTGCATCTTCAAAACATGATCAGAATATACAAAAACACGGAACATTAAAATTCTTGAAATAGTTATTAATTCATTGTTAAGAAAGTATTAAAATTCATTTCATAGATTAATTATCAACCCCAAAACAACACATGTACTGCAGCACTAAACAGACAGAAATTAAGAGAGAGAGAGAAAAAACCTGACAGACAGACATGTCAAAAACAACATGTCCCCAACCTATCCGTGTACATGAAAAAACACGAAAATGAAATTTTTGGAATTGGTAAATAGCATTGAGAAAATTCTACAACTACACATGTACATATTTACGATGCTTACTACCTTAAAGTACAAACATAAAAATGTATAAGAACAAAGGGTTTCTCCTCTATGTTCAATTTACAAAGGCAGTATATCAATAGCACTGTACATATAAGGACCATTTCTCTGCATGCACACATTGCTCATTGATACCACAATATAGAGGATTCAACGGACACAGTAATCTAACATTCCAAACTTAGTCCACTCTATACAGACATAACATCATGATAATGGATTATCTCTCATTTCCTTTATGCATGTCTGAATGATCTATATATATAATGAATTTCCTTTTTCTTTAAGTGTACCTTGATTATCTATCTGCATATTTAAAGACTGCAATGAAATTATCAAAAGAACATTCGAACCATACACAGTATATTGAGTACAGGGTGCTAGTATTGTCTCCTGTTATTTCCAGGAGTATAGTACTTATAAGTTACATTAACAAAAGGTTGTTGACCAGGATTAGGTATTGCAGTTGAGGGCACCATACCCATACTAGCCTGGTGTTGAGGGGCCGATATCCCTGTACTAGCAGTGTTGTGAAGATAGCTTGATCCACTATTATTCATAGAGGAAAATACAGGATAAGACTGCATACTGCTTGGTGCTACGTTACGATTGGCTGCTGTGCCCTGATTGCTGCCAAATAAAATGCCCTGATTGGGCATGAGTCCATCAATCACTCTATCTCTGTTCCCACCTGCTGGGAAGCTAGAGGTACGGTTCACAACGGTCTGGTTCATACTGGATTGGAAAGTAGCTCCTCCACCCCAATTTTGTGTGAAGCTCTTATTGTTACCTATGTTACTGCTAGAACCAAGATTTTGTCCACTAAGATTTGTATCTGTAATTAGAAATGAATACAAAATGACACTAATGAGGTGTAAATGCTGCCACTACAAAACTAATTCTTGCTGTGTTCAATGAATCATATTCAGCAACTCTGTCAAATGCTATCAAATTACACAACTCACCTAAAATTAATTCCTGTAAAAACAGAAGAACAATTTTTCTCAGAACCACATTCAGAGGACAACCGAATCCTCTCAAATACATCTGTACACCACTTAGTACCACTTCCAGTATTGCAGGAACACTAAGCATTTCTATTTCTAGGAAATAAACTCTAACAAGCATTTGTCAAAACTATTTTACCAGTTTGTAAACAAACCAAACACTAACATGACAAAGTTCAGTTTTAATGGTAATAAAATATTAGAAAAAAAAAGAAAAAAGAAAAATGCAAAGAAAAGCATCTTTTAAAACTGTATTGTACATAATTGGAATTCAAGCAAGTTGCTTAGAAGTCAATTTGTGGAGAGTAAGAACATGTCCATGTTACTGATGATAATTCATAAAACCCATCTTAGTATCTTAGTAACGTATTAACCATTGCCAAAAATTCTGAATGTGTGTTCTTCATATTCATATTCAAATAAGGGTTGGCGGTACCTTTACTGTCGTGGGGTCTGGATACTGTCACCCAGTTTCTATTGTGAGTTGTTGGTACCATCATTGGGTTGTTGGTACCCTCACTATGGGTTGTTGGTACCCTCAATACAGGTTGTTGCTACCCTAACTATGTGTTTTTACTCATTATTAGCAACTGTTCAAAGGCTTACCAAAGAACTCTTATCTTATACAGATGGGCAAAGAATTCTTTTTCACAGAGGAAACAAACTATAATCAACAATGTTCTTCCTTTTTATTCATTCATTCAATCAGCAGAGTGACTAACCATAAACAAGTCAGCTCATGTGGCTTATTAAAGCCTCACTAAGTATTAACTATTTGGATTTGACACTACTGATGATCAATTATAATTAATCAGTTTATCCTTTCTAACTTCTGTCATTGATTCCATAATTTCACAATTAATTGTTGCCATCAAAATCTGGTGTTTAAATCCAGCCTTGGTACTGACCTGTCCAGACATCCAAGTTGAAGAATCTCCCAATACACCTTAGTGACAATGAGGGGAAATTATTTACACTAATCATGGTGGTTGAAAGAAAATGCAGGTGTGAAAGTTCTTTGCTTTTTATAATGAGGATGGTCTATAAAGAGTTTGCTGTATTCTTTTACATTAAGAGAAACCATTTACATCATTGATGATCTATCGTTTTACCCTTTCTTATTACAAACTAAAACTCTATTATAATTAAAAACTGATTGCACATCACTACCTGACACTTCGATATAATGTATGTATCAATGTACTGCATGCAAATATTTATATGTGTTTGAGATCAAGACTGTTGTGGGGATAAAGCACTAAGCATATAAAGGAAGGTAATGCACGGTCAACTCTTTAGCAGACTACTAAGTTTCAGGTCAGATACTTGCAGCCCTGATACAATCAAATGACTGACAACATATTATTTAAATCCTAATGAACCAAATCAATCAGCATTATAACCAAACCCACAGAGTGGAAACCAAGTTTTTAAGGTGTGCGATCTTCCATAACAGAGGATTATATGGAAGATTTTTCAAATCAATCAGTGCCTTTTGTGACATTATAAATTATTCATTATTGTGTCAATGCAAAAGTGAGGGAAAAGTGTTAAAATTACTTATAATTCATAATAAATATATCTCTTTGTTTGTAGCAGGATGGTGAATTATCCAAATATCTCTTTCTGAATGACCACTCTGGAAGGTGAACAGATCCTTCCTTAGTGAACTGTATCATTTAGTTAATTTTATCTATCATAATAATACATTTATTTATACAAGTGTATATTATCACAAAAGCAAGACTTTCCTCAAGTTGTAATCATTGTGCAAGTATCATATTTTTAAAAAATTTTCAAATTAAAATCAAGTTCTAATTGACTCACTCAACATTTAAAGGAAGACCTTCCAGTACTGAGATATACTTCTCATTATGTACATGTACACATTCTTTTGTTAAGTTAAGTATCCAGAGAAAATCATGATCTCCAATATCAGTATGTATCTCTGCTGACCTTCCCATTTGTCGCAACCTGGGCAGAAAACCAGGTCCAGTGCCATAAACTAAGAATATACCGGTACTTAAGTCATATTTTCATATTCTTCTCTTCATCAATGAATTAATAACTGGGATTTGGATTTCATTTAGTTTTATTCTATTGATAAATAGAATTAAACCATTCTACATGAGAATTTATTTGAACATTTGATAATGGAATGAATCAAAATGAAATATTTGACTTAAGTATATTCTCAGTTTATGGCGCCGGACCCTGGTATAATAGAATTAGAATTGAAATGCTAATGCCTGCACACCACTTTTGCCAAACGAGCCACCAAGGCTATTATTTTTTAATAAGTATATACATGAAATACATTTGAAGAAAATGCTACACCAAACTTTTTTGTTATTAGTCTTACCTTGACTTTTCCAGTTTCTTTGATTGCCCTGTTGCCCTCTATTGGTATTTCCCCAGTTGGATTTATTATTCATATTACTTTGTGAATTGTTGCCACTGACTCCATCACTGAATTCACTACTTGATCCAACCTTTCCAAAGCCAGCATTTCTCCACAAGTCATCATTTGATTTTCCATGGGACACAGTTTTCTTACTGTCTTGATAGCTGTCTTTCTTATTGCTCGTTCTGTAATTATCTATTTTATAACTATCAGATTTATATCTGCTTTCCGTTTTATAACTATTGTCTGTTTTGTAATTACTATCTGTTTTATAACTGTCATTTTTATAGCTGCTTGTTCCTTTATAGCCACCATCATTTTTATAACTGCTACTACTTTTATTGTACTCAGAACTGTGATCCCTATAATTAACTTCCCTTGTCGATCCTCGACTGTCATAATCCTGACCTCTATTCTCATGCTCTTTCCGATACAATGTGACAGTCCTTCCGGCTGCACCTCCATTGTCATAATTTGGGTCATCATATTCATCAAAATGTCTATAGCTGTGACGATCTTCATCTTTGAACTCTCCAGATTTTTCGTCACGCCTGTCTTGGTGACCTTTATCATGGTACCTTCTGTCATAATCATAGTCATCCTGGCGTTTGTTGTAGTTATCATTGGAATATGAATCATTATAATAGGAATCCTGTCCATACCCTCTGTTATCTCGTTTGTCATAGGAACCACTTCTAAAAAGACATTAAACGAATCTGTAAAACAAAATTTCTCAAGAAATGGCAGAACACCAATTACAATGACCTGACTTAACTTTCAGAAATTCTCACTGACCTAAAAACTTGGATCACAGACAAGAATTGTGTGAAGAATGATAAAAACATGAGAATTTACTTTATTTTCTATCTGATTTGCTTTACAATACCCTAGTGTAAGAAGATCTGGTCATAATTTAGTTAAAGGAAAATATGGTATGATGTTTTTTGCATTGGGCAAGAAGATACCACATTTAAAGTCACAATTTCTGAATTACCTGGATTTGAATTATGGCCTTGAATTATCCTGGGTTGAAACTGGCGTATTATTCACAAAGAAACTTAAGTCTAATGTAAGACTTGAGACCTATACAAGCATGTGTCGTAATTCTAAGAATGAGTTCACAGTTTCTCTGTATATAGTATGCCTGATATACTATTTACAGAGAAACTGTTGACTTACTCTTAGAATTAACACACATGCTATTATAGATCTCAAATCTTACACTTTGACTTAATTTCTTTTGAGAATAATACGCCTGGGATGTAAGTTGTGTGAGTTGTGATCTAATTTTATACAATGAATATGATACAACCTCAGGCAGACAGATAAACAAAGTGACCGTTACAATGTATGTGGTTCCCCTCAAATTTTCACAGATAGCACTCTAAAGCATTTCAATACAACCTATATTCAATACAAGTAGATCATTTAAAACAGGAACTGTGTAAGTTGACAAAATTTCAAATGCCTTCTTTTCTTGCAATGTAGAAAAACAGGGCACTCCTAAACTGATATATGATACAACAACATTTTGTTATGATGAATAAACAATTTGGTATGTGTAAATACTGTAACACTGTGACATCACCCCTTTTCATAAATACACCAACTATAGCTGTATTAAATTTTGAGGCAATGTGAGAATTCCTGTTCAGTATGCACATCTTCATAATGTGATCTGTCTTTGTACGAGGTTTTATCAGAATTTACCCAAGGGCTTAGGATTAATTGTGAAGACAAGGTATTTTGCATAGAAAAATTTAAGTTCATGGACCATAACTCTTGTAATTTTTTTGGACAGCATTCCCCTTTCAATATGCACATCTTCATAGTATGTTCTTTCTTTGTACTATGGTTCATCAAAATCTCCCAAGGGTTTACGAGCAGTAACAAAGGCAATCATTTTGCACAGAAAAATCTAAGCCCAAGGGTGTCTAATGCATGAAAATGTTTTTGGGCAACATTCCCCTTCCAATATGCTAATCTATATGTAGTGTTCTTTCTTTGTACCATGTTTCATCAAAATCCCCCTAAAGATTTAGGAGCTGCAAAGACAAAATGGTGGGGACAGAAGTATGACAAGAGTAACGCATAATCCGCCCACATTTTTATATAGGGATATAAAAAGATGGAAGATCATGTTTTGTGCAGAAACTGCAAAAATGTAAATGATAACAACTCACCTGTTTCTGTCATAATTTTTATCCCAACTGTCTCCTCCTTGTTGACTTGGTGAATCATTTTTCCTGCAATTAAAACAATGGGTACAGTGAATACCTTCCATCTTTCTTAGTAATAAATCAATAATATAAGCATGTATAAAATGGGGTCTTCTCATATTCATACTCATCAATGTAAGTTAACTGTGAAGATCATTTCCATAATATTTCATCACTATCACATTACAAATGAAAGCAGGAACCCAGATCAAAGGAGCTGATGGCCATGGCACCTACATCTATTAACACAATAATTCATAATATATTCCTAGGTATCACACTTCTTTGTTGTTGAGTTTTTGCACTCAAGCTTTTTTGTATACAATTTACTTCCTTATTTCTAATCTAAAATGACTGATGTTTCAACAGCATTATGAGTGAGATAAAAAAGGCCAATTCCTACAACATTTAAAATGACAGGAAGTTCTGAAAGGAGAAATAACCTGTCATGGTATCTATCATCAGTAGATCTCTTTATACTGTGCGGATAGTCATCTCGGGAACCTCTAGAGTCATAACTCCTTTTCATAGCCTCCTTCTTGTGCAACTCCTTTTCCAGTCTGTCAAAAAAAGTATATTTAGTAAGAAATTGTGCAGTAGTATTTTTTTAAACAGACCTATAATACTATGAGATCTTTTCCAAGAAAACTGTCAAATGAATTATTTTATATATAGAAGTTCAAAAGCAAATTTGATATTTTACTTAGGTAAACCAATACTGCACCTTAACTCTTCCTGTAATTTCTTTTCCCTTTCAGCTCTTTCCTCTTTTTCTCGTTCAACAGTCCTTAAATCATCCAGTAATTTCTTCTCTCTCCGAATTCTCTCCTCTTTCTCTCTTTCCAAGGCCTTGATACGTTCAGCAAGTTCCTGTTTCTCTCTTTCCTGTTTTTGTTTTTCCTTTTCAAGTCTTATCCTTTCTTGCCTCTCTTGTTCTATTCTCATTTTCTCCCTTTGTTCCCTTTCCTATTATTAATATAAGAGAATATTTGTGAATATTTAAAAGATTTAAAGTCATGGAAAATTAAAGAGAACATTTAAAAATCATGGTAACAAAATATAACCCCTTAAAATAATCTTATAACCAATTTTCACATTTTCTAAAGAAGCTAGTACAAAGATTTTCATTGCAATATGATGAAAATATAATCTATTTCAATTATGACTTAAATTGAAAAACAAACCTCACTAAAAGAAATTATAAATCATCTATGCAGATAATGACAAAGGTTGTGACAACTCTCTATGTCATAAAGATACCATACAAAGTTTGATGCTGGTATGTTGCAGTAATATCTAAATACACAATTTAGATCAGGAATGCCCTTCAATGCATTATAATTATTATCATGTTTTCATGAGATAAAAATGGTATGAAAATTTAAGTTATCTTGTATTTCATGATTATCTTGATGTTCTCTGCATTCCCCTATTGCCATACCTGCATTTCTCTTTGAAGCCGTTCTCTTTCTCTTCGTTCCATCTCAAGTCTCTCCTGTCTCTCCCTATCTATCCTCTGTAAACGTTCCCTTTCTATTCGTTCTCGTCTTTCTCTTTCCATCTTTTCTCGTCTTTCTCTTTCCATTCTTTCTCGTTCCTGTCTCTCTCTTTCCATACGTTCCTTCTCCAATTTCTCTTTCTCTAGTCTTTCTTTTCTTTCCCTTTCCAGTCTTTCTCTTTCGAGTCTTTCCCTGTCCTGTCTTTCTCGCTCAAGTCTTTCTCGCTCTAGTCTTTCTCTTTTTTCCTGTTCTCTTCTTTCATGTTCCCTGCGTTCTCTTTCCTTGCGTTCCTTTTCCTGTTTTTCTCTCCTTGAAAAAAGATAAATAGTTGTCATAAATAACTTTGACTTGATCTTAATATCAAATTAGATTAATCAAAATTGTTGTACTTCTAACAATTGGTACAAAACTTTGCTTTTCCTTATTCTATAAAAACTAAAATAATAGAGGAAATACTGTAAAAGTTAGTTATCTCGACATTGTAGGGACAGAGAAAAATATGTTGAGATATCGGTAGGTCGAGATGTCTGAATACGAAAGTAGAATTGATATTTGTCACCTTTCTCTACTTCAGTGATGGCTTCATACTTAGTCTTAATAGAACTGAGTTTTAACTTGCGCTTCACTTGACCATTTGGGTGAGGAGATCTGATGAAAGTTTGAGAATAAACGCCCTTTTAAATGTTTACATGTGATTGCCGAGAGCTTGTTCTTGTAATAATGTAATGTCCCTAAATTACTATATCATCATCAGATGAAATCTTAATTACTATCATCTGTTATCAACATTACTAATTTCATCATTAGATGAAATTTTAACAAAGAGAAAACTGAAGACATCTGACAAAGCTGTATGAAAAAATCACCAAGGGCATGTACACAAAACATGATAATAGTAGAATATACACGGAAAAACAACATTACAAAAATATTTGATTGTGCTGCGGTTACGAAACCGAATCAGGACGATCAATTGAAGTAACAAACGTCATGCAATTGGTGTGGTTAACCGGTTTAAGAATCATCATTATTTTCACACTCAAGTTGATAAGCCAAGCTGTCGACGCATGGGCTGTAATGGTCAAGTAATTAAGGAGCGTGTGTACAGCGGTAAGATCAATAAAACAATTAAGTTGCTGTCACCTGTATAAGCCAATGTCATGATAAACCAGGTAAATCTTGACATTGGGACTGAAAAGTTACATGGAGATAAGCATGGTAGTTGACATACTGTATGTCGAGACATAAGAGGTGAATTTCATCATTTTATTAAGAAAAATGGTTGGGACCAGCGGTTTATATTGAGATAAACCCGGTAGTTGAGATATCTGATGTCGAGATATCGAAGTTCTGTTGTATTGCAATTGAGAAGGTGCATTTTTCATGAAACAAATGGTCATATTGTTATATGCAAGACCAAATTATTTACTGAGTTAGTTAAAAGCTGGACACAGCAGGACTTGAAGCCTCTCAGTCACCAGCTAAGCACCTAAGTGAATGAGCTACATGGAGTCAAGTTATTCCTAAATGTTTTAATCTACAAATAATACTTTACATAAAAACAATGACTGGAAATATCTATTCACTGCTAATTGTGTTTATATCATACATTGTATGAGAAAGATGTGTAAAAAATGAAAACTGGGATGGAGTTACTAAACTGAGAAAATTATAATTATTCTACATGTATAAAGACAACACAGGTTACCATTCAATTTAATAAGTTCTTTATTTACAAAACTGTTTGAAGTGACCTTTTCTACCATTTTAAAATTTACATGTACATACAAACTGAAACTTTATCTGTTTTACACATGGAGTACATGTTCTTACCACTCTCTCTCCCTCCTATCTCGTTCCTCTCTCCTGTCATTCCTTCGTTGTTGTTGAGGTGCTCTATCATCCCTCCAATGTCCTCTATGAGCATTTCCCTGTCTGTTAGCATCCATTTCATTCCAAGAAGGTTCCACCATTATTCTTTGCTCTTCTTCAAATCTTAAAAAGACATAATAAATGATTGTAAGATATGTTTTGTTTGATAAAGTAAGTTATACATAGCTTTCAACAACATTGCAGTCTTCTCTTTGTATGAAGTTCTTCAAATATTCGAACTTCGACCTTTACAGACTTTGTTTCACCTGCTGGAGACAAATCCTTAATTTTTCAGCTATATTGCAATGCGCAAGTTAATAATCTTTAAAATACAAATCAGAACAGAAACAGATGACACATCTGCACTTCCACATGAATATATACTGTACCAAACCTCTAGCAATATTACTATTTCTTACAATTGGTAACTTTAATCTATGTAACTTATTTTTATTATTATACAATTGGGAATTTTTGTTGTGTATTTCTGTGGCTCTTGACATTATGTGAAATATTAGCTAGATCTAACATGAATTATTCCCTGAATATATAATTGCATATAATGCACACTGGGACAGCAATAAAATTAAATGAAAATTCTTGAAGTACAAAACATCAGGTTTTTTTGTTGTGTATACTTCAAGTGAATTAATGTAGGCTAAGAATATGGCAAGAAATTTTACAATCAAGAGAATTTCTGATAAAATGAATTTTTAAGAGTTTTCTTTCTACATTTCAAAATACCTTTCCCAGTTTTCTGGATTTTGCAACTGCTGCAATTCCGCTATTCTTCTTTCTTCTTCTAGAATAAGTAATCTTCTTTCTTCCTCTTCTTGTAATAACATTCTCTCTTCTTCTTGAAGTCTATCAAAGAGGAAATAAAGACACAAAACACACATCAGGATCTGTAAATTCAATACATGTAAAACTCAGAAAAATCTTATTCAAATTTCATTTATTCTTTTTTCATGATATACTATAAAAAAGTACTATGATTTTGAACAAAACATGTGGTAGACAATATTATTGAAGTTATATCTTCTTTTGAAAGTGTACATACAGCAAGGCAAAACTAGAAACAGGCGTTGGTTGGGTAAGTTAAATGTCTTGTGATTTCTTCATACCTGCCAACCCTAAAAGATGGTTAAGAGGAACAGCGGGTGTTCAGGGGAGCGCAGCGCCCCTGTTGGTGAGAAAATTTTTCAATGTTTGACCATAAAATGACCTCACAAACTGACAGTTATCAACAAATTCCACAGAGAAAAGAATAACAGATTATACAGCTTTTTCAACACTTTTACTAACAAACACAAGTCTCCTTCCTGGAAATAACAAACAAAAAAGTGAAAACTGTGTTTTTGAAACACTGATGCCACAAGGCAAAGAAAGTCCAAAAAGTTGTCTATGATGCCTTTGAGAAAAACGTTGATATTTTCTCATTCTGTTGTTCAAAAACCGAAGTGTTTTTGAGTCCCAATATGTCTGGTAATATCTGTGATTCCCCATGGGAGATAGTAAAATTACATCTTCACACCATACAGTAAGGGATCTCGGGCTCCTTTTTACTTTGGACAACGACATCGCTAAAACGGGAAACGTATTCGTTTATGTGGTTTTGTTTCCTGCACATATTCTTTTTCTTTTAAGGCCACACCTCGAGTTGTTTTTGTTCTTTGTTGGTCCCGTTCGAGCATTTTGTTTCTGTTTCTGTACTGAAGTCGCAATGTATGTTGTCGTTTGTGTCTAGTTCGTCCTTGGTTAGGTCAATGCTTTAAATATGTGCCGTTTAAAACTTATCGTTAGCTTTGACAAGAGTGTGACGAAAAAAGAAGTAACTCTAAGCTAAAATGCGCAATAACGACCGAAAGCAGAACGGACAAGTCTAAATCCGGAATTAGCATGTAAAAATCGGAAAAATTCCGCCAAAATCGGAACAGTTGGCAGGTATGTTTCTTATGATAATATGTGCGCATATCATTTGTAAGGACAAACAATGTCACACTTGACCCTTGTAATCATTGTGCAAACAAATAAATTATGACTGTATTTTAAAATACATGGGTATCTTGAACGATGAATCCCACACCAGGATTGTTTTACCTCTACAGTAGCAATCAGCGCACAGTGATGAAAGAAACAAGGCTACTCAGGGAAATCATCTATCACTGGCAAGTATATCAACAGATGTTTTTATGTGACTTTTCCTGTGATCTGTGACTTACATGGACTTCAAGTGCAACAATCTGGCCAATTCTGAAAAACAAATATCTGCTAATGATGTTGCTAACCTGATTTGGTTTAGTATATTTTCTTCCTCCCACTCTCTTTTTCTTCTCTCCCTCTCCATCTCTTCTAGTCTTCTTTGTTCTTTTCTTTCACTTTCAAACTTCCAGCTCTGCAATTCTTCTTTGACTCTCCTGCACATCAAACAATGGGAATATCATAACAAGAATTGAAACAAAGTTTACATAAGTACGAGTATTCATGTTATTGAAATTACATATCACACACTGTGAATTAAATCAATATTAAAATATATATCATTTTCAGACATCTAATGATAAACTACAGCATGTTTGTAATTCATATTCCCCCGTTGTGGGCTAATTTCATAGAAGCAACAAAGCTTTTCTAAATTGTAAGTTGCATGTGCCATAACTCCTATAAATATCATCAGTGGTAACCGTGCCTTTTGACATATTGACCCTCAAATCTATAGGCATCCTTCTCTTTTCATAAAATTTTATTTCACCTCTGTTTAAAAGAACTTGACCTGTAAAATATGGTAAATATAATCAATGATAATACGGGTATATGAAAATCATCTGGAAACCAAAAATTTCAGTCTTTTCTATCGGCTGTGACCTTGACCTTTGACCCTAAAACCAACAGGGTTCTTCCTCTTTTGATAAGTAAGCATATATCCATATTTGTATTCAATATATTGAAAAGTATTTGAGTTATCATCCAGAAACGAAATGTGTGATAGAATGACAGAACGACAGACAATGCAAACAGTTTTAAATGCCCCCTGCCATACCTGGCGAGGGCATAACAACTTGAATTATTTTCTACGTGAATTTCAGTTACCATAGAACAGAAATGATAATCAAGCACTTTGAAGGATACACTATCCTCAGCACAAATAATAAATATACTATTAATAGCTACATAAGAATATATTGACATTGGACTTCTTGTAGAATCTCATGTTCTGAGATGCACACACCAAAGTATGTCATGGTAATACAATTCATTATCTATTCCTCTAATATAGCTCACTTTGAATGTCATCATCAGATTAGAAACCCAGAGAGATATGACTGGAGTAATCTGCCCCTGTTTATATAAATCGTCATTCAGTTTGATTTAGTGATTGAAAGAAAACTGCGGTCAGCATGTTTGACACAATACCCAAAGCATAAACATATAATAGTTGCACTCAATGAAGTTGTAATGGGTTAGGAAATAATGAAACAGGTAAAAAGCAAAGGGTAGGTAACTTGCCTAATTTCTGCTTTTTCCTTTGCTAACTTCCTTGCTTCTTCCCTCTGTTTAATGTGCACAACTTTCAGCCGTTTGCTTTTCTCCTCAATTTCTTTTTCATCTTTACGAGGGTTTACTCTAGACTAAATGAAATCAAGGATAAAGCAAGTTAAAAAGTTTTAAAAACTTTGTTTATATACTGAAATAAAAAGTTTCAAAGTCTTTAGACACTACTTTTACAAAGTAAAACAATAAATTCTTCCAACTCTCCTATTACCAACTTAAGATTAATAAATTTCTATTTCATTTTGTTAAATCAAGGAATTCTGTAAAGGACAATTCAGAATAAGACTTGCATCTGTCATGTAATTTATTCTGAACCCTCCTTCCATCCAACATACTGAGTTATAAATCAATTTCTAAAAACTGTTTAAGAACTATAAAGAGACTTACCTTGTCTAGAGATCGAGAAACTCGTGAACCACTTGTGCCTGGTTTAGGTTTGTCATGATTAGACTCCATGGAACGTTTTTCTCTTGGTAAAGATCTATCTTTTCTGGAATGTGTATGGGGAGACTTGCCACTTCTCTTGTTATTAGAACTTCTATTTTTAATACTTGAAGACCTTGGTGTTGTTGAAGAATTACTTTTATTACCTTCATTTGGTTTTTTATCCTCAGTTCCTTTTGACTCTTCTTTAGATTTATTGGCAGACGACTGTGTCGCTGACTTTCCTGAAGTAAATTTGTGGAAGTTTCTTGTTTTATTCTATTACAATTTTCAGACCCAAGCAAACTGACAGATCATTACTGTCTGCGCCACTCACTCTGGAAGCTGGAAAATCTGGATTTTCTGTTATTCATCTTCAGAATAATTTCAAAAAGGCAAAACCATTCGATAGATTTTGTTTAGTCGTAACTTTTGGTGTATGTTATATGTTTGTACGAAGAAGCTTTCATATTTTATAGGAAAAAATAAATTTTAGATAGGGCGATTTCCATGTTAAATTTTGACGTGACGTCGCCAAGTTTCCCATAGACTCAATGTTAAACATCCGGGATGTCACGTCAAAATTAACATAGAAAACAATTGTTTGAATCCATAGGTATAATGAATGAAAAACTAATCAGCTGATTGATGATGAACGTGACAAAATGCTAACAAATGAATGGCTTCATGTCAGGGTAAGAGCCAATGCCCACAGTTCTTTATCAGACCAATTCAAAACTACAAAGGGTAGATTAATCATTTCTATTTTTGGTTTGATTGTAGTCAGGAGAATTATATAATTTTATTAGTATTATGTAACTTTAATTTAAAATTGTGGTTTAAATTTTATCTTATTCACATTTATTTAACAAACGAACATTACATCCATTGAAGTTATGATAGAACAGAAATGAGCATCGAGGAGTTTGAAGCATACCCTTTCCTTGGCACTAATTACAAAGGTACTGGCAGCTACTATTTTAATATTTTCAATTAAAAGTTCCCTACTGATAATTGGATACAATACTTGACAAAAATATCCACTGTTCACATATCATCCACCTTACAGATATATGAGTTTGTTGGAGTTGTCTTTTCCTTTGAAAATTTACATATAGTAAGAGCGAAATCAGTAAAAGGTGGAGTGGGATGGACGTCTTGTGGCTTCTCATGTAATGAAACGCACATATAGTCACATATAAAGGTAATAACCTTTTTGCCAATTTTACATGTTGTAAGGGGCAATACCGGACAAATACAAAATTGCCGCTTAATTAGATTTGTGTCATATTACTGTGACGTCACATTCCAAGCGTTAACGTCATAGTGAAAATTCCGGCAAAAAGTGGTTTGTCCGGTATAAGACCCCTTACATCATTTAAAATTGGCAAAAGCTCTATTGCACAAACAAATCAATTATTTTCATGGTTTCATTTCGAGTTTCTGTGTATGAAGTACAGTACTATTTTATTATTGGGCTTGAAATGTTAGTTTTCAGGAGTCTGAATAGTTTCAGTTTGAGCACATATATATAACATGGAAATGTTATATGGAAATGTATAGAGATATATTTTTTTTTCTAGACTTCATGATTACTTAGAGTTTTTGATGGTTTTCAAGTTTTCTTCCTTAGAGTTACTAAATTTTGATTGTAAACAAATTAAATGAAAATACTTCTGAATTTTATCATGTTTTAATTCAAAATTGAAGAATGCATTTTTTTTTACTTTGAGTCAGTTTTATAGGATTGCTAAACATTATGTAAAATTTGAAGTTAAAATTTCAAGCACACAACAGATCTTTATTTGATTGGAATTAATCTAAAGCCATGTAGGCAATGGAACCTGTCCCCTATAGTAAACTGTATTTACATCATAAGTTTGCTAAGTAACTGCTGGGGTTTTGTTTGTAAGTAAAATGTGTATGATAAATTTAACGATTTTTTGTACAAAGATATTTAATTTAAAACGAAGACTACCACAAACTGTGAAAAATCGAAGTTAATAACCATCTTTTGGACAATATTCATGAATTTGTATTTACAATCTATCCATTATATAACCTCATCTGAAACTTCATCCTTCAGGACACATCTCCCTCTTCTGAATCAGAAATCTTACCCTTTCTTGGAGGTGATTTTCTTGTATTCCTATTCCTGACATTAGAAAATTTATAGTCTCTTCCTGTCTTCTTGACGATACTATGTGTTGTATTGCTCTTACTATCCTTTTTACCTTCAATGTTACGATAACATATGTCAGTTACCTGAACACCAATCAAATTTTATGTCTTTAGTGTTAGACTACATACATTGTAGTATCCCAAAGAACATCTATATTTCCAGAAAACATTGTTACAGTGTACACAGAATAAAAATTTTCATGTGCAGAAGGCCTACTCAAAGCAAGCAATACATTTTCAAGAACCAAGCCTAATGTGACATGAGGTTTAGTTTCAAGTCTCAAGCAAAAGACTGGTCACCATTTTTGATTCCGGGACATTTCTGGTTAATTTCATGTTTCTTTTTTTTATATTTTGAATTCTTACCTCTTCTTTCCTTTTCCTAAACTTCAATATAATTCAAGTACACAATATTTCTACATAATTCATATGGCACAAAGATTTGAACAATAAAATAAAATCCTAAACAAGAAATCATTATCATTTTCATTTCAGCCATTGCAATTAGCAATACTCACTCTTGTTATCTGTCTTTGATACTGTATCTTTCTTGACATAGCTCTTTCCTGTTGATTTACCTGACGATTTATTTGGTTCACTTTTAGATGATTTATTTGGTTCACTTTTAGATGATTTATTTGACTCACTTTTAGATGATTTATTTGGCTCACTTTTAGATGATTTATTCGTCTCACTTTCAGATGATTTATTTGTTTCGCTCTTAGGCTAAATTAGAAATAAGAAAACAGATATCAGAAGTTAGCATAAACAAAACATTTCAATACAAATATGTAATGAGACACGATCACTCTGTGACCTGCTGTGTATACAACTCTTCAAAAGATGTATCTAAATAACTTTTAGATTGTTAGTATCTCAACAGTTAATTTATGACAGAGTTAAACACAAATTAGGGTGGAAAGATTGTAACTGACATGACCCACACCCTATTCTCTAGCCATTATACACAGTATGTACTATAAGCAGAGTACTCTGTCACATACATGTTAAACATATGTTGATTGGCTTGAAATAATTATACGTAGCAAAATAAACTTGACAAAACTGTTAAAACCTTTTATTAAGACACCACATGAATCAGTTTAACTCTGAACTTCAATCTGTTTTTGAATGTCAAACTTACTCAGGCTTAGTTATATGAGATTACATCAAAACAAAGTTCAGAGAAAAAATTGCTTTTTACACATGTTTCAGGTACATATGTAAAGAAACAAAATCCACTTATCATTTATGTGATAACTGTAAAATCATTAAGACATTGTTCATTAATATAGCTTCGTGGGCCATATCACTATTATAGTGGTCAGACAATAAATGACGACATACATGTAGCTGCATCTATTCCACATTGTTAGTAGAGGTTGTAGATTAATTAATTAAAGGGTATGAAGATATAGCTCCCATCAGTGTCATATACCTTTACACTAATTACTAGAATTTTAAAGGGGTAATGTGAGAATTAAATAATATATGATGTATTGACGATAAGAGCATAAAGCAATAGTTATGCAATCCCCTATCAGAAGTCTATAAGCTTTCTTGGCATACATTACACCTTAGATGATACATATTGTCACTAAGATTTTTTCTTTTATTTGCAACAATTGTAAATTTTTTAAGATATTTTGATTTAAATACTATAGGATAATGAGCATTCATGCTGCCTAAGAATTTTATTTTGTTGGAAGGTTTCAAGAAGGTTGTGAACAATCATCTTGATATTGACCATGATGAATGAATCTATGCTTGAGTGAAAATCTCATACACTCTAATATTGCAGACAGATGTACTGCATTATGCTCCCATTGCACATCCAATTATTTGATTATATGTTTGAGTTAAATACAAAAGCAATAGTCTAAGGAGATATATAAAAACTAGAGCTGTTCTAACGGATATACCGGTACAATGTTATGGTTTTTCAGCAAAATAGATGAAGTTACTGAAACCAATGAAGCTTACAGGATATTTTGACTGGCTTTTAACTAGGAATTCCAAAATTTACAATACAATTTGTTTTGTCATGAGGAATAAGAAAATATGTGGTTTAGGGGTGGGGATCTGAACCAGTTTTGAGATAACTGAAGATTCCTGATATGAGGGGGTGGGGGGTGAAATGACCCTGGGGATTCCCAACTTATGCTATAGAACTCGTCTTGTCATGAGGAATCAGAAAATATATAGTTTAGGGGTGGGGATCTGAATTATTTTTGAGATAAACAAGGTTTTACCATCATGGAGGTTAAGGGTCAAGGTCAAAATCAAGGTCACAGTGACCTAATTTTGGTACACAACACGTTGCTCTCCCATGAGGCATCCATAGATCAGGTATAATAATCCTATGTGCTATTTACTATCATAGAGGTCAAAGGTCAGTCAAGGTCACAGTGACCTAATTTTGGTACTGACACATCCCCTTCCCATGATGCATCCACATGTAAGGTTTGATAAATCTAGGTGCTATGGTTCAAAAGTTATGCTCCGGACACGAAGTGGCCCAGGTTTTACTATCAAAGAGGTCCAAAGCCAAGGTCAAGGTGACAGTGACCTAATTTGGGTACATGACACATCCCCTTCCTATGATGCATCCACATACCAGGTTTGACCATCCTTAGTCCTACGATACAAAAGTTATGCAGCGGACACGTATCGGGACAGACGGACAGACTGACATGGTGATTCCTATATACCCCCCTCTCAAACTTCGTTTGCCGGGAGTATAAGACATTGGCGAAGCGAGGAATGTATAGGACATTTTGTCAATGACAATATACTGTGTAATCCATTTACTGAATTGCATGGTTTGGGAAAGTGAGGTCACATTAAATACTGACCAGCAGACAATCAGTGTGAGGATCTAAATGCTTGAATTTCAAAAAGAGATCAAAGCTGTCATGTACCCAAGTCTGTCTGTGTATTGGTTATTGGTATCAAGAAGAAATCGACATATTGACTAATGTTTTCCAATGGTCAACCCAGTTTGAGATATAATGGGTCTACACTCAGATCAATGTGATCATATTCACTGACGGTAGATGACATATCATATTTTCTACTTCTAATAAGAAACCGCTATACAGAAGAGCAATTATTGTAGATGCATCACAAACCCACAGCATCAAAGTATAAAGGTAATATCTGGCAAGGGAAATATGCTGATTGCGTAAATGGGGGATACCAACAGAATGTTCTGGACATCACTTTATTGTTTTAATTGGTTTGATGGCAATGAATAATGAAATAAGACCTATGCATTCTCATTCACAACATAACTTGTTACAACATATGTAATGTATGTACGTTATGGCATCACAACTAAATATAAATCTGTTAATACCAGTGACAATTTGACAAGTGCATCATCAAAATGTGTTTGTTTACCTTATCAAAGGACACCAGTAAAGTTTTATTATGGAACTGTGTCCGATGAAGCTGTTTGATACATTTCGTGGCATCATCTTTGGTAGCTAAAAGAATGTAACCATAGCACTGTGATCCTGGCATTCGAGCATTTGTCATAATTTTGGCACCAACCACCTATAATGTAAAATTATCTTACTAATGGCATCCGTGTGTAAGAACATTTTGTAACATCCACAGTGCCTTTGTGTTTGTCTAGTTTTAAATATTTTGATTGATATGTAGGTATTTTACATTGATTTCAATAAATTTTCAGTCCACGCACAACATAGAAGCCAGTAAATACCAAACTCTTCAACAAAATAATGTAATCCTGGGATCAAAGCCAGATAAAATGTCTACTTAACAAGCTCTGAACTATTGCATCTATTCTACTGTTTATTCTCAGACAAGTAAACTATACAAAGCAATACACACAATTAAATATGATCAATCATAGAAACAACAAATATATACAACTTTCATTTCTTGATTAGTTTCAGAACATACAACATGGATAACAATTTTTTTCACATTTTTACCAATAATCACACACTTTATTATTTCACATATTTTTAATGTCTGTGTATGAATGTTGGAGAGGAAGATGTAATAATCATAGATGTATGTTAGGTTGAATAAACTGTCTACCCACATAGGTAAAATAGCTCAAGTACCTTAACATGTTTGTTGAAAAGTGCTTTCAGATCATTGGCCCTGGTTGAAGAAGAAATTCCGCTCACCCAAAGATTGCTGTTGGAGGAGCCTATGAGATAGAGGTTGATACCAATAAATTGTATTTTATTGTTCTATTCAAAACATTATTGTACAGACATAATTTCATTTCATTTTTAAGATTATTATATATATATATAATATTAGGCCATGTAAAATTAATTCTGTGTTTCTCAGACACCGCTGCGCATTCAAATTTGGCACCGACGAGTCGTATTTATTGCAACTTTGGAAAAAAAATAGCCACCGTGTCTCCGTTTTGATACATTGTTAAATATAAAATATCTATTTATATCACACATTTCCCCCCAGGAGAAAAAGAAGGTATTTTGTCAGTTAATAAAATGCTTAATGTAATGCTGTTAAACACTGCAGGGATCGGGAAGGTCACGAGCCCTGAGGCATGGTCCCATTCAGACCGAAATGGCGCATTAAACCACTTACTCGGTGCGCCCTACTGCTTTAAATTTCGAAGCAGCGAACATTGGTTTCGCGATATGCGTTTTCGGTTTTTGACAGGTGTCTTCATAATATCTGGTTTGATAAAGACGCATGATTTACAGTGATACGAACTTAACGATGCTCCCGAAAACGATCCCCATTGAAGCCTATCCAAAGTGCTTTAAACAGCCTAGCTTCCAATCAGATATTGCCGTTTTATCTAGCACTAGCACTTGTGGTCGCTTTAGTGAATTTGCATGTACTTCTCAATCAGCTGATCTTGAAAAACAGCCGGACCCATAACCCGATTTACTAACCGTAAATCAGGTATTTACGAGATAAACTACGTATTCCTACTTCACGTAAACGCTCTTTCACACCATAACGAATTGGCTTAACGTACGTGTAACGAATTGTAAAAATCTGACCAAGTCGTGTAAGTCTGCGTATAATTGCTGGCGTACGCTTTGTGCTTCACTTGCGTACGTTCTTTGTATGATATGCGTACGCTGTGCGTAAGTTGTACAAATATTGAAATACAGCACGTGGCTTATTTATATATCACTCAATAACTGTGGTTCTACATCTCCTTAATTTCAGTCAAAGTTTTAGGTCACATATCTGTATTAGACACATGCAACGCAAATTCCTTCATGAAAAAAATCATGTTGCATAACTGCAAAAAAGTACTTTTCTTGTTATCTTTCTGTGCATTCCATAAAATCACCGATATTTCAGACTACAAGATCAAAGCATAAAGACTCACAGCTAGTATACAATCTGTGCGTTGACAGCGCTGTAAGCGTACACTACGCTATTTGTTTAACATACGGTGAAAGTTCGCAGTGGAAATGCCAATGATACGCATATATGTACTATGTGTTCGCTGCGTACGGGCCGTTTGTCGGCTTACATTGAGAATTTCTGTGCATGCACAGGATTTTCTCGACGTACGCAACGAGCTGCAACGCAGGAGTGCATACAACGATGAACTCAAAACGCTCGCGTAACGTTCTCCCGACATACTGCCAACGTACGACAGCGTATGACAGCAAGTGCCAAAATCTCGCCATACGCATTTCTAATTCGTTACAGAGAGAAAGCCACATAACTTGGGTTTATGCTTATGATTTTAGGTGAAAAATACAATTTTGCAGAGACAGACTTTTCTAAATGGCCCTTTCGGAGTGAAGATGCCCCATTGAAATTGAAAATGGCCCATTGAAGTCTGGGCATGGGGCACCATAGTCCTATTAATCTAGTTTGCCTTCCCAATCAATGCACTATTACCAAAAAACGTCTTTATGACCTTACCTGAAAGTATCCCTAATAACAATACAAATGCAAATGGCGGCCAAGCCATGGGGGGGAGAGAGAAAGATATCTTTTTTCTAAGCATTAAAGTTAACTTTAAGGAAGAAACAGTTGTGCAATGGATGATTCTTCCATTTGTAAAAGATACATCACTTGCCCAAGAAATAAAGGATGTGTTGTCAAACAAAGAGCAGAAAATTTAACCCCATGCGAATCCCGTGGAAATGCTTTAAATAGTACTGTTTGGAGAAAAAAATACCAAAAATAAAAAATACCCTACCTACCATGCCACTTTTTTGAGAACCAATTATCTGAGAAACATAGAATATATTTTACATGGCCTTATTTATGTATATTTACAGTATACTGGAGCAAGGAATTCAACTTATTTTTCATGGAATTGGTAAAAAACATATCACAATGTATCACCACATGATGTTTCTGTTTAAAGAAGAACAGCACTATATGCTGAATATATATAAATTAAGTTACCTTTCTCATCTTTTTTGTCCCTTGAAGATGGGCTTAAAAAGAAATGTGAACGTGCTATAACAAGGCAAACAGATGATTCCAACAAAAAATTTATGTACACAGAAAATAATAAGAATGTAACAAGTATCAAAATACATCTCCATTAAGGGATTAAGAATGAAAGATGACATCATACACCTCATGACTACAAATTGTTCTTTAGACAGAAGGATTACTGCCACGTTATATTACATAAAGTATATATGCTACGATTACATTCGAAAAAGATGAGCAGACGTCAGCTGTGGTAAAACATACACAATGAAGATGTGCAAACAGCTGTGGGAGGGATTAAAATTATTGGGAAAAAATGATGATTGGTGAGCAAGTATTAACAGAATTGTCTCGACAATATTTATTATGGTGCTTTCCTGGAAAATGACTTAACATCTGGTCTCTATCACCAGTGGCTTTTTAGTGTTTGTGTTGGTATCATTTTACCATGACTTTGGTTAAGTTTGCTTTACACTTATGTTTCATATAAGTAAAGAAAGAATTAGAACCAAACTACCCATCTTAATTTTCTTTCGCATTATGAACCTTTCTGATCAGCTGTTGCTACAAACAGGTATTTCAATACTGGATCAATAAAGGAAAGAATTCATCTAAGAAAATTTTAGTTTCAGTTTTCCTTTCACACACTTCATGATAAAAAGAAGAAAATAAACATTCTGAACTGAAAAAAATAAATCTAATAATATTCAAATCAATCATATTGACCATATCTATAACACCCATTAAAAATATCAATTTCATAAATTCTTCCTGAGTACACATACAAATATATAACTATCATATTTACAATATTCAGAAATTATATCTTTCAACTTCTTGATTTGATAAATTCTAACTAGAACTGTCCTAACGGGACAGATACCCCAAGAGGCAACAAAGTTGAAACATGCAATAATTCATCCCTTTATGACAGTAAAGAAGAGTAGTCAACATAGCTTGATAGGAAGCTGAACATTTGGTGCTTATTAAAGAATCTTGTCACAAGAAATTTAAAGAAAAGTTAAAACTCGATCTGTAGATCATCACATCAAAGTGATATCCCAAGTTTCAGTTCAATGTGTCAAAGCACATGAGAAAAAAGTCCAGCAAATGAATTTTGGTCAAAGGTCTATAATAATAATAATAATCATAAAAATCTTTATTTTATGAAGGTTACTTGTTAAGTGATACACTATTCTTCCACGAGGCCTTCACAAAACATGGATATATACAAACAGATACACATAAAAAGGATGAATATATGATTATATGAGTGATATAATAAAAAAAGACTAGCATAAACATAACACAAAACATAACATGTTTCATTTACATTAGTTTAACTAAGCCTCTCTACTAAGTATTTTTGAATGGAACTTTTAAAAGTATAGAGAGAGCATGAGTTTTGTATGTGTTTCAGGAGCCTATCTATTCCATATGTTTACTCCATTATAACTTAAACTATGCTTGTAAAATTCTTTGTTGTGACAAGGGGAAACTAAGTCGTTGCTAGCAACGGATCTTAGAGAATAATTATCATTCATGTTATATATAAACAGATCTTTTAAGTAAGTAGGGGTTAAATTATTCAATATTTTGTAAAGAAAAATGCTCTCAAGGAGATCACATCGTTCAAAAACATTCAACCAACCTATTTTATCAAATAATGGTTGTGATGGTGCGTCAGGCGGTGCATCTAAGATTACTCAAGCCACACATTTCTTGAGCCTAAGAAAAACTCTTGAAATAGTGAGTTAATCATGACAAACCTAAAACTCAACAATAGATCATCACATTAAAGTGATATACCAAGTTTCAGTTCAATGAGTCAAAGCTGGTGAGAAAAAAGTCTGGAAAATGAATTCTATCAAAGAGCAACAACTTACGGAAAGGTGGGTCAATCGCGACAAAAGTTAAACTCGATCTGTACATCATCACATCAAAGTTATATACCAAGTTCCAGTTCATTGTATCAAAGCACTTGAGAAAAAGTCCAGAAAATGAATTTTGGTCAAAGGGCAGTAACTTTTGAAAAGGTGGGTCAATCACAACAAAAATTAAACTCAATCTGTAGATCATCACTTCGAAGTTATATATTAAGTTCCAGTTCAATATGTCAAAGCATGTGAGAGGAAAGTCTGGAAAATAAATTTTGGTCAAGGGGCAATAACTCTTGGAAAAATGGGTAATCGCCACAAAAGTAAACCTGATCTGTAGATCATCACATTGAAGTTATATACCAAGCTTCAGTTCAAAAAAGTCTGGAAAACCAATGTGCCCGACAGACGGACATACATACGGACAGATGGACATTGTGATTCCCATATACTCCCCGTTCCCACTTCGTAACGGGGGTATAACAAAGTAACCCGACACACACTGTACTGAACTCCGATAACAAATTTCTCTTTATCTACAATAATATGGAAGATAAATCTTATTTTTAATAGCATTACTTTTCAGGGTTCCACAAATCTATTAATTTTCTTTCTTTTGATGTGAAAATTTATGCCACTTAAAAGTTTAATTTCTTCAATAATGTTGCTCTGTTGCAACAAAAAAAGTACAGGACACAGCAACATACCATACATTGAGTAATTTTGGTAATTGCAAAAAATTAACCTATTTGTCAGATGCAAAAAATCAACCAACCAGAAGTCTCTGTCGAGACTGGAGCTCTACTGTTCTCCTCTACTCAAACAACAATTTACCTTCAGAGAAGAAGGGGTAAAAATATATTTGGACCACACATGTATGTTTTGTATTGCACATGCACAACTAGACCACCTACCAAACATGATGAGATCATAATTAAGTCTCACAGACATATACAATAAGAGAAGAAGTGGGAACAAGATTTTGGGACCACGCCCCTTTGTGGGGCCCCAGGGGGTCCGAACTGGTCCAAAATTGCACATGCACAATTACACCACCTATCCAACAAAAGGAGACCATAATTAGGTCTCTAGGCTATATACTTTCAAAGAAAAAGAGGGAACAAGATTTTGGGACCACACCCCTTTGTGGGACCCAAGGGGGTCCGGACTGGACCAAACTTATACATGCACAACTACATCACATATCAATCATGATGAGACTATAATTAGGTCTCTGGGACATATACCTTCAGAAAAGAAGAGGGAACAAGATTTTGGGACCACGCCCCCTGTGGGGCCCAAGGAGGTCCAAACTGGTCCAAAATTGCACATGCACAACTACACCACCTATCCAACAAAATGAGACCATAATTAGGTCTCTAGGATATATACCTTCAGAGAAAAAGAGGGAACAAGATTTTGGGACCACACCCGTTTGTGGGGACCCCAGGGGGTCCAGACTGGACCAAAATTATACATGCACAACTAGATCACATACCAAACATGATTAGACCATAATTAGGTCTCTGGGACATATACCTTAAGAAAAGAAGAGGGAACAAGATTTTGGGACCACGCCCCTTTGTGGGGTCCCAGGGGGTCTGGACCGGACCAAAATTGCACATGCACAACTACACCACCTATCCAACAAAATGAGACCATAATTAGGTCTCTAGGATATATACCTTAAGAGAAAATGAGGGAACAAGATTTTGGGACCACGCCCCTTTTTGGGACCCCAGGGGGTCCGGACCAGACCAAAATTATACATGCACAACTACATCACATACCAAACATGATGAGACCATAATTAGGTCTCTGGGACATATACTTTCAGAAAAGAAGAGGGAACAAGATTTTGTGACCACGCCCCTTTGTGGGGTCCAAGGGGGTCCGGACTAGACCAAAATTGCACATGCACAACTAGACCACCTATCCAACAAAATGAGACCATAATTAGGTCTCTGGGACATATACCTTAAGGATAGAAGAGGGAACAAGAATTTGGGACCACACCCTTTTGTGGGACCCCAGGGGGGGACGGACCAGGCCAAAATAATAAATGCACAACTAGATCACATACCAAACATGATGAGACCATAATTAGGTCTCTGGGACATATACCTTAAGAATAGAAGAGGGAACAAGATTTTGGGACCACGCCCCTTTCTGGGAGCCCAGGGGGTCCGGACCGTACCAAAATTGCACATGCATAACTAGACCACCTATATAACAAAATGAGACCATAATTAGGTCTCTATGATATATACCTTCAGAAATGAAAAGGGAACAAGATTTTGGGACCACGCCCCTTTTGTAGGGGCCCCAGGGGGTCCGGACCAGACCAAAATTGCACATGCACAACTAGACCAGCTACAAAACATGATGAGACCATAATTAGGTCTCTGGGATATATACAATCAGAGAAGAAGAGGGAACAAGATTTTGGGACCACGCCCTTTTGTGGGCCCCCAAGGGGTCGGAACTGGACCAAAATTGCACATGCACAACTAGACCACCTATATAACAAGAAGAACCCATAATAAGGTCTCTGGGGTATATACCTTCAGAGGAGAAGAGGGAACAAAAAATTGTTTACGGACGGACGTCCGGACGGCCGGACAACAGACGAAGGACCATCGCATGAGCTCGACTGGTCGAGACCAGTAGAGCTAAAAACCAAGAAACCCATTTTCTTTATACACTATCAACTGTAAACAAAATCTCTCCTTAAGCATTTGCATACTCTTTGCAGTTATGCTCCTTAACTTACATGCAATATATCTTTCAACCGAGTCCAAATCCGATCATTTACATTTAATATTTATTAGTCATACTGCGTTAATTTCAAAATGTGTGCAGATGATAGTGTTAATTACCCAATAATTATTAACAAGGTTATCTTGATGTATCTACACATTCCACAGATCATCATCTATGGGCTAAACAGTTGGGGTATCTAAATCATGTATATTTAGTGGTGGTTGACCTTATGCAAGTTTGCATTATAACGATGGAGTTCTAATAGGTAAATGTGTTTCTAATTGATTTTAAGCTTCACATGGGATTCATATGGGATTGATAGTGACAAGAATAGGAGCAATGTATTTTCAAGCATTTTTAGGAAAACAAGAAAATACTGTTCATGCTGTAACTGCACAATTGTGATAAGTATTTTTATTACTATTTTGATACCTTCATTTCAAATTACACAAATTCTAAAAGCACCAAACTTTCAATACCCTCTCTATACCATTTCTTCTTGTATTTAAAGACGTGTGAATAACTTGATGGATAGTAAGGTGGTGATATTTCTAATGTTCCACAATATATAAGTTTGCATTTTAAACTTGTATAATCTATATACCATATCTGATGAATGTTTCAAGATCTGATAATAATGTACAATATTGATGTTATCACTTTCCTTTTTTTTTCTCAAGTGTATTACCTGTCAAAGAAAATCATGAATTGTTCATATGCTTTAAGCAGGATTTATTGATAAAGAGGATATCTATTTTGTGTCACTAGCTGGTGAATACTATTAAAGGAACACAGAAATACAGCTGACTCCAACAAAGTTGTATGACGTTTGTCAGAAGATGAATCATGGCATCATAAGGATTAATGTCAAGTGCAGGCAGTGAACACTGTAGACTATGTCAGTTAAGTCAAGCTTGGTTTAAAGAGGTCAATCAAGAGACATATTTCATATTCCACTAATCTGGTGTTCTGGTCAAATGATATTCCAAAGGATTCATACATATTCATCTGCCATTCTAGTTGTAGTCCAAAGATTTTATGTATCATCTTCCACTATTATGGTGGTATTCCATGGACTTCATGTATTATCACCTGCTATTCTAAGGATTTCATGTGTCCTCTTTCACTGCTCTCATGGCATTCTAAGGGTTCATGTAGCATCTTTCACTATTCTAATGGTTTTCTAAGTATTTTAATGTACTTGTACTATTTTGGTGGAATTCTAAAAAATTCATGCATCATCTTGTACTATTCCAGTGGTATTCCAAAGGTTTCATGCAGCATCTTGTACTATTCTTGTGTTTTTCCAAGGTTTCATGTATCACCTTGTACTATTCTTGTATTATTCCAAAGTATCATGTACCATCTTGTACTATTCTAGTGGTATTCCAAGGGCTCATGTATCATTTTCACTCTTCTAATGATTTTCCAAGAGTTTCATGTAACATTTTCTACTATTCTTATGGTTTTCCATAGGTTTCATGTATCATCTTGTACTATTCTGAAGTTATTTCAAGGGTTGCCTGTAATACTATCATCTTATACTATTCTTGTGTTATTCCAAAGGTTTCATGTATCATCTTCCACTATTCTAATGATTTTCTTAAGTTTTCATGTATCATATTGTACTATTCTGGTAGTATTCCAAGGGCTTCCTATATCATCTTCCACTATTCTGGTAGTATTCCAAGGGTTTCCTATATCATCTTCCACTATTCTGGTGTTATTTCACGGGTTTCATGTATCATATTCCATTATTCTAATGATTTTCTAAGGGTTTCATGTATCATCTTGTACTATTCAGGTGGTATTCCAAGGGTTTCATGTATTATCTTGTACTATTCAGGTGGTATTCCAAGGGTTTCATGTATTACCTTGTACGATTCAGGTGGTATTCCAAGGGTTTCATGTATCATCTTGTACTATTCTGGTGGTATTCCAAGGGTTTCATGTATCATCTTGTACTATTCTGGTGGTATTCCAAGGGTTTCATGTATCATCTTGTACTATTCTGGTGGTATTATAAGGGCTTTTTCTTCTTCAGTGGTTGTGTCAGATTTTCAAATGTCATCTCCCTCTGGCCCTGCAGTATTTCCAAGACTCCATACCTCATGTTCTGCTTGTATGGCTCTGGCCCTGCAGTATTCCCAAGACTCCATGCCACATGTTCTGCTTGAATGGCTGTGTTTCAAAGATTCAAAAACTACCCTTTTGTTAATCTACTGGTGTTTAAACAAATTTCATGTATCTCCTTTGCTAGCCTGTCATTGTTCCAAAGATTTTAAGTATCTCATGCTGGTGATGTACCATGAATTTCAAACATCAAATATTAAATGTCAAACAGTTTTTCATGAGTTTATGATGATGGTAGTGAAGGCTCTTTCAATAGATTCAATTACAAGATAATGCTAGCCTTTGATTCCTATGTACACTGTCTTTCCTGTAATTTTTTTTTCACATCTTGGAATTTTAATTCGTAAACATTCTTATTATGCCTCTTTAGAATATTGTTTTCGGATATTCTAACTCATGTCTATACATTATTAAAAATATCCAAGACAATATCTTGAAAGGCTTTCTGTGAAACTGCTTCTGAATTATTACTTAAAGGAAAATATCACAAGGAACTTGGGGAAAAGCAAGAAAGAAGACATTTTCATGAGATATCACAGAATTATGTATCTTTCATAATCACTATAAAGTATTGATATATTTCTCTGAAAGGTGCTGAAACATAGTTTCTCTGCACTCGAGTGTTAATCGAATGAAATCAAGTGGGATAAAATTAATACTAATAAACAACATTTGTATTATCATTTATAACATTTCCAGTCCTTAAACATATTCCATATACCAGTAATGGGTTAATAATATAACTGCCACAAGAGTCTTATACATGTATACACCTAATAATACCTATATACACATGAATTTGTAACACATATTTCAGACATACTGAAGGCCATTACTGTCAACCGTGGTTTAAAAAATACTGTCTAGTATACATTGAAAACTCTTTCCTCATATGATTTAATTCACATTAATAAGATAAACAAACATTTATAGCAAATCTATTGCTCATTTAAAATAATGAAGTTAGATGAAGAATCTTGAATCATTCCCTTTTTGGGGAGTTTATGTTACATTTTTTCCAATCTGAAAACCAATCAAGTCATAAAAACATTGCATAAAGTATTGAAACCATTAAAGTTGCTGAGTTTGTTAAATGTCTATAACGTGACAAGACATTCCCAAACATCAAGATATGTTACACGCATTACGATGTTAAATATCCTGTAAGATAATTAGTCGTATATATCTACGAAGTATGGGAAGACTTACTGAATTTTTAGAACAAACCTTTTCACAGATCCCTTTTTTGAACTTTCCTTGGATGAATTTTTTACATCATCCTTTGGTTTTGTCGATTCTTCTGCTTTCTTCGTTTGATCATTACATTTGCTTTCTGAAGTCCCTGCAATATCCTTCGTTTTGGATTCATCACTCTTTTTATTCTCATTAACTGTTGCTTGATCAGTGGATTTGGAATCATCTGATTTAACTGGTGTCAATTCAGAATCTTCTTTTTTCTCAGACACAAGGTCAGCATCAAGGTCATTTTGTGTATCATCGACATACACATCAACGGATTCTACTTCTTCTTCAGGCACTGGAATATCAACTTCCTCGTTACACATACCATTACACATTAAAGCTTGGATAAATGAGAGATGATTTAATTTTAATGATAAGAAGTATATACCCCTTAAAAGATTTTAAAAACCTTTATATTTTTTATCATTTTTCTTTATATTATCCAAGCTTTAAACTTTTAAAGCAATTCACATGCAAAATGATAATGATTGAGACAAAAATGTAAATAAGTCACTGCATTTAGTGGTAAAGTAAATGTTCGTTTTCTTCTTTTTCTGTTGACAAACAATCCTTAATTGCTTAAACGACTGCAGCTCATATAAGGTTTCTATGATGCATATTGGATAAGAGTCAAATTCCTTCCAAACTAAACACCTTCTCAATTTATCCTTGCTTTACATTTAATTCTGCTACCCATTCATAGCTGGTTGGATTCATAAAATGCAGATAAAGCACTGTGCTTATGGATACTTGACAAAAATCCAGTGGACATGGTTGGGACTAAACAGGTGATCTTCAGATTATTAACCGACTGAATATTCTATTCATTGGGATTTCAGGATGTGGTGCCAAATTGACATGTACTCTCTGTTCACCCATAACATTTGATCATGATATAGTCAATGCTTTGTCTGTTATCCATATATACAGCATGTTGGCAGCATTTACCAGCAAACCATTGTCTGTAGTTCCTATATATACCAGTACCATATTTCCTGTACATAGTCTTCATATCAACAGTCACCTCAATGGTGCTTGTATGGTCCATAGCTTCCAGTACACCAAGTTATACCATTTGTACTCCTCAGTTATCAACCTTGGTTCAGTCTACAATAAGCCTTCTGGTTCATAAGCACCATTCTTCCTGCAGGACATATATTCCATTCACTATGTGGTCCTACATAGTATCTTAATATTATCTATGTCTCTGGCTTCACACACATAGTATATTAAACGGCTACTGAGTGGGCTCCTACAATCTATATACACACATATGCTGATTTATCCATGGATCATAGGACTCGAAGACAGGGCGCTTGGTGATCCATATGTACTTTAATATTCTACGCCATATTATGTATATATTGTCTTCAGTAATAATTATACTGTTTGTCATCCATATACCATGCTGGTTCCATGCATATCACATCATCTTTAGTCTAAATGCATCATCTAACTGAATGATCCACTTTTGCTACACCCTTCTACTTTCATACATGGTATGCCCTCCTGGGTCTACATGCATCAAATTATTCTGCTTAGTATCCTTATTTACCACACCAAAGGATTTCCTTAAATGGCAAAGCTTTGCATACTCAGAACATCTTCCTGTCTGAAATCCCTGTTTGCTGCAATTCTAATCATGTTTCATGTGAGCCTCAATCTGGTCTGCTTATACTGTGCATACAGGATAAACTGTTGTCAGACTGCATCCTCTACATATACATCCCTTTCTGTTCCACACATACTGCTAACTGCACATACACACAAAAGCTACATAATATATGGTTCATGTTCCAATTACCAGTGGATAAAATGCGCCACAATACCACTTTCTACACTTGGCACATTGTCAATGTCCACATCTTTTGGTCTGTGATACAAGCTAACCATTTTCAGTTTGCTCTTTTTGGCCACACAAACATCATACTATTTGGTATCAAAGTTTTCTATGGTACTTTTTCTTTTCAGGTTCACTTCTGCTATTCTCTGTCGGTCCAAATGTGTCATACAATTTACAGTCTATAAATGAAACACTTGTTTATAATGCAAATGTGCTCTACTGTTCTTGATGTATAATGTTTCAAACTCTGAATCAGTGAACTGTAATGACAAAATCTCCCTCATTTTCATGTGAATAACTTCAATCTCTTTCCACATCTGTCTGCAATGTCTTTGTTCAACACAAACTTGTTTCTTTGGTCTGGATTACATACCTCTATACAAATGGTTAACCTGGACGGTAAGAGAGCAGTAATTTCTTTGTTTGGTTGAGCTCTGGATCTCTCTGACTAATGTAAATCTAAGAACAGATTGATTCACATAAACAAGGCTCCAACATCTAACAGTACTCGACAATAAACAGAAAGTATTTCATTTAGAGTGGGCTTTCCTTGGTGGCATGTTAACTTCTAGACTGTATACAAAGCACTATAAATTAATCATTTTCTCTGTTCTTCTAATATTCTATCTACAAACATGTGCCTGTAGTGATTTTTTCTGTATAAAATCTTCTTATGACTCTACATCAGTGACATGTCTGAAAATGTTTTATATTCAAATTTTAAAAAAGTCCATTTAACGCTTTCCCAAGTCAGTTGCTCTGTTAGTATCAAAATTCAAACAAAAACCATGAAAATATTAGCGTTAGTAAGATGAGATCATATTTTTCATGCTTTAACTATTTATAGTGGATTCTCACTAGTATTTACAATTCCAATGAAACTTTTGAGTTGATCTCTTCATTCTTCAGATTCTGACCAAACAATAAACACGATTTAGCTGTTCGAAGAAAGGTTCTGGAAATCTGTCCATCCCTGTTATCTGAGCACCCAGAATTACAGAACAATAAATTGCACTTTTATATGCAGGACTGTCAACTTCATTAATGATGTTGTCACTGGTTTTGTCATTCCAAGAAATTTAATGTTTTCATGTACATCAAGACAGCTTATCAGTGATAGGTGTGATGGTGTATCGATGACAATTCTTTATGGATACAGAGATTATTGGTATATATCTTGCCAATCAGTTTAGAAATCTCAAGACGGATAATCAGTTTCTCCACTTCATATTTCTTACAATGACTGATCCAGTAAACCAGCAAAAGTTTCTTTGTGTCCTTTTCTTACAATTTTGAGGTGTGGTTTAGTGCTTCAAAAACACTGCACTTTCCTTCCTCTGAATACTACCATCTTGCATAAAATGTGAAATGGCAATTCTTTGTTAATTTCACAAACACTTATGTGTAAACTTCAGTCAAATTAACTGCAAATTTACTGCTTTTACTCCACCTAATTGACGACTAAATTCGAGTTCTCAGAAGTTTCATAACATGGCTGGACAACAATCCTTTAAATCTTGAAAAACACCAGAAGGCTTCAATTGTTCTTTAAATCCATTTTGAGATGCCCTTGCTAAACTGTTGATTACTTGCAGGATAAAATGTCTGTAAAATCTTTTGAAAAGAATTCACTTCCTTACAGGTCACTTTAATTGCTACCAAAATCATTTATGATATGTTCAATCCAAGCATGCATCTTTTCTGGAAATCCTTATCTTCCCAATGCATGCTTTATCCTTTCAAGCAACATTTACTAGATGACTAAAAGCAAACACCACTAATCCTCTGTGGGCACCATCTTTCAGAATGCAGCAACATCCACTTTGGTTTATTCATACCAATGAAGAATGCAGTGACTTATTCATACAAGAAGATACAAGAATGCGGTGAGAATATATAGAACTTGCTGCAGGATGATATCAACGACCTACCTTCTTCTTTCTTCTCTTCATGATCTATTTCTTGCACATCATTCTCTTTGTCATCTTCTGCTTTGTCCACATCCAAATCAAACATGTCGTCCACCTGCGTACACCAAAAGAACATGTTGTTAGAAGTCAATACACACTGATAAGAATTGTTACAATAGAAATTTTCTTGAAAAGATTCAACATACTTGATACTAGCAAAATACAATTTTATATATATATTTGTTATTTCCTTTAAATGATATATAAAGCCAAAGAGAATACAAGAAGTATGCCAGTAAAGAACAAAAAAGCTGTATGTTGATGAAAAATACAGTAAAACATATGACTGTTAATGTTATATCAATGTCAAGTATATCCTATGTATGTCATTACAAATGTCAGATATACATGTACTTTATTAATAAAAGTCTTTAAAACAATGCTTCACATGATATAAGGCATTAAAAGTTAATCAATCAGTAAATTACAAGTTTATCATGAATATATAATGAAAATCTGTAAACTTTTTTAACAGTTTCTTAAAGGCTGACAAACACTCTGAAATACTTTTTCATTTTTCAGAATCAGTTTTTTCCCTGCTTTAGTGATCAATTTAGACCTAAACTTTTCATTGTAAGTGAAGTATTTAATGTGAGCTATTATTTATCCCATACGTTTTGTAATTCAATGGATTTCATCAAGGGTTATTACATCAGAATGTATTGATATGACATCATACGGTATGGATTGTATTTATCATTAGTGTTTCATTACCTCCAGGATATCCTGTATAATTAACGCATCCTCGTCACCTGGAAACATTTCCATTCCGTCAGAAGACTGTCAATCACAAAATACCATTAATTAATCTAATTGTTTAAACTTTAGTGTTAATCATCAATACATGTAATTACCTCAAATTCTCTCCATATAAACTACTGTGATATAGAAAAGAGATAACCAAACTCTACAACAAAAAGTCATAGTCCAGAAATGGAGATCAGGTCACTAACAAAAACCTCATTGTTGAACATGAAAGAGATGAAACAGTTCATGTCCGATAATTATGTATGGTTAATAGGTGCATGGGAAATTAAAAGAAATGTGCTTTTTAGGTTGGTCCAACTGCAGCCTAAAAATCATTATCATTTTTCATAATTATTTTTCATGTTATCACTCCAAAATAACCAGTAATGACAACAATGTGAACAACTGTTTAGGATTGACAATTCACAATCCAATAAAGAAACATTTTGATTTTCCTACTTTAAAACATAATGATGGTGTTGACATATAGTATGGCTCTTGAACACAGTCTAGACTGCATCCTTCTACATGTATCTATAAAACTGAAAAAGTTATTTCTAGTCCAGTTCATATAATGTACAAATATAGTCTATAAGTGCCTTATGACAATGTGTGTTATTGCTACAAGAAGTTGATTTTGATATCTAACAACAGAGAAAAACTACAAAAGTAGCAGATTATACTGGTCAAGGACCAATTCCCAGCTAAGACAAGTTCCCAGCTACTAATTTATTAAAGTTATTCAAAACACAAATTGACGAAATTTTTTTTATGTAATAGAAGTATCCTACATGTACATTTATGTATTGTAGAAATCATGTGAAAAGTCTCATAAACTCACATTTCAAAGGCCGAAATAATGTAGTAGCCGGTATCTGATCTTAGCCAGTAAATGGTCTTCTACCAGTAGACCCTTTTTTTACTACTGATGTTTTCTTTGGCAAAATCATAGCTGTACCCGCAAAATGAGGTCAATCAATCAATCAATTTTTTATTTATGACATCAAAAATTTTTCTGAAAATATTACCATTTGCCAAACAGAAGTTAATCCCACAGTAACAGTGAAAGGGTCTATTGAGTGATTGCTGGACAATCAGCCCCAAGATAACTCGTCACCAAAAAACAAAAAAACCCAGACAAGTCACCACTAGTCGGTGACGAGTTGTCTGGTCAACTTGTTACCCGGTGACGAGATGACCAGACAGCTTGTTAACAAAACTTGTAAGTCTTTCATATTTTTTACCGTGAAACTTGTCTCCAAATTTATATTTTTCTGAAACTTCTACATGACTGTCACTTAATTTGGTGTTTTCCACGTTTCGTATCCGGTAATAAAAACTAAACTAAAACCTAAAGTTTTGTTGACAAGTTGTGTGGTAAAAATGTGAAAATATTATCTTGCTGACCAGTTGTCTGGTAAAAGTTTTGGAAAAAAATTTAAGTTTTGATGATGAGCTATGTAGTAAAAACTTCAAAAAAAATTGTAAGTTTTGGTGACAAGTTATCTGGTCATCTCATCTCCTGGTAACCAGTTGACCAGACAATTCTTCACCCATACCGACAGGTGATGATTTGTCTTTTTTGGTGATGAGTTATCTTGTGGCAAGCTGTCTCAGGGACAAATTGTCGTGATACCATTTGAGTAACCACTTCATGATTGAGATTCTATTCCAAAATTTTGCAAATATATGTAATATTCATGAACAAGAGCAACACCTAGCATGGCTTACATGTAATACGCCCATCGCTTACTTTGACCGGATCAATTCTAAGGTATGGTTTTATTACCCCCATACTTGGGTCTCTTTAGTAATATCTTTATGAAATATTGAAATCCAAAAAGAGGGTAATTATTGAATTGTATTAAAGCAGTGAAATATAACTCCACATTATTTATATCATTATTATTATATTATATAAGTTTTTCATATTTAAGCACTCTGCAAGAGTTTCATAAAAAACAACTGAACTTTATTAAAGTTATCACGTTCCATAGCATCTTATCATAGTAAAAATAAAATCCAAGTCCCTCCTTAAAGACAAAACAGAATTCTTGAAGTCAGCATGACATCACACTAAGATCTAAATGATGATAATCTCCCAAACATTCTAAGGATGACCTAGGGGGTAAACTTGGTGTTTATCACATTCATAGACTGTAATGCAACTTTGCTGAATTATATTTTGTGCACAAGAGCTAAATGAGTCTTAAAACTTTTGAAATTCAATGAGGAATCTCATGACGATTGAGTCTCTTTCCTTCTACGAATTTTATATGACCGCAATTTGTAAAAATAAGATTTCAAAGAACTGGATTCGTAGAAAGCAATGATAAATCCCGAGACTTATCCCCCAACAAATATGATGCAAATTAGGTCATGTGACCAGTACAACTTCAAGAATTTGCTCAAAATCGAAAGGCAACTGCCACTGCCCTATTTAAGCATTCTAGATGAGTTCATGAAAAACAGCTGACGTTTGCTAAAATCATTGCATTCCATAGCACCTTATCATAGCGAAAATAAAATCCTAGTCCCATCACTCTGTAACAAGAAAACTGGTTTTGCTCTAAACTGAAGGTGACGGGTCGTTTCGCACTTGGTCCTGTTCGCCCTGGGTTGTTTCGCACTTGGGTGATTTCGCCCTAAATAGCGAGGTCGTTTCGCCCTAAATATTGGAAATATTATATTTTTGTATGATGCAAGAGTATTGGCTGATATAACTAATACGAGAATTATAAACAGAAAGATCATTATAAACACATTCTATTTCTACTTTATTTAAACGATATATGAAGTCAAAAATAAACAGATAAGCCTATGTCACGTATAATATTAATATTGATCTTTCAAAAGTAGTTTATGTTTCTGCACCAATCAATTACAGAAGATTAATTGTCGTTAATTGTGTTTAATTTGTGTGATTACAAATCATTAAAGCAAGAGGACTTGAAATAACACTTTGTGATATCATTCATTGCTTAAATTGTGAACTTTCATTGTAATGTATATTGTGAATTTTTAACAATAGCTCATTAAAGTTTTATACCTTATCGACTACACTATTTTAAATTTTACCAATGTATAATATATTTTATTCCATGACGGTAGAGGATTATTTTATTCTATTACTTTATCATTTCCATATTTCAAACTGTTAAACGTATAGATTGTTATGTGTATATATGTCTCTGCAATTCAGCAAATAACAAGAACCTCGAATATAATGACCATGTAGATATATAGCGGCGTATAGATCTATCTGTAACTTTAATCAAGACACAATTCATTTCTTACCATCTTACAGTAACCATATTACTATAATTAAGTAATTATTCGGTCTGATAAAGCTCGTTCGTTCTGATAGAATTCACAAAGTGATCGGACCGAATGCTTGGCACTTTTTGAAAGTTTTCAAGAAGTATGCAATAAGGTTAGCTGCAACGCTTCCTTGGCTTTATTTATTAAGGCGAAACGACCTAGGGCGAAACCATCCCAGGCGAACAGGTATTAGGGCGAAACAACCTAGGTGCGTATAGTTTTTAGGGCGAAACAGCCCGGAACCAAACTGAAAGGAGGCTTCCCCTACAGTGCTATTTAAGCATTCTGTATGAGTTTCATGGAAAACAGCCGACGTTTACTAAAGTTATCATGTTCCATAGCGGACGGACATCACCATACCATAATACGCCCCATCTTTTCAGGGGCGTATAAAAACTGCAATTTTTGCACACAAACTGGACCTGCGCTGAAATGTACCAGCATAGCTACAATATTACATTGTATTATAATGGTTTTATTATATCCTAATAATCTAATTAAAACAAAGTAAACAAAATTATTATAGATTTTGTTTTATTTTATCTTACAGTAATGTTATGTCTATCCAATCTTCACTCTTGCTGTACCTACCGCAATCTGTATTGAAGCTGTCCCCAATGTCGGAGATCGAGAGCAGAGACGATTTGTAATTTAAACTCGACTAGATCTACAGTACAAAACTTAAATAGAACAAAAGTACTAAGAGAGATCTTACCATTTCTTGTATTCAAAAATGTATTTCTATTGGATCCTCGAGACTACAACAGATGTCTTTTAAGCCATCTAACGGCGTTAACGAACCTTCTAACAGAAAAAAATGGCTTCTCCTTCTCCCCACTGGCGATGTGTATTTGTCAAAACGGATATATATATTTTATTCCGGAATTTTTATCGATCATGAGGAAATATACTACGCGTATATATTGGATTACATGACATGAAATTGCTTTGGATCATCTAAACTTGATATAACAAATCAGTTCTCTATACTATCAAACTACACTGACACTACTGGTGAAATACAATCGATACCCATACCTATTCATGCTTCGACCCCAGAAAGGAAAAAAAGCCCCAAGTACAAATAAGCCATTCACACCAGTGGGAATCTTAAATGTCAACTGTCATTCCATTAAAAATAAACAACTTCAAATGGAAAATGTAATAGACAGCCTAAAACCAGACATTATATTAGCAACTGACCGAGACATGGTTGGATGGTTGGATCCCAGTATCTATATATATATATATATATATATATATATATAGGAAAGATAGAGCGGACAAAATAAGGGGAGGGATACTTATGGCAATCAGTAATAAGTACCTAAGTTCTGAGATGCCAGAGTTGGATTCGGAAGCTGAAGTTATCTGGGCACGCATCCAAAAGCGGGATAGTAAGGACTTGCGACTATGTGCATACTACAACCCTAAAACATCAGATGACTCAAATGCGCTAGAAACATCAATACAGCGAGCATGCAGCCCCAATCAATTCTCAGATTATAATCGGAGGTGATTTTAATCTTCCAGGATGGAACTGGAAAGACTTACTCAAATGGTTGAGATCCCTTCAAGAAATGAGGCAATATTAATACTATAGACCTATGCCTCACAAATATGCTAAGCAAACTACAACAACTAGATACAACACCTGGAATATCCGACCATGACATAGTTTATATGGAAATAGATACCGGACATTATAGAAACACCCCAAAATCAAGGAAAATCCCACTTTACAAAAAAGCAAATTGGAGTAGCATGGCTGGAGAAACAAAAACATTTCTAGAGAACATACGAATCGAAAATGACAGAGGTGCAAATGTAGAAGAGATGTGGACACATTTCAAAAGCTCTTTAGAGAAATTAATAAACACACACATCCCAACAAAAATAGCAAAGCAAAAGGATAAGTTACCATGGATCACTAGAGAAATAAGATCACTCATTCGTAAGCGTGACAGATACTACAAACGCAAAAAGAAGACAAACCATGAAGATGACATCAAAAGATATAAAGACTTAAAACACCAAGTACAAAGACAATCAAGGAGAGCATACTGGTCATACATAGAAGGCATCGTAACCCCAAAAGAAGGTGAAACATCTAAATCAGGAATAAGTAAAAGATTCTGGATTTATGTCATACATAAGAAGAGTGATAAAGAGTGGTATCACCATTGACACAAAGAGGAAAATTGGAAACTGACCTCATAAGCCAGGCAAATATTTAAAATGACCAATTCAAGTCAGTATTCTCAAATTCCGAAACCATAACAGCTGAAGAATTTTCATCTAGGAAATACATGAAAGATCCACCATCTAAATACCAAGAAGCAAAAAACATCATCATCTCAGAACCAGGAGTCTTGAAACTGTTAAAGAACCTAAATGTCCACAAAGCAAGAGGACCAGACAACATAAAGCCAGCGGTTCTAAAGAGACTTGCTGATGAAATAGCACCAATACTTACCATCATTTACAACAAATCATTAGAGAGCGGAATGATCCCAAAAGAGTGGAAAAAAACAAGAATTACACCAGCATTAAAAAAAGGAAAACGATATCTTCCATCAAATTATAGACCAATATCACTTACATGCGTGTGTTGTAAAATCATGGAAAACATAGTCACAAGCCATATAATGAAACACGCAAAAGAAATCAACATCTTATACCCATTACAGCACGGATTTAGGAGCCGAAGATCATGCGAGACCCAACTTTCAGAGTGTATAGATGACCTTTCAACAAATATGGAAAAGGGAAAACAAACCGACCTGCTTGTATTGGACTTTAGCAAAGCCTTTGATAAAGTCTCACACCACCTATTACTGCATAAACTAGATCATTATGGCATCCAAGGAAACACATATCGGTGGATAGAAGCTTTCCTCTCGGATAGAAGTCAGGTCGTAGTGGTAGATCGGGAGGAATCTGATGTGGATGAGGTAATATCTGGAGTGCCTCAGGGGTCTGTCCTCGGGCCGAGTTTATTACTCTTCTACATAAACGACCTACCTGACAGCCCCAACTCTACCGTTCGACTCTTTGCTGATGACACTATAGTTTATCTCACAATATCTTCAAAATCAGACTGCAAATCCCTTCAGGAGGACTTAAACAAACTCTCTCTTTGGGAAAACAAATGGAAAATGGAATTTCACCCTGATAAATGTACAGTACTTACAGTCTCCAAAAAGAAAAATTCCATCATCTACGACTACACTCTACACAATCATACCCTGTCTCATGAAAAATCTACAAAATACTTAGGCTGCACCATAACATCGTATCTAAAATGGGGAACACACATCAGTGGCGGATTTAGAGGGGGCCGACCCCCTTTTGGCCACATATTTACTAGTAAAAATCCCGATTTTGCACCAAAAATGGCCGAGAAGTTTGGCTAATACACATGTGGACCCCCTTTTCGGAAATCCTGGATCCGCCACTGCACATATCAAACATCTGCAAAAAAGCAAATAGGACTCTGGGATTTCTACACCGAAACATACACATCTCATCTAGATCAATCAAAGAGAGAGCATATACATCACTCGTAAGACCTCAACTAGAATACTCCTCAACTGTCTGGGACCCTTACCAACAAGGCCATATAGACATGTTAGAAAAAGTGCAAAGAAGAGCAGCAAGATATGTCATGGGAAAGCTCAGAAATAGATCGAGCGTAAGAGAAATATTACACCATCTGAATTAGAAAAGCTTAAAAACAAGAAGAAAGGAGGCAAGACTAACCATGATGTACACGATCATTAACAACAAAGTAGCCATAGAACCTTGGGAGTACCTCTCAGAACCAACTAGATCAAGACATACAAACCAATATACATATGCAATACCAACAGCAACAAAAGACATTAGGAAACAGTCATTTTTCATAAAGACCATCCGAGACTGGAATGCCTTACCACCAGACTTTGCAGCTGCAAAGTCACTTGAGATCTTCAAATCTCATGTGACAAAAACCCACTAGCCTACCACACAAACTGTTTTTATCGGTATTTTAAACTTTTTAGCATGCGCACACTTACAAAGTGGCAGGGTATTCAATTTGTCGAAGACGGCCAGAAACTGGAAGAAGAAAAAGAAGAAGAAGAAGAAGAAGACAGATCAGTACCGCCACGTCAGTCTACTTCCGTTTCGACACAGGTTAGTTCGTTTTTTTCACACCTGAACCTTTTGCAATGTTCAAATAACATTTGGCAAATGATCGAATGACTGACAGAAACATCGTTCCTTTAAAATATGTGCTAAAAACTAAAAAGTGAGTAAGAGGTACGCTACTTATATTGCATTCCCAAAATACACAAAGGTCCATGTAAGTATAGGTTTATTGCGGGATCCAGTGAATGTTTCATCAAACCTCTATAGATCAGTCCTCCTCAAGTTACAAAATACTATCTGCTGTTAAGGACCTTCAAACGTACTCCGAGATAATTTACTCTAGAAGCAGTGTTTATCAGTTTTAGAAATTAAAAAAACTCCAATGACTAATTTAAAAATACATTAAGTCTTGCAATTTCTCTACCTTTTATACCACATAATATATTGAAAACGGCCGAACTGTTTAAGATTATCGATAACTGGGTTTTTTTTCACAAAAGGGTTCACGCAGATATAAATTTATTGTGGTAGGATATTCAGACAAACATATTGTGAAAAATCTCTCTGAATCTAACTTTTAAGTACCCAGAAGATGACGTATAAACACGATTGACACTGTGCGCCGCCTTTGTTCCTTTACTCGTATACAGCTGATTTCACACAGAAAAGTTAGAATAAAGTGCATTAACCTTTAATTTTACTTTCAGATAAATTGATGATTTACTGTCTACAAATAACTAAAACTTTGATACATACGTAATACAATATATCTCAATGAACTGGAAATTCTGAGATGGTAGACTTAATACTTCACTTTATGACAAACGTGATAACTTTAATTTCCCCATTGTTCATTTGTTGTTAAGTAGCAACATTCCCATTTTACCTGCGTATGGTGTTTTTGTGTCTCAAATGATCCGATATGCTCGGGTTTCTTCCGAGTATCGTTCCTTTTCTATTGGGAGAAAATTCACTGTCATAAGAATCCAATATAAAACTACGGGAAATGATGCCACAAACATGACGCTTCCATTGTTTATTTTAATTCACTATGGTTATGACGTCAAATACCTCCCCAAATGGGAAATAAGTCTGTATTTCTTAAATCACGAACTCTGTCCATCCCCTTCCCATAAGCGAAGTTTGGGGGACTACATGTATATAGAAATCACCCTGTCCGTTTGTCAGTCTGTCCATCTGGATAAGAAGTTCTGCAAGCAGATTTCTCTTACAGTATAAGGGATAGGGCTTTCATACATTACACATACATTCACCACCACAAGTACTACATTTCGATAACAAGTCATTTGACCTAGTGATCTTGAACTTTGGTCTTGTATTGATAATTTCTTTAAGTTCTGCAAGCAGATTTCCCTTACAGTGTAAAGGATAGGGCTTTCATATTTCTCTCACACACATTCACCGTAATAAGTTATACATATTGATACCAAGACATTTGACCTGGTGACCTTGTCTTGAACTTTGACCTTGTAATGCAGTTGAAGTAACAATTTAGGACAGTCAATTGAGATGACAGTAGTCACTCAATTGTAGGTAGGTCGGTCGGTTATTCGACAGATTCCACTTTTGTTTTCGTGGGGGTGTTAGTCCAGTTCATGTTTACTTTTGACAAAGTTCTTGACTAGCAAAATATTATCCTGCTTCTGCTTTAAGAGCTTTATTTTAAATATGCTACTTTTGGCTGTGTATTTTGTTTTGGTTTTCTCGTATTTTTAATGTCAAACAAATGTGACATGAAATCATCTAATAATATAACGAAAACTATTTACATTGGACTCTGAACCACACAGACCTTATATTAACATGTCCATCATCAAAGAGTGTCCAAATGAATACTTTTAACAACGAATGATAGTGTTCTCCTGGATTTTTTCAGTCATATAGATTTATTGCATTCCCTTTAAAATATTTAGACTAATTAGATTATTTTGGTTTCTTCCTAAATCTTTTTCTATTGTCATACGTCAAAATATGTTCTACTGGCATTAACTTCGAACTTTTCCGGATACGCTGTTGATGTCATGAATGCAAAATAACAGTCAACCGCCCTTAAAATTTGCCCTGGAACCTCCGTGTTTCCAGATATCTCTATTTTTGACACAGCTTATACATTTATGACCAAAACTAGATTCTGGAATTATACAGATCTTTTTTTTTTTATTAATTGCTGGCTATATTCACTGGACACAATTTTTTTCTGCCGAAAACCCTGTGACTCATGACCTTACATACCCTTTTTATCATGGCATGCAGAATCATACTATTACAAATACTGTATGCAACAAGCACAAACTTTGGTCAGACTCATTTTTAACTAGACCTTGATGATGTAACTTTGGGTAAAGAGTTTTGACACAACTTCGTTTCGAGTAAAAACTGTGTGAAGTATGGACCAAATCAAATCAAGCATATAGACTGTATGGACCAAACAAGGCATGATGAATGTATGGATAGACATAGATAGACAAGGTGATTTCCATATACTAGTAATAGCATCTGAAGTGTTGTTTACGGGGAGTAAAATGAGTACCTTCCAAATAATAAGAGTAACTAGGGGAAAAAGGGGAAAATAATGAATAAATATTACTACCGGGTATGCTGTTCATGGAATGCACCACAACTATGGATGCCACAAGAAGTATCACAATTTATAAATACCAAAACCAGTCAATAAAGTTGGACATTTATTTAAATCCGTTGATAAAACATATACAACTGAATTGACAAAATATAGACATTTTCAATCAAAGCAGAGAACCATAAACAATTTAGTGGGCATGATGAAATGAATTACAAAATACATGTATATGATATACAATGACAGTTGACTTCCTTTGTAATGGTATGTGATCATTTTAAAACATTTGACAACGAAGTACATATACAGTAACATGAGTGTGACACACTTGAATGAACAAGTCCAAAGACAATATGACATTATTGTTTAATAATACTTGAATCAATGGATGACTTTAGTAACGTCTGAACTGAGTCTGCATATTTTTGTATGCATCAAATCTTGGTTCTGCTTGTCCTCGTGTTGCAAGGGCTGGGTTAGTGAGGACCATGCCTGCTGGTGTCTGTACCGAGGTCAGAAGCATATTTCCTGGTACCCCAGTAGTGATAATGCTACCGGGTAGCTGAGTAGCAAACTGAGTCTGATGCGTATCTTGCTGTAGTCCAATGCCGGTACCTCCAGACCAGCGGTCAGTAGTACCATGACTTAGTGAGCCTCTACTGTCTGAAGTTTGGCGTGACGACCAGCTGCTGTCCTGTTTGCTACGGTTGTCATTTCCTTGACCCCATTGTCTCTGAGTACTTGGGGCATTTCCTGCAAATAAAACCATTCTATTATGTAACACCATATAATAATACTGGTAGTGTTTAATCTTTGGAAGACATTAAAGTTTGTATTCAGGATCAATATTTGTTTATCTGTATTATCAAAACTAATGGTATTACCTAGGGCTAAAATTATATAATTATAATATACATATATCTATACTTCTCTCTTAACTAAAATATATTGGTATCCAACACCCTGTCTTACCACTGATATACTTTATATATATAAAACAATGGTACATGTATAATACTGTACATTTACCATAGTATACATTTTCACAAGCAAAGAAAAAGAAATCCAAAAGCTGATATACCACCAATATTTTAAAAGAATGTAAGCACAGCATTATTTCTACAACTATGGATATAGCAACTTCAATTTATGAAAGAAAAACAAGATAGTAGGTCAGTACTTACAGGAGTTTTAGCGATTAGTACATGTGGTACCAGGTTCTTTTACCATGTGAAGTACATTCTTAGTTATTGTATTTTATATGAATATTGATCAACTTTGTATAGACTAACTTTCATGAAGTGAATAGTACATGTGGTACCAGGTTCTTTTACCATGTAAAGTACATTCTTAATTATTCTATTTTATATGAATAATGATCAACTTTGTATAGACTAACTTTCATGAAGTGAAACCTTTAGTACAAAATGTACAACACAGATCTTCACTTACTGAAACTTCTGTAACTGTACTAATCCTTGACCAGACTCTAAATGCATTTAATATACACCTTTCCTTTTTTCTTTTTTGTTGTTGTATGACATTTCAAAATAAGTACATATTTGTTTTTCACTATGTATGAGTAATACTATTGTGCATGTTCAAAACATGTTAGTCGCAAAAGAGGTTAGTCAGTCAACTGAAGTTTGAAACAGCAAGTTCTGATCATGAAAATATTCATCATTCAGGAGGACGTTCAGGAGATGTATGAAAAATTACACTTTGTGGAAAGATGAACTTCCCAGATAAAAGAAAGAATCTGGTATTGTAAATTAAGTACTAAGTCCACATTTTCATGATTTTGTAAAGTGTTCATCTCTGCTTAGCAGAATTACCATTCAACTTAGCTAACCAATATTAAATGAAAACAAAAGACAAACAATGTGTAAGAATACCACTTGTATATAATTATGTGAATAACATAATGTAAGAAAATCTTGCTGAAAACTTCTCTGATCAGTATTACTATTTATAAAGAAGCGAAAGTTGTGAAACACTATACCAATGAGCAAAGTTATCTTCAGTAAAACTGTCTAAAATCAAAGTTATAGACTTTCTAATGTCAACTGACTGAGTTTTCCTGATCCAGTAAGAAAAACTCACAGACTCTTTCTCTTATTGATAGCTCATAGATCATGACTGTAATCAAGTTGAAAAATATTCCAGTATGACTATGATTTACGGTGAAAGCCACAGACATTGGCATCAATTCACCAGTGTTACATTATGGTTTATCTATATCAAACAAATGTATGGTCCAACGCAATAACATGTATTCTAGTCTACTGACTACTTAGTAGTATTAAAGGTTAAGATGAAATGCTAAAGTTTAATGAGTGCATTATGGATTTAAAACATGAAGTATAAATTGTCAATTAACAAAAATTATGACATATATCCTAGTTGAACTTGCTATTTAAATGTAGCAAACATAGGGCTGTATGACTGTAATATAGAATGCTTCTAACTGTTCTTGTCGTGGATAAGACAAAAACACCATAACCAATATGGCCTCAAACTTTTTCTATAGGCAGGGTTTGACACTAACACTTTTTTCCACAAAAGAGTCTACAAGACTCCTAACTATTTACAGTCAAACTTCGATATCTCGAACACTGATATCTCGAATACCCGGGATATCTCGAAGTCGAACATCGGTCCCGAAAAAAATCCTTCATATTATGATTAAATTCACCCCGGATGTGTCGAACACTGATATGTCGAATACCATGCTTATCTCGAATACATTTTCAAGTCCCGAAGTTCTTATTACCCGGTTTATCTCGAAGTTGGCTTCTTATTGACAATATTCCCCGCGGCATTTACCCTAAATGACAGGTCGCTCGCGTGGTGTGATCAATTGACCGTGTCGGTGTATAAAGCCGCAGTAATTACATAATCGATGGCGTCTGTGCGTACCCTGTTATTTATACCAAATATTAATAAATGATGATAGCTTATTAAACTCGACACAAAATTAGATAATTAACATGAACTGTAATTAATGCTTTTTCATACCTGCGTTTAAAGAAATTTCTTTACACTGTTCATTAATTATTACTATTTCCAATCCGTGTGTATGTCTATGTATTTTTATGCAAAGCAATAGTAATTAATAATAATTAAATCAAATTATGACATGTGTCTTTATCTTGTCTTACGTGTTAGCCCCTCCTCGGTTTTAGGTATAGTATAAGACAGTTATATCCAGTATTGGATTTAAATTACGATGTTACTGAAAAAGAAACATGACGTTTTCAATTTTGGAGTATATTCTCTATATATTCATAAAATATAAAAGGTATGATGAGATTTAGATTAATTATTTAGGAAAAATACAATATGCACATCTTCATGCGTATTTATTGATAAATACATGTATATCTCATACATTTACTATAATAATCACAAATGTCAAATGAATCGGCGTACATTAACAACTGCAAGATTTGTGATCCTAAACTCGAAATTTGGATATCTCGAACTACGGATATCTCGAAGTATTTTCCATGGTCCCTCCGACTTCGAGATAACGAGGTTTGACTGTATTGTTAAGAGTACTGATCAGATTAAAGGAGTCCTGCAGAATAAACATAACCATGTTCCATAGAAATTGAACAGACATGGTCAAGATTTAAATTATTAGAAACAATGTAAAATGTAAATTTACCTTTATAATTATAGCTTGTTCTTTTTTTATTTATAGTTCTACGTACTATGTGGATTTAGTTTGAGCAACTTAATCATTTCTTAGTAATACATGTAGTACATGTATGCGATACAGTTCATTTTAAGTGATGCCTACAACAAAGTAAGGAGGAGTCTGCCAGACTACCACACCACTAGATCTGGTCGTCCGAGCCAATCTGCAGTAGTTTAGGACTTAAGTTAAGGACTACCGTTAGTGTCCAACCCTGATAAGAGACATTAAAACTCGAGTGTAGTAAAATAAGTGAAAACCTAGAGACTTATCACATAATAAAGCTTAGATATATATGACCAATATAATCTTTGAAGATTTCAGTAGAATGAGAGATGCGCACAAGTATGTATGTACCTAGCAGTCCCAGGCCTGTATTGGGTGCCCGAGAGGAATGTGTTCTATCCTCAGAGCCACTAGCACCGCCACCCTGCCAGCCATCCCTCCCACCACCTGAACTGGCGCGCACTACCACTCTAGTGTCGGTCTGAGTGGGCCGCAGATCTATAAAACACACACATTATGCTGGGATGCAGGTCTTTGTTTTCATTCTTTTTACTACATGAATTATTATTTTGCTTAGGGGTTTCCAAAACCATTTTTTACATGATAAATATAGGATAAAACTATGTAGGAAACTTAATGCATATCATAGTGCTTAAAATAAAAATATACAACTGCAATAAGGAAGAAGCTGGAAAATTGAAATTCCTCTGTAATACTAGCAAAAACCAATTGGATACATGTAAAAGCTAATAAATAATATGAAATAATACAAAATGTCTAGAGCGCTAATTATGCAATGAAGTCTCACGGATTTGTTCTTGAACTTGTTTTGTAGAAGGCACATGTTGAATTGGATTATGTCTTTTCACTATCAGTTCACTTGCTTTATGGGAGGAAAAAATTACACCATGATGATAGAAGATAGAAGTATCCTTTGCATAATTTTACAAGTAGTGGCCATCTATAACTTCTACTATGAGTATAAGATGCTATTTTTATCAACAATTACAACATTAACTACACAACAACAGAAAGGAATTTTTTTAGTACAATAGCATGCACGATAAAAGTTATAATTCGTCCAGAAGTTTACCTCTTTCAGACTTCCACTCTGCTCTGCTGTCCCTCACTGGTGATCTACCACGCCTTTCATCTCGTCTTTCTGGTTCTCTAATCCGATCTCTGTCCCGTGAAAATCCAACATTATCACGTCTATCATCCCTAACTACTGGTCGGTCCCTCTCTCTTTCATGCTCAAACCTAAATCATAAAATTGAGATAAAGTATCTATTCTAAATCTATTTTTAAATAACACAATTTGAATCATACGTTTTCCCTTTTACTTCTGTAATTTTTTGATATTGATCTATACCCATGTCTCACCTATCAAAGCGATCTTCATTCCTTCTATCATCTCTACCATCCCTATCACTGCGACCTCGATCCAGGGTCCTGGTGGTGCGATCTTCCCGGCTGTCAAGGTTACGGCTATCTCTGCGGTCATACCTCTCTACCTTTCTTTCAAAGGAGTCACTGTTTGTTCCTCTGTCACCATAGCGAGTATCCCGACTGTCATCAAATGTATTGAATCTGATGAAATAACAATTTACAATACATTCTTTACCCATCACCTTCCATGCCTTTATGCCATGCAAATGTTTGTATACCACATGCAAAATTAGCACATATCCATGCAGAATAAACCCCAACATCATTTTACTAAATATATATATTCATTTATCTGATTTTGGTTAAAGACTTAATGCCAAATATAATAATTTTTCAATGCCTTAAAGGTATGTAATACAAAAGAGTACAAGTTCTTAATCATGGCCTCTATTCCGCTGCTAGAGACTGTAAGGGTGTAAAGTTGTTCATTGCTAGCTCTACATACCCACCAACTTAAGATGTCACTTTTTCCTCATATACCATACACCAATTGATACAAGTAAGAGGACTGCATTCATGTCACCCTTAATGCCAACAGGGAAAGCAAATTCATATATATTTCGAAAACAATAATCTTTATATTCCATGAAGATACATAAATATTTTGTCCTCTGTTTTACCATGAATTTTGATTGGCAGCTGAACAGAAGTTTGACTTACCGGTCACTGGAGAAGGTTTGTGAAGTTGTAAATCTGTTGTCTGACAAAGCTGCCCTTTTGGGTTCAGACCAATACTCATCACGAGTTCGTGACTCATAGGGTCTTTTCATGGCCATTCTTCTCAGATGTTCAGCTTCTAGTCTGTACAATTGAGTGAGCATTCAAATGATTAAATGACAAAAATCACATCTGTTGATAACTTATCATGAAATATAATTAAGCTTAAATAATTTCATTCATTTGTTGTTTTATGTTAATAATTTCATTCATTTGTTGTTTTATGATGTTTCTTGCAATCTATAATTTTGACTTGCTGCCTAGATATCCTTTACATGCCACACTTATTCTCACCATAAACTGTGCTCCACATTTTACTAATTTGTAGGCATTATACATTTCACTCACATAATAAAGGATCAAGCAAGTTTTGAACCCTACACATGACAATACAAGCTGAACAAGCCAACGATTCAATAGCCACTGCCACAGAAAATATCACATTGATAATAAAATACAAAACTCTATAAATTTTCTATCTCTGACCTTAATTGCTCCAGCTTTCTTTTTTCTTCCCTTTCCCTTTCCAATCTTTCTCTTTCTAACTGTTCCTGACGTAGCTTTTCAAGTCGCTGTGCAGCCAGCTTTTCCTTCTCAAGTTGTTGCCTTTCACGTCTCAATGAAAAAGTAAAAATACAATGTGCAAGACATATTTACTATAAATACTGCAGTATATCAACCAGAAAATACTAGCTGCATAAAATCTAATAGAATTACATGTACTATTAAATACCTGAGCTTTTCCCTTTCCCTTGCAAGTCTTATTGCTTCAGCCCTCTGTTTCATGTGAACATCTCTTTGACGTTTCTTTTCCAAATCAATTTCTCTTCGACGTAGACGTTCTTCCTCTCTTAATCTGCGTTCTCTCTGACGCATTCTTTCCCTGTCCCTTTCCTCCTGTAATTTGATTTTCTATGAATGAATGAATGCACTACAGGTATATTGTCATACATAATGATTCTCCTATAAATCCATGAGTTGCTAACAACTTGGAGTAGTCACTGGGGGAACACTCTACTTAAGTTTCATCACTATGCACTTATAACAACTTAAAAGGTTCCCTGGTAACAAAATACCCTGGAAGTATGATTAAGATCATTAAGAACACGAAAGATATCACTCTGGAAAAACTTTATCAAAATTTGACACATGGGTATGACTCATTAGAGTAAAGCCACATGTAATTAAGTAAGCATCAACTAGGTCACTATTGGATCATACTTGGCATTCTTGACACCTTAAGCCTATTCCATCACAAGCAATACATCCTTATCTCCTAAAATGCATATCACATTCAGTGTATGAAGAAGAGAAATCTATACCTTGATTTTCTCAAAGGATAGAACATCCTTATCATCTTTGCCTTTTTCAGACCGGCTAGTTGATGTTGTTGATTTGGCTCTAGCTTCACGAGAATCTGGTGCTGTTGCCGCTTCCTCTTTATTTTCTTCGCCTTCCTTTTTATCAACACTCACAACTGGCTCTCCCTTTGATTTATCCATAACAACAGTGCGCGATTTATCTTGTAAATAAAACAAACATTCTAATAATAAAGACAATTTAAGAACACAGTTACGATACAAAAATCCAAATTATAATTCATACCTCTATCAACTAGGTGGAGCTGAAGGAAAACAGCAATGCAACCACAATGAAGCAATTTTAAGCCATTTGGATCCACAAAACAGACTCTCCAACATACAGGAAAGTGAATCAAAACACAATGCCTGAAATTACTATGTGACTAATGTTGCAAAAAGTTTTATCCACTCCACTTAAATGATTTGGTTAGTTAATTGGTGTTTTATGTCGCTTTCAACAATATTTCAGTTATATCGCGACATGGAAGCAGGAGGTTACCAACCTCTTAAACATAGTGGTGCAACCTGGGAATCGAATCTGGAACCTTGGCACCGCAAGCCAAGCGCTTAACCACTACACCAAGCCTGCCCCCCCACTTATATGACAATATAATGTACAAAATGGTCCCCCTAACACAATGTACAGCTTAAAATAAGTGAACAAATACTTGCATCATTTAAGTGTCTATATTGCCACAGCCAATTTTCAAACACTCAACCATCACTACCACGTGACCTTATACCATAATCTTATATGACCATTACTTTTAGATAATCAACTTAAACTCACCATCCTTTTTTGGTGTAGTCCTCTTTGAAGGTGATGACGAGGAGGAAGTCTTTTCATCTTTCTTTGAATCATCTTTCTTTTCATCTTTTCTATGCTCATCTCTCTTATGATCATCTTTCTTATGACTATCACGTCTATCATCTTTATGAGGTGCCTTGTCATCTTTTCTTGTGTCTTTCTTGTCATCTCTCCTATCATGAGACTTTCTGTCATCAGGTTTCTTATCGCTGTCCCTTCTCCCTGAATACAAAAAATAGCAAAAGATTAGAATGCAACATGGATAGAATCATGTGCAAGATATTAGAACCCAAGAACTCAACAGATAAATGCAAATGTTGGAAGACTCTTAAGACCAGGTGTAACACAATATACTTGAAAGCACAATGTATTTACCTCGATCATCACGTCTAGGTGGACCACTTTTGGGAGCATCAGTTTTTCTATTGGATGTAGTAGAAGATTTGCTTTGTGCACCAGGTTCGTTCTTAGCCTGAATAAGAAATTAAAAGTAAGATAGGTAAAACTAAAAAATTTCAAAACAAATTCAGTTACCAGTAAAATGAATTTAGTTCTATAACACCAGTGTTTACAATTTCAACTTTTCAAATATTCACATGTACTACTAAGTATAAAAACACTGAACATATATTGAGTAAATATTAATTTGGCAATTACCCTTTCCACAGAGATCATTTTCCCATGCAACTCTGTACGATGAAGATGCTGTATGCATTTTGTAGCTTCATCAGCTGAAGACATGGTAACAAAACCATAGCAACGGGAGCCTGGACTTCTAGCATTTGTTACCACCTTTGCACCAACAACCTTCAATGTAAAAGTCATACACTCTTCATTCATATAAATGGCTTCACCTTTAAAGGACAACAAGGAAGTTAAAATTAAGGATGTTACAGTACTAAAACTTTTTCAGAAGTATTTGGATTTTAATTTAATCTGTATAAAGATCTTCATCTGTATATAGATACTTCAGCTGCTACCATTTAAAAGTCATGAATGTAATGAGAAAGTCTTACCTTTCCATATTTGCTGAAGATTGTTTTCAGATCTGTAGCTCTAGTGGAGGAAGACAGACCACTGACCCATAGATTTCTCCCAGTACTACTGCTACTCTTTCCTGTAACAATACATTGTGCAATCAAACAATATTTGACACAAAATCGTGACAGGACTTTTTCTCAACTTCACTATTGGCTTAATACATATATTGGAAAAATTCACACTGACATACCTTTGTCTTCCTTCTTTTCTTCATTCTTTTCATCTTTGTTTTCTGGTGTACTAAAATTTTGGAAGTATAACAAACATATAAATGTGAAAAAAACAAACATAAACATTAGAACAGGATTCAATAAGCATATCTTTAATCTGTTTTTGATTTATCATATTAAAATCCCATTTATCTAATTGAAAACAAATATGCATTTGTTTTTCTATGTAATCTGAAAAGTCAGAAAAATGAAACATTAAAAGAAATGAGATACATGTAGATTAGTGTATTTTCATCAATTCCTTAATGATTGCAAAATGTACAAATAATCATGCATCCGAAAATATAGTAAACATGATGACAACGATGTAGCAATAGGGGGATCATGATATTAGATAAAATGCTGGATGATTTAAGATATGTCTGGTTCTGGCATTCTATGATTTTTCTTTTAGAAAATTTGATAGATGAATGATGTTTATTTCCATCTCTATGCATCAAATCTACATGCAAGGACAGAAATAGACGTCTCCATGTATGTCTCAAGACCACTCACTCCCTCTTTGGTATAGGTCAGGGGTCATAAAGCACTTTATATGTGAATGATGTGCGAATACAAACCAATCCCACCTTTTTGCAGCAGGGGTAGAGGACTTCTCTTTGTCATCGGTTTCGGTTGCAGGAGCAGTGGCTGGTTTATCTGAAGAGGTTGTGGTAGTAGAGGGTGCTTCTTGGATGCTTGCTGCTGATGCACCATCAGCTTTCTCTGGTTCTGTAGTCTCTGGGGCCTTTTCGCTGCTGGTAGTACTTTCCCCCGTGGTACTAGTAGCAGCAACTTCCACTGCTTTAGATTCCGAGGAATCCATACCCTTACCTAGTATATCCGAATCTAAATCATTCTGAGTATCATCCACATGGACATCTAGTGATTCATGATCTTCTGCTTGTTTGGCCATTGAAGTATCCAAACGAATCATGTCATCTACAGTGAAATCATTCAGAGCCGATGGTGTTTCTGTGCTTTTGGAATCATTCTCTGCTTTACCATTCTCAGCGGAGACAACATTCAATCCCTTTGACGTTTCTGCTTCATCAGAAGGGGTGACAACTTCTGTAGGACCTTCTTTCACTACACTGTCAGAGGCTGGTTCTGCTTTTTCTAAGACCGAAGTAGCTTCCATTTTCTCTTCTGACTTGGGTTCAGCAGAGGTTTCCATTGCGACACTTGAGTCTACTGATGCTAGAGAAATTCAATTTAAAACAAATTGACAATGCGGAAATACATCTCTACATTTCAATAGACCTCAACAATGTGAATCATCCATGGATAAAATGTGGATGAAAAAGACTTTGGAATCAGTGAAAGTTGCGGTGTACAGCTATCATAATTTGGACTAAAATGGAAAATAAATTATCCTTTCTTCTTTTTTTCATGTGGAAGCTGCTCAAAAGGACCCAAAACATTTGTATGATTATTGTTTTAAAATATATATGATCTGCATTTAGAAATTATGCTCAGGGATATGGGAATAGTTGACTGGGAATCTTCGACTGGTAACACTTCACTTTCCATTGGTTTTCTTGTCATGATGGCTAATTTGCATTCTTGTACTCAAAAAGTTCTTGCGGCTAATTAGATGTCCTATTCTCTTGAGTGGATTGGCAAACATCTTTCGTTTTGTTAGTAAAATCAGCAACATGATTAGCATACAACTGAATTCTCTCAGCTTTTCTGAACAGTCTTCATTGTTCCAGTTTTTAAGACGTGCAGCCCTTTAACACAGTCTTCTTTAAGTTTATCTAACACCATCTTGAAACACATTTTTGGTGATTTTTTTCACACTTTAATAAGTGTGAAATTCTTTTTTAATGTATATTTAATCATAATCAAAAGTTCAAGGCCGCACTAGTCAGTCTTCTTGTTTACTTCAAACTTCAGAGTTGACAGGCTACAAACCACACCAAAGATCATCCCTGAGCAAATGCAGATTTCAAACACTTTAAATTAATATTAATAAAGTAGAACTTATTTTCATAAGCCTTTTAAGTTTACCACCATTACCTTCAGGCATTTCTTCCTTTGTTTCAAAAACCTCTTTCACAGTATCTATATTCTCTTTGGTTGCATCTTCTTCAGTTTTCATTTTCTCATCGTCTTTTAGCTGTAATAACCAAGATTTCTGTTACATATCTTCACCATTTAACCGTAAAGGCTAAAACTCATTGCAACTTTTATCGATGGGTACAAACAGAAATTTCTTTAAAAGCTAACACACTTTCTTTTTATAATTATGTTACCCTGAATTTTATGAAAGAAATTATATCACAATGGCAAACAAAGGCTCTTTGATACAATACATCATTGTATTAATTTTTGAAGTATAACACCCTAACAACATATTCTTATATCCCTTGTAAACTCATCCTCAAGCTGAAATATGGAGAATTTGAATACTATATAACAGACACATATTACATACATTATATATCACATCTGTGGGCATTTTCAGGTCGAAGATGTAGAGGTTAATTTCTGCTATATTAATATTATAAACATTCAAATCAAGGGTAGTTTTATTTCCAAAGGTAAGAATTCAGTTTTAACACCATGTAACAATGACTTAACTATGATTACAGCAACAAAACTGGTTTGGTTGACTGGAGATTTACTCTATGGTTTTCAACAATTTTCGGTCATATCGTGACATGGTATTATGGTATAGGTAGAAAACAACCTCTTAACAATATTAACAACAGTGACACAATCAAGGATATGAACCAGAAGGGTTAAGCACTAACGGCTATACTGAACATTCCCTTAAATGAATATAGAGTTTCTTCAATTTTCTAGTGTTTTCCAAGGCTGCATAATGGCATACTAACGGATAAAATAAACTTGGTGCTAATATTATGCAATAATGGAATTTGTTAATACATGCATATAATTACATGTATTGCAATCAAGTGCTTGATACATTTCTAAAGGATGCACTGAACAATCAATGCATGATTTCATTTGGATTACAGTGTTCATTTGATGCCTCATTCACTGATAAGTCTAAGGCAACAACTGCCAATAATCTGAATACATATTTGTGCATATTGTGATGAATTAGAGAAACAGATGATACACAACTTATGATATAGATCTAGATTAAAGAATTTTGTCTAACATGACAAAATATTTAAAATCGACAAAGATCCCTCAGAGAAACCTGAATCCTCCAATTTTACACATTTCTTGATTAGAATAAAGACAGCTACATTTCTCTCTAACTTTTGATGTTAATACTGAATAATGAGTGATGAACTACTTCATGCTTGACAACAAATATTTACATGACTTCTGCCCTCTATTGTTAAGACCATTTACCAATATTAGTATTTAAAGTCAAATTGATATTTATTATATTGTTCCCCTACTTACCACTCACAATACATCAATTTATCTAAATCTAAACTTGTTTTTCTTTCTTTATTTGAATGCTACACAAGATGTTACTCTAAGGTAAGTTCACACTAGTGCATGGATTACATTATAAGCCTATGAGCAATAATGTAATAATATAAATCTTAGGTAATCTTTCAAAGTCTGAAGTTTATCATAATACAGTGTGTGAATGGAAATCAAAAAGGATTTCCTTTCCTTAATCAATACCATGCAAAATTCAATAATTTGTTTAATACAACGATTTCGTGATGGTGCACTTTACATTTGGAAAGTGCATGTATTTGAAAAGTGATGCTACTATATAAAGAGGATTGGCCCAACTATGACCTTGCTTTATACAAACCACAAAGAACATCTGCACTACCATATGATATGAATGTTAAGGTTTAAAGCATTTTATGACTTCTGTTCCAGTTGTGCAGAAATCTTAATCCAGTAGACATAAAGACAGAATCTACCTAAGAACAGACTGCCTTTTGTCTATTACATACTTCACAACATAGTCACAAATGTTACTATTTTTTTATGTATCAAATTATCATAATATCCTTACAGTACATAATCAAATGGTATTATGTGAACAAACAGAAAATACAAAAAATAACAAAAAAAACAATCACTTATTTACCTGTGCTCTTACAAGATGTCAAGACGATGTATCTATATCAACCACAGATGTAAAGAACTTCTTTTATGCAATATCCATTATAAACAACAAACTACCCACACACTAACTTGTATTCTCACTTGATCCTAATAGTAGGTAAACTGTAATGTCCCTAACATGTGACCTACATCTGATAACAAACTGTGATAGTGTTCTGAAATGTGGGTGTCATATCAAAGTCTACCTTTGGACCTTTCAATTTAAGATAAAAAATTCTACATATGTCACAATCAAAAAATGTCACATTAACTGTGGTTCTATTTTATAATCTATATACTATCTCATTCCAGATGACATTTTATTGGTCAGAGAGAGATCAGTGCATTTACATGCAATAATTACTTACTGGTTCACTTGCATCTAAATCTACCATTTCCACATCATTTACAACAGCTTCCTTTACTTTCTCCACTGATCCATTCACTTCATCCGACTCCTGATGTAACGAAAATTATTTCAAATAATGAATATTGTATTTTTCCCTAAAAATTTGTTTTGTTTTTTCTTTTGACTATATTAACTCAGATAAGAGTTTTTCAAAAATTATATCAATTAAATCAGTTTGTGGTTAGTTGCTTTTTTATTTTCCTTTAACTTAGGCATCATATTTTGACAGCAATCAACTGAAAATGAAACTAGCAGAACAGTCTCATTGTGACAAACCCTCTTCCACTCCCAACAAAAACAAATTTAGACATGGACTCATTGTAACAAATAATAATAGTGAATTGTTTTGCATGTTCAGTGCAATTCATTGAAGAATAATCCAAAATATCCTTCCAATATCAAATTATGAAAACAATCAATGTGTGAAGAAAACTGAATATTATTGTGAGAATATCAAAGTATGTAAATGGAATAGGAAATATGAAATAAGATTATATACAGGATTTATGCTTTGAATGTTTTACCTCTAATACTTTCATATCATTTTCATCATCCTTATTATCCTGGTTTCCCATTTCAAGTCCATCATCTTCCAGGAGAGAGTCATCTAAAAACTCCTCTTCCTCTTCACCATCCTAATTACACAAAAGAAAGCATTGTTATAAATATTCTTAAAAGTACAGAAAATTCTTTTAACATATCTACTTCAAATATTAAAAATATTGAAAATATTACTATTACTGATAAACGATAGATCAAAATATGTCTTTTTATAAAACCATCTGGGTTATCAGAAAAATAATACTAGTACATGAAAAAGTTTACACACATTCTTTGTCAAGAATCTGTCTTGATCTTTGTCAATCCTGTTGCTTAAACACTTCACTATGCAAAAAGGGTTTTCATTAACAAGACTCCTTAAAAAAAATCCATCGAAAGTAGAAAAATTTGGTATGTAGTAATTGCTGACGAACATATTAGAAAAGAAAAATTTAAATATTCATTGTACCCTTCATTGAGTTGTACTCATTTGTAATTTTTGATAATGAAAATACCTATCACTTGAATGTTTATTTTCCCAATGTCATGCTACCAAACTGCATCAAACTGATGAGAGAATTCTCATTGAGAAACTCTCCTCAGTTTCAATTATTTCCTTGCGTAATATGTATCAAACTTTTACTATCGTCTATAATGACTTTGTGTATAATAGGGCATGAAAGCAAGATTACCAGCACAATCCAGCCTTGACCAAACATTATTGTGTATTCCACAAGTTCCAACGAATCAGCTTTTGTACTACTCATTACTGACAACATCTTCACCATGATAATGCTGGTGATGAAATCCCTTCAAACAATCCTTTCATTTGAAAGTTGCGCTTTAATAATACAGCTAATCTTGTCTGTCAAAAACCTTTTGATAATACTACCGACACCTAGTCACAGAAGATGTAAAGTCCCTTTCCGTTATTTACAACAAAATAGTATCAATCATGTCACATTCATTCATCCAGTAAGACACAGCAACTCAAATCAAGGCATAAATATCTTCACAGTGAGCGAGGGTCTTTACCCTATGGCAACACTTTCTATATTATCACATTGCTCTCTCATAGTCTACTTCGATCAATACATTTGCATATTAAAGAATAAAGAGCATGCGCGACTAAGTGACTTCTACACAATTTTCACCTTTTTGGTGACAAAGAAATCATTAATATGAGTCCGTTAGAACTGTAGAATGTTTACAAAAGAAACTCACTGATTCATGCAAACAAACATGCACTTTAACGCAATCAGAACGTAAATCATTGCCGATGAATGAAAATGATAAGGCAATTAGAAGTTTTATAATGATATCGGGGTTCATATCGATAATGTAACACCCTTTTTCCAAAACAGTCCGGTATCTTTCAGAAATACAAACGAAAAAACTGAAGATATCTGACAAAGCTGTATGATAAAAATCACCAAGGACATGCACACAAAACATGATAATAGTAGAATATACACGGAAAACGACATTACAAAAATATTTGATTGTGCTGCGGTTACGATACCGACTTTGGACGGTCAATTGGTGTAACAAACGTCATTCAATTGGTGCGGTTAAAGAACAAAGAAATAACCTTGTTCTAAACATTATCTTAAATAGAAAAATATAACCACCATAAAAGAAAATCATGGAAGTTAGTAACACGCTTTGTACTTTCCATATACGTACACGATTTTATACGAAGCTGAAGAACATAAGTAGATCATTTGCATTAACTTCTCTCACAAACATTTCTATCCGAAAGATTGTCTGAACACGTTTTCATATCACATACTTAAACGTATTATCTTGCTTCTCCGGATAACATCTGTAGGTCGGGTGTGATCTTTTCCATTTCTTTTTATAACTTTTAAAAGACATGAACATGGACTTACTGCTTTCTGAATCAAGTAAACGTGTCTACCTGAGTTTATCTTTACCACTAAATACGGAAAATATATGTATCTTACAGAAAGCGTCACAAGATCGAATTAGACAACGCCCAAAAGACACTCTCATACATAGCAAGATGAAAAGACCGATGGGAGTGCACTATGGAGCGTGAAGTAATGTTATAAAAGATTATCTCCATGTTTTAAACTCACAAGGATCAACTTACATCATTTTAATGCTTTTTCATGTGATGCAACAATTTCATGCAAAGTGAATAATTTTTGTATTAAATATATCTAAGTATGGTTCAATTCACCTTTAAAGTATGTTTATTTATAAAAGATTTGTCCCAGAAGGTATAATATCCTTGTTCAAAGTTTTATACAAGGCAACACGTTTCAATTTTTATTAGTCTAAATTTCAGATTTTCGGTAAAAACATTGATTTATTACCAACATCTTCACTAAATTGTTCATGGGGATACGTTACGAGTACGCATCTAACTTTAAAAGTTATATATAGATGCACTGTGATAGTATCCATATGCATTACTGATACGGAAGAAAAAAAAACCCCCAAAACTCATACGTTTCAAAACAAGAAACTGTCGAAGATGGTATGACTGAACTACACAGCAAAAATTCAGTTTGTATTAACTGAAGCGTGACATCATGATCAAGGTAACCAAATTTCGCATCATTCGGGAAGAACTCGTCAAAGTCTACAAACATACGAAGTTTGACTTAGGTATCATTAATGGTATGCAAAAAAAAAACCAAGCTATTAACGCAAATTGTTGAAGCCGGACAGACTGAACCAATTTAAGGACCAGACTTCTTTTGTGCCAAAATAAGAGGGTGGCGTTCTTTTATTTTGTTTATTTTCACATTTGGCATGGTTATATAAAACAATATTTATGTTCAAAGAAACATCTGATATTGCAGTAGAAGTGCAGTGTAAAATTATGAACCATGCATATAACTCATCTCTGTAAGAGCTGCCCTCTTAATGCTTTTACAATGATTTGAGGACATAATAGGGGTAGGGTAATAAAATCTTACTTTAAGCGAAATCTAAACTGGATACATACATATTTCTGTTGTTTATTAAGTACATATGATATGGTAATAAATCGAGAAAATGAGATTTGAACATCTTGTTACATTATCAGCACTCTGAATATCACATTTTGATGCGTATGTACAGGGGATAATTTTAGCAACCAGTGATGCAAGACAGCCTTTTCCCTCATTATATATATAAGGGATTCTAAAATTGATACTGAACCATGAAGGAAAGATATTATACTACAAATAAGAAGTGTTTATAATCTGCGGATTTACATAAAACTGGCTGTACAATGCAAATTAATAAATGATATGTTTGACTCAATAACTACAAAAATATAAATTAAGTATGTTAAGACTCCATCAGTTTGATTTCTTACTCAAACGAAAACAGATATGGGTTGATGATGTTTTAACACCACGAACTTATTTGTGTCATATATGTTCCTGAAATTAAATCAAAGGACTGAAGGTCCTGAGCGACACTCGTATGAAGATGAAGAGGAATTTGTGTTATCAATAGTATTAATTCAGGACTAGTTTCATTCTTAGAATTAACGGCACAAATTAATAATGAAAGGACTTGAAAGTCCTCAAGGTCGGAATTGCATGGTCAAGTACATCAAAGGTAATAAAGTCATGATCCACCAAGAGATCACACACCAAGCGTGTTATGTTTAGGATCTTCGCAGAGGTGCTCGTTTTCATATAAACAATGGCTCCGCCCTGTACGTCTCCGTCTCGTACTATATAGTTATCTCATTCTCTCTTATCACTTTTGATCTTGACAGTAGTGTGAAATTAGCAATCTGGACAGTCTCCTGCTGTACATGTACATTTGGGGAAAACCACGTCTACACATGTAGATCTATAAATAATTGGCTATTTTTAGTAGCATTACACATCAACAACTACCAAGATAGTTGTTTATCGTTGTGACGAGAAGATTGTAGAGTACTTTGAATTCCACTGCTATAAAAAGAAGCGATATTCTCCAATTTTATTCATTATAATACAACGGATACTAGTACGGACTAGTAGTGTACTTCTTAAATTACGGCACAGCTACACAATAATGTCAATCGTACTTTTTCGGGACTAAAAATAAAAAAATTATGTCATATACAGCATCCAAAGCATGCAATCAGGTCTATGTCGAAAGATGTTTGGAAGCGGCGTGGCCTAGTGATATCACACTCACCTCCTGATTGGGAGGCCAGGGTTCGAGTCCTGCTCTGGTCATGTTGGTGTCCTGTCTTTCGGATGAGACAGTAAAAACCGAGGCCCCGTGTCGTGGTATGCATGGCACGTTAAAGATCCCTCACTGCTTCAGCCTCACTGCTTCAGGTAGGTCCGTTGCAAAGGCAGATGCCATCACTATATAAGTGAAATGTCCGTAGTGTGATGTTAAACAAAAATCAATCAACCAATCCCAAGATGTTTGCTACTTGCAGCATAGTTTGTCCAGACCCAAGTTTTCTAAACAGTTTAAACGGTTGCGGATGTCAGGCCTATAGCACAAGATCATCTTAACTATGTCAAGGTTAAAGTTTTTATGACAGACGGCGGAATGAGACTTAATGTCTCCACAAACGTCGCCGGGAAAACTCTGTTTCCAACGGCATAAACAAGGTACACCTGTTGGAAGGTACACCTGTTGGAAACAATCAAACAGAGTATGTTTATCCCCTAATTTAAATTTTTCAGGAAAAACTTTATTAAGATTTAAAAAAATTTAAAACCTTGAGACTAGATACAATCACAATGTACATGAAATATTTGTTGTAGATCATATAAATTGTAAAAAAATTTTTCACCATGCAATGTCTTTATTGTTATTTTAATGATTATATGTGTAGCAAATCACACTCGAACTTCGATAACTCGAACATTCGAAAACCCTCGGTATCTTGAAGTCATCCTATGGTCCTGAGAATATTTAGAATATTTTAATGTTATTTGCTTTCTCAAACTCAATCTTCTGAAACTCGAATACCCCTGAAAACTTCAAGTAATTTTCAAGTCCCAATGATAAAACTGTACTTAATTTCACCTTCGAAAACTCGAAGCATTTTACCATCAGAAACTCAAAGCAAATAACAGGATAGAAAGCGATTGGCTTGTTTACACAGTGGTTGTGTGCGTCCAAGCTTGACGGATTAACAGACTTGTGTATGGGATCGTATATTACACGTTTCATACACAATAGTAATTAAACATTCAGGGTATCATCGTTATTATCTATAGATGATTTATTTAATTTTAACTGCATTAATTATGAAAGAAGGCTATTAAAAACCGCTAATGGTGAAATTTGTCTTGAATTATACAAGCTGTAAATTTTAAACAGACTTCATCTAAGACGATGAGCCAAGCCCCCGACATCGTAGAATAGTGTCAAAGCCGATAGAATGGTTTATAAGGGCAGATCTCCATGTTATACATTTTGTTATTAGTTTTATTAAATACGGAGACGATACCTGACTTGATACACATTTAAATTAAATAATTGAGATTATTATATTATCTTTATGTTATTTTAATATTAAAGTAGTACAAAATGTTCGTCGGTAATATTGTTTGATTTTTCCCTTTCTAATTTCCCGCGAATTTCCATAACTCGAACCTGCCGAAACTGTAAGTGATTTTGTAGGTTCCGCGCACTTCAAGTTATCGCAGTTCAACTCTATAAGTATTTAACACGTCAAATTTTTGAAATGAAAGATTATTGCATGACATGTCTTGTAACTCGATATATGCAAATTGGGAAAACGTAGGCTGCAAATGCAGGTCACGTTTACACCTAGCTCTGGTGAAGCTTACACAGAACATTTACAATATGTTGGTTGATTGGTGTTTTACATCGCTTTCAAAATTTTTTCAGTTATATCGTGACATGGAAGCAGGAGGTAACCAACCTCTTAAATATAGTGGTGCCCCAGGAATCGAACCCGGATCGTCAGTGCCGCAAGCCAAGTCTTTAACCACTACACCAAGTCTGCCCCTGTTTACAATAGGGAAAGGAATAGATTTAACTGTTGTCCCACTTTAGTCAATTAAAACATCAATTTTTCAGCATAACATCCTCAAAAGCATGTTGTTATTGTGATTGGCAAGGGCCGTCGTAAAGCCTGAAAATGTGCTATCAGTGCGTAGTAATCAACGACTGAATGAAAACACAAGTCTAAAAAATAATCATCATGTTTGTACAGCTCTGGTATAAACTTTCCATACATCTTCCTAAATAATTTGATGAATATGTAGTTCTTGACATACAAGTGGTATCAAATTTTCTTGAAAATTTGCAAATTTAATGCACATAACCAAGGACCTATTTTACTTAGTGTAGAAATACATGAGCAAAGGGGTGATTCCCAAGAATTCAATATGGCGGCGCCCTGAGATATATATATATATATATATCTATATATTCAATTTCCAATATCTATTATCATATGGATGATAAATGTATGTATATTATTAACCAAACCATTGACATCTTGCAATTACTTCAGCAACAGAGAGTAACATACATCAGACCATCAAGATATTGGGTAGTACGAGAGGTATAGTATGCTACATGTTATCAATATAACATTAATGTAATAATAGAGAAGATTGCGATAACGGAATCTAACATTATTAATACATTACTTATATAATAATGCAGAAGATTGTGATAACAGAATCTGTCAATTACAGAGGTATTGAAAACTGACCAGATTGTTCTTTGAACCAATAAACTTCCACCAACAATGCAAATAGAGAAATACTCTCCATACAGAGTTGGCTACAGTATTTATATATATATGTATCATCTTCACCTTAAACTGCTTAGACCAAACAAAAAACTTTGCGTGTTTTCTATTACATGCATCTTCACGAGTCAAGGGGATACACTACATAAACTTCTCTCCCCTTAATGAATTGCATTTAAGGGTCAAGGGTTTTGATGGTGCCGCCTAGCGAGAAGTATTCAATATACTGGTACTGTTAACCAAATTGACCAATGAGATTAAGCCCGACTAGGCAACTTGGTTACGAAGAAAAACAAAATAGCAACACTCATCTGCATCTATGTACCATAAAATATCTGAAACCTTTTCTGTAGACAAATTCAAAGATTCTCAACCGAAAGGCAAAGAGGCTTTTATGAAAGAGGAAAAACTTTCATTCTGTCCATAACTTGTGCTAGATCTATTATTTTCATTCCTTTCACGCGGTTTATTTTAAGGCTTCTGATTCGTTCCTGTGCGGAGCTGGTGAACCAATCACAAATTGGCCCACCAGCTGTGAATACAATCAGTCAAGGGGAGAGAGAAGTTTGTGTAGCGCAACCCCTTGACTCATGAAGATGTGTAACAAAAAAATAAGGTCTGCAGTTTATATTTTCTTTTTTTTCCTCCACTTATTAATGAATCAATGCTTGATGACAACTAGAATGCATTTGGACCACTCACAAGTGACACTTATTTTTTTTGCCAACACAATTATTCCCTGGATATCAAAAACTATATTTTAAGTCAAATATTCGATATTTAAGAAAACTGACGTCCTAGTCGTTATCTAATGTCCAGTAACAGCCCCGAGTCGTATTAACCAATCAAATTGTCATCGAGCCCACAGCACTGAGACGATAGTTTGATTGGTTAATGCAATGAGGGGCGGTTACTGGACATTAGATAATGACTAGGACGTCATTATTTCTATTCTGACATGAACTGTAGAAACAAGTATGAAAATAAGGACTTTAATATTAATATTTTATTTCAACAATAAATAATTTAGGTCATATACGCATTATCCATTGTGCATGTACTTTATGTGTATAGAAAGTAGATGCAGACGACAGTTTTGTGTATTGAAAGTGGATGTAAAAATCAATAATTTGATTTTCTGAAAACCTAAATAGCATGACCTAAATCGGTTTTCTGAAAATTGATTTTATTCACAATGTCAAAAACAATAACACTGATGGGTGGAGGCGGGGCTTTTAAACTCATGACTGCTTAGTAGGTGTGGTGATTCTGACCATGAATATATCGGAGAATAAAGTACGATGAAACTCTATGGGACATACAGTGGAAAATTAACAAGTCATCTTAGAATGCAGGATAATTTTCTATTCAATGTGCAATAAAAAGTTGAGGGTTGAGCCAAAAAGTAGGATCGTCAGGTTACAGGAAACATTTATATTTTCTCTTTTGGCCTTAAAGTGATTACCATACTTAACATAAGTTAATTAATGTGATTATTACTAATTTATCAGTTTATAGATATCATGTAGTCACAAGAGATTATAAAGGGAATGTACTAAGTATATAGTGACGTAGTGATGGTGTAATACTAGAAGTGATATTTCATTACAGACAACATTTATAAAATGAAAGTAAAAATACAATGCAAGAATACATAATTATGTGAATGAAATGTTTCAAGTGTAACTATGAACCTTTTTGTAAGTTTTTACAATTTTTATAGCATATTGGTCTGTAAAAGGCTTTTTCCACTGCAAATACAGTTTTTCATTTTGGGCCCCAAGCCATATACTGATGGTTAAATATTATAGTTATAATGTACACAAATTTTATAAAATTCCAGTAATCAATGGAAATAAATGAACTGAACTGAACAATGTGGAATATATTAGATTTAAGATAGACAAAAGCTTAAGGGTATAATTTCACTTAAAGTTTTCCCTTAAATTAAAACAAGAATCTGTGGGTACATCATGCATTTATTTTTACCAATGTCATGGAGGACACATTCCATTACTTAGAGTTAGGGCATATATATTGTTTTTTAGAACAATATATTAGTAGTAATCATGAACATCAATAGACCAAGATCAGCAAAATACCCACTTGAGAATATTTATGAGTGCATTTAAAGTTTTGAGCACAATTTATACACTAGGTAAGGTCTGTCTCTCAGTCTCATGCTAAAAGAATCCTATGCACAGCCGTAACTGTAAATCTATGTAAAACTGTGCCACAACCCGACATAAGGATGCTGTATGCCAAATGCAATACCACTGTACTTAAATCTTTGGAGAGATTTGAAGATTACGGTATCTTGTACAATTTCATGAAAACCAGGTGGCCTGGAAACCACTTTGCTATATCAAAATCTTGTTCCTCTGACTTTCGAACTTCTGCTCCCAAAAGCATGTTGTCAAAGACTACTACTGTTGTATGAATGTCTCCGGCTACATCCAGACAAGAAAACATTCTCATTCACTATTCTAACAAAAACTCCATCCCAATGAAAGTCAAGTTTCACATTCTGAAATCTGATTTCTGGCATACACTGAATTGACTCTGCAACCTTGTTTATTTCATCATTAACTTAATTACATTCATATTTTACAATACAAGGAATTTCTACACATTTGGAAATAAGTATCTCGTATTCATAAGAAATTTCAAAATACAAAGTACTTATGGTTACTTAATGTCTAATAACAGAGGAGATTTATATATTTATAAAGAGCCATTATACATCTGTCAGTTTTATTAAATATGCTTCGCTCATGAGCTCTTGATTTCATCAGGTGATTTGAAATTTTTGTTCCTTGACCATAAGAACTTTAGGTCAAACACTTCTACACATCAAAAACATACTTTTCTTGAATTAATCATAATTAACGCATATGTTATTTTTCTCCATTCTGTTTTCAGATTACAGAAACTATGAAATTTAAAGACTTGAAACATTTTTACTGAAATAATGATGCAATAATGAGGATTTAGAAAATATTTGCTCAACTTGTATCATGTAATCATGTTCACTCTGGTCTTTTTTTTTTGCCTCCCCCCTTTTCATTTATTTCTCAGCATACACAGGTCTAGATGTAATGCTGACTATTGCAGACAGCTGACTACAGACAAGAATAAAGGCACCAGTTGTGATGATTGCTGATCATAATCATCTCTTAGATTTTGATAAAAGTGATTCATTTCATCAAGAATTAAAAAATTTTCCAAAACTTAAGACATCTGTGTACACTGTATCATTAAATTGGATCCATCAGCATACGAGTTCATACAGTAAACGAAACCTTTTCATTTATGATTTATACATAACAGTACCTGGGGCATTGCATTGGGTCAATACGGACTGAAGTCTTCATTGCTACTTGCTGATTTTCCAAAAATACTTCAATAAAAACTTATACTATCCATGAAAACCATGTGCGAAAAGCCATGATATGTATGAAAACATCATACATGTATGATTAAAATCAGATTCATCATCCACTTTAATTCACACCAATTTGGTAAATAATCTCAGGCAAAGACAGTGTGAATTTTCATGAACTTTTCATTCATAATTTCATTTAAATACGGATCAGAAGTCAAACACTAGGAAAGACACATCTCATCCGATGGCTGCTATAAGTCCAATAATGTCACATAAATTTAACCTCTGCTCTGGTCACAGAAATAAAGTTTTGCCCACCTCGCTCTTTGATTTTTTTCAAACTCTACTGTGTGTGCATCTCCAATTTCAAGTGAGAGGTAATTATGGGCAACAATTTTTTTTGGTCACATTTAGTCTTTAATACCTTAATTAATTAATTAATTAGTTAATTAAGTTATAATTTACAATTATAAACTTACTTTCTCTTTATTGTTTGATCTGTCCTTCTGACCTAAAATGAATTAAAAGCATTCAGTAATTTCTGTACAATGTATTATCATGTAGAATTTCCTTTTGTTTTTTAATATCATTTTCAGTAAATATTAACCATAGAGTGAAGACATTAGAAGTGTACTTTTCATATATTTATTTTGTACTGGATACTGTGAACCTAAGAATTTTATATTTAATTTCATATTTATAAAAGATCCATAATGATTATGACTAAGCATTTATTAGTATCATTTTCACAAAAAACTCAAATTTATAGGAGGTCTAAATTTTTTCAATTTCAAAAAAACCTTGGACCTTTTAACCCTAAAATAATAGAGATCTTCCTTTCATCATATACGTAAGTTACATGCAATATACTAGCTAAAACTGTTACTACTAAAATGTCTACAAGGTTTTCCTATGATGACCTCTAGGTGGCCTTAATCTGTGACCTTTAAACCCCAATATTAATAGCATCTTCCTTTCCTTATCATAAAGCTACGTGTGAGGTATTAACCCAATAGGGCTCAAAGTCATGACACACTCTTTGGTCTTTGGCAACAATTTTGTGAAATACTACTCAAATCCATGTAAGGGGTAAAAAGTTATAGCCCAGACAAATATTTATCCATCACATTCAGTGACACCTTGGTCTAGAAGATATAACCTTGGTTCAAGGTCAAGACACACCCTTGGGCCCTGGGCAATATCATTCAAATCCATGTTAGGGGTAAAGAGATATGGCCCGAACAAGATTTAAATATCATATGTATTTTGACCTTGGTCTAGCAGATATGACCTTTGAGTCAGGTCATGACACACCCTTGGGCCCTGGGCAAGAATTCTGTGAAATATTACTTGGATCCATGCAATGTGTAACAGGGTTTCCTACCAAATAGTACTATGATCTTAACCTTTGACCTTGAAAAACGATAGGCATCTTTGTCTTGGCATGAGGAGTAAATGTACCAAGTATGACAGTCCTAGCCCCAACATTTTGATCCGTATCCTTCCTACAAGGGTTTCTAACCAAGTAGTACTACAACCTTAACCTTTGCCCTCTAATCTTGAAAAACAATATGCATCTTTGTCTTCGCATAAGGAGTAAGGGTACCAAGTTTGAGTCTTAGCCCCAACGGTTTAGTCTGTACCCTGTCTTTAAGGTCCAGACGGATGGACAGACGGACAACGCCATACCATAATACGTCCTGTCAAAGACGGGCATATAAAAATAATGCAACACTAAACAACTGCATAATACACTGGCATGATGACATGATTCCCTTCCCCAGGGGCCAGACTTAAGCTTAAAACCCCGGTGTACAACTTAAAGTTAGACTCTTTTATCATATACCACCACCAAAATATCTGCGGAGATTATATACCTTTCACTGATAAAGCGAAAAATCACAAAGATTTTTTTTACCCTGCATATTTTTCCCTACCCAGGTGCCAGTGCCAAATTTGAAACCCAGATGCACAACTTCTAGTAAAACACTTTGATGTACCACAACCAGACCATCTGCATCTGTATTGGTTAACAAGTAGTGCAGACAAGTTCGATTTTACCCTGCCTATTTTTCCCTACCTTGGGGGACAGACCCCAGTTCGAAATCTAAGTACACAAATTCAAGTCAGACCTTTTTATACACCAATACCAAACCATCTGCATCTGTACAGTGCAAGCCGCTTAATTGAATAAGTTATTTGTCAGGACTTAATTATTCAAATAAACGAATATTGACAAAAATAGACGAAGATCGACAGATTGTGCAAGAATTGCATACGTGTATAACTTTCGCGGTATCTGTAATGGAATCATTGTACATGTATCTATATATAGATACACTAGAGTTACCTCTCTTAGATTGGTTGGTTGGTTGTTTGGTGTTTTACGTCGCTTTCAACAATATTTCAGTTATATCGCGATATGGAAGCAGGAGGTTACCAACCTCTTAAACATAGTGGCGCAACCCGGGAATCGAACCCGGATCGTCGACGTCGCAAGCCTAGCGCTTATCCACTACACCACGCCTGCCCCTACCTCTCTTCGATCCTTCTCTTGTTTGCTTGAGCTACATGAAAGTCAATAGACTACATTTTCGATAATTTTGCAACTGTGTTTTTAAGTACAGTGACCAAATGTTATTAAATATTTACATTAGATCTGTTCGTCTGACCGTAAAGATAAATCCGCTGTCTATTGAAACACGTGTAATTGTATCTCAGTCGTGTGGCCACGGTAATCAAGACACAACACGGGTTCAACAATTTATTTTAACAAAGGCAAATTAAAAGGCATATTCAAACGAGTAAAATTTCAATTTTCAATCTGATAGAACAGGCTGAAGTCACCGCTTTATTTTTCCTCAAGGAATCGTCAAAGTATATCTATTGCATCTTTACGTTCGCCGTGCATTACTGGTGCCGTTTCTTCAGTCTCCTCGTCATCACTGGTGTCGCTAGTCGGGTCCCGTCTTCAGCGAAACGCGCATATTTTCTAATCAGTCCGGGCAGCTTAGCTCTCCAGGTTGCCATCGTTTGTGATGAAGACATCAAGCCTCTAGCTATCAACTCCTCTGGGGACCTGACATTGTCAGTTTCGGTTGCGTCGTTGTCTGACGAGACAAAGCCAGCCTTTCGGAAGCAGTTGGCGATAGTTGTGGGCTTGACGGTGCGCTAGGTTTTACTGAGTAAGTGGATGGCATCTAGTAGGGTCAGTCTTCACGCAATGCCGTTGGCTAACAACGTCATCTTGTCGATGTTTTCAGTGATCTTGCGCACGATATGACTTCGGCAGTTGGTAATTAATTAATCCTTTCATCCCTACCGCTACGGCCTATTTGACATTAAACGTGTGATTTGGTCAACAGCTTTTACCTGGACAGGTGTGAAACCATTTATCTCTAATTGATAGGTCGCTTGCACCGTAGTAAACAACATGACCTTGGGCGTGATACGGTGAAGTTTTGACAAAGGTATGCTTAGTAGGATAATCGCGCTATTCAAATAAACGAAGTTGCTTCTTTATTCTAGTGTAATACGTGGCGGATTTTCAATAGATTTAATATAAAATGGTTTTGGATTTCAGCATCTTATTCAATAAAACGAAATATTCAATAATGCGAAATTCAATTAAGTGGCGGGCACTGTATAAGTAAAGGAGAGGAAGTGCAGACAATTTTTATGACCCCATCTTTTTTTCCTACATCAATTTAAAACCCAGGTACACAACTTCAAGTCATACATCACACTAGGTGAATCACAGTGTGAGCAAAACTTACAAGAAGAAAAACTTACATGAAAGTTTTTATCACTACCAGACTGATCCATTTTCTTCCCGATTCTTTTATCGGTCTAGTGAATTTTGCAAATCCTAAGATCAGGACATTTGGAGAACTCTTATTACTCCTTCACTTACCAGTTTTCTTTGCTACTGGGGTTGCCTTTTTAGCGACTGAATCAGATGTCTCAAAAACATATCCTAAAGGATCTTTGCCTTCATCCTCTAATGCCTGAAATATAAACAGTACTGTTAATGACTTCAGTGAGTAATACTGTTAGTGTTATCAACAGGATGTAAACAAGTGAATGCAAAGTTTCTAAGTGTTCACTTTCTAAGTGCAAAATTTGAATTAATGATAATTAGTCCCCATAACTTTATTAGCAGCCAAACAAAAGTAAACTTTGAATATATGTGAAAAATTACTCATTGTATTTCAGTATGGCAACTGGATAACTGCAATTAATTTTCAAGCCCCAGCCATATATGTCCGGGGCATATACATGTAGTATTGCAACCCTCCGTCATTCTGTCATGCATTTTCTCTGTGCAACTCCTCTTAAACCCATTGGAGAATTTAAATCAAGCTTGGTACAAAGATCACAGTATATAGATGTGCATAATGTGAAGGGAATGCTGTCCAAAAAGTTTTACAAGAGTTATGGCCCTTGGATTTAGATTTTCATGCATATATACATGTAGTAAATTCACCATGTCTTTGCAACTCCTCCTTAACCCTTGGGAGGATTTCAATGAAAATTAGTGTAAAGATCACAATATGTAGATGTTCATATTGTTTGGGGTATCCTATCTAAAATTTTTTACAGAAGTATTGACCTTTGGACTAAATATTTGCTGCCGCCAGAGGTATTTGTGGCACTATGACACATCTAGTTAGGATCTTCAAAGAATGAAATTCCATCAGAAAGATTGTGCAAACACAGGCAATCATTAAGGTAATCATGAACAAGGTGTTGATATTCATAATTAAGAGACTTTCCATGAATGATCAGTACTAAGGTTTTGACCATGTCTGGGAAATTAAGAGAGACAGCATTGTCTGAATCGGACAATGTCAAAAATTCATTTTATCCCTTTTGCTTGGTGTTTTATGTAATGATAAGTCAGAACATATTGGTACACAAACTGACAAAGACAGATTTATTAGGCCTAAAAAAAAAGTGTGTTTCCGCTTATCCGACCGTCCAGGGAGTAAAATTAGCTGCAGGATCTAGGGCCCAACCAGGCCCCTAGAAAATAAAATTGAGGGGCCCAGCTAGAAAGTTAGGGGCCCAACAATTTTTTTCAGGCTGCGTTCATTATACAAAGCTGAAATGCCTACATTAATGTAAATTTCATTCCAATTATATTTCCATTTTACTTTCAATGTTCATTAGAGTATCAAAAACATGTCCCTCATCCTCTGATTCAATCTCATCATCTTCATTTTCACTCTCTGGGTACAGAGTACTGTCAGTCACTTCTGCCATGTTTGCTTAAAGCTCTTTCAGCCGTTACAAATAATATGTGCATTTCATCCTCACCCTCGATGGAATCTGGCGACCTTGAACACATGTAAACATGCTCATCAAATTGCGAGTACGCTTGAAACCATAACAGTGTGACATACTTAGCAATAAGCTTCTCTCGGACCCATTTTTGGATATGGACTAGACGGAAAAACAAGAGGCCCAAGTGGGCCTATATCGCTCACCTGAGTACCTAGATTATCAGTCATGCATGAAGGAAGAATTCATTTATTTTTGCATTAATGTGACTAAGTCAACACAGATGTTGAAAATATGTCAAATTTTATTTCAGGCTAGAATAAAAAACAACACTTTTTTGCACATCCATTCAGGTGATTTTGATATTAAGCATTTGCTTTGTCTCTGCAAGAAGTCATTCAGGGCAACAAGTTACCGTATATACTCGCTTATAAGACGACCCCCCTACTTTTAGACAAAAATTCTAGTACTTTAGCATTGACCCGCTTATAAGACGAGGTAAAAAATTGCTCTCAGACACGATGTACGTATTGACCTTTTTGGGGCAGTGCCAACTGCCTCAATCTCGTTCACTGTTCAATGTGCGGTTTGACAATGCACAAGTTTTTCCATAATTACTGTGTAATATTAATAAATAACAAGATCTTTATTTGTTTTACATTAATTTATTACATATTTTATTTCAATCACGGACTTATAAACTTACCTTCTCCTCATTATTTGATAATTAACTGTCGAATGGGCTTGGCATAATTATTGCTAAATAAACAACAATGCAATCAATCACCAATTACTGATTTTTTTCTCGTCAATCTCGGCAAATTAATACCCCATAGTTACCTGTCAATCACCCCTTATCAAGATCAATTGATCTCGGGAACTTTAAACCTATAATTAGATTACCGATGTCCCGCGTTTACCGCAGTTCACGTGTACAAGAAGTGTAATAAATACGGCTAGTGACACATGTTTTTTGATAGATATTAATGACTTTTATCTTATATCTCGCTTATAAGACGACCCCCCTACTTCACAAAAGAAATTTAACTCCCAAACACTCGTCTTATAAGTGAGTATATACGGTAGTCATTTTCTTTAGGTGGGGCCTTTTGTTGACTGATTTCAAGTCTGGGTCATGAACAACAATTGTTTCAAATATTGTCCAGATCTAACTTAAAATTGCCTAATTTCATATGTTGAGAAACATCTAAAAACTTATTTAGATGTTTAAAGAAATGAAAAAAAAATTTTGACCACAGCTGGATTTGAACCGCTACTCTCCATATTTCAATTACCAAGTGGTATATGCACTATTGTGAGGACTGCTTTTTAGACATGGTGGCATTATCTGTTAACCACTTTGGATGAAATTTACCAAATTGATAGAGGACTTTTAGTACTTCATGTATTCCATGTTTCATTAAAATCTTTCATGTGGTATAACAGCAGAAGTGAAAAATGTGATTGAATTGTTCCTATACACCCTCATTTGGAAGTCTTAAAAAATTCATAGAAAATCCAAAAATTGAGATATTGACAAAATTCTTTCAAAGTAACAATCCTTACCATAATTATGATCACAATAGTCCATAAGAAATCATCATTATCAATTAACTAGGAAATATGACACTTTTTTCTGCATTGAATCACCAAGTCCAAAGAAATGTCGAAAAAAATTCTAAAATTTGATTTTGGAAGGGAACCAAAATGACAATACATCTTCACTCATCCCTCTAGATCATTTCTATGCATTCTGTTTGTCTCTGTATACAGCCCGTATGAAAAAGAATATTGTTAAACGAGGGAACTCTTTTGTGACCTACTCTTGACTATGGTGGCGCCACCTGTAAAGAGGTCTGGACGAAAACAACAGAATTTGAAGAGGATCATAAGTGACTTATTTCTACGAAGATTTATTAAAATCCTTCAAACAGTTTTGTAGAAAAAGTTGAAAATGTGAAAAATGGCCAAACCCCCCCCCCCCTTTTTTTTTTTGGAAGTCTTAAACGTAAAATTCCTAATTTCATATGTTGAGTGTTGAGAAACATCTAAAAACTTATTTAGATGTGTAAAAAAAAAAAAATTTTTTTGACCACAGCTGGATTTGAACCGCTACTCTCCATATTTCAATTACCAAGTGGTATATGTACCATTGTGAGACCTACTTTTAGACATGGTGGCATTATCTGTTAACCAATTTTTGGATGATCCGCACAAAAAACAAAACCTTTGAAAAGGACTATGAGTACTTGCATCCTACCCAGTTTTATCACAATCCTTCAAGTTGTTCTGTAGATAAAGTTTTATATTTTAAAAATTGTCCCCCCCCCCCCCCCCCCCTTTTCTTGGAAGTCTTAAAAAATTCATAAAAAATTCAAAAATCGAGATATTGAAAAAATTCCTTTCGCACCAGCATTCCTTACCATAGAAATGATTAAATGAAACCAAATGAATGCATCAATGTTTACTAAAAGAAAATAATAACTCTTTAATGCATTAAAATAACAAAGTCCAAAATAAAAATGAAAAAAACGTCAAAAATTTGATTTCGGAATGGAACCAAAAATATCAACACTTCTTCCCATGTGCCTGTAAATCATTCCTATGCAGTCGGTTTGTCGCTGTATGCACCCGATCTGAATAAGAAGTTTGTCAAAGGAGGGTACCCTCTGTGACCTACTTTTGTCTGTGGTGGTGCCACCTGTTCATGGATCCTGACAAAGATGACCACATTTGTCGGGGACCTTGAGTATTTGATGCATGCCAAGTTTCATTGAATTCCAGCAAGTGGTTCCGAAGAAAAAGTTCAAACTGTGAAATGTTTACACCAATTATCCCACCCCCCTTTTTCTTGAAAGTCTTAAAAAATTCATAAAAAATCCAAAACATAAAATATTGAAAAATTTTCTTCGCAGTAGTATTTCTTACCATCAAAATGATCAAATTAAACCAAATTAATGCATCAATGTTTACTAAAAGAAAAAAATACCTCTTTTCTGCATTAAAACTACCAAGTACAAAAAAAACGTCAAAAATTTGATTTCGGAACGGAACCAAAAATAACAACACTTCTTCACACATCCCTCGAGATCATTCCTATGCATTCGGTTTGTCTCTGTATGCCCCCGGTCTGAAGAAGAAGTTTGTCAAAGGAGGGTACCCTCTTTGACCTACTTTTGCCTGTGGTGGCGCCACCTGTTGATGAATCCGGACGAAAAACAACAACACTTGTAGGGGACCATGAGTACTACATGCTTATCAAGTTTCATCAAATTCTGTTCAGTGGTTCTGGAGAAGAAGTCGAAAATGTGAAAAGTTAACGACGGACGACGGACGGTGATTGATCACAATAGCTCACTTGAGCCTTTGGCTCAGGTGAGCTAAAAAGAAAACGGACATTTACGGATAATGTCATACTAGCCATTTGGGCGACTGTTGGTCAAAGTTTTAATCGTCCAGTCGTTAAAATGGTCGCAAGTGTGACTGGGCGAGTGCTAATTTTACTCCCTGCTGTACCTATTTTGAGCCGCCGACCCTAAACCTTTTTTTTTGGCCGTCAAGATCGGTTTTTCACAGGTCAATATATTTCCAATCTTTGATGTCAGCAGTAGCAATAACTAAAGTATTTGAGGACATTCATAGGGGTGCAGAGGTAGATAAAACATCAAACTTTCGGGCATCCATTGGCAGATTTGACATGGATGGGACATTGACAGTCGGCGATTTGTTGACAGTGGCAAAATCGTCAGTAAACAAAACACTGAAATTTACATGCACTCAATCTCAAAACAAGAGGCCCAAGTGAGCCTATATCGCTCAGCTGAGTACCTAGATGATCAGTCATGCAGGAAGGAAGAATTCATTTATTTTTGCATTACTGTGACTAAGTCAACACAAATGTTAAAAATATGTCAAATTTTATTTCAGACCAGAAAAATGAAAGGATTTGAAAGTCCTGAAGGTCGGAATTGCATGGTCAAGTACATCAAAGGTAATAAAGTCGTCATCCACCAAGAGATCACACACCAAGCGTGTAATGTTTAGGATCAGTATTGACAAAAACATGGTCTGCGTTGAACAGAACAAACAAAAACAATGAAGGACTTGATGCATCGCCTTTGGGCTTTTGCCCATTCATACATAAAGAATTCATGTACAATGAAAACAAATTTCATTTAAAAACTCCAAGCACTTCCAGAGATATACAAGGTCAAATTCGCATGGCCATGGATCCAGCTAGGCATCCGATCGTATGGGGAGACACGGTCCATTTTAGAAATGCAACAGACGAATGAACTATACATGTCATGTTTAAAGCATATGTGACTTGAATTCTTTAACTGAAATCGCAAATCAAAGTCATTCGCCTTTTCATTTGCCGATTTTGTCAAACAAATCCGCTATCATTCTCTCTTATCACTTTTGACCTTGACAGTAGTATGAAATTAGCAATCTCGACAAAGTCTCCCGCTGTATATGTACATTTGGGGAAACCACGTCTACACATGTAGATCTATAAATAACAGGCTATTTTTAGTAGCATTACACATCAAAAACTACCAAGACGTTTGTTTATCGTTGTGACGAGAAGACTGTAGAGTACTTCGAATTCCACTGCTATAAAAAGAAGCGATATTCTCAAGTTTTATTAATTATAATACAACGGATACTAGTACAAACTAGTAGTGTACTTTTTATACACAATAATGTCAATCGTACTTTTTTGGGACTTTCCGTCGAGTATTCGGAAAGACTGCATGTCCTCCAGTGCATGAATATAACTCGTCTAAATAAATGGAATAACGGCACATCTATTTTCTCATCTGATCAAACTTATCTTGCATAGACTTATACAATATGAATTATAAGTACTAAAAGTAAATATAATCTATTTCTAAATATCGACGCACTATTTATACATGAGGAGGTATTTTCTGCGTTTCACGCGTTCCCCACAGCATACAGCACAGTCAGCATGGAATTAGGCAAATCCATGTGCGCCGACCGACAGCCCACGTAATGCCTCCGTCGGCGGCAGTATAAATTGTCCACTCTACCCTATTACATGCCCACCATGCCGTCGGCAGACAGTTGAACGCACTAACTGCAGAACTAACAGTGAATAGGGGTGAATTAAAGACCTCATTGTACATTACAGTCTGGGTGTAACTTAATTTGCCCACTGGTAACAGTGGGCATTTTAGAGTGGGCATTAAAAATGTCCATTGGACACGGTGGACATTCTTGTAAGAGTCAGTGAGAATTAGCATACAGGTAAGTGGACAGCTTGATAGCTCAGGTAAATGTCCACTCCTAATACCCACTGAAATTTCAGGTGGACTGTCCACTGTGGACAGTGGGCATTCAAAGTTCCACCCGGACTGTACTGTACATGTATAGACGGGAATTTCAGAAATCTATCACAAATTCAATACCAAACCAAATGTCTAGAATGGCATGTTGATTCAAACACCACTTCATTGTATATTTTAAAAAAGAATTACGAGTCTTTGTTTTCACAGTTAGTTTCACCAGTGATGAAAATCTGTGAGAAATTGCGATATCTTTATAGATGTAAACAGTGCAACTGTTAGGGCCTATCATGTTTTCTTTATCCTGGATTGTCACTGTCTAATGTCACCGGACAAAAAGGATTGAATCTGTCGACATTTCAAGGTCATTTAAACAAGATGATTTGTTTTATGAGTTATAATTGACAGGGGGTCTAAAAAATCTCAGAATGGTTGACAAAAGCATACGTTTAGCCATCAGAATACGTAATAATTTATTTGAACTTCAAATTGCCTTACTATTAATTGAGTTCAACATACTTTCTCGCTCGGTGTAATGAAACGGGCCCTCGTAAGGGTAACATATTTTGGCTTGTTTATTCCTTAGGTAAGCGTTATCTGTGCAAGATCGAAATGAAGAATTATTCGAACGTTCTTTTAAGTATTTTATGCACATGAAGCACATGTACATTCTTTAGAGAGAACAAAAATATGTGTACTCATCTATTTCAAGTAAAGTTGTACAGGTGATCTCCGGAGCTTTCTTATACCGGTAAATATCAGTAACATCCCTTACAAGGGCCCCTTTCACACCCAATTGTATTAGATGTTATTTTAAGCGAGTAAGCGAATCGAGAGCACACCGGAATGGACTAGGACATAATTAATTAATACTGGATAATTACACTGGCTTCCCTGAATGTAATTAACAATTTTGTCTTGAAAAGCTTATGTTAAGTGATGCAGAATTGGACAATTTTCATAATCGATGATCGGACAATAATCCGTCCGAAAGACAGGACACTGGCATGACCAGAGCGGGAGTCGAACCCCGGCCTCCCGATTAAGAATCCAGCACGATACCACTAAGCCACGCTGGCTTTGCAGGTGGCAAGATAAACGATTTTTTTTTAACAATGAAATTTATACAGAGATAACACAATTAAACAAAAATACTGTATGTTCACATGTTTTTATCCTGATTCATTCAAATTTATATGTAAAAAACAATAATTATTTACATTTAAGTTCCATTTCATGGTCATTTCAGTAATAAGATGGGGAATTCCGGTCAAATGGGTCATTTCCGTAGATAGTTACAATACATTTTACGAGTCAATTTGGGTGGTAAAATTTCTTTTTCTTCGCTTTTTTTTCCCAACAATTTTTCGATTTTTGAAAATAGAATCGAAAATCAAAATCGACGCACTTTTAGCGATCGATATTCGATCATCGACGATAATCGTTTCATCACTACGTTTAGGTCTTTTATCCTTAAAAGTAAGATGATTTAAAATACATTATAATTATCGTTTGCTACTATATGCGATTCTTGATGCTAGCCATGTAATAATGATTTCAGTGAAAGCATAAATTACAGCAAAGTTAAATCTCCAACTTCGACATGTATAACATTCTTATGAATAAGATAAGTACATTCCCCATATATGATGCCAGCGCTAACTCCAATTACTGTCCGTCGACTGCATTGTTATTTAAACGAGATGAGTGTATAGTACCCACGCTCAAACGACCACGCTGCCCAATCTAATCGCAAATAAAAATTCAGCCGATAAAGCGTGCACATCTACAGGTAAATTTATTGCCCACGCGTCTACGATGCCCACGTTTCTTTGTGGGAAAATTAAGTTCCACTGCGACCGTACTGTATTGTAACGACTAGGGTCTGAAATTGCTATGCAATTCCGACCAAAAACAACTCTTTTTTGCACTTCCATTCAGGTGATTTTGATATTAAGCATTTGCTTTGTTTCTGCAAGATGTGATTCAGGGCAACAAGATAGTCATTTTCTTTAAGTGGGGCCTTTTGTTGACTGATTTCAAGTCTCAGTCATAAACAACAATTGTTTCAAATATTGTCCAGATCCAACTTAAAATGGCCTGACTTCATATTTTGAGTGTTGAGAAACATCTAAAAACTTATTTAGATGTGTAAAGAAATGAAAACAAATTTTGACCACAGCTTGATTTGAACCGCTACTCTCCATATTTTAAATACCAAGTGGTATATATATAAGTGGTACCATTGTGAGACCTAGTTTTTAGACATGGTGGCATCATCTGTTGACCAAATTTGGATGAAATGTACAAAATTGATAGAGGATCTATAGTACTTCATGAATACCATGTTTCATTAAAATCTTTCATGTGGTATAACAGCAGAAGTTAAAAATGTGAAGAATTGTCCCTATACACCTCATTTGGAAGTCTTAAAAAACTCAAAGAAAATCCAAAAACTGAGATATTGACAAAATTCTTTCAAAGTAACATTCCTTACCATAATTATGATCACAATAGTCCATAAGAAATCATCATTATCAATTTACTAGAAAAATATGACACTTTTCTGCATTGAAATCACCAAGTCCAAACAAAATTACAAATGTCGAAAAAAATTCTAAACTTTGATTTTGGAAGGGAACCAAAATTACAATATGCCTTCATTCATCCCTCTAGATCATTTCTATGCATTCTGTTTGTCTCTGTGTACAGCCAGTATGAAGAAGAATATTGTCAAAGGAGGGTACTCTTTTGTGACCTACTTTTGACTATGGCCACCTGTAAAGAGGTCTGGACGAAAACAACAGAATTTGAGGGGATCATAAGTGATTTATTTCTACCAAAATTTATTAAAATCCTTCTACAGTTTTGCAGAAAAAGTTGAAAATGTGAAAAATGGCCAACCCTCCCTTTTCTGCATTGAAATTACTAAGTCCAGAAACATGTCAAAAAAACGTAAATTTCTATTTGACTGATCTTAACCCCGAACACAATTTTGATAACCCATCTTTAAAGATTGTTGAAAGGCATTTAGTTTCCCCCTTTATGTGCAGGTTCTGGAGGAGAAGATTTTTGAAGAGGGGTACCGTTTTGGGCACTTTTGGCCCTGACCTGGATCCACCCCTGAGAAAATCTGGATCCCGATTACAATTTTAGAAGGGGACCTTGGGTACATCATATATACAACGTTTGATCCAAATCGGCAATGCAGTCCCAGAGAAGAAGTCGAAAATGTGAAAAAGTAGACGGCAGACAGACGGATGACGACGATGGACGGCCCTCTATAACTATAGCTCACTTGAGCAAAAATGATTGAAAAAATAATGAAACTGCAGAAGCTAAAGTGCATTTCATTTAGGATCATGATTTTTATCTAGTGACCTTGGACTTTGACATACTTTTCAGAAAATTGAATCATGGCTTTGTCCTTGGAACATGAATAATGTTATTCATATATTAAATCTGGAAGTCTGTGTGGCTAAGTGGATGAGGTGCTTGGTTGTTACAGAGAGCTCCCAGGTTTGACTGTCAGTGTGGGCAAACCAATGTTCTGTCTTTAGGACGAGACAGTGAAAACCAAGGTTCCATGTCATGGTAGGCATGGCACATGAAAGATCCCTCCCTGATCCATTGGAACTAAACCCAGGGCCATACAAGCCCAAATTTCCTTGTCAGATATGCTAAAAGGCTGTCAAATGGGGAGACCGTGCCCTCGCTTGCGATAGTTGCGATGAATCGTGTCATGTACATGTAGCCTGTATGACTATGTCATCCGAAGAGTATCATAACCTTGCCAATACATCCACCATCTGGATTTGTAATCTGTGTAATGCACCGAATAATTCAAAGCTCTACAACTAGATTCATTCTGATGACAACTCATTCAGTGGGTCAAATTCCCTCAATAGTGATAACTCTGAGCTAGGTACCGGCACATCTAACTCATCTCTTGGCAGCCCGCTTGCAACATCTTTACCCAAGCAAGCCATGAACAAAAGCCATAACCAAACCATAAGATCACTTAGGCCCGTTGTTATTAACTTCCAAAGCATTAAAAATAAGGTCAACGAAACATAGGTTCTAATAGATAGTTCTGAACCAGACATCATCACAGGAAGAGTAACCTGGTTCCATAAGGACATTTCTTCAGCAGAAGTCTTACCAACAAACTTCCAGGTATTTAGGAACGACGGACTGGACTCACATGGAGGTGTCCTAATAGCAGTGAGAAATGACATCACATGTTCACCTGTTCTTGTTAACCAGAAAGCTGAACTGATCAGTGTGAAACTCCAAATAAACAGAGTGAAATCAATCATCAATTCTTCGTTCTATAGACCACCTAATGTCTCTCATGAAGAGTATTCACAAGATGCAGTAGACGAGCTGTGTGAACTGCGCAATAACCATCCAAAAAGCGACTTCTGGGTTGGCGGCGATTTTAACCTGCCAGACATTCGCTGGACTGACCTCACAGCTATGTCAAAACAGAACCCTCGTGCAATGTCTGAGATTTTCTTAGACAGTCGCACATATGTATCCACCCATTCACTTATCCAACCACACACAAACAGGGCTTGACATTAACATTTTTTCCTACTTGTCCATTTTAGCCAGTAGTCATGAAATTTACTTGTCCGAATATAAATTTTACTTGTCCGACAATTTGTCAATACTGAATTTCTATAACTACTCTAATGAATAAAATAAAATTTAAACAATTTACTCATTACGTTAAGATATTTTATTAACGAATATACAGAGCTCCTGATAAAGGTAAGAGGGTATTTACCGATCGCAAGATTAAAAAATAGCAGAAAAATAACAATCAAGATTCAAATTGTCCAACAAGTGATCTTCGTTCCCAATACTAAAGGTGCCGACCTTGCTTTGAGAATTATTTTATGATCATTGTTCTCTCACTGCTTTCGACTTTAAATTTCTTAAAAAATGTTACAATTCAGTTTCTTTTTTATAATTTTAAAACTTCTTTACAGAAAAATCACTTGTCCAATCGGAAAAGTACTAAGCAAGATTCACTTGTGGTACTCGACAAGTGGACAAGTGTTAATGTTGAGCCCTGATGAACGGCCACATTAATATATCCCCTCCAACGCTGTTATAAATAAATAATAATGAAAGCAGTATGTTGGAATTTGTCGATATTTCAGAATTTTACTGACCTATAACAAATGCAGATGGGATGACAGTTAATTTGTACAGTTATTCAGAGAGTTAGATATACATGTACTTGATCGGTTGCAATGGCACTGTCAAAATTTTCATATGTATACGAGTGCAATAGAAATTAGCATTCACAATAGCCGCTAGAGAATGTTAAAGACCGATAACTCCATTCACCGGAACTTGTGATATTTTACAATATAATAAAGGTCAAGCAGAAGACACATTTGAACATAACACCCCTATCATGTTCACGTGTAAATATCCGCTTAAATAAGAAATACTGGGATGTAAGGTGGCATCTGCAAGAATCAGTGATGATGATAGTTGTATGTATGAATATCAATTTGACATGACAATGATTAAAAACTGTTAAAAGGATAAATTAATCAGCCGTGCACGTTTGGGGAGGGTTGTCGAAAAAATACACATTTTCTGAAGAAGAAGAGGTGTTGGAAACTGTCCGAGATTTTGATGGTAACCTCCTACAATAGCTTGTGGAAAAGCTTATATTTAGTTAATTTGAAGTATGCACAGGAATGCATACGACAATTAAAAAGCTGAAGCGAGAAAATCGATCAGAATGCTTGCAAAATTATCGTTCTTTGTATATAGTTCATTTCAAAAATAGTTGTTTTTAATTGCTTCAACTTTTACAACAGGTAATTCATCTCAGTAAAATACATTATATATAGCCATATATGCTAAATATTCATGCAATAATATAAAGTTTCGATACATCGCTTCTTAAAAAGAAGTCTGCGGAGTAATCATTTCTTAAGTATAACTGTAATAAAGACTATACATCCTTTGTACTGGCGGGAGTCAGGATGATTTCATAATTCATAATTGATTATAGAGTTAATGCCCTTTTATCACAAATTTTTAAAATAGGTCATGTTTTATATTCTTTTATTTTATAAAAAATAATGCGATCTAATGATGGCTATCTTTGAAAACGAGTTTCGGGTGCACTTCGGAGTAGAAAAAACACGGCTGAAGCAAAATAATTGCTATTTCAAATTTTAGTTGTGAATGCTATAGAAATTATAGAATATGAATTTTGTACTGAATAGGCAACACATTACAAATTTTGGAATCAAGTTGTCTGACAGTCTGTTTGTATACAACAAGTTTTTTGCATCCTTTGAGGTTATTGACTTAGAGTTGTCCTTCTTAACACAAACAGTGTGCAAACAGAGGAAACTCTAGCTAATGGTATTACTTTCAGTGACATATTTTATGAGGGAAAATTTATTTATTGGATGTTAATAATATCACTCTATCCATAAAAGGTTGATTTATGAAGAAAAAAGTGTAATTTTGGTAACTTATTTTGTAATTTCGATACCTACTACTATAATTTCGGTAAATCCATGTAATTTTACACTCGGCAAGTCGTATTACATTATTAACACTAATAGTAATAAAGGTGCACAGAATTTCAGAAATAGAATTGAACAAGACCAAAATTAGCGTTTAAATAATCATCTAATAATCAATGCATTTGTAACAAAAATGGAGCTCTATACACTAATACTCCTAATTACCGTTATCATGATTCGCTCGAAAATATACACCGTCCCTGGCATTGCAGAGATAATGGCGACGAGCACATGTAGACGCGAAGTGCTATCTGCTATTACTGCTTGCATTTAGCCTTACCTTCTGAAGTCTTTCTGTTAAGACAGCTTTAACCCCATTTTTGTCTAGTCCACGCTTTTCTAACTCCTGACGGAGATCGACTACACGTAAATCTACCAACTTCTTTGACTGTGTATCGACCGACATCTTGAATGTTACCCGGATGTGAAAGTAATAATATGAGCATATCGTTTTGCGTTACATTCGTACTTATTAACTTCGACAATTTGAGTTTTTATTTATTTGTATATTATTATTCGTTTTATCTATTTATTTTTATTGTTTTGAATGAAATAAAAATCAAATAAATTTGAATATTTGTCAAACAACGCCTAGTTAAAAATGCAGGCCTAAAAGTAAGTACAAACTGTACTGTTGGCATTGAATAGAGATCAATGGCAGAACTTGATGTTTTTCGAAAGTCGATTCCGTGCGCAGCTTAAACAGAGCTGCTCCCATTTTCGAAATATTGATAAATCAAGAATGCACATTCTGATGTAAATTTATGTAGAATTACTAACACAGAAGAAGTTTGTCTCTCAACGAATCAGAAATCGATTTAAGTTATGAAGGATGTGAAAAGTACACAAATAGGAACTTAATCTACGGTATGCCCTTATTTGTAAAGAAGTGTAACTAGGTCGTGTATGTAGGAGAAACTGAGAAAAGTTTCTGAAAGCACGGATAGAGCAGCATATCTGGTATACGCGACATCATATACTAACCGGTCCTACTAACTAGAGAACTCTAGAGAACTTTAGAGAACTCAGTCTAGCTTTTAAATCCGCAGGAATGATCATATTGATTTTATTTCGCATTAATGTGATAAAATGAAGATTAGAAGCAACTTTATCATTATTATCCATGTTTATATGTTTATGGTGGTTATTATCGATAGAAACGGGTTTCTTTTCTAGAATTCTAGAGAAATCTAGCTTTTAAAATGGAAGGAATGGTCGAATTGGTTTAATAAGAGACATAAATGTCTGTGTAAGGTTCATTTTCATTTTAATATGATAAATGCGGACATTTACATATAAACAACTAAATTATCAAATGATATCAATGTTTATGGTGGCGATTTATAGATGAAGACTGTTTTTCTTTTTTTTCAGAAATCGATCTAGAGAACTCCAGTTTTATATAATCGCAGGAATTATCGTATTGGTTTAATTTCATCTTTAATGTCATAAAATCCTTTTAATGTGGGTATTTACAGTATATAATAATTAAATCGGCGAAATTAATTGTTCAACTATTATTATCGATGTTTATGGTGGTTATTTATAGACCTATACGGTATATATACAATAAGTTTCAGTTTTTCTTTTTCCCATCACTTAAGCGGCCGGGACATAGCAAATGAATATACGATGTTTATACCAGACTTTGTTCGATATTACTTCATTCATTAAATCTCATTCGTCTGTCGGTCTGTCGTCCGTCCGTCTGTAATAAAAACTTTAACCTTGGTCGTAACTTTTTAACCGTAAGACGTGGGGCCTTTATATGAGTCCCGGACTCATCAAAATGGATTTGGGATATGGGATTTAGTGTCAGTTTTGTAAATGTCTCCCAAATACTAAGTGAGATTCACCCCATTAAGGTATGGTATCCGAATCGACGGAATGTGCTTACGCGGAAAAACTGTGCCATGAAGGATGGGGCTGTAGTCCTTTCGAAATGTATACAGATCACACGGGAGCTGAATGGCACTTAATGAATAATCGGGCTAGGTGTAGAAACAACATCATTGAACCTACTCGAATCCCATACAGCAAAGTGTATTTACAAATTGAAGGCGGTAAAAGGATAACCCGATGCATTTCATCTCGTAGTCTTATATATTTGTGATTATTATTACATTCGAAAATTTGGGATTGTTAATTTCATTGTAATTTGAAATGTCAAAATTTTTGTTTGTCAACATCTCCCGATGAAAAAAGGAAAACCAATTTGTCTAAATACTTTTTACGCCAGAGAGACATATATGATGTATTGATGTCCCCTTCCTATCCGTTGGCCCAAAGCAAATCGAGAGATATCCTGATAGCAAAGAATACACCCTAGTTCAAATATTTGAATCAACTGCCTGTTCATTTAGACATTTGACGTGTTGACGACACAGGCACTTCAATCATAGTAAACTTTACTATGAATATTGTACTTGGGGGAACCCACCACTTTCTTTCACTCACGTACAATATTCATAGTAAAGTTTACTATGATTGAAGTGCCTGTGATTGACGATGGTCAGGGCATTAATACATGGTCGTCATACCATTCTTTGTTGGATGGAGGTCCTCAAGCTGAAGTCAACGACAAATCTTTACTTCCTTTGCTGCAGGATCAAGCACACTCCGTGTCGACAATTAAACGTGCTATGGATAAAGTAAAAACATCACTCAATTCCAAAATCCCAATCAAACTCCAGTTGTGGCAGCAGACCAACCAAAACAGATTCAATGGCGATGGCCAGATATTTATGGGGAGGATTAATTTGTGATCATGTTTTGGTGCCATAGAAATGGCAGCATTGAAACTATTAGGTGATCTACTGAAGGAATCAGGTTGGGTAACAGCTTTGACTAAGGCTGAAACTGCATCTTCAAGTTTTGCAGAATCTTTTTTCACGTCTGAATATTGCAAAGAGGTGGCAGGTTGATCAGATAACAGCTTGTGGTCTTTTTGAACTGATGAAACGAGCATTTAGAAATGACAGCGACAGTGAAATGAGTCTAGCAGACATTGCTGTCAATGACATTGTAAAATGGTGTTCTTTGTGCAAAAAGGAATTTCCTCAATTTTCAGTTTTAGGGTTTAAAGGTAAATCTGCCTATTGTTTGTGCGCATCAAGAGCGACGCGTTTGTATGACGATAAATTAACGTCGTTATATTCAAAATGGCGTCGCGTTACAAAGGACGCTTCTTCACGTCCAAAACAAAAACTCGCCGAAAGAAACAATTGCCTAGCAAGACAAACACGAAACAGAGACATGTCAAATTCAAACAAATTTAATGATGTTAAACTGCCATGGATTGAAGGCAAACAGGGAATAATAGATCCCACTTAAGTTATCAAACTACTGATCGAAGGGTGCGATAGCTGTAATTACAAGCCTAGCATCTACGTTGTATATCTTATGCTAGTGCGGGATGCTAAACAAAGTTAACACCGGCATAAACCACTACCAGGAATCGAAGAAGAAAACACGGCCATATTTTATTTTTACATCAACTCCAAAAACAGCATTTTGTCGACGGCGTTTATGAGGTTCAATTTGTCCGGTGTCTCTCCATCCATCTGTCCTGTTTTTTTTTTAACTTGACTGTTTTGTTTTGTAATCACACCTTAATACCATCAAAGCTACCACAGGGGAAATGCGTGTTTCTTAATCAATCTGTTTTACGATTAAATCACTCAAAACAGGAAGTACAAATGTATAAGTGCTTATCATTGCAAAATGTGGCGCAGTGGTAAAGACCGTTGGCTGCAGTGTATTCTTAATACGTAAGGAGTCATCCTGAAGTCGTACGTTCGAACCCCAAATAACTCTACTTGTCCATGGCCAGGGTGCCCGACAGGAGGTCAAGCCAGTTTCGAATATCGCCTGCACATCGATACATTGTCACACATATGACAGAAATATCGTCGACTGTGACGATAACCAACAATGAAATAAACAAACCGTCATATGTCTGGTACCAACTTACTAGTAACCGCATGTGACATTCGTGTTCCTCGAACCCTATGCTTTGCAGGTGAACCACTCAAATCAGGGTGTATAAATTCAATAATTTACTTGTACTAAGCAAAAGAATAGATCTGACTCAACTGTATGACGAAACCTAAGACGTCGCAGCTGCAAAGCTGACCTGGAGGGAGTAAGCAAAAATGATGTGTGAATAGTTTATTATCCTGTCTTCATGATACACAAAAATGCCAGGGCTGTTGATTTTTTTTGTTCTCTCCCTCCGAATGCTCCGTATTACACTCCGAAATCAATTACTTTCATATAATATATATTCTAGAAAGAAACTGTTTTGATGTCACTCAGTGATATTTCAGTTACATGTAAAAAGTGAATGAACATGATCGTCTAGTTTCCAAATTGTGACTGCTGCCGGGCTCCCATTAACAGCTTATGGTCTGCCGTGCCGTGCTTGTTCTCCGACACGGGCATCATGACGTCAGCGCGCTCTAACATCTTGCGATTGCAGGCATATCCACACACGATAATGGCACGTCGAGACTCGAACACCGATCCACTGTCCAGACCGCATACCGTTCAGTCATATCCACAATGCAGCCCGAATAGGGCGGGCTTTCCACGACGTTATTCAACGGATTCAACGGATCCACCTCGGTTTTTACTGTCTCATCCGAAAGACAGAGCACCGGTGTGCCCAGGGCGGGAGTCGAACCCGGGACCTCTCGATCACGAGCCGAGCACCTTATCCACTAGGCTACACCGGCTTATATATACGGCTTAGATTATACACCACCTACTGCTTTGTTGCTTTAATATTTTTATCTGTTTTTGAAATACACTATATATTTATATACAATCAATGACAATGTTGTTACGTATAATGAAGTCCTATTTTTATGTACGCACTGGACCTGGATTTCAACATAACCACACAAATATGTTTAACCCGTATCAGCTGCATATCTATATAGATATGCACTTGTCCGTTTCTCGTAATATCGCTAAGCACAATCTGACCACAGAAAATACACTGTCGTACATATTGCGTATGACGTCATGGGACGTAACTCTTATGCAATGCTAACGCACGTCATGGATTTATGCGATCTGCGCGTCATATTTCGGGCATTATTTTCATTGCAATCTCGACGACCCCCATATTTCTTTGCATTTACGGCAGGGGACAGACTTCAGCAAGAATCATGTACACACGCCCATGAATTTCTTGTCAGTAGTTTTTTTCAAAATACAATTCTGAACAAATGCCACCAGATACGAATTTACACGAAAATCCCCAAAAAATTCGTATTTTTCAAAAATGTCATCAATAGAAATCATAAGAATGATTGTAATATAACTGATAAATATCATACCCAAAAGATATTACAAAATCTAAAATAAATCAACAGAAATATTTGAGCAATTAGAGAACAGAGGAAAAATATTTTTTTATCATTCACCCTAGATGGCGAGGCTGATTTCTTGAAGGGATGCACAGTGACCTCTTATTTTCTGTTCGGAATTGAATTCAATATACATTCGATATGTACCATACCAAATATCATTAATTTCTTGTCAGTAGTTTTTAATAGACAGATTCACCTTTAATATTGAATATGGATTTACTAGCACTGTCGTTTATACGATCATTCAGAGAAACAGGTTGAAAGTCTCTCAGCTCTCATTTTTTCCTTATCATTCAATCACATGAACTATGCAAGATGGTACATTCGGCTCTTGAAAAATTGATCCTGAAATATATGCTGAATTCACAAAAGGTAACTTTTCCGTCGGGAAAACAGAGAGCAGGTTTTCATGCTATTGATCAAGACCACGGGCAAAATAATGCTGTTGTGAAAGTGGATGGTAATGTAATTGACCTGACAAAAGACCCTTCAGTTCTTAGAAGATGGATGACAACTGGACCAGAGATCAATAAGTTGGTTGAAGAGTTTTTGAAAACAAGTGGGAATGTGAAAATGAAAAAGTCAAAACGTAATGAGAAAACACATTCTACACGAAAACATATATTTGAAAAAGTTCGTAAGCTTATGGCAGTATTTGACGAAATGAGTAATCCATTCGAGGAAGAGTCCAAGGATCTGTACGCTCATAATTCCAAAGATGTGGTTGACTGCAAGGTTTCAGAATCACTTCAGAAACAATCAGAATTTGGTGGACATTGGTATGATCTATAATTATATATAAAAATTATTAACAAAGCTGAAAAGTCAGAGTTCTATGAGTAGCCCATTATTAAGAGTAAATTTTCTTTGTTTGGCTCCAAATCGAATTCTGACCGTAAAAGTCAAAGATAGCAAGTTGAAAGTTTGACTGCAACTTGTTCTCAAGATTGCTTATCTCAAGCCAAAGTAGGCAATGTAATTTAGAAGACTTTTTCTGACACGAAATTCTAAATTTTTTGACATCATCAATATTGTAGAACGGAGCTCTAAACTTTGATATAGAAACACAATTGATGCCAACTTTGGGAAATGACGTGCACATGCCTGCAACTGCACCACCAGCAGACACTCTAATGAAAGATGGAGCTGCCTTGCCTTATTCGAAGCAACCAGGCCCATGCAAAGCATCCGATGCATATGCCTATGATGTGATTTTGCTTTATGTAGAACACTGTTGAACGATAGGAGCATGATCTTGCAAACAATGATATGCATGCTTCACAATTATCACCTTGTAACCACAAAGAGACTGACACCCGAATGTTCCTCCATGCAAAATATGCAGCGGTGACAGGAAACGAAAATGTCATGCTAGTGAGTTCTTATACAGATGTTGTTGTCATTCGAGTTTCTTTTTTTGACCAATTGAAATTCTGGGTTGCATTTGACAAAAGAAAGGACGTTAAGATGGTCTCTACATGACCTATCAATCTGTGTGGGACCAAGAGCTAGATCATTACATTCTTTTCACACTTCCCCGGTTGTGATACAGTGTCTGCCTTGCAGGGAAAGGAGGAAGTTGGGTTGGCAGGCCTGGAATGTGTATCTTGGGGCGACGGAATTTTTTTTAGGTAGGTTTAGTATCCCTATTGAAAGTATATCTACTGATGATATGAAAATCATTGAAGAATTTGTTGTAATGATGTATGATCGTTCAATTTCAACCTATTGTCGATGAATCAAGACTTGATTTGTTTTTAGGAAAGTAAAGTTGATGAAGGAAGATTTTATTTGTTTATATAAAAACAAAAACGGTACAAATGCTATATCACCGTCTCAAGCTGCATAAGCGAGCAAGGCATTTGGAATCAGTCTTAAAAATCGCATGATGCCATCACAAGATGGACGGGGTTCCCGAAAAGAAGATAGTGTGTGGGTACCAAATTGGACCAGCTTGCAGCCAATAGCGGCGTCGTGCCAAGAGCTTTCAAAGCGTGGATACAGAAGGAATTGTGCTGGATACTGTAAGTGCTATAGATCAGGTTTGCAATGCACGACATTATTTAGTTGTATATGTGACGAAAAGTGGGCGGAATAACTGGAAAAATTAACGATTTGAATAAATGTTTGCGCATGCCCAGTACACGATATACTAAAAAAGTCATTTATAGTGCTTTCAAGTTGATTTTACTTCAGAACTTGACGTCTGGTCTTCACAGAAATGTTTCAAATTAACCATTGGATAAGACTAGATATACAGGCAATCGGACTTTCGCCTCCGTTTTTAGAATTTGACGGCCATCTTGAAAATTTCGAAATTGGCGTGAAATACATTCTTATTTGAACAAGTACGTCATGCAGAAGTATTGTGCAAAGTTTGTTGCTTGTATCATCAAAGGAGCTTTTTCAAAAGGTTCCCACTCCAGTACCACTTTCAGCATTTTTTGTAATCTTAAAAACTTCATTATAGAGAATATTGATGAGAACTATACGCTATTTTTCATGTTGAAGTCCAAAACGATGTCCAAAAAGAGCAACACCTAGCGTGGCAAAATACGCTCGTTGCTTAGTTTGAAGGGGAGGATTTTGAAAGTATGGAAACCCTCCCCCCTTAAATTGTTCCATCCCCAATAGTTCATTCTGTATCCTGCCTACAAGGAATTCTAACCAAGTAGTAAGACCTTGACCTTTGACCTTGAAAAACAATAAGCACCTTTGTCTTGATAGTTCTAGCTCCAACGGTTTCATACCAAGTAGTACTACGACCTTGACCTTTGACCTCTGACCTTGAAAAACAATAGGTGTCCTTGTCTTGGCATGAGGGGTGAGTGTATCAAGTTTGACAGTTTTAGCCCCAACGGTTTGATCTGTATCCTGCCTACAAGGTTTCTAACCAAGTAGTACTATAACATTGATCTATGACCTTGAAAAGCAATAGGCGTCTTTGTCTTGGCATGAGGAGTGAGTTTATTAAGTTTAACAGTCTTGGCCCCAACGCTTTGGTCTGTATCCTGCTCACAAGGTCGGACAGACGAACGGCGCCATACCATAGAACGTCCTGTGAATGACGGGCGAATTATATATCAGCTATCAAGGAATGAACAAACTTGAAAAACACATCCTTCTAGATATCACTCGGATGCCATTAGTTTCAATATTCATACAGTGGTACTATCTGCGACCTATATTTAGTCATGGTGGTGACACCTGTCAGCAAATTTGAATGAAATGAACAAACTTGGTAGAGGACCTATAGTACTTCATGTATACCAAGTTTCATCACAATCCTTCAAGTGATTCTGAAGAAGAATTGGAAAATGTTAAAAGTTTATAGACAGACGGATGGATAACGGACAAAACGTGATCAGACCCAACTAGCTGAACTGAAGAGAAATTAGTTCAAAAGTTAATTTGCTTCAGTATCCCTGTTTATCAATCATGATTTTGATTTTGCTTGCCTGAATTTAATTGGTTAGAGAAAATGTGACACAATGAATTATTACGATGTAAACATGTCAAGGACGAGAAAGTGAAACAAGTGCACCCTATATGATAGATGTTGTTTTAAAAATTATATCGTAAATACCTCTAGCTTCGCTAAGTTAACCTCTGAATGTATTATGAAGCATATTTGATTGCACTGCATACTTTATGACACGTCATGTGCATGGTGCATACACAAGTTAACAACAACAATGATATATCGATAAATATATAGGAATTAAGAAAAACAGAATGTACAACAATAATAGATATGAATTATAAAATTAAAAATTCATCAATTATGGTAGATTATTGCATATTTTATCAAATATTAAGAAAAAATAACCATTTTGACCGCTACACTTAATGTTCTTTTGAGTTCTTGGTTACAATTCTAATTTTTATGCCCCCCCCCCCCCCCGCCCCTGTTTTAGATACAAAAGATGTTAACTCTTTAAACTGATAAATTATGGCAGATAACAGTATAATACTAATATGTAATTAACTGTAACTACTTTAACTCATATACTTTATAAATACGCATTGCAATTAAATTTTCTACTCTAGGGTTCTTTAGATTTTTCTGTTTTAACCCCCATTTTTCTAAAATTTGGATGTATAACCCCTTAAAACCTAGAAATTATGGTAGATTATAGCATTCTATACTGATTTATAATCAAACATAACAGCATTGACCACTACATTTGATAAAAATGCTCGAGTTCTCTAGGGTTCTCTAAGGTTCTCTAGAGTTCTCAATTTAGTAGGATTGGGGACCCAATACTACGGGATTAAGTAATTAAGTATAGCGACTTTGCTCATCATTTCAGTGTTATTTAAATCCGACAGGACATGGAAAGTGAGTAATCCAAGGAAGAAGAATAGATAAAGACTTCAAAAACTAGGGTGCTTGATGATTTCTGATGGGAGGATCAATTCTTGATTAAAACTAAGGGGACGACCATTTGATTCTGAGGGAGGGGACTGGCACTTTTTGGAAATAAATATTCTGACCCTGAAAATGCTAGAAATAAAATATCTGGGTTTGACTGAAATGAAAATAAATATTCTGGCTACTAGCATCTACATATACCAGACCATGCAAATATAAAGCTTCGCTCGCCAAATTGTTCCCTATACCATAATGGGTAGTAGTTTAACTGTATAATTAATATTTCAGCGGAATTTATAGCACTGGACAAATCATGCTATTCAATATGTTCAACAAAACGTAATAGAATTCTTGCTTTTCAAAAACATATATTTGCATGTTCATTGCCAGGGGCAGACAGGAGACAAAGGCTCTACCATCTGCTTTCTGAGAGATTTTCTCTTCAAATTCGTGTTTGGAATAATATCATTCGCGTCCCCTTGCCGCAAATTTCCAATCCCATTCCCTAACTTCGCCTCGTGTTGTCCGCCACTCATTTATACGCCAGGCACACCGATATAATGTTAAAACGAGTGACCAAAAGGAATCTCAACTGAATTTTTTTCATCTCTCACCTGAGCACATATGCAAAGTTGATATTTAAATTAAATCATGTGCATTTCAAAATTTATGGTGGCCATATTTGTTGACAGTGTTTCATTCCTTTCAAGTTTCACTCAAACCAATGCAACAGGGCATTCATCAAATGATCTAAACACATTTATTCAAATATAAAATAAACACAAACATAACTTTAAAATAAGAACAAAAGTAAAACCAACAAAAATTTATATCTTCACTTAAATTAACATACATGATAACAAATGTAAAAGGAGTCCTAAATGTGCATATATTGTTCACCTTAGACATAGAAAACATTGCACAATGTTATTGAACAATGATTGTAGATGGCCATAAATCTTTAGTTTCTTTAAAACTTTTAAAACAAGTAAAATTGTACATGAGGAACATCCTTGCGTAATACTTACCAAGCTTTCTCAAGTTTAATCCAGAAGTAATGAAGACAAAGTTAAAATTGCATTAAAATAACATAGTTCAGAGTAAGTAAAAATCGAATAGAATACTATCATTCCGACAGGACGCCAAAACAGCAATACTTCCTTACACATCCTTCTACAGCGATAAGTGGAAATTCTACCCTGGATACCAGAGACTGAGAGAGACTATACAGTTCACTATAGAAACTAGTAGTATAAAGACCTATGCAATGAAAGTAGTGTTTGCATGTTATTTGTTGATGTTATCTTATATTAGAATGTGTTTTGTTAACAAAATATAATCATAGAAGGATGTGTGTTAAATGGCATATATAACAATGCAATCAAATGGCCGTCCCCTAATTCTGTTCAATTTTTTATACATGCAGTAGGCAAGGTTCATCTTGCAGCTGTCTTCTGTTTCGTGTTAAAGAGTTTTCTGTATTATGGAATTAGTATATTTTTAGAACGTTTAAGATTGTTATGATATGCGTGGACATTTCCAGTACGTATTTCTCTTTCGAACAAGCTTTGCGTTTTGACGCGTTTTCTCGCGTGAATAAAATCAAATAATTTCATAGGAAGGTAATGTTGTCAGGAGTTGCATGGACCTCTCTTATATTTATGTCAAGAGACTGTGAAATGATAGTAATGATTTTTTAAATGAAAATGTACAATTCGAACTTCTGGTTTATTTTAAAGAAGCCCTGATTCCATAATGGCTTACTTGAACTCTACTTAATCTGAGCTGTCAAAGTCGACTGTCGGCCTTATGATTGCATGAATCTCTCTCCATAGGACCATAGGATAGTTACTTTAAAAAAAAAAAACAACCCCCCCCCCCAAAAAAAAACCATAACAAAACCCACGTTCTGCAAGTCAATAATAATGTAAAAAGTGGTCAGTTTCAACAAAAGTTAAACTGCATTTACTAGAATTCACTGTAAATATACACACCGAATATAACTTCAATATTGAATGGTTCTAGTTGTCTGTATGTTGCTTACAGGGTGTTTGATTACTGACCATGAAAAAACAATGGACATCATCCTATTGAATTCAGAAGTTTAATAGAACTTTCTTAAGCCTAAATGGTTTTGTCTGTATCTTGTTTACAATGCGTCGTTTATCAAAGATTTTTGGCATGTGACTTTAACCTTGACCCCTGACTATGAAAAACAATAAATGTTATCCTTTTGTTAGAAAAAAAAGCCCATGTTAACCATGTACGAGTCCTAACCCAAATTATTTGTTCTGCATCATGCCTACAAATTGTATAAACGATGACTTCGACCCTTTAATCTGGGATAGAAACAGGCATCATCCTCTCGTTAAAATATGCGTACCACGTTTAGAATTCCTAGCCCAAATGGTTTGGTGCTTTATTCTTTTTTTTTTTTTTTTGGTTTTTGTTTTTGTTTTTGTATTTTATTTTAAAACAATGTAGGTGTCGTCGTTTTAACATCATAAGTATGTGTACTTCCGGTAAATTTGATGTTTCTAGTTCAAACTGTTTGGTCTGAATCATGTTTACAAGCTGTATCAATAATGTTTAGTATGTAACCTTGACCTATGACCCTTGGAAAACAATAAGCATTGTCCTTTTGTCATCAAGATTATGTGTTCCATGTTTGACAGTCCTACTGAATATGGTTTGGTTTATATATTATTTTGTTAAGAAGCTTATCATAAATGTTTATCATGTGACCTTGATCCTTGCCTACCGACCCTAAAGATATAGACATTGACTACTCAGCATCGGTAGTATATTAGACAAGTATGACAGTCATAGTCAGTTCAGTTTTGCCTTTATTATGTTTAAAAGTTGTATCAACTATGTTACTTTGACTTGAAAAAAAAAAACAATAAAGATACATGATACATGTACATTCATAAGATGATGATGTTCACATGGTTTGGTATCTACCTGTCTGTCAGTCTATCTATCTTAACAATGTTTAGCAAGTAACTATGACCTATGACTCCAGACCTAAAAAGTATAGGCGACATATCTAGTCAATATCAGTGGTATGTGTACCAAGTTTGATCTTTCTACTCTAAACAGTTTTATCTGTATCACATTAACAAGCTTTATCAACAAAGCATGCATGTTTTATGCAACTTTGACAAAAAGTAGCCATCATCCTCTTGTCATTAAGAGCACATATATCAAGATTTATGGCAAATGCATTTGGTTCATTTCTGTTTGCAAGGTTCTTCAACCAATGTTTATCATTTGACCTTGACCTTTAACCACTAAACTTGAAAACTATAGATGTCTCAGCACCAGAAGTGTAGTACATGTATCAAGTTTGACAGTCCTTAAGCCTGAAAGATTCTATTTGAATCATGTTTACTTTTGTTTTTGTTTTATGCCACTCTCGATTATAGTACTTATATGTCAGTGGAACCTCCCTAATGTATTGCTTCAATTTCGTCCTGTGCTATGGGCCAACCTGGTGCAATGAAGGATCTCTTTCATGCTTATACATGTATTTACCCTAACGCAGGCATTGTTTATACAATGTATATTGCCTCATCCGTATGGTTGTTAGGGTAAGAGATGATAAATCATCTTAGAAACAGCTGAGCCCACAGCCAGGAATAAACCCTGGACCTCAAATCTGGAGTCCAGTACAGTACCGATGGACCAACCATGACCTTGAAAAACAGTAGGAATTGTCTTTCTGTCATAGGAAATAAGTTTGACAGTCCTTTCCCAAATGTGTGGTCTGTGTCTAGTTTACCATTAGGTTTATCAACTGTATTAACCTTTGTCCCTTAATCTTTTAAATTTGCAGGCATTAGGTCCCCTCAGTATCAATAATGTAAGTACATGTACTTAGTTTGATGGTCCTAGCCCGGGCCGGTGGGCAAACAAGTCTGTCTATGTTGCATTATAAAACTATTAGTGTTTGAACTTGACCTTTGACCTTGAAAGACAATAGGCATCCTCCTCTTGCTGTTTGATGGTAACAGTTGATTTATTTGAAAGTTCCATCAACAATTGTGCGACTTTGACCACTGACCACCAGTGTTGTCCTCTCTGCATTAGTAGTATGTGTATCTAGTTTGATACAGTTCTAGCCCAAATGATTTGGTCTGCACGAAGTTTACATAACATAGCTCATTGGACAGACAGTCCATACTATATGGTAATTAACATTTGTTTACTATGGGTATATAATGTGAAGCCATTTGCAAAAGAATCTTTCAATTAATGCACCCATTTAGTTTTTGTTTGTAAACTCTGACAATTACCATATATGTGAAATCCAAAAGAAGTCTAATCATTAGTTTATGTCAGATTATGAGAAGATACTTAAAGAATTGTGCCAAAAAAGTTTTTTAAATCTTTTTCATCCTTTTTCATTCACAACTTGTAGGTCATTCTTAAACTTCCAAAAGAATACCTTTTTGCCATCAAAATGGGCCATTCATATGGTTTTTGAGAAATTGCAAAATTGAAAAATGAACATACGATACACAACAGGACTCCTGGAGATGGCTATTGAACACTACCTTCCATTCAGGTAGCCTAAAAATGTTTGTCAAAAGCATTAACTGAAGAATACATCCGAGAAGGAGGATCCCTAAAATGTACCATTAATATTAAGTTCCTTAAGTGACATTATTTCGTAAAATTGTATGATTAAAAGCAGCACCTATTTTCAGTATCTTGCAAGGACCTTTACATGCATATTGTCTTATAAGGAAGTTCTGATCTGGATGGTCCACTTGTGATAACTTATATTGTACAGTACTTCTAGTACATATAATTCAAACATTGATCCATTACTGGGTATTTGAACATTTTATCCATGGGCAGCTAGGTATCTTTAAAAACTGCATGACCAGGCTATCATTGACAAGCTTCAGAGCTTCAACTGAAAAACAACTTCCCTACAGCTATTACTGGTACACTTGCCATAATCATAATTTTAAGGTCTACTGATCTAGGTTAAATTGAATCAACCATTTCATTGAGTTCAACTTGGTATCTTCTTGGTCACATGAGACTTTATATTGTTGAAGCTATACCAGAAATATTAAAGATAAAATATGAGACATGATTATCAAGTTGATCAAGTTCATAGCAGTTAAAAGGACATTGATTCAAACATCAAATAAAACAACTATTATTATTATTTAGAATTCTTTACTTTCATATGCATTTCATAAATATTCAATATTGCTTACACTGTCTTAAAAAACAATAGGGAAAATAATTAAGGCAAAATTGTATTTCAATAATCAAAACATCCAGCATATGAAGAACTTTGGACTCAGAATTGGAGGTAAATAATTTTAAATATTTAACTTCTTTTACAAGACAAATTTATTACACATTAGAAATTTATCTTCTCAGTATCATATAATAAGCATGATAAGAGTATATATACAGAAGAAAATTATAATCCGTGTTATGTTTTATCATTTATCAGACACATACAATAAAATGGACGGAACTTTGTAAATGCTTTACATCTACTCATAAACAATAACCTGCACACATAAAATTGATAGTGTGTAAGAATAACTTAGTTCTATACAATAAAGTGAATTCTAACTATGTACAAAAATTTGTATGAAGATTGTTACAATACAGTTCAAAAGGAATATGAGGAGAAATCATAATGTCATCTCAATAGCCCATCTTGTGCAATATTCTTGGTAAGAAAAGCTGATAACTTCACATCAAATTTCGAAATGTTTTACCAAAAACATTACAAGTCTCATATTAGCAGGAGCTGACACACAGTCCTCTAATCTGACTTGCACGTCTTTATAGTATTTGAAAATAATGTCTAATATGAAATGATGGCAATCACAGAGGGAATTTCCAGACAAGGATAGCTCCATCAGAACCTACACTAATGATGGTTTCACCTCTTGGACAGATTTTGACTTTCTTGATTGGAGCACTATGACCAATTCCAACAAATAAAGTATCTCCCTTATCATAGTCCCAGAGCTGAAAGAAAATGTAAGATACTGAGAATGAAGTTGATAATAATAATAACATTTAACCAAAACTAAGGTCAGATTATGGGAGCAAAGTTAAAATTCACATGTTGCTTGAAACTGAATGTCTTTCAATAATTTGATAATAGAGGATTGAACAAAAAATTGATCATATTATTTGTTTACTTCATTCATGTATTATTTTATCTCTGGTTTAAAAGGTGAGATGAATTTTTTCTTCTTCTTGGTTTCAGATATTTTCACTTACTTTCAAGAGCTTGTCATCACCTCCAGTAACAAAGTATCTGTCATCACATGAGATGTCAATGGCATTGATTGATCCACTCTTGGACCCCTCTAATTGACGAATCAATTTACCATCTATTATTTCCCAGTAATCAATTTTCCTATCTGTACCTCCTGTGATGATCTGACATTCTCTTCCAGTCTCTATCAAACCCCCATAACATACTGCTTGGAAAAGTGTGTTTGAAAATACAATCTGACTCCTAACTTTTTTTCTGCAAAAGAAAATTAAAGATCAGCACTGTTCTTAATACTTTGGGATTGTATTATTATACATATATTTTATAATTAGCTACAGATTTTAATGAAAATGAATTTAGCTTCATTGCAATTAAGAATTGTAACCTACAATCTATTTTCATTCTGGACTCATTGTCTCTCTGATTGATGAAATTCCTAAAATTCATTATAACAGAAGAAATCAACTGCTGTAAAACAGCCAGTCTGTTGTATAGTACCATAAAACTATTTGTGAAATTATGTCAGTAATAATTCTAACATCTAAGAGAATTCTCTATTTCAAGGAATATATATATATATATATATAGGTTTCTCAAGTATTATATCACATGTATTCTTATTTATTTTTTTGCCAAATTTCATTGATTCTGAAATACTTACATTAAGTCCCAAACAATACATGTACCATCTGTACTGGCTGATACACACTCTTTGTCATTCTTGGTAATTTTGATATCTGATACACTTCCTTTGTGCTCCATCATAGTTTCGTCCAAACGGAGAATATCCAGTGGTTTTCCTTTGCAATCGAAGCTGGGGACGATTTTCCAGATTCTGACTTGTCCCTCCCCTCCACCACTTACAATTCCTTCACCATCTGTCATCACTGCAATTGCCGTAACTCCTTTACTGTGAGCCTCACCTTTCTCAAATTTCATTACAAGTCCAGTGCTGTCTTTGCCGCTTGCAAATCCATATCCTCTAATTTTTCCATCATCCCAAGCTAAAAAAGGTGAAATTCTCTTATTTATTTAATATCTATGGATAAAGAAAACAATAAATAGAGAAAAAATAAACAGATAATGAATAAATACAGAAATACATTGATCTAGAAAAAAATTAATGGCTTAAAAACAAAAAAAAAATCATATACATACATGTATAAATTAATGAATCAAGATAGATAAATACAAAAATGAGTAAATGAATTAAAATAAAAGGAAACAAGAATATAAACTGATGGATGTACAAGAACTGCAATTTGTGTGTAGAATAATCATGAAATGTCGGTAAATTCTTGAAATTAATGCCTCTCCTAATATCTAAGGTTGTTACCTTGATTGTGTATTGTCCGTATGTCCCCTAGCCAAAGGAACCCCTGTCTCATGGAACATTTGTGTAAAATATACTAATCTGATTAACAGTCAATGACATATGCCGGAATAAACACCTTTCCCAATATTTCAGGGATATGTGCTGAGTGACCTTGACCTTGCAGAGATGACTTTCAGTGACCTTTGTCTGAAAGTCCCTGCCCCATGCAGTATTTGTGTGAAATATGATACAATTCTGATGAATGGTATAAAAGATATGAAGTCTTTCTCAGTATTGAAGGGATATGTTCTGACTGATCTTGACCTTTCAGAAATGACCTTGAATTACCTTTGCCCTAAAGTCACTGTTCCATTACATTTGTGTGAAGTATGAAAAAATTCTAATTGACAGTTTCAGAAATATGAGGCTGAACATCTAGATGGACAGACTGACAGACACTACAAAGATTACATGCTCACCCAAAGTATTTTAAAGTAGATAAAACATAAAAAAAGAGTGTGGTAGTCAAAGATCATTAATACTTTAATTCACTAAATCAAAGTGAAGTATTAATTCTACACATATTGCTGTCCAAGTTGAGGTACATCCTAAGTGTCTTTTATTTATAATAATAAAGTTTGACTTACCACTTATTATCTTTTTTCCATCACGGGTCAAGGCAATTGCATTACATGTCATATTGGCTACAACCTGTCGTTTTAATTCTGTTTTCTTTGCTTTTATTTCCCATATCCTGATTTCTTGATATTGTGCTGTAACAATGAGTTCTGAGCAACCACTGAAAAGAAAAGCTTAGATTTATAAGACTTTTCAATTGTTGATCTCAGGGTATAAGAGGGTAAATTTAAAGCATTCTGATGGTCCATGGAACATACATTTTACTCAGTTACAGCTGATATTATTTTCCACACTCACCAATCACAAATTCTTAGTTTCATTGTGATGTCACATTATTCAATAGACCATATTCCGGTTTTGATAAATGGTGTCCGAGCTAATACCTTTTGGCGTTGTTTTTCATAGTGATGTTATAATGAATCTATGTCATACGTTATGACGTTACTATAAAAAACAAAGCCAAAATGTATTAGCTCGGACAAAAAGACAGCAATTATCAAAACCGGAATATGGTCTATTCTGAATAGTAGCACACATACATTATAAGATCTGAGGTTAATACCAGCAAACCATCATGGACTTCAATAAATATATAGTCAACATCAACAAAATTATCCATTAAGTCTATTAGTCTGATTTTTCAAAGAACACATGTCATCTGCAATCACAGTCAGAAAACTGAAGCAGACAAATGACGTATGGACAGACAGATGACATACAGTACCCCTAAGGCTGATGTAACAGTGTTTTGCAGATAAGACAAAAATGGCCCGTTGATGTTAATTCAGAGATTTTAAACTTACTATGGGAATGCAACGTCTTTGATTTCATGTGAATGGCAGGTTTTAACAAGTTCAGCACCCTGATTGGGATTCATCTTGGATTTATCTGCATTGAATTCAGCAAAGTTGAATCGATATATCTGAGAATTGGCTGTTCCTGCATAGAACTGTAAAGAAAACGCCAAACTTAAGTTGATGTAAATTCTAAACACTTGATTTAAAATTACAGGAAGTTACAATTGTCAATTTACATTGTAAATATAAATTTGTTTGAATGCATTAAATACATAGATATGTTACCTGAATAAATTAAAAGGTCAACGCATTGCTGAAACAGGATTTAAGTTATCTATGACTCTTAACCTACAATTTACAAATATAATGTTTATTTTTTCTGGAAGATTTATGTATGTGCATTCTGTTTGTAAAATATGTTATTACCTGATGTCCATCACCTCTCAGGGCAATAGAAGTTATAGCTGACTGCTTCTTTGTTTTACAGTCTCTCCATGATCTATAAAATATTAAAACCAATATATTAAAAGAAACTATAATCCAATATATTTTTCTTGAATAGCACATTTTCAGATCTTTCATCTTGTTTCCTTTTTTTTTTTTGGCTTCTTTTTGTTTTGGTTTTTTTTTTTAATATATCATCTGAATTACCTTTTCTTTTCAAAGCAGATTTGTCCTTTTTTATTTTTGCAGTCTTTTTCCACTTTGTTGAAGAATTGAACAAGAGCTACTTCACCATCTCCACTTCCTACCAATAGCTGTCCAGACTTTATAAGTGCAAGAGTTTCAACTCCTTGTTGAAATTTGTCCTTTTCAGGTCCTAGGAATTGGAAGAATTTTGTCTTCATGTTCACTCCTATGATATCACCCGTAGTTGTACCACAGAAAAAGAATGGTTCTTGAAAATAGTCTGCCATCTACAACAATATTAATATCAATGTAATAATACTGCAAAAGTCATTTTCATATATTTTTAAACATCTGTAACATTATGTATTTCTGTCTGAATATCATAATGAGAGAGAAAATGCTGGGGTAAACAACTAAACAACTTCAAGATTTAATCAAAGTTGGAGTAGTACATACAAGAAGAAATAAGGTAAATTCATAAACTTTATCAACTATTACCACCCTCTTTTACAGCTGCTGAGATTTTCTTTTGCATGGAGTTTGCACATTTAAATTCTCCTCTGACATATGAAAACTATAATGAATTCAAGAATGCGTGCAGTTCTTAATTGGTCAAAAAATTGTTATAAGAAAGGTGTGTAAATATGTATGGAAAGGAGTGAGGGAATTGACTTTCGTCAATGTATCCTCCTGAGAAATGTAACTGTCATTAATGTTGGATCAGGTCTAGATCTGAACAATAGAGTAATCAAATCATGTATGATAACGATTTATTAAATGACAACTACCTGTATGCATTTAACTACACGTTTAAGTTGACCCATGGTTACATCTGTAGCACGGATCTTTCTCAAGTCTCTATTCAGTTCCCATACTCTCAAAGTTCCACTGTAATGATTGAAAGAATAAAACCATATCTAATTGAGTACACAAATATATTTCCAAATTCACACTTTCAAAATAACAACAATGATACCTTCGAGATATAAAGTTTATATAGAGGCATCAGAACTGTGCACAATGTAGTGCCTGTGATAAAGCATTGACTGAAGGAAATGAATAAGTCTTTTTCTATTACTGGTCACAAATGGTTTGTGTTAATTAAAATTAGTTGAGAAATATTAGTCTTTAACCATATATAGTATTTATGCATAATATCGAGCACAGTACTAGTTGGTAATGTAGAAATATTATATTAAGATGTGTTTTCATAACTTACTCTCCTCCAGTTACAAAGACATTGTCATCTACGGTGGAGTAGGCCAGGCAGTATGTGGTACCTGCACTTTCCACCTGTGCTTGATGACCGCATATTGCTTCTTTTGTTGCTACATCCCACACAACAACACTATGAAAGTAAAGGGAAAATTACTGCAATGATATTCGTGCTTATGTTAATTTATTAAATGTATACATGTGAAAAATACTACAGCACTTGCATTTATCATTAAATTTGTTGACATTAGAAAATCTACCTCATGCTTTCTTTCTTGCAAGTAACATTTAAATTGTCCAAAAGTCTTTGTATGTAGAAAATTGCCAGTTAAATTGCATTCCACTTACGAGCTATCATCCTGGCCTCCTAAAGACACCAAGTAATATTCATTGGGAGAAAAGACTAAGTCTTGTATCTTTACTTTGTGCAAGACAAGTCTGGCATAGAGTTCTCTCTTTGCAAAATCCCAAATTATAATATCAGCCTGAAAGAAAAAAGACATGATATTTTCAGTATTATAAATTAATTATCCATTTTCTATAGATATGAATATACAATAAACTGATATTATATACATTTTACACTTTGTGACACAGATTATGTTACAAAATTAATTTGGTCTTTCCATATGATTTTAAATAATTGTTAATATTTTCTTTATTTTGTCATATATTCAATGGCTAACAAACACTGCAAAAAAAAAAAAAAAATAATAAATAAATAAAAATAATAATAATAATAATAGGCCTAAATAATAATATAAAAATAATTGTGAAATTTTATTCAGATATACTAGCCTTGAATCCCATGTATGTTAGTTGGCCAGAGGCAATGTACCGTCCACTTGATGATACAGTGACACACGACACATTATTTGTGTGACCCCATAAGAAGTCTTGTTTCTTTGATGAAATGTGCTCAATGACAATAGTACACCCTAAAGGATATATTATGTGCTCCTTTCCAGGATGAACCCTTAGTCCATTTGGTACAGAACCTGAAATCAACAAGATCTTATTTTTTACTTTACTGTAAAATTGAATTGTTTATTATTGTAATCTTTATTAAAGACTATAATGATACATTATGATTAATTTTTCCCATGTTATCTTACTGACAACATTGAAGACAAGAGTTTGCACAATGAGTATACAGCCCTTTATTATTAATGATTCCATGTTAATGTCTAAAGGGTAATATTCACTTAAATGTAATTATATACTTTTGGCTTTATTGTTGCATAGGTATTCTGATATTTAAGTTTAAATTTGAGTTGTTCAAAATGTTATATGTTTAAGAAGCTGACCATATGATCCCTGCTTTATTCACAATTTTAAATGATGTTTTTGTAGTTCTGAGACGGGGTCATATGCACTTATGCTGTCAAGCATGCACTTACTAGCTAAGGTAAAGGTACTGCAGAGCCTGAGATGTTTAAATGTAAAAAGAATATCATAAAGCTCCTGCACTCAAAAATTTAATTGAAGATTTTGATTAAGATAATGCCATTTTTATAATTTTTATGACACTATGTTGGCTTTATCTTAACAATATTAACTTCATTATGACCTGTGCTCAAAATACATCATTTTCAAGATAAAAATCTAAACTGTCAATTTTTTATATTTTCATGCTTTCCTTTAGCCTTAAAATACGACAAATATGGGACACCACTGGCTGTTATAATAACAGATATCAGATATAACAGAATTGTAAGGAAATTTTCAATGAAAACAACAGCAATTATTTGTTTAGCATCGTCAAAAAGAAGTCTCCTAAGTGTTTATGTATTAAATTTTCCCTGATAACTTTTGTAATTCTTAAGATAGAAGTAAACTCTCCATCAGGATCTGATGTACTGAAGATCTACTCTTAACTGCCTCAAGAGGTTAAAAAAAAGTTCATTCCAGAAACTGGTAGGTCTCGTTTTGATTTTCTAAATCTATTTGAACAAACATTGTTATCCCTCAATATATTCATGTATTTGTTGATTAAATCCTTTAAACAGAGCGGGTCATTAACAGTTAATGATATAACTTGACACAGAGACAGTTGTATAATGTATGTACTGCCTTTGCTACATAGATCAGCTAGTGCATAAAATGTGAAAAATGTAGGTCAAAATCAGTATCTGGAAACTTGCTTATTGTCATGAACAATGAAATATACCATTATATGTATATTTGCTATGGATTTTTTTCTTCCTTTCCAATGGCATAATAATGTACATTTGTATGTTATGCAGCAGGCACAGGGCGAAAATGCCAAATTGAAACGTTCATTCCGGACCTGACTTAACTGTGCCATGCTCTGCTATATCAGTATGTGAGGTATTAGTTTTCCCAACCTGATACTCTTTAACTGATGACTGACATAAAGTTGAGGTTTCCCCAAAATCTCATTGACACGAATCAGTTTCAGTCAATAATAATACAAAATTTACAGTGTGAGATCTTATCACTGTGTAAAAACAGCATGAAAGTCTCTGAAAAGCTTTATTTCACTGTTTGTAATTTCCACTCTGAGATGCCGGTTTTTTTCACACAAAGTCAGACATACACTCACCGTCTCCATTTTTTTTTTCTGCAAATACTTTATCATGCCATTTATGATAATTCACATTATAATCTGTATGAGGCATCATTATAGAAGACAATATAACTTATCAGGATTTATATACTGTTTATATTTACATTCAAAAGTGCTTGAAATTTCTGTGAGTAAAGCCTATCAATCAGTGCACTGCAAAGAATTCTTCATAGATTCGTCTACTTTAAACTCACTTTTAAAAATATTTTTGATTTAAACATACCATTATACCCTATGACTGTCTCCAGTTCCAATCGTGGAACGTCAATGGGTGACTCGTTCTCTGCCATTCTCTTAATTTGATATCAATTATTGAAACTGCATAAGATTCACCCAGAGAAGACGCTAACACACAACAAATCGAACTCCTTTGAATTTGGATGTTGTCATTGGATACTGGACCGACACTTCCGGTAAAGCGCCCTCATGTTGTCTCGCACTCTCGAGGATCGATATTGTGGCGGTGAAATTTAAAACCGTAGATTGCTAGGTGTCTCCTCCAGAGAATTTTTTCAGATGTACGCTTTAAGACGACAGACAATTGGACAAGCTGTTTAAAAGAAAAATGAAGTGAAAGTTTTTAACCAAACATTGCAGAATGATCAGATCATTAAACTGTTCAAGTTCCATCTTTTCATTACATTGGCGGATCCAGGATATCCGAAAAGAGTAAAAAAAAAAGGGGGGGGGGGGCACATGTGTATTAGCCAAACTACTCGATCTTTTTTGGTGCCCAATCTCAATTTTCTTGTAAATATGTGGCGAAAAATGGGGGGGGGGGGGGCGACGACCCATCCGGGCCCCTCTTCTAAATCCGCCACTGCATTATGCTCTTGTGCTCGTTTTCATATATATACAGCGGTTCCTCCCGTGTACGTTTCTGTCTGGTCTTATAGAATATTCATATCACAAAAAACATCGGGGGCGTGGGACAAAAAGGGGCAGAGTGGACACAAGCTCCCTCTTCACCTTGTAAAGAGTGAGAGTCGTAAGTGGTTTGTCTGCCACCCCTTTGACGAAATATTTAGATGATAAAAGGATGAAGTTAAGAATATGAAAAAAATCCCAAAATATGACAAAAGCGTTCTTGTCTTATCAGTTTTCTTCAGTTGACCATTGTTGATTTTTTTTTCATCGCTGACTTAAATATCAAAGCTTGGCAAGTTGTGCTTCTGCCGGCATTTTTCCGGCGGACTTAAAGTTCTACGACATTGAATATATATGTATGTTACATTTAATATCTTTAGATTTTTATTTATCTATTTACATATGTACCGTAGAAATACAAGCTCTTCAAGTTATGAGCTTATGTTTGTAATGCCCAAGATGTTGGACCAGAAATAAAGCTTCTGACAGTTCTAAACCGTCATATGAAATAGTTTGTTGATTAGAAGCCATGAGGAGTGGAAATTCAATTCATTTGCAGTTGAAAATTTCTTTTATCAAAAAGGTAAGCAGATCCTAAACGTAAATTTTGCTATATATCTAAAAGAATTTGACTGATTGGCTGGTTAAATCATGGCAACCCCCCCCTCCTCCCCCACAACAACACTGAATATTAGTAGTAGTCGTCGTCGTCGTCGTCGTCATCATCATCATCATCATCATCATCATCATCATCATCATCATCATCATCATCATCATCGTCATCATCATCTTCTTCTTCTTTTTCTTCTTCTTCTTCTTCTTCTTCTTCTTCTTCTTCTTCTTCTTCTTCTTCTTCTTCTTCATTAATATTTTATATAAAAAAGTGAGGTCTACACAACTTTTTCGGCTTTTGTACAAGCAACTTAAACGAAATTTCATTGGAAATTTGCGTAGAAAAGACATGATTATTGACATTATTTCTTATCCATGGAGAGATTACGTAGATGTCAGGCGATAGACATTCTTCTTTCTGTCCGTAAAGAGGAACAATTGACAAAGTTATGTGATTCGTCGCCAATAATATCTAGACTACATTTTCAGCAAATTCTGTTTCTGTGAGTCAGGTGTATTCTTTCTTGCAATCAGCAATCATTATGATATATCATTGGTGTTAAAACATGACTTTTGGAAAGAATTGTTTCATGGTGATAAAAGTCTTCGTCTGTCTTCCTGTATGTCTGGAATTTAACCTAAATAGATAAGATTTCATACAGAGCAACATATCGATGGCTGTTTTGTTTTCTTTTTTTTAAATGAATGAAACAGTTTCAATTCAAGCATACTTTGTTGTTATTCATGTAAAAAACTTCTCTGCAAAATGAGAAATAGAGCCTACTTTGTAATGCGCGTACAGAATATGCATGAGTAAACCGGCGCGATCACTTGTTTCATGGCTTGACACGGTCACTTATATTGTAGACTTCTAAAATGCCATGTATACAGTTTGCATTAGAAAGAGAATACCATGCTTGTGCTTTGAAATTTTGCATGCAATCGGTGATTTACTGGTTGCAAATATCCGTTACTGAACTCCACTAACGTGTTGCCCAAAAACTAAATTTGCAGCTTGTAAATCAAAGATTACATGCCAGAAATTCGAAACACAAGCGTGTTATCCCTTGATTAACATAATACAGATATGACATGCGGTGGATATACAATATAAATTGATTACCAGTATATACAACAAAAATTCTCTTCACAGGTCCGTTTTCCGTTCATGACATGACGGTTAGCCCTAGATATGATTGTTATGACGTCATGATTGTGAGGACAATCCGACATTTGATTATGCCATTACATGCACAACAATTGATATTCTGCATAATGTCACATGAAAAAGTGGATTGATGTATAGTTTTCCTAGCATTATATATATATTTTTTCATAAAACCGATTATTATTACGGAAAATATAGATATAGTCCCGAATAACAGTTAGAGGGGACGAGGTTGAGGTTCTTCTATCTTCTGAAAAGTTTTAGATATCTGCAAAAATCTGTAGAGGGGCGCAATACAAGCTTTATGGTCTTTGCCAGTGTGGTCTCAGGATCATACTTTCGATGTCTAAAGCGTTTAACTATTTTGAATCCAATAAAATGCAATTATCGGAACCTTTGACCATCAATATTGAATTCTTTGTATATCGGATCACAGTAGATATAGGGATGAGAAATTCTGCTGGACACATGTCGTTGAAAGGTCATTTTCCCAAATATAAACTTATTCTAAAATTGAAACATAGGTGACGATGAGACTAATTAGTAAATCAATAACGATTTAGCACTTCTGCTGTCCATGGCCATGTTATATTGAGACATAATAGCAAATGATTTTTCTGTCTTTCTTCTGATTGATGCAGTGTACAGTTTAGATCGACCAGACTATGCGACTACCCTGTCAAAATAACGAGGAATCTTGTACGTGCAACGTCTACCTTGACACGGGTCTTCGGTTTTTTTTTTATTATTATTGGCAGGACAACGACGAACTACCGGCGGAACTCGAACCTGCCGGAACCTCTCGGTCATGAACAGAGCACCAACCGATCGTGCTACGCCGGCTCTAATAGTTAGCGAGTTTCTCAGTTGAATAATCAAACAAACATACTTTCATACAAGGAATTATAAACAAAATCCCGTCATTAGGCGGGACGTATTATGTTATGGCGCTGTCCGTACGTCCGTCCGTCCGTCCGGGGTAATATTTTCCGGACTTTTTTTGAAATTTGGTATATAGCTTTATTTCAAGCAGCGTCAGTACCAGTTCGAGTTTGGTTACGATTGACCTACTTTTGACGGATTTATGGCCCTTAGACTTATAAATTTCAAGATTTTTTCAGAAATTCATTAAAAATCTATTTTTTATCAAAATATTATGAAATTTATCATGAAACAAGTAAAATGTACCAACTATCACATGCATTATGGGTTTTAATATCTTTTTCTTCATTTTTGAGAAATTTATAATTTTAGGGGGGTTACCATCTTTCCAAGGTCATGTTTCCGGACTTTTTTGCCGTCTTTCAAGATATTGAATTGAAATTTGGTATATTGCTTTATATCACGCGGCGTCAGTACCAGTTCGAGTTTTGTTACGATTCGATTGATCACTTTCGACGGATTTATGGCCCTTGGACTTATAAATTTCAAGATTTTGTTTTGAAAATTCATTAAAAATCAAATTTTTGTAAAAACATTATGAAATTTATCATGAAAAAAGTAAAATGTACCAACTTTCACATATTTTACAGGTATTGATATCTTTTTCTTCTTTTTTGAGAAATTTATAATTTTAGGAGGGGGTGTTAGGAGGGGGGGGGGGGCTTGTACTAAAAAATTCAAGTTTTTCTTTTGCAGGTCTAGTTCAAAGATGAGTTGGAAAGGACCATTTCTGCAGGAGTTATTGCCCTTGGACTTATTCTTTTGATAAAACTTTAGTAAACGTCAGATATTTTTCCTGAAAACCATGCCAAATGCGAATTGATCCCGTCCGAATTAAACGACGGGCGTATTATGCCACGCTAGGCGTTGCTCTTGTTCGATATTGTTTTAGATAATTGGACAACATGGAAATAAATCACTTCAATTCGAATAGAGACAGATGTGTATATTTATCTCTGATTCGAACAATTAAAAACCCCAAAACAAAAACATACATGTAAGTACAAACAAAAACAAATCACGAGTTGAGAATACAACATATAAACAGAAAATGTATTTCTAACTTTCTGAATTGAAAATATACTATAGATATTTTCATCTATGAATCTTTATTTAAAAGAAATACAAAATTTCGAGGTTTTAGTAAAATACATACGAAAAGAACTACTGTTTGTCGTACCGTTTGTATCGAGGTGAAATGTTGCATTGTGGGTAGATTTCAAATGTAAACAGCTTGGAACGTGGTGAATGTTTTCCTTTGAGCTTCGCCATTTTGGTGTACCAAACGCCTCGTGATGTCTGCAGTACAACAGCCTTCAGACAACGATGCCTGGGCTTTGTTAGCCCTAACGGGCAAGTCAGCACCTTCTAGTCCTGCTAGGCGAGCATGGAGCCCAGAACCAAAGGGCATCGCAATTGCTCGTTTGGAAGGAAGAGACTTCGAATATTTGATTCGACAGTCGCGTATTTCCATAGGGCGAAATAGTAGCAAGGGAGACGTCGATGTAAACATGGGACATTCAAGTTTCATTTCACGAGTTCATTTGGAAATAATGTATGAACAACCAAACTTTTTCCTCAAATGTGGTGGTAAAAATGGCATTTTTATTGACGGCGTTTTCCAGAGGAAAGGAGCACCGCCGTTACAATTGCCAAGGACGTAAGTTCGGCTTGTTTTGAAAACAAAGTCATTCCCCGCATGGTGGCCTCATCGGCGTTTACTAGAATTTTCTAAATAAAGTACACTAGTACATGATTATGTTCTTTGTTACTTTGTTTTGAAACATAAATATCTAATAATTAGACATGATGGATTTCGTAGATAATTATTTGATTTCTGTAAAAAGGAAATTTCAGGTAACCATGTGCTCTTGTTATCATGGCCGCCTTAAAATGTAAACAAAATGGCTGCAAACTTTGTTTATGTTTTGTATGGCCTATTTCCTGTTTACATGGCATATTGTTCACATCCTGCAACATGCATTTAGGTATCAACATACATGATTTTTATAATGTCATTGTATTTGTTTACTTATATGCAAACAAGCAATTGTGTTATATTGAAAATATACATGTCAAGTCATTTGGTGCATTTGTGTTGGTTCTTAATTGATGACTAACAATATATGATTTTGTTTTTGACTTCCAACTATATGTCACATCAAGGAAATGTTAACTTACTATATTACATTTGATGATGACTAATGTCAGGTGATACAGGAATCAGGATAATCTGAAATAAATAATCTATTCAACCTTAAGGCCTAACCATTCTTACTGGTAAGCCTTCATAGTAACTCATAACCACATCTAATAGAAATGAAATCATTCATAACTTGTTTGAATTCTGTAGTAAATTTCAGTTCAACTTTTGTGAAATGATTTCCCCGTACTATACCAAAATGTACATGTAGTATGACTCGTTATTTAGTTGCAGCTTAAGAATTAGATGTTCCCTGTCTTTTTAGTGGTCGTTATATCTTTATGTATCTATATCTTTACTGTTTTCCATCACTGCAAGTACCCAAAACAGGGTGCCTGCTAGTGAAATACAGATAAAAGATTAAAAAAGACAGTTGAAAAGGCTCAGATGTTGTTAGATATTGAACATGTTTGATAATGTTATCAAATGATACATGTATCAGTTTTAAAACTGAACAATTGGATGTACATGTGTACAGTAGTTTTCCAATCCAAATTCTATTATCGGGTAATCAAGTTTGGAAGTCGGATCAGTCACATATCTCATTTTGCAGCATGTTTGTTACTGGATAAGTCTTGGGATTTATTGTTGATTTCTACAAAGAATCTAATATTTTCACTTTTTATATTATGTTATAGCGTTGTCTGCTGTCCGGGGTCATGTTTCCTGGACTTTTTTCTGCAGTCTTTCAAGAAATTGGATTGAAACCTGGCATATAACTTTATATTAACAAGGGTCAGTACCAGTTCGCATTTGGGTATGATTGCTTTGGTTTTGCCAGAGTTACGGCCCTAGAACTTAGAAATTTTCAAGGATTTTACAGTTTTCTGGACTTTTTTTTGCAGTCTTTAAAGGTATTGAATTGAAACTTGGTATATAACTTTATATCAACAAAGGTCAGTACCAGTTCGCATTTGGGTATGATTGCTTTGGTTTTGCCAGAGTTACGGCCCTAGAACTTAGAAATTTTCAAGGATTTTACAGTTTTCTGGACTTTTTCTGCACTCTTAAAGGTATTGGATTAAAACTTTGTATATTATATTACTTTATATCAATGAGGTTCAGTGCCAGTTTGCATTTTGGTATGATTGCTTTGGTTTTGCCAGAGTTATGACCCTTGAACTTAGAAATTATCAAAGATTTTACAGTTTTTCTGACTTTTTTCTGCAGTCTTTAAAGGTATCAGATTAAAACTTGGTATATTACTTTACATCAATGAGGGTCAGTACCAGTTTGCATTTAGATATGATTGCTTTGGATTTGCTAGAGTTATGCCCATTGAACTTAGAAATTTTCTAGGATTTTACAGTTTTCCAGATGCAATGTTTCAAGGTATTGGATTGTAAGTTGGCCATTCATTCAAATTGATTCCCTTCAAGCTAAGCAATGGGCATATTATGCCACACTAGGCATTGCTCATTGCTCTGTGGCCAAATAATAATGATCTTTTTTTATGAATTTCAGCAGTTCAGTATCTTAAATAGTTATTGTGCTCTTAAAACTATTAAGCAAACTTTAATTAAAATGCCTTGGGAGTTATCTTCATTTAGATCTTAGTTAGCCATCACACTGACTTCTAGAAAAGCTGTAGAAGCTTACAAGAAATTATTTGTTACAGAGTCTTTCAGAAAAAAGAGAATAAAATGATTTATTGATTTTTCTGATTCTAAGAAATTACTTCATGTAATGCATGGTTTTAACTACAAGAATTTTTTTTTTTCAGATGTCTCTTGAGATTTCCAAGTACCAATATCAAAATAGTGTTCCAGTCTTTAGTAGAAGAAAACACACCACCACCAGCTTTATCAGTATCATTTGAAACTCCTGCCAAGAAACGTTCTTATCCTTTAAAGATAAATATTCCAGAACATGTGGATCCGAAGTTTGAAAGCCCTTGCCCGTCACCTACTGGAACTATAAGGTAAATGTATCAAGACAATTCATCTTGAAGACAGCTCATAACAAGACAATTCATCACTAAAAAAAGACATATAAGCCATCAACTCGTCACAAAAACTTGCACTTTTCCAAAAATTAATCAAGATAATTTGTCAAAAAAAAAATTTGATTTTCACACAACATCTTCTTATTTTCCTCACAAATTTTGAAACATAACTCATCACCAAAACTGTCATTATTCACACAGTTTTGTTGATATTTTGCCAAAAAGTTTGCAAAATAATTCCTTAATAAAACTTGTTATTTTCATGCAATTTTTTTAAGACATCTCGTCACCAAAACGTTGATTTTTCCCACAATTTTAGTGATTACTTTCTCGTTCACTGTCTCTATAACAAGGTACCAGAGGAAATTCATGTACTGGTATGTAAGTTTTGAGCACAAATATGGTGAAAAATTTGTATGAGAAATCAGTAAATGTAGTGTGAAAAATCAAATACATGTATTTGGTGACAAGTTTTCTTGATAAAATGTAGAATCTAAGTTTTAATGATGAATTGACCAGACAACTTGTCACCAATTATGAGTGGTGACAAGTGGTTTTATTTTGGTGACAAGTTGTCTTGTTATGAGTTAGTTTGGTGACAGGTTGTCCAGCAATCATTTATATTTATACTACAGATAAATTCTGTATTTATGCTGTTAAAGTAAAAAAGGCTTGATTTTATTTATTCCTGCACATAGTTCCTTGGTCTTTTATTTTTCATAAACATGTACAGTAATCATTTTGGTTGCTTTAAAGTTGAGTTGATACAGTCTGAGTCATCTGTCAGTTTTGTGTCACATAAAATTTATCTTGGCATAAAACCAATAAAGGGTAGGCTAATTAAGAAAGTAATATTTTTTCCAACTTAGATTTCATCAAGTACTCTAAATGATTTCAGTTGGATAATAATATCTCATACCGGCATGTTTTTCAAAGTATAAAAAATGACTGTCAGAGGATTTTAATTTTCATTAATCCATCAGAGTTGGACACAATTCAGAGCTGGCATACATGTAGCTTAGTCAGGTTAGTGGTTAAGGTTTGTGTTTACGCATTGGAATATCTGGGGTTTGAATCATATTGATGTTCTGTTTTTGTGATGGTAAAGTAAAAACTGAGGTCCCAAATCATGTTAAATGGTTGCATGTAATAGATTCTTAGCTGCTTTGGATGTTTCTGTTTCTTTGGTAAGACTTCATTCTTAAGATTTATAATTTATCTATTTGGCATCAAATTGTCAGTAAATTAATTTGACACAATTCTTGTCTTAGAAAACATATAACCATAATTAATATTAACATTTACTCTTTTACAGTGCTGCTAATTCTTGTCCCTCAAGTCCCCGGGGTGGAACAAGTCACCGACCCTCATTAATACCCAACATCCAAATTGCTGCAGCATTAACAGGCATCCAGACATCTTCATCATCTACAGCTACCACTCCTAGTGAAAGTCCAGTTCCTACGCCTATTAGTGAAACAAGCAATGGCAGTCCTAAAGACGATTCTAAGCCCCCTTATTCTTATGCCCAATTAATTGTACAAGCCATTACATCTGCCCCTGATAGACAGCTTACATTAAGTGGAATTTATGCTTATATTACGAAAAACTATCCATATTATAGAACAGCAGATAAAGGATGGCAGGTAAGATTCCAACAATTGGAAAGCAGATAAGCATTTCTTGATACAGTGTTGCCTGATTGTGAAAGTGATGTTTGAAGTATAACTTTTGCAACAACAAAAAGAAAAATGTTAATACAGTGCCCGCCACTTAATTGAATGTCGCATTATTGAATATTTCGTTTTATTGAATAAGATGCTGAAATCCAAAACCATTTTCTATTAAATCTGTTGAAAATCTGCCACGTATTACACTAGAATAAAGAAGCAACTTCGTTTATTTGAATAGCGCGATTATTCTACCAAGCATACCTTTGTTAAAACTTCACTGTATCACGTACGCCCAAGGTCATGTTGTTTACTACGGTGCGAGCGACCTATCAATCAGAGATAAATGGTTTCACACCTGTCCAGGTATAAGTTGTTGACCAAATCACATGTTAAATGTCGAATAGGCCGTAGCGGTAGGGATGAAAGGATTCATTAATTACCAACTGCCGAAGCCATATCATGCGCAAGATCACTGAAAACATCGACAGGATGACGCTATTAGCCAACGGCATTGCGTGAAGACTGACCCTACTACATGTAGATGCCGTCCACTTACTCAGTAAGGCCTGGCGCACCGTCAAGCCCACAACTATCTCCAACTGCTTCCGAAAGGCTGGCTTTGTCTCGTCAGACAACGACGCAACCGAAACTGACAATGTCCGGTCGCCAGAGGAGTTGATAGCTAGACGCTTGATGCCTTCATCACAAACGATGGCAACCTGGAGAGCTAAGCTGCCCGGACTGAGGAGAAAATATGCGCCAGTTTCCCTGAAGACGAGACCCGACCATGTGACCCAAGTAATGCACAGCGAACATAGCCATACTTTGACGATTCCTTGAGGAGAAGTAAAGCGATGACTTCAACCTGTTCTATCAGATTGAAAATTGAAATTTTACTCGCTTGAATATGCCTTTTAATTTGCCTTTGTTAAAATAAATTGTTGAACCCGTCTTGTGTCTTTGATCACCGTGGCCACGCGACTGAGATACAATTACATGTGTTTCAGTAGACAGCGGATTTATCTTTACGGTCAAGCGAGAAGGTGTAATGTAACTATTTAATAACATTTGGTAACTGTACTTAAAAACACAGTTGCAAAATTATCGAAAAATCTAATCTATTGACTTTCATGTAGCTCAAGCAAACAAGAAGAGTATCTAAGAGAGGTAACTCTAGTGTATCTATATATAGATACATGTACAATCAGTCCGTTACAGATACCGCGAAAGTTATACACGTATGCAATTATTGCACAATCTGTCGATCTTCTGGTCTTTGAAACTGCATTCGTTCGTCACGCCGTGTAATTGAATATTCGTTTATTTGAATAATAAAGTCCTGACAAATAGCTTATTCAATTAAGCGGCTTGCACTGTATTGTGTAATTCAGTATGGTGGTCCGACACAGGTAAAGCCAGTACAAAACAGTATCAAGATGACAAATCAAGTTGTATACTTAATAATTGAAAAAGGAATGTGCCCATTGAATTTAAAACAATGTCTGAGGTCAAGATCATAGCAATGAAATATAGAAAAAGAAGAACAAAGAAAATAATTTTAAATGTTTTACAAACATTCTCTAGTTATGATAAGTTACAAATCAAGTATGAGTTTGTCATGGTTGACTTATTTTGGTGGGGTACTTCTCTTTAATCAGTTCATAGTGTACATACTTTAGTTTTCTAGTCATTTTAGTCTGTGGTACATTCACAGTTAAATATCTGAATGAGAGTTTTTATATAGGTTTATTGTAGTTATTTTCATATCAGATTCATTTATGTCCTAGGAAAACTTTTTTTGGTCAGAAATTTTGTGGGAACAGTAGAAAATACATGTATGTATTGCTACAGCAGTACTTTCAGAATGCTTTTTAGTAAGGACTAATTTAAAGGATTTTCCGTATAATCATCCTTTCTTAAGGATTAATTTGTATTGTTTTTGTTATGATCATATGCTTACAAAACTTCTTTGGTCATAAGGAACAATAATCCTATGTTTTGTATTATGTAATTACGTTTTGTATTTGAAGGTCGTATAATTCATTTATATTACTAATGTAGTACCGGGTATATGTAATAATATCATAGATATTACATTTTGTGAAAAGGTATATTGAAGGTAAAACAAATTTATTGTTCTCAATAAGTTATCACACTCATTCATGAATTAAAATTATGTCAAACACCTTGACTTACCTGTAATGGTAACAGTTTTTCACATCATTATGCAAAGAACAGATTTAACTTTTCCATTTCACTAGCCATTTGGATAAGTTGAATACAAAATCTATTAAATAATTAATATTAAAAGTGCATGGACAAACTTGTGGACCCAAAAAATGACCATGTTTTGCAAGCAAATATTGAACATGACACTAAAACTAAAGAGTAATAGGTATTGAATAAGTGCTGTGCTCATTTGTGACATAGGTGTACATGTTCCTAAACTTTTGATTTATAATGCAGAGGCATAGAAAGTTTATTTAAATTGTGGAAGGGGAGGGGGAAAAACTGTCTCTATTTGTTAGCCAGACCTGAGGTTAATTTATAATATGTTTTATGTGGCATTATTTCTCAAGTCAGTCAAAAAGTTAATGGATGGGGTACAAATAATTGTTTTTAGAAATTAGATGTTGTATATCATAAGTCTGTTTTTAATGGTGACTTTTGTTAATGGTTTGTGTAAGGGACAAAGCCCTGACATTGTAAAGTGGAGTATCTCATATACATGTAGAGTCAAGACCCCAATAGAGTTATAGATGTTACAAAGAAATGTATCTAAATTAGACAATTGTACATTTTGCCTTTTTCTGTTTTAGAATTCCATAAGACACAATTTATCACTAAACAGATATTTTGTGAAAGTACCTCGTTCACAAGATGAGCCAGGAAAAGGTTCATTCTGGAGAATAGATCCAGCATCAGAAGCCAAACTTACAGCACAAGCATTCAGAAAAAGACGACAAAGGGGTGTGCCATGCTTTAGAACACCTTTTGGTGGCTTGTCCACAAGGTATTTCTTTTTATTATTTACTGTATTTAAAAGACATTTATAGCTCACCTGGAGAAAGTTGAGAGGAAATTGTGCTTTTCCCTTGGTCTCTGTGTTCCCATTCGCATTCCCATCTGTGCTCACATCCACGTCTGGATAAGTAGTTTGGGGTAACATTTTCTGTTTGAGTGACTCTGATAACAGGACAGAGTTTACGAAAAGTGCCGGATTGCCGGCGATCTCCGGTAGTTTTCTCAAATGTCCGGTAGTTTTCAGACCTGAGCCGGACAAAGTGTCCTGTGGATTTTTGACACTGGGAATAATAAAATTCTAATTCATATTTTTCTTTTATTAAACTAAAACTCGTATTAAATCGTTCTTAGCTGATTTCTTTCGTCTTCGATATACGCAGTATTTATTGGATTGTAGCAATTGAATCCGGACCGGACTTCTGTTTTATATTTCACGTACTCATTTCCATGATACGAATTCGTCCTTCTGTTGTTCTTATCTTAATTAAAATCTTAAGATGTCTTGGCCGATTAAATGGTCAGTTAAAGCCTCATCGTCTGGTAAGCAGGTAAAACGGATGCCAGACATTGATCAAATTCCTGAAAGGAAAAAGCCTGCTCAAAAATTTAATCCCCAGTGGTTAATCGACAAGAAGTGGCTGTGATACGATAATAATAATCAGTTAATGTTTTGTGATCCATGTACTGAGTACGTGAAAAGTGGTAAAAACAAAGGTAACTATACTGCCAGTTTTGTCAGTGGTACCGCAAATTTTAAAACATCTGCACTAACAGACCATGAGTCATCTAGACTGCATGAAGATGCCATCCTATATCAAAAGGTTCTTATAAATAATAATGATTAAACTAGTTGTATATTGAATTTGTTGTTTTAAATATGTCCGGTAGATTTTGGCTTTGTCCGGTGGATTTGGGGAAATTTCACCAATTCCCAGGACATAATGTCCTGTGGATTTTCATGCTCATTCGTAAACTCTGCAGGGGCTTTTTCCCCATTGATTTTAGGACTGATACTCAACTATATTTCCAATCACATGTCATATAATTTTTCACAATTAACAAGATTCCCAATTATTTACTGTATAGAAATGTAAATGTGTAGTCAAACAGCAAGGTTTTGATTGACAAGTGTTCTTGTTTTACTTCTTTAAATAGCGAATTGTGTAAATAACTGTTCATGTTCTCATTACTACACAATATTTTAATTGTTCACACAGTCTTTCATCTTTTTATTTTCCCAAATCAATATTCCAGCAAGCAAAACTCAGAGTGAAAGTGGCTGAGTAAATAATCATGTTGTTTTACCATAATTCCAAGTATTATCATAAAAAATAATAAAAAAAGTTACAAGTTTGCCCTAATGTTTCTGCAAGCAGAATGGTCTATGCTTGTTGTGTCGTCCGGTCTTGCCCAAGTAGCAATACATGTGCCAAAAGTGCATATACTGAAGTAGCTTAGTCTCCGACCCTGAGTTATGTTGGATGATCGTGTTCCTAACCATGGAAACATATCTAATGATTCTGAGTCTTGAGATGAGAGTCAGAGACAACAATAAGGAATTTGACCCCAGACCAACCTCACTTTCATGTCCCCAAGTATGACACATTGTTCATAAATTCAGAGTTAATTTGTTTGTAAAATGGAAGGTTCACTGTTCATGAATATCAGAAGTTTCAAATACTGTAACCTCTTTGTTCTTAGAGCATGGAGACATGTACAAATATGTATATGTAGATCGGTAGGATTTAAAAAAAAATTACCTTAATTATTTTAGTTGTGGGGCGTATGTTGGAATCACCCTTGTGTGTTTTCGTTTGTAGATGCAAACTTGTACAAATTTACCGTATATACTCGCTTATAAGACTGACTCGCTTAGAAGACGACCCCCCTACTTTGGGACAAAAATTCTAGTACTTTAGCATTGACCCGCTTATAATACGAGGTAAAAAATTGCTCTCAGACACGATGTACGATGTACATATTGACATTTTTGGGGCAGTGCCAACTGTCTCAATCTCGATCACTGTTCAATGTGCGGTTTGACAATGCACAAGTTTTTCCATAATTACTGTGTAATATTAATGAATAACAAGATCTTTATTTGTTTTACATTAATTTATTACATATTTTATTTCAATCACGGACTTATAAACAGGGCATACATGTATGTAAGCATTTAGCGACTATTGGTTCATATTTAAACGATAAACATAATTAATAGTCCATCTCAAAGTTCTCAAACACTGAATACAAAACGTCTTTTATTCACGCGTGCCGTCTGTGTGGAGATACAACCACTCATCCTCGTCATCACTATTGCCGAATAGCTCGTGGTCTTTTTAAAGTCAAATAATTTAGTCTCCCTAGCTTACCTACTCCTCATTATTTGATAATTAACTGTCGAATGGGCTTGGCATAATTATTGCTAAATAAACAACAATGCAATCAATCACCAATTACTGATTTTTTTCTCGTCAATCTCGGCAAATCAATACCCGATAGTTACCTGTCAATCACCCCTTATCAAGATCAATTGATCTCGGGAACTTTAAACCTATAATTAGATTACCGATGTCCCGCGTTTACTGCAGTTCACGTGTACAAGAAGTGTGATAAATACGGCAAGTGACACGTGTTTTCTGATAGATGTTAATTACTTTTATCTTATATCTCGTTTATAAGACGACCCCCCTACTTCACAAAAGAAATTTAACTCCGAAAAACTCGTCTTATAAGCGAGTATATACGGTAGATCACAATATATAAATATGCATGTAGGAAAAAGGATGCAATCCAACATGTTTTAGAGGAAATAAGGCTTGGAATTTTTCAATATTGTTGTACATGTAACATCTTTTCATCATCACAACTCCTCTGAAACTGCTCAATAGATTTCAATGAAACTATGTATATGACCTCCTCTTTTAATGCGATCTCTTGAGAATGGCTCAATTGATTTCCATGACATTTTGTGCAAAGAAAAATCACAACTTCTTGATTTGCATGAGGGAAAGAGATTGCTGTCCAAAATCTTAAAAGGAATTATGGGTATGATCACCTTGTCATTGCTAAATGAAAGGTGTGGAATTTTCACATGTTACCTTAGATGGCAGTGTTCAAGACATTCAACACCCTAGATAATATCTTCATGATCACCGAGCCTATGACCAAATTTGTTGTTTTATGTCCATATTACAAGAATCTGTAATACTCAAGAACCTTAGTAGGTACATGTAGATCGGATTGTACATTGAAAAGCTTATGGCATGATCATTGTCATTTAAATGATTTTACTTTGTAAATGTTAGTTGAGTAGCAGTTGCCTATCTATAATTCATTAATATCAGATCAGTACAATTTAGCTATGACATTCTCAGCTGACAACTTTTATTGTACATAAAATATATATTAGGAATGTGCAATTTTACCGATATATTGGTATGTATATCTGTGTAGAAAAAAAAGGGGTTTTTTTTTACCTATGCAAATTCTGGAAATTTATGTACTAGTTTCTAAATTCACTGTCCCAAGAAGTAACAAAAATAACAATATGGCGTCCGAACCTGATGAAGATTATGAACTTGTGAAATTTTCTAAAGAAATATCAAGTCTATGGTCTTATTTTAAAGTTAAATAACAAGTTAAACAAGTTGTTTTATTAATTAACTGTCCCAAAATAAATGAATTTGAGTTTTTGTGCTTTAATGCCCAAGCACTAATGAAAATAACAGAGAAATAAGAAAAAACAAAATGTTCCAAAATATTGTGATATTATCACGATATTGTGAGGAAAAATATTGCTATCGCGATACCGAATTTTTGGTGATACCCATCCCTATATATATCTTTAGTAATAAATGAATTAATGCAGTGATAATTAATGTAGTTGTTACATGTTAATGAATATTACATTGTCAAGTGGCCAATGATATTAGTTGATTGTGAAAATTGTAATTCTCATTGCAGGTCTGCTCCTACGTCGCCTAGTCACATGTCAGGTACTTACACGCCTGACAGTCTATCTAGGGAAGGAAGTCCAATCCCAGAAGGTGTTGAGGGAGAAACGGTGATCCATGCCAGTTCTGGTATCATTACTCATCCTCAGATCATAAGTACACAGCAAGCTGCAGAACTGTATAGAGTTAGTCAGTCTGCTCCTGGATCACCAGCAGGTCAGTCAAACACTCAAATTCTGAACTAGATAAATCATCAATAAATCATCAGATTATTACGTGTGGTGATCACTTTGTCTCTTCATGGTTTGTCACACCTCTGTTTTTGTTTGTGTGTGTGTATATACAGTGACCACCACTTAATTGAATATCACATTATTGAATATTTTGTTTTATTGAATAAGATGCTGAAATCCGAAACCATATCCTATCAAATCTATTGAATATCTGCCACTTATTGCACTAGAATAAAGAAGTGACTTTGTTTATTTGAATAGTGCGATTATCCTGTCAAGTATACTTTTGTCAAAACTTAACTAATCGTGCCCAAGGTCATATTGTTTACTACTGTGCAAGTGACCATTCGATTAGAGATAAATGGTTTCACAACTGTCTGGGTGAAAGCTGTTGACCAGTTCACACTTTAATTGTCTGATCGGCCGTGGCAGTAAGAATGAGAGGATTAATTAATTGCGAACTGCGAAAGCCATATAGTATGCAAGATCACTGGTAAACACAGACAAAATGACACTGTCAGCCAAAATGACACTGTCAGCCAATGGCATTGCATGCAGACTGATCCTACTAGATGCTGTCCACCTCTCAGTAAGGCCTGGCGCACTGTCAAGTCCACAATCATCACCAACTGCCTCTGCAAAGCTGTCTTTGCCTTGTCATACAATGACGCAAACGAATCTGATGATATCAGGCCAGCAGAGGATGTTGATAGCTAGATGTTTGATGCCTTCATTGCAAATGATTGCAGCCTGGACAGCTAAGCTGCCCAGACTGGCGAGAAAATATATGTCAGTTTCCCCGAGGACAACACCTGACCATGCAATGCCAGTGACAGCGAGGAGGCTAATGAACAGTAGGCTACCAGAAACGTAAGGCAAACGTAGACCATTCTTTAAGGAAAAGCAAAGCGCCGACTTCAGCCTGTTCTATCAGATGAAAAATTGGAATTTCACTCATTTGAATATGCCTTTTATGGTAATATAAATTATTGAACATGTCTTATGTCTTTGATCACACCTTGTTACACGTCTGAGATACAATTACATGTATTTCTGTAGACAGCGGTTTTATCTTTACGGTCAGTGGAACAGGTGTATTGTAGCTATTTAATAGCTTAAGATCACTGTACATAAAAAAGGCCATTATAAATTATCCAAAATGTGGTCGGTTGACTTTATTGTAGTTCAATCAAACAAGAAAGGGATTTAAGAGGGGAACTCTAGTGTATCTATATAGAGATACATGTACATTGATTCCATTACAGATGTAGTACATGTATATGTATATATAGCATACATGTAGGTCAGCAGTGTATGTCCCAATAGTGCCTTGATTTGTTATAGCAAAATATTGAGCTCTCGTGCTTTGTTTGTCCCTCTGTCTGACCACATTCTCTTCTTTGCTCTTCTTCTCCTAAACCAGAAGGCCTAGAAGGAATCTGATAGTGAGGTAATAATAGTACATGAAGTAATGCACCAAAGTTCAGGATCTGGCCCTTAGAAATGGGGCTCATGGTTGTGGTAAAATAAGTCTTGTCTGTGCTTCTTCTAAATTAGCAGGCTTAGAAGGAATCTGAGGATTGTATATGATAGTACATGACTTAAAGATGCACACTTTAGTTCCAAAGTGGGAGGTCTAGCCCCAGGGTATATGGCTCATTGGGTGTGGTAAAAAGTCTTGTCTGTGCTGCTTCTTCTAAATGAGGAGACCTAGAAAGAATCTGATTGTGGTATAGTACAGAACATGACCACTTGGATTCCAAAGTTTTATGTTATGTCACTTGTTGTGGGGCTCATGGGTGTGCTAAGATAAAAAATATTTCTGTGCTTCTGCTGTTAAACCAGGAGGCCAAGAAAGAATCTGATGGTGGCATATGCGTCTATGAGAGTGTGCAGCTGGGTTCAAAAGTTGGGGTCTGAACCCTGTAGGTGAAATTCATGGGTCATAATATATCTTATCTGTGCTACTAAAACATTAAGCCTACAAAAAATTTAATTGTAGCATGTAATAGAAAATAACTTTTAAAAAAGATGTTAAAAAATTTTGGTCAGTGGAACTCTTTCTAGTTCTAAAGCATAATAGAGACAACTGAATTAAATTCTAATTATGTATAGTGGTATGAAAGAGTTTGATATTAGTTTTTCACCTGAGATCTGGTGTCTGGAGGCCTAGGTGTGGGTGTATAGGTTTTTTTTTATTTCTAATCATTGTGTAGCAAGCAGAGGCAACTTACCATGGTAGAAATTTGTGTATTAAAGATTTGAGTCTGTGTTATATTGGTGAAAAATGCTGTGCAATGCATCATGCTGTTGCTGTATTAGTATATAAATGAATTAAGTATGACATGATGATAACAATATTTGAATAAACAAAGATGCGAGATAGATATATCATTTTGATACACATTTAGTTTGCCAAGTTATTAAAGCGCTATCTGTGTTACAGCATTAAAGTTATCACTCTGTAAAAGACAGTGATTATACATGAGTGATCATTGAAAGAATACCCCGTAGGGCTCACACTGGACTCAAAAATTATGTTGAAGGTTTGCTTGACCTATTTTTAGACTGGGTGTAAAGGATAAATAAAAGTGCCTAGTATTCAACGGAGCTACATACATGGCATGTAAAAGTGTAATTACACATTGAAAATAGTTAAAAACGCATTGGAAAAATAAAGAGAGCATAATAATATGTATTTACATACCGTCTTTCCCATAAGATGTCCAATACAGCGCGTACGTGATTGTCAACATTAAAATGAAAGTAAAACTGCCTTGCATTCAGATTTGATCTGTTTTTTACCTCATGTGAAACTAAGGTGTTCGGAATGGATCTGATTCAGGATTGGTGTATAATACATATCACATTTCTTTTTAAGAAAAAATGTGACAAGTGGCAATATGACAGTGTGCCCTGCTTTTTATACGCCAGTCAAAAGACGGGACGTATTATGGTATGGTGATGTCCGTTTGTCTGCCCGTCCGCTATGGAACGCAATAACTTTAGTAAACGTCAGCTGTTATCCATAAAACTCATACAGAATGCTAAAATTGTGTAGGGGAAGCCGCCTTTTGATTTAGAGCAAATTCTGTTTCGTCATTATGGAGTTATGGAACTTGGATTTAGTTTTACTATGATGAGATGCTATGGAAACTGATAACTTTAATAAACATCAGCTGTTTTTCATGAAACTCACGAATGCTTAAATAAGATAATGGAAGTTATATAATATGATAATAATAATGATATATAATATAATCCAGGTAATAATGTGGGGTTTCATTGTTTTTATAGAATTCAATAATTACCCTCTTTTTGGATTTCAATATTTCATGAAAATATTACCAAAGAGACCCAAGTGTGGGAGTAATAAAACCATATGTTCCAATTGATCACATTCAAAGTACCGGTAAGCAATGGGTGTATTAAGCCACGCTAGGCATTGCTCTTGTTATGTGTAGCAATCATTTGCAAAAGCAAAGAATTAAATAATCAGTAACATCTGCAAAACATAGCTTGTATGTTCATACATAATACACAAGTGGATTGCTTTATAAAGTCAAATTATATTTTAAATCTTTGTGAAGTTTAAGTAATGCTTTTTAGTTCACCTGAGCCAAAGGCTCAAGTGAGCTGTTGTGATAAATCATTGTCTGTCGTCCGTCCGTCCGTCGTTAACTTTTCTCATTTTCGACTACTTCTTCAGAACAGAGGAACAGAATTTGATGAAACTTTGTATGTATGAAGTACTCATGGTCCCCTACAAATGTTGTTGTTTTTCGTCCAGATCCGTCAACAGGTGGCGCCACAACAGGCAAAAGTAGGTCACAGAGGGTACCCTCCTTTAACAAACTTCTTCTTCAGACGTGGGGGGGGGGATACAGAGACAAACCGAATGCATATAGGAATGATCTAGAGGGATGTGTGAAAAAGTGTTGTTATTTTTGGTTCTGTTCCAAAATCAAATTTTCGACGTTTTTTGGACATTTTTTTAGACTTATTAATTTCAATGCAGAAAAGCGTCATGTTTTTCAGTTAATTGATAATGATGATTTCTTATGGACTATTTTGATCTTAATTATAGTAAGGAATATTATTGTGAAAGAATTTTGTCAATATCTCAATTTTTTTTTATTTTTTATGAATTTTTTAAGACTTCTAAAAAAGAAAAGGGGGGGGGGGGTTGGCCATTTTTCACATTTTCAACTTTTTCTGCAAAACTGTTTCAGTGATTCAAATTCTGTCCTTTTCGTCCAGACCTTTTTACAAGTGGCACCACCACAGTCAAAAGTAGGTCACAAAAGAGTACCCTTCTTTGACAGTCTGCTTCTTCATACTGGCTGTATACAGAGACAAACAGAATGTATAGAAATGATCTAGAGGGATGAGTGTAGAAGTCTTGTCATTTTGGTTCCCTTCCAAAATCAAATTTGAGAAATTTTTTTGACATTTGTTTGGACTTCGTAATTTCAATGCAGATAAGTGTCATATTACCTAGTTACTCGATAATGATGATTTCTTATTAACTATTTTGATCATAACTATGGTAAGGAATGTTATTTTGAAGGAATTTTGTCAATATCTCAATTTTTGAATTTTCTATGAATTTTTTAAGACTTCCAAATGAGGGTGTATAGGGACCATTCTTCACATTTCTAACTTAGTACTGCTATTATACCACATGAAAGATTTTAATGGAACATGGTATACATAAAGTACTATAGGTCCTCTATAAATTTTGTACATTTCATCCAAATTGGTCAACAGATGGTGCCACCATGTCTAAAACAGATCTCATTGGTATGTATACCACTTGGTAATTAATGTATGGATAGTAGCAGTTCAAATCCAGCTGTGGTCAGAATTTTTTTTCCATTTCTTTACACATCTGAATAAGTTTTTAGATGTTTCTCAACACTCAATATATGAAATTAGGCTATTGTAAGTTGGATCTGGACAATATTTGAAACAATTGTTGTTCATGACCTAGACTTGAAATCAGTCAACAAAAGGCCCCACCTAAAGAAATTGACTAACTTGTTGCCCTGAATCACGTCTTGCAGAGACAAAGCAAATGCTTAATATCAAAATCACCTGAATGGATGTGCAAAAAACTGTTGTTGTTTTTCATTCTGGTCTGAAATAAAATTTGACATATCTGCAACATTTGTGTTGACTTAGTCACAGTAATGCAAAAATAAATAACTTCTTCCTTCCTGCATGACTGATAATCTAGGTACTCAGGTGAGCGATATAGGCCCACTTGGGCCTCTTGTTTATGCTCTCCCAAAATTTTCGTGGTTTTGGTTTCATGTAATTGGAAAAATACCCCAAATGGCAGTGTGAATCCAGGTGTTAATTTACTTGTGCTTATTAACATCTTGCTGAAATACACTGCGTATTGTGTAAATCTTGAAATTGCACCTGGATAAGGGCCACGGTGGTGGTGGATAATTTTTTTTAAAAACTCCTTGACTGTATTGTATTATTAGTTTTGTGTTGTATCTTTTGGAATAATAATTTTATTACATAAGGCTATGTTTCAGTGTGCATTATCTGAGAAAACTGTCATAAGTTATTTTGTATCATTCTGTAGGAGCAGGAGTGTTATCACCTGTGACTGTGACGGCGTCAACAGGGTATAATCCTAATGTCGTATCCGCTGCAGCTGTACATCAGTTACCCACAGTGATTACCAAGCCAAAAGTAATTGTCACAAATGCAGCCCAGGTTGTTCTTAATGGTCCCAATACTACACTTCATAGTAATCTTACAAATGGAACTCATTTAGAATTGAAGAAAGAAAATATCCTTCAAGGTGAGTATGATCAATGATTTTTGGGTGATCTCGGTTCAAAAAAATATATTCTTTGGGCTACAACTTCTTTAAAATGAATTTATCATTATTATTATTAAACCAGAACCCATCATGCAGTATAAAACTATATAGTAATGTGAATAGCATAGCCAGGAGAGGTTATTTAATACATTATTCAAAAATCAGAGAAATTGCCTCAATTTTTGCTTCAAGAAAATATTTATACATGATTCATGGACATATTCCTTCAAGCTATCTAAAATAAGGTATAGCCAGCATAGCTTGGTAGAGTGACCAAGTGGTCCCTGCTTACAGTCTTTGTAGCAACTTTTTGGTGTCCTGACTTTCAGATTAGTCAGGAAAAATGAGGTACTTTGTCATGGTACTCATGGTAGACATAGACATATAAATGCCACTGCTTTAGGTGGATCTTTTGCAATATCAGGAAGATGTGTTTACCATATAATTTAAATAATATGGCCTGATGTATAGCAAACTATGTTTCCAGTTAAATATGGATAGTATATTTTGCTGTTTACTGATTGGAAGCATTAAAGAAGGCTAGAAGTACTTACATTGATTTACGCCAACACTGATGATATGAGCACATTATGAAAATAGAGAATAATATATAACATTGGTCAATATGTACATACATAAAGATATATACACATATACACACATAAAATGTTTACATTGGTAGTTTGAAGGAAGCATGGGCTAACTAGTTTCTAGGGAAAATTTGTTGTAAGTTTGTTAGTAAGTTTTTGTCGTAATATTTCTCTTACGAATGCGTTCATACAAAGTACTTAAGAATTCACTTTCGAAGTTTGTAAGTTAAAATACTTACGACAATTCATAAGTCTTTTTGCGAAAAGAGTTGCTGATTTATTGTATGTAAATCATTACTATCCTGGTGATTGTTTGTTAAAGGATGTAAGAGGGAAGAAAAACAAACAAATCTTAAATAAAACCTTTAAATGTGATGTTATATTAAGTAGAACTTTTAATAATGTCCAATAGAAAAGTTGCAAGCTGTAGTAGCAGGTCAAGGAGGGAGTTATAAACCTGTCACCTTGGTACGGAGCCTTCCAAATGCCATTTCAGCGGGACATAATGTAAGCATGGGTGTGGTGCAGCAGGGTGGGCAACCCATCACTATGGTGTCTACCACTGCAGGAGGAACAACAATATTGGCCCAGCAGCAGGTTCATAACTCTGGGGCTGCTAATAGTCATACAACTACCATACTGACCCCTCAACAGATCCAGAACTCACAGGCAGCAGCTGCAGCTGGACTGGCACTCATCCCTCAGCCCCAAACCCTCCAGCTTGTAACCTCCGCTGGACATCAGTCACCTCAGCCACAACTATTGGTTAGTATTAAAAGGTGTTTTATTTGAGTTATGCTTTAATGTTTTGTTTCAATCATATCCTGACTTTATAATCTAACGTTTTTAATCTCACAAAAAATCAAATTAAAATGTTAGATCACTCACAATGTAAGCTGAAAGCTTAAAAAATCTAGTGTAATACATCATGTTGGATGTAGTTTGATTTTAAACAAAATATTCAATAACACAGCAATCATTTGATGCTCAAAACAATGCTATCTCAAGTATTTCTTGTGAACTAGATTCAGAATTCGTTTTAATCACTGAACAAGGTCCATGGATTATATAGTGTGCATCATGCAGGATTCAATACAATTCATGTCTGTACGATAAAAATGTGAAATCAGACTGAAAAGACCAAGTAATAGATGAAAATCATTATAATGAGATGGAATGGGACCACAGTGACGAAAACTTGAGCTACAGTAAGCTGAGTTACTAAACTGTAATTAAATTTTAATTCCTTCCAGAAATTTAGAGAGCTTTGCTTAGTTATAAATCCATGCGTTTGATTTTAGAGTGTGTTTATGATTGTTAACCCTTGTATGTGTATGTTCACAAAGAACTTTGATTCTTCGTAGGTAACAACTCTTTCTGGGGTTCCTGTTTCGGTATCGGCATCAAAGCGTCCTGCCGAGGAAATGGAAAATACAGTAAAATCAGAGGAACCAGAGGCTAAAGTGATCAAAGTAGAAATAAAAGAGGAAGCAGCAAAATAGGCAGCTAACAGAGGGACAGTTTTAATGACTTAAGAGAAGGATGCTGACTTGTTTAGGCACTGAAGGAACTTGTTAAGATGTGAATATACAATTGTTTGTTGTCTTAATAAAGTTTTTAAGTTAAATGTTTTGCATTAAGTTAAATACACATAATGTAAAATGTAATGTCCAGATCTTACATATAATGTATATTTACTATAGTTGACCCCATACATCTGCATTGCTTAGTTATTATTTATGTAAGATATAGGGATGCAGATTTCAGCAAAGTCTTTATTTGTCAACTTATAATGAAGAAGACATTGTTTACTATGATATCCTTGACTATTTCATTTCATTGTTATTTTCATTTTTCTGTTTGCAACAACATTATGTATTTTTAGTGCATTTTGACTTTGAATCAGTACAAGTTGTAAACAGTTCTGTTTTCCTTAGACTTTCAGTGCAGTAAATAACAAGACCTGTGCATTAAGAATAACAGTCAATAAATGCATACACATATATATTTTACCATAATATTTTTAAGAGATTAACTTTATGTTTGCTTAAGGTAGGTCATCCCTCTGCATTTTCAAACATAGTTTTTCCTTAAAAGATCTTTATTTGCATTTCCCCACACTAATGCAAACTGAATGCAAGCAGTTTCAATCCTCCTTTCCAGTTGTTTTTTTTCAGAGGATACCCTTTTTATTATGTTAATCTGAAAAATAAACACAAGGACTGTCAAAATCATTTTTCTGATAAGAGGGATGTTCTTCCTTAATTTGGAGTTAAATCTGTTATATGATGGTGTTCACAATGATGTATTGTGTCAGTTATGAAGATTGTTACTGTAGTATATTTTATCATACTTTACCACTCATAATATAGAGTGGGGTAAATAATGATACCCATCTCATAATTTACAAATATGGGTAAGTTTTGATATGATACTATTATGACTAATTTGCTTGTTCAGTCACATTTAATTGGCATTTGTTAATTGAATTCCTTAAAAAAGATGTTGAGTTCAAGCCATGTCATTAAAACTGAATTCTAACAAATTTGTTAAATATTATGATGAGTCCAGTAAAAGGATTTCATACTTTTGTTTTGAAGTTGGGTGGGTTCTGTTTCCTTAGAAGTGACTTTGTTTACTTTTTGCATTGCCTTTGAATGGGAGGATTAGGTATTTATAAATTTCTTAACATTCTTATATAGGATACGTATTGTGTTTTAATTGTAAATGTTGTCGCCTATGGTTTCTTTGTCAAACTTTGTATGTATAAATTGCCATCTGATGATGTATTGATGTTAATTTTTATATTGTGATGACAGAAATAGTGCTGATGGATATGTTTTGTTGAATTTGACATTTTGAAGAAGGGTTGTAATGTTTATTAACATGTATCTAGGAGTGTAAAACACCCTAAAAAATCTTGAAAAATGTACACTTGAAGAGCAGTCAGCTTTTTTCTGATATGAAAAAAAAATTCCCCATTCATATTAGTTTTTGTTTTTCTCTCTTCAGAAAAAGTTATGAAAATATTCAACAAGTGAATAAAATAAAGGTTTTATTCAGATAATATTAGCTCAAGTTTGACCAAGTCATTTCAGTGATGTAAATTTCTAGGGTTATTAAAAGGATATGGGTTACTGACAGAAGTCCACTAAAATAAGTACTGGTTAAAGAAAAAAATCAGAATCACCCATTAGAATTGTCCTTAATCATGTTTGTCCCCTCGTGGTAATTTGATTGTAATATCACAGTATGATCTCAAAATCGCTAATCAGTTCAGGATTACAAACAGTGTGTTTTCTAGCAATTGCATTTTGTCATTTCAATATACAGAGCATATTTGTTCTGAGCATTTAAATCTTTAAAATTCTGTTGTGGTATTAGATGGAAATATCCTAAAAAAAACCTTTGAAATCAATCCATTTATTCCCTCATCTTCACAAAATTCAAGTGTACAACAATACCTTGTTCTTTGCGTCACCACATTTGCTTTGTAGTAAGATCTGGAAATGCATGCAGTGTTTGTATGGATGTGCAAGAAGTGTGTTAGGGAGGGATGAATGTATCAGTATTTACTAAGTATGATGAGAGCAATATCAGTAATTACACAGTCAGGAATTTGTTTTTTCTCTTTACAAGATCAGGTATTGAGGTAAACTTTTTGTGTATTAGAAAAAGTAAGCAAATTTTATGGTATAACAAATCTTATCATGTAAATGTAAGTATCCTTTAAGAGGTGATGTTTCTACTTGCATTTTAAACATTTATATTTGAATACATTTATTTGAAAAGATAAAAACAAATTTCTTATCGCAAATTTATATCTGTATGCCATATACATATATGTAATTATTAATATTTTATGACACATGCATTATGAAAAAATCTTTATCTGATAGCAAGTTCCCTCTATTGGTGTAACTCTACTTGCAGTTACTATTTTGTACTGCAAGATTGCATTTCCCTTACTTAGAGGGCTAAAATTGTGTATGGGTAATCAACTGTTTATGAGCCTTGTTATTTTTCTTGTACAAATGATTGGTCTTTCCTCATGCAGAGAGACTTCGGTATGTAATAAACATACTGTTTTAATCAATCATTTTGTCACTTTTGAATTATTTTGGTTTTACTTTTATGCCCCTGGTTACAGTGATCATGGGTATATAGCATTTATTATGTCCATCTATCCATTTGTTGTGTCCTGTTTTCATGAATTTAATCTTGTTTAGACAATTCCTTGCAACCAGTGGCAGCTGTATTATATACCCTTTCTTTGACGTTTTAATATTCATTCTTTTCTGGCCCGATTTATTTGTTTGACACACTGGAACACGTTCAGAATTGAAGTATTTATACATGCCCGTCGAAAGACAGGACACACTATGGTATGGTTATATCCGTCCGTCTGTCTGTCCGTACGTCCGCTACGGAACGCAATAAGTTTAGTAAACGTCAGCTTTTTTAAATAAAACTCATACAGAATGCTTAGATAGTGAAGAGAAAGCCGCCTTTTGATTTTGAGCAAATTTGTTTTGTCATTCCGGAGTTATGGGACTTGGATTTTATTTTTACTATGAGAAGATGCTATGGAATGCGATAACTTAAATAAACATCAGTTGTTTTTCATTAAATTCATACAGAATGCTTAGTTAATGTAGGGAAATGTAAAGATGATGGATAAATTCAAACCACAAGTCCAAAAATCATGAAACCAGAGGACATACAAAATCAGTGAAAATGAAAAACAAATGGAAAATAAAATATGTCTACTTGAAGAGCATATGTGAACCCCTGTAATGGAGTGAGATCAGCTGCCTTTTGATTTTGAGCAATTTCGTTTTGTCGTTTCGGAGTTATGAGACTTGGATTTTATTTTTACTATGAAAATATGCTATGGAATGCAATAACTTAAGTAAACGTCAGTCGTTTTTCATGAAACTCATGCAGAATGCTTAGATAATGTAGGGGAAGGCGCCTTTCGATTTTGAGCAAATTTTGTTTTGTCATTCTGGAGTTATAATGGGACTTGCATTTCATTTTTGCTATAGTAAAATGCTATGGAATGCAATAACTTAAGTAAATGTCGGCAGTTTTTCATGAAACTAATACATAATGCTTAAATAGGGTAGAGAAAGTGGCCTTTTGATTTTGAGTTTAATTCTGTTTTGTTGTTACGGAGTTATGGAACTTGGATTTTATTTTTACTATGATAAAATGCTATGGATGTGCTATGTAACGCGATAACTTAAGTAAACATCAGTTGTTTTTCATGAAACTTGTACAGAATGCTTAAATAGTGTAGTGGAAGCCACCTTTCAGTTTGAGCAAATTCCATTTTGTTGTTACAGAGTTATGGGACTTGGATGTCTCTTTTTGGATTTGAATATTTCATAAAAGTATTACCAAAGAGACCCATGTTTGGGGGTAATAAAACCATACGTTCACATTGAACCCGTCCAAAGTAAGCGACGGGCATATTAAGCCACGCCAGTGGTTGCTCTTGTTTTGTCTTGATCTAGGTTTAGGTTTGAAGTTGTGAGTTTTATGGAATTTCCTTATTGGATCTGTATTTTCATAATCCCTCATCAGTTAAAGTTCCTCATCAGTTAAAGTTTATACAAGGCGGAATTGACCTAAGGTCATACCTTCAGGTCAAAAGATTGCAAAGAACTAATATACTGAAATGTTGTTCCTTAGGTGAATAATATATTATATAGGTTTGTTGTTCCTGGTCAAAGGATATCACGACCTTTGCCAAAGGTTATATCTTTTTTTTTATTCAGTGACCTACACTACAGAACTGCTGTTTGTCCATGATAGCTGCAAACCTCTTGATGAATTGCAGATGAGTATTAAAATAGTCCGGGGTTCTTGGATGCATTGATCGAAGGTGTACCGTGTGGAAAATAGTCGTTTACATCATATAGATGAAAAAAGAATAGTAGCCAACTATTTAGTTATGTATTACATAGTCAAAATAAATCATGTCTAGGATTTCATATAGGTACTCGACAGTTGAGAGATCAAGTGATGCAGCAAGTGGTTGGTGACTTTCCTGTAGTCGCACCACGATATGACTGAAAATTGCTTTTGGTTTCTTTTTGAACGGCGACATGTAGCTAACGAATAGATAAAACAAGCATTTGAAAAATATATTGACGAAGTTTATAGCCATTCAGATTGGGGTTGTATGTGTAACATTCTGAATGAAATTTGCTGTTATCAGATCTTTCATAAACGACAACACACCTTCGGCTCTGTTTGTGTCGCATAAAACCCTGTTTTGGTTACATAGAAAAAACTTTATGGGATGTTGTGATCAATTACTTAGTCGAAGCGGCTCACACTTCCCTTCGCATTTTACGACATTTTGTTTTAAAAAGCGACAGATTTTTTTCAAAATGCTGCCACATACTATCGTCAGTTTGAAAAACCGACATCTTCATTTTCATTGTCGACCCCGAGTGGAGCAAAGTTTTGCAACAATTATTGGGTTCAGGGTGAGTTCTACACGGACATGTGTTAGATTTATCTTGAAATACAAGAGCCGGTGTTATAGAGTAAGACTTCCCCATAGCCGGACCCCACCACTCATGAAAGTTTCATTCTAGAGCAGGACCTCCTCCTGGGAAAGTCCCACTCTATAACTAGTTATAAAGCGATACTTCCCCAAAGAGTGAGGTTTCTCCCTTTAGTACTTTTATAACGGCATCTTAAAAGGGTCAACATGCGAGCTTGCGCATGCATTGACATTTCAGTGTTTTTGATCATAAGGTCCCGGTTCAATGTTATTGTTTGGAGTACCACCGTCTGACATTTAGGAGGCTTGATCTCGACACCATTTGTATTATCAAATACCTCTGGATTCGGGGTAAGTAGGAGTTTTCAGAGCACTGACCACTGGCCATCAAGTAGGGTAGGCCTTTCATTTTTGAAATGTGTATTCATTAATAATCTGACTGTACCATAATTTTTATCTTTGGATCTCGAGCTTGAACTTCAAATTGGACGTCTGAGATATATGCTTTCTTTCTGACAATGCCCCGCCGGCGACCTATGTTGTTTCTCTGACAACTCTTGTTGTTAAGAATTTAATTCTTTAATATGTATTTCTTTCTGTCTGATAGATATACCAGATATCTAAATCCTTTAGTCTATCACATTTTTATACGCCCGTCTTTGACGGGACGTATTATGGCATGGCGTTGTCCGTATGTGTGACAATGAAGGCAGGATACAGATCGAACCGTTGGGGCTAGGGCCGTCAAATTTGGTATACTTACTCTTTATGCCAAGAAAAAGACGCCTTTTGTTTTGCAAGGTCAGAGGTCAAAGGTGATGGCCGTAGTACTACTTGGTATGAACGACCTTGAAGGCAGACCAAACCGTTGGGGCTAGGACTACCAAATTTGGTACACTTACTCCTCATGCCAAGACCAAGACGCTTATTGATTTTCAAGGTCAAAGATGAGGATCGCAGTACTACTTGATTAAAAATCCTTGTAGACAGGATACACTTACTCCTCATGCCAAAAAAAAAAAAAACGTACGCCTATTGTGTTTAAAGGTCAGGGGTCAAAGGTCAAGGTCGTACTACTTTTTAGGAACACTTGTAGGCAGGATACAACCCAAACCGTTGGGGTTAGGACTGTCAAACTGGGTAAACTTACTCCTCCTGCCAAGACTTGGTTCACTTACTCCTCATGTCACAACAATGACGCTTATTGTTTTCAAAGGTGAAGGTCACATTACTACTTGGTTAGAAAACCTTGTAGGCAGGATGCAGAATAAATTATTGGGAATAGAACAATTTAAGGGGGAAATGTTTCCATACTTTCAAAATCCTCCCCTTCAAACTAAACGACGGACGTATGATGCCACGCTAGGCGTTGTTCTTGTTTATGCCAATTTTGTCGAGGTCTTTCATGCATGTTTATTTTGCAGATAAACAGTCACAACATCGACATAAATAATGAAATGACAAAATATGGAAACAGCTACACAATATGAGGTTTAAACCAGACCAGACAGAGGGAGAGACAGTTAAAGTAATCCCATTACTAGAGAGATAAACAACAGAGAAATACAAACTATACAGAGAGAAAGAGCAAACCAGACGATAGACAATGGGTGGATGTATGGATAGATAGGCGGACAGGCAGATAGAAAGATGGATGGATGGATGAATGGACGGACGGACAAATATATAGATACACCGACAGTCGAGCAGACCAAATAGGCAGATCAAGAGAACAATACAAACAGATCAGGTAGACAGATGGAAAGGGTGATGATTAAAACCAGAAGTCTTTCAAACCCGTTGACAGGGGAGAACTAACCATTATTATACCCTGCAACAAATTGGTGGGGGTGTAATGGAACAGATTGTTCGTCTATTTGTCTGTAAAGAATATGCTTTCCGGGCTTTATAGTGTTATCCTTTTCACCTAGAGCCAAAATACCATACATACAGACTCCCTATGAGATGAGAATGATCCCTATCGATTTTGGGGTCAAAAGGTCAAAAGTCAAGTATACTGGGCATTGATATAGGTAAATGGTTACCGGGCTCTATAGTGTTATTGTGGGCTGCACTAGCCGGCCCATCCTTTGTTATAAGTTTGGGAAAGTTGCATGCGTTTCTGCGGTACAGTAAGGCCACGCCCCCAAGATTTTACACCAATAATAAAATTACGATTATATTCACTGCGGAGAGAGCATGTGCCATCTCGCTGTACGTCTAATAAACTCGTTATTGCCTTATGTACTGAATTGGCTAAATGAACCAAATATAAACTATTAGCTGAAAAGAACGTGATACTGAAAATTTTAAAACGTTATTTTTTTAAAAAATTCTTTGCAGTTTTATCATCATCCAATTCCGGGTCACACTTTGGTGCTTGTACCAAATAGTTTCTTGTCCTTTTTACCTAGAGTCAAGATGTAAAGATGATTGATAAATCCAAACCATAAGTCTAAAAATCATGAAACCAGAGGACATACAAAATCAGTGAAAATGAAAGCCAAGTGGAAAATAACAAAATATGTCTACTTGAAGAGCATATGTGAACCCCTATGATGGAGTGAGATCAGGTACCCGGGGAGAGTGAGCATCTCCTGCTTGCTAGCAACACCCGTCAGATATACCCAGTAGAAAAAAGTCAAATCGTGAAAATTCCATATGTATTTATATATGGAGAAGTCAAAGTAGGTAACCCTCTAGTATAAAACGTGTCAAATCTGTGTACAATGATCGGAATCGGTCTCAGTTCATAATATCATTTAAAAGTCTGGATAACGAGATATCATATGGAGTAATAAGAGTCTCGTAACGACCGTAGAACTTCCTCAGTGACGTTGGTAGTCTAGCACATATATAACCCTGGTTGAGCAGCTTAACTGAAAGTCGCCTAGCCCTCAGAACAAGGTCATTGTAATTTGAACATGCTCTGGCATAACGTATTAACTGAGAAATGAATACGCCGTATGCGGGCGATGATGGAATGTTGCTACTTATGAAAGGAAAGTTTGTGATAGCGAAATTGAAATCGTCACGTTTGTCATAGAGTGAGGTGTTCAATCGACCATTAATGTCGAAAGACAACATATATCTAAATACGAAGTAGAAATACTACTTTCTGTGGTTTCTTTGACCTCCAGTTCACTTGGATAGATGATGCTAAGGTAATCCGCGAACGAAAGATTATTAATTGAAAGCAAGTCATCTATACCATACATATAGAAGATGATCTCTATCGATTCTGAAGTCAAAAGATCAAATGTTAGTTGTACTGGACATTGATAAAGCGACGTCATTTCCGGGCTCTTACATGAAACTTTTTCACGTAGAGTCGGAGCAGGCTTGGTATAGTGGTTACACATTTGGCTTTCTGCGCCGACTATCCGGGTTCGATTTCCGGGTTACGCCACTATATTTAGAGGTTGGAATCATTCTGCCGACGGGGTTATTTGTGTCTGCCCCATGGCGACAATTCTTGTCTTCTTTTGATGTATAATTGTATTACCAAGTATATAGACAATGACTCAGTCTTAATTACTCCAAGGGGAAATCTGGCTCTAGAGTGTCGAGGTTTGACTATGGGGTAAGGTATACTTTATAACACCGGTGTTATACAGTAGTTTTCCCCCTAGCCATTTTCTTCCCGGTAAAATGGCTATATTTTTAACCCCCCCCCCCCCCCCCCCCCGGCCGGAAAAATGGCTATATAGTACTTTTCCTCGGGGGAAATTTGGCTGTATAGCCATTCCCCCCCCCCCCCTCTTATAGCCATTTTCCCCCGGGGAAAACTACTATATAATGTGAAATTCCGGATTTTCTTTTCACACATACACGTAAGTAAATCCAGCTTGTTACCTTGTTAACAATAAACAGATTTCTATTTAAAATAGAGATATCTCAACTTTTTATACGGAGATATTTCCAATTAATTTAGAGATATCTTAAGTAGAAATGTCTTCAATTTTAATCTCTTTTCCAAATACAAATGCATATATTTAGAAGAGATATTTATCTACTAGAATTTCATTCCAGATATCTTTATTTAATCCGAGAAATCTCTATTTATACAAATGGAAAAAAAGAAAAACAAGTTCGTTTCTATGCCCCCGGAATGAAATTCTGGGGAATCTAATTTTTGACCTGTCTGTGACTCGTAGTCTGTGGCAAAAACCTAGACTATATCGTTTGTACCAAGAGGTACAAGGCTTTGAAACTCCACATACAGTTTTCTTGTGATGAGACCTTTTATTTGGGACCATGATTTTTAACTAGTGACTTTGACCTTGGTGCTCTACGTTTTCAAAAACTTAAACTTTGGCTGTATCTTTTGTACCAAAAGGAGAAGGGGTTTTGAACTTCATATATAGATTACTTGTGATAAGATCTTTAATTTGAGACCATGACTTTGACCTAATCACCTTGACCTTAAAGTGTGACCTACTTTTCAAAAACTTTAATCTTGTCTATATCTTCTACACAAAAGGGTATAGAGCTTTGAAACTTAGCATATAAAATACTTTAAGATGAAACATTTCGTACTTTGCGTAAGGGACAAGGAAATCACATTCTTGTGATCATGATTTACAACATCTGCGACTAGACAAGCCTTGTCGTAGATTGCAAATCGTGGACACCTGGTGGAATTCCCTTCTGTTATTTTGATGTTCATCATGTACTCTGTATATGATGAGCGATATTGTAATATATAAAATGCATTAGTCTTAATTTATTTAGGAATTGAATGTTCAAGGAATTCTAGCACATTCAATTCTTATATTTGTCATTGGAACATTTTGATTGATAAATTCCTATTTTACTTATGATGTATTACGAAAAGTTGCCTGGGATCGAATCTTGAGTCACAACCTGACGTCATAATTGACATCTATACGCAAGTAAACGACAATTTGTACAATGAAACAATAGAAGAAATAGCATACTATTTTAAATATATAAAAAGAAAGACTTGTAAATAAATAAATAAAACATAAAATAAACGCACACACACATACACACCTACACACACACACAAGCACACATACAAACAAAACAGTTAACAGTATATAGAAACACATTAACCATAACACCATCGGTTTGATCCACAGGCTATTACTATAGTACATGTGTATTTCAAATGTTATCTGACTGATACAGAACGAACGTGTATAATTTCCAAACCGTTACGTAAGGGGAAAAAGTATTATGGGGGAAAACTACTATATAACACCGGCATACCTCTATGGTGAAAGTGTTCGGCCTAGGATTGAAAGGTAAGGGGTAAAAATACCGTCGGACTTTGGTCGAGATCTGTTCTTTTGTACGAAACTTTAAAAAGTACATACATTTGTATATTTAAAGGGACTGTCCCTGTATTGCGAAGAGGCGGGATAAGAATGTATAAAGAAATACACACGACAGTTGCCTCTACCATGTCGATAACATGTATCTTTTCTTGGTTTATAGATCGAAAAATTGGCTCAGTCTTTTTAAATTTTCTGTGAAGAATATCTTTGAATTGAAGGAATAACTAGTGAAACATTGGTTATCGTCTTTAAAACATGACTATAACACGTTTTCGTATAAAATGGGGTAGGTGGGCAAAATTATTAAAATATGTTAGCCTTATTATAAGTCACGTGTAGAAATGGTTGTAGCATCTTCTCCCAATGTATAAAGTGAGTGGTAATGATAGACTCTTGATCTAATTAGGGGTTAGTTTTAGTGGTCGAACCAGTTACTCTGGAGAGGTCACAAACTTATATAAGGGAGTGGTGTTATGTTATACAGTATCATTATGACTGGCATTTTGAAAATCTGAGATCTGCAATTTCTATTTCATTTTGGTATTAATTTTAAACTGTACAAGTGTTACACTAATATTTAAAACATTTGATATGTTTAAACATTATTATAACAATCGTTATAATAATGTTTAAACATATTAAATGTTTTAAATATTAGTGTAACACAAGAATAATTTACTTACGGTTACGATATCAGACGAAAGGAATAGGGAAAATAATCTTACTTAATAAAATGTAGGTATGCTCTCTATGACTGTCATCTTGAAAATATTGAACATATAGTCTCTCTCTCTCTCTTTATCTTTCTCTCTCTCTCTCCCTCTCTCTCTCTCTTTGTTTATTTTTATTAGTCGAAACAAGTCATCTCCATTACATTGTAGACAAGGTCTTTTTTATCACTAACTTTTTAGCATACTCTTCACAGACCTTTAGGAACCAGGGGAAAGGGGGGGGGGGCACTTTTTTTTTTATCATTTTTTTATCACGCTACCAGACGAAACAAAATTCAATGTGTGCCCCTTCATTTTTGCAATGCTTCCTACGCCTATGACTCGATGTAATATTGTATATATATGTAATTCGACGTCATCATATATGAAGCAAAGATCAAACGTCACTGGGATAATATGTTCATGATAAATGGGTAAACCAAACTAAGGAAATGTTGCTGTATGATCCAGAATTTGAGCCATTTAATAAAATCTTTAAACTGTATCCACCTTGATTTTTGTGGCTATTTTGATGAAACTATACAGGAATGATATACAAATGAAACTTGACGAACACAAAGGAATTTTGATTTTTACTTCAAAATGGACGCTATAAAAATTCATAGATATCTGAAATATTTTCCCCGTTCTTTGAGCTACTATGATAATGATACATTATGATCACCACTGTAAGTAGATAAATGATATTAAGATTTGAATGTAATGTGAACTCCACTACACATTCCACTTGCAATATAACTATATGAAGCAACAAGTAATAGATCAGCAAGTACGATGAAAATGTACCCAGTAGAGCTCTAGTCTCACCAGAGCCTCTTGTATCCCCCATGGGACAATCTATAGATCTATGTGTATTATCGTAGCGTCCCTCCAGGTATACACATAGTATCTACTTGTGATTACTAACCGAATTTTGAAATTTTCTTCAGAAGTGTGCGTACTGTGAATCTATTTAGATGATGTATCCAAGGCCTACACAAATCTCAAGGCCATCACTAGTGTATTTTTTATCGTGGAATATACATTAATCTCATGGCTTTGATATGATAGAATTAGGATAATTTTAAGCCTGGATTTGCCATTGATACTTATTTATTCACCAGTTGTCGAATAATAAATCACATTTATATGATCAATAATTGATCTTGTGGTTTGATGCTTGATGTTTAACTTAACATGAAATTACAATCATTTGGCGCGTAAAGCAGTGTCTTATATCAGTGATTTTATTGAGATCTTATGGATGATTTTGTCCTGAGGAGAGTTGTAATGGGACTGCAAGTGTTTATCGCACCAGTTATGTACCAAATTTAATAGAATTAACAATCGTATAATTATATATGCTCTGGGTAATCGATCCTTATCTGTGATCCTACAAACCAATCGATGTATAAACAAGAATATGAATTCTACAGCTAAACATTGATCGAAAACCGATAGGGCATCAGGAATACTACAAAAGTGTGTCATTGGTGTGTTTAAGATTTTTTTTTTTACAGATTTGAAGAAATAGGTGAAACCCCCTGATCAGACCTTTGGAAATGTAATCAAGACATCACCAAAGCCGTAACGCAATTCCGGACTATAAACTAGTGGTGTCCACTAACTAGCTGAGTCGTGGTTAGGGGACCAAGGGATCCCGAAGCGCCTGCTTTTTGACGGTTTTAGGGCCTAAATGCGTAATTTCACTTTCCTAATTAAGTCAGTGCATCAGCTGCCGGATAATCGAAACATTTGTAACGTTATTCATGCTTTTCCCCCATACATTGTCATTTTATACTATACCTGTGGTTGTTTTTGTCATACAAAATAGAGTATATGTCCTATTATCGGATCCATACTAGTCTGTTGTATAGAAAATCACGTCCCCTCCGCCATCCTCTGTATCCTCCACTGATAGATGGACATGATACAAGGTTCAATATGACCTCGATCTAATGATATAATGATATGTAATGTGTATCTAAATCCTTTAACATTTACCCCATCTTCTCAGAGTTCGTTGTCTCCAGAATCAAGTTAAATTTCGTTGGTTTTTTTCTTTATATTTTCTCATTTTCTCATTTTTCGCACAAGATTCTTCTCTTCTGTTTTCTGTTTCAGTTATTCAATTTACCTTTCATAAAACCAACTAGAATGTGGGTCAGTGCAAATGCTAATAACGTCGCCACCTATATATTGACCTCGATGTTACTTATTTCACAGCTCGCTTCATCTTTATTCGCTTGATGAGCAACCCATCAGGGTTTAGTTCATGTCTGATCCGATCATTTCCTATGGGTTGAGACTTTGTGGATGATTTTGTTGTTCTTTTTTCTAATTTGTCTGTCAATGTTTGTGGATTTTGCTCTCTCGAAAATGAGGCAGATCGCAGCGGGAATTTGATAATTTGCTTCATATTTATCATGGCGTTTTAAGTTGTGTGTCTAACCGTGATAAAATTGATTTGATGACCAGCACCTTTGTTAAAGACACATTGATTTTGCCTTCAGCACAACGTCATTATAAATGAAAATTAGTAAAACAGTTATTTGAACTATAGAATGATAGATCGTAAAGCAAATGTTTTACATCTACTCCCTTTGATATGTACACGCAGATGAAATAATGTGGCAGTATGGTACATTCTTTAACGAGGATTCGATGCCCGTGTCTTTAAACTCATTGAACCTCTCATCTAGTTTTATTCATCATTCCGGTTCTGTTTGCTAGTGTACTTACCTAAATGTGTAGTTTGTTCCGAATACTTTTTTTTCCTTGACCAGAAAACAGATATCGCCTTCATATGGCTGATACCATACACGTATAGCGTGAAACAAGAAATATAATGTGCGATATGTGTAAGATGTTTTGGGTTATTTATTTTATACATTTTTTTCAATCTACATCAAGATTTTATTATTTATAGTGATGTGGTGGAATCACTTGCCTGGTGTATTACTTCATAATTTCTACATGTGCAGCGGACCCATCCGAAGCAGTGATAAATCTTTTACGTTCCAACAATACGGTAAAATGGGGATTGATAATATCTCATCAAAAAGACAAATAGGGTGATTGGCTTTGGTAAATCCAAACTGACAGGCAGAGTGGAACATGTGTCATCAGATGTTTAAATCCAACAATACTGGACCAATTCGACCTGAATGTATGTCTGTAATGATGTGCATGACCAATATGCATAACATTGCGGTAACATTATTCTATCAAAATTACCATTATTTAAAAAAAAAAAACAAACTGTGATCAACTTCGATTTCACATGGATTATACATATGATATCATGCCGCTATCATTCTATGGTAGTAAATTAATGCTGTGTATACCCTTTTCATAGATATTTAAACATAGGAGTTTAAAAAGTTCTCCTTTATTTATATTTGAATTTGATCGTTATATTATACACAGTGTGAGTGTCTAGTAGGCAGAAAATTTTTACACATCCAGAGCATCTGGTCAAAATATTGTTTGGAATCCGTGCTCCTTCTTATAGATTGTTACCGCCTTTATCTTAAATGAACGTCATACCGGTATTGTTATTGTTCATGGAAAATGAATCCTGCATGTCATGTGCAAATTTCAAGAAAGGGAACAATTAGAATGCTGGCTTTATTTCCAAGAGCAATAAGACACCCATTCTTTATAACGTGTGTACACGGTAATTATTTTGAGATATTCCGCATTTCATTGTTTTGTTTTTTTTTTTTTGCTGATATTCGATGACATTTACAGGGGTGTCGCCAGATTTCTCTCAATGTGTACGCACGGTACCGTTAAGGTATGGTATTTGGGACCGCCATGGGACCCGAGTACCGGGGATTTCTATGATTTCTGAGGTTTAGTTTCATGACTTTTCAAGTGGTTTTTTTGCAGAATACCTTCATATGCACAAAAATCAATCAAACATGTTTGTAAAACATATATGGCCCCCTAAAATTATAAGGCGCTCTGTCAATGAATATGAAACACTCTCTCTCTCTCTCTCTTTAACAAAATGATACCCGGTATGCACGTTTGTGCTTATTTGGCGTAATCGCAATCACGCTATCGGCGAAAATTAGTTACCGCAGAAATAAGTAAACATTCACATTTAATAGTGTAATTACAGTGTCTCATTTCATCATTATACGGGCATATGCATGTTACAGTGAAATTTGTCAACGACAAACGTGCTGCATACCATCAAGCTTGTATATCGCTGACATATTCACATTTGGACGCCAATAGCAATTATCGGAAGATTTCGACATTATTTATTATATGTATAACTATTACAAATAGTCGTCTTCACCTTTTGGCCGTAATAAAGAAACATTTAATGGACTGCATAGAGTGTGATGAAAGTTACATTATGTTATTTGTTTTTAATCATAAGTACATTTTATTCTACTTTATTTTATTTTTGTTTAAGCAGACATGTGACACGTGCATCGACACTAGTCGGCAATATATGTCGGTCCGTTGTCTTTGTTTGCGACGGCTTCGTATTAAACGAACAATTTTATATATTTGAATGAGAAACTCTGTGTACGTTTGGAAAGTAAAACAAAAATGTCCCACGCACAGTTCACAGAACATGTATATAACTATGAATGAATGAATGTACGTTTAATCAATGAACATACAGATACAATGAGATATAGAGATGTACCAGATACCAATATCATGTAATAAGATATTACAGAAACCGTTGATCGATCCACTCTGAAATACGTTCTATGTATAGAATCGCCAAAATAAAACTACATGTTTTGACGTTATGTGACTCGCGAAACTTTTAGTTATACAGTATTCCTATTACTGAGTGTGTCTGCAAACACTTGATTATGCCGAATTTAATGTTTTTCTCATTGATATCCTCTAACTTCAATTTGAAATTTTGGAAAAGTTGACATCATCATGCCCAGTTAATGACGTACTTTCCATCTCCGCTACCAAATTAATATTACTGAAAATTTGCTATTATTCTCAGTTTTCTGATTTATTGTCATAGCAAAATAAAAGTACTGCGAGGTATTGGGTCTTTTCGTTATACAGAGTTATTTCCTACATGAGCAGGTATCTGACTTCAAACCAGTATAATGTCATTCAAATATCATTTCCTGTAATTTTACACCAGTGTCCATAGATTATAGATTTGATAGAGGAAACAGACATGACACCCCCCCCCCCCCCCCCCCCCCCCCCCCCCCCCCCCCAAAATCGTTAACTCCGTAAGAGAAAAAAGTCATAACTTTTAGAAATATCAACAGATATCTATGTATTGTGATTTTTTATACTAACTTAAAATTCATTTTTTGGACATTTTTACCACTCTCAATTTTACTATGGGAAATGTGAGGTAAGGTTATTTTCAATAACGACAAAGCTGTTTCCATAAAATAGTCAATTTCCATGATATTTGTCTTAGTTTGAGAACAAAGGAAAATTAAGTGAAGGGACTGTTGATCCAGAAATTATCATAGCACTTATCATAAATGAGTTTTTCTTATTTTTACCCATCAAATATTTGAGTCGTCCATCCTTTTTATATCTTAAACCTTGGATCCGCTGCTGAAAGTTTAAGTAAGAGACTGACTATCTGAATGATAATAACAGACCTATAACTATGCCAACTATTACGCTTAATAGATTTAATGACTGATATATGACTTGAAAGCAATCTTCAATAGATAGGTATAAATGTTAAAATGCAAGTATAAGATGGTAATGGATACATTAAGAAGCATAGCATGCAATAAAAAGTGATAATATGATTTGAAAAATAATAAAATATTTGATCTGTATGAGAAACTTATAACACACACATTCATTGGCATATTTCCTTAAAAATGAATAAAGAGAAGCAGGTCCAGGATTTATTTTCAAAATGATAAAGTCAGATATGACAGCGAAATACCAAGCATTTCAGTAAGTGGAAAGAATGAAACAAACTCAGGATGATATCAGAATGATATTTTTAGTTGTGAAAAAGTGGGGAAATGGGGAGAGGGGTTCAAGGTCGCCCCTCTAAATCCACCACTGAACGAATATAGCCCGAGAGTGAATGATGTCTCCAGAACAATTGCATGGAGGTCCCCCCCCCCCCCCCCTCTAAATCCACCACTGAACGAATATAACCCAACAGTTCATGATATCTCTAGAACAGTTGCAGCATGGCGACATACTGAGTTGTTTGTACCCAAAAGTATCTCGTTAAAATGTATAACTCTCTCGGGATAAGTTGTTAGGCATCTCGAGCTCATAAAAATCATAAAGCTCTAAAAACTACAGGGGGTAATTAATTTCGCAGAAAAAATGTTACATCATGAGTTGATCTGGCGATTCAGAGATGAAAAAGAGTTATTCTTATTTTTGTATTTAATGAAGACACTTCACAGGTGCTGTATCATCAAAAATGCTCCCTATTGTAATCTTTGTGGCTGTATGTTTTAATATTGTCCTTTCAACACCGGTAGATGTTGGACCTTACATACAGCAACTCCTGGACGTTCATAATGAATACAGACGGATGCAAAAAAGTTCTGACATGAATGAACTGGTAAGAATGAAAAATTGAATTCTATATTTAAAAATAAAAATGGAAAAATGGTTTTAATGAGTAAATCAATTAGTAAAATAAACTAACCTACTTGGAAATGTTATAATTAGTGCAATTTCAAGTATATCAAATCATATTTTTGATTAGAAGTCAAAATTGACTCGATTTACTTGATTTTCAGAGGAATATGATAAATTGAATAGTTAAAAGAAAGCTGATTATATATTACTTAATTAATAAGTTCATTATGGACAAATTTTCCGTTGGTATAAATTGGAAGACAAATCTGACAACATGGATCGGATTCTGATTGTCCGTTCGGATTTTCCATCGTGCTTTATCTATCTGTCCTTCGGATAAGACAGTATAAACCGACTTCATGGTAAACGTTGGATCATAAAAAATTGCTCACTGATTCGGGGAGGGGGTGGGTTGTTGTAAAGGATACATGGAAGTGTCACCACCATATAAATGAAATAATCCTGGTGTGGCGAACCAACCCCCCCCCCCCCCCCAACATTTGTTGTTTTTTTAAAAAAACAATCTACTTACACTTTTAAGGTCAAGTTATTGAATTTTTATAAAATCCGTGTTATAAGTAGAAGATATATACCGTATAATTTGTGCACCAGATGTGCATTTCCACAACTTGTATCTCTTCAGTGATGTTCATGGCTGAATGATTGGGATTCTAATGATATATAAATATTTGAAGAACAGAGTAAAAACCAAAGTGACAGAGGTTAACAGAAACCTCACAAAAAGAGGCGGAGCTGACGAAAAACACGTGGTCATGGGTGCGTGGTCATTGTTATTTTTATGTCATTTCTCTGTTTACATTTTATTTATCGGCTAGTTACCGCATTTCTGGTCATTTCAATGTAGTTTTCTTCTTCATAAATAACTAGCCGATGAATAAAATGTAAACAGAGAAATGACATAAAGATAACAATGACCACGTGTTTTTCGTCAGTTCCGCCTGCTTTACAAAAATTATGAATAATAGAAACTTGTTCACTTGAAAATAAGTTATAAAATTTAAAGGTATTTGGACGTGATATATATTTTGATGGTATATACAATTTTCGACAATCATTAAATGCTGAGCATATCATAATACATGTATAATGGTTTTCATCACCGATTTCATTCCCACATAAATGACATATTCTTTGGTTTCTAGGGATACTAGCCCATCTGCCGGTTTCGATTGGTAGTTTGTGATTACTAGTCCTAAATCTGGCCAATGTAATGATATAATCCCGTAATATATTAGCAATATTTTCTAAATGAAAAATTATAATTTTTAAATAAAATATACCTTTATTAGATTCGTTACAATCAGAAACCCATTTTTGTTGAAATTGATAATATAAGATTTGTTTTACATTTGCTATCAACAATTTTTCATTTTCTGCATTTTGTGATAACCAAATATAATTTAAACCACAGGTTATTAAGATATTGTGTATACAATGTATCCATTTTAACTGCACACCAGCTTGATTACGTGTATCTAACGTATATAAAAGTTTGTATAGGATACAAGATAATTTAGTGTCTTTACAATTCAAGAATTTAATCCAAAATTTAATCATTCTCATTTTCACATTTATACTCAAAGAATATCTGCCTAGTTCACCATAGATCATAAAATTTGGAGTAGACATTTTTAGATTAAGAACAAGTTTACAAAACATAAGATGAAGTTTTTCTAAGATATCTTAATTTTCAAATCCCCATAACTCACTACCATAAAGAGGTATAGGAATAACAATTTTGTCAAACATATCAAACTGAAAATGTAGAGATAAATTTAATCCTCTGGATTTTTGTATAATTCCATGCATAATTCTAGTTGCTCTTTGTACAACGTACTTTCTATTACTAAGAAAAGAAAAAAGAGGAGTTACTGGCTCAGTTATGTGGCAGAAATCACTATGGAGCTATACAATACAAGAATATAAATAATATACTAGAACATATAACACATTACAAAAATATTTGCTTGTAGTGCAATTACGATGCCGACTTAGGACGGTCATTTAATTTGACAAAAGCCAAACAAATGGTGTGGTTAACCGGTTTACGGGCCCACCTTCCCACTCACCGTAACAGCAGAACAATCAAAGGACGTACATTTAAAAATTTATAAATAATCCTCCATGTAAAGAACAAGGGTCAACAGGTGTCGCATATTGAGAGGTCATAAAAATATAAACACGTAAGGTATTGTAAAACACATAATGGTATAAAAATATATGCGACATCAACATGATAAACCGTGCTCTGCCAGTCTGAAAGCGAGCTAAGACCCTAGATCTGTAGGAGTCCCGACTAACAGTCAGAGGGGACGAGGTTCAGGACCATGTCTCCTCTGAAAGAGGTTTGGACAAGGCCCGTCATATAATCCCCACCGCCCTGTTAGCCAGCGTGCAACGTTCAAGTAAAAGTCTGCATAAGGCTGTAGAGGGGCCAAATACAAGACCTAAAGTCTTTTTGATGATCTCAATATCATATTGTCTATTTAGAAGACGTTTGACTATTTTATTACATGATAAAATAACGTTATCGGAGCCTTTTACTTTTCTTTAGTTTATATACGAGATCACCGTAAAAATTAGGATGGGAAATTCAGTTGGATACATACTGTTGAAAAGAAATATTTCCAAATTTAGATAGAAGTTCTGAATAAGATCTGAAGAATTTGCCGAATGTTTTTCTTAGCTTGTGATATCTGTAACCCTGAGTTAAAAGTTTAGTAGTAATTTGTAAATTTCGTTTATGAAAGTCCAAAACATCGGTGCAGCCTCTGACAGATCGAACTAATTGAGATATATAGATACGATATGATGGGAGTCGAGGGACATCGCCATCCAAGTAAGGGAGTAATCATAGATGTACAAAATCAGAGAACCAGTTCTCGAAAATAATATACCAAGATATCTAAATTCTTTCACAATTTCAATTTCATTATTATTTTCTAAAAAAAAAAAAAATTGAAGATTGTCTCTCTTTACCAAAGATAATAATTTTAGTTTTATCAATATTTACATGTAATTTCCACTCATTACAATATCTTTCAAAACAATTAAATTGATGTTGCAGAGCATCCTTAGTTTCGGAAATAAGAACAGTATCATCAGCATACAACATTACCATAATTTTAAATATAAATTAAGTTCATTTTCAATTCTTCCTACAACGTATTTAAACCAATAACATTTTCCCGCGTCAAAAAATGTTCTAAATCATTAAAAAAAAAAAAAAAAAAAAAATTGAAAATAACTCTGGTGATAAATCTTCACCCTGTTTTACTCTATTTTGGCAAGAAAGTATTCAGAGAGTTTATTATTGTAGCATATACCTAGATTTACAGATTTACAACGATTTTACTTATTCATAATGACATTCAAACATTTCCAGATATATGGTTATTCAATTTTCTCCATAATCCTACTCTCCATACTTTATCAAATGCAGCTTTAAAATAATAAAAAAAAAGCACAATACAACTTCTTTCTATTTACAAATGACTATTCAATCAAAGAATATAGTACAAACATGTTGTCTATGGTTGAGTATTTGGCCCGGAAGCCACTCTGGTTTTCTTTGATAAAATTAATGCTTTCATTATATTGTGTCAATATATTACACAAAATAGAAGTAAAAACTTTACCAAAGCAAATAGACAGCGATATAAGACCAAACAGCATTCTCCTATCTATTAATCAGGGACAAAAATCTTTTGTAAGAGCATTTCATTGTAAAATAAACTCTGTACAAGGGATTCCTCGTTGTATTACACCGATGTGTATTTTAGTACATTATATTATACATATATCTCTGTTTTACAAACCTTATCAGCAGTACCGATTATCAGATATACTTAAATTAAAATATAAAACAAACATCTTACAAAGTCTTATTACTTATCTAACAATGCATTATAGGTAATGATAGTTTATCTTTATGTGTTTTATGAATTTAAGGAATTAATTTTATACATCTATGATTCTCGGCCTAAATATTGAGTTTCCAGCGTAAGTAGTTTAACTTATTTTATATGACAACTTCTGATCAAGGAATTAGATGAAATCAGAAATATTGTTTCAATCCCAGGATATGAGTATGGATTTGTGAAAATGAATGAACAATAGATATCATAAATTCAGAAATTACACCATAAATTTATGTATAAATGAAATTATCAAATAACGTATTACTAATCGAATTTTATACTTTGATATAAAATGGTACTAAAATTTAAAATATTTGTAATCGTCTTTAGGGTAGACTAAATCAAACGAAGACGGATTTTAGATATGATTAAGGAATGCGTCTCTTACTTTATAAAAATTCCGACTTTTATATGTCCAAAATGAATTTCTTCTATCAGGCGTTCAATTTTTGAAAAAATTGACGTTGTATAGGATGACTTTTCTCTGTATCATAGAAAATTTTCAGTGTGGGACATGTTACACGATAATGGCATCAGAACATATTTTAGGTATGGGATGACGCCCTGAGCCAACAAGCCGCCAACTGGATCAGTAGATGTCAGTTCCAACACGAGATGAAAGGAAAAGGAGAAAACCTGGCATTCAATTCCAATCCGAATACAAACGAAGCTCTAATAAACAGTTCTATGAAGGCATTTTATGACGAAATAAATCAATACAATTACGCCGGCAAACGTTGTTCACCAAGCTCCTGTCATTATACCCAGGTACGTATATAGTCTGATGATAATCTGCTCTTACTTCAAGTCCGTTTAATGCTCCATAACCATCGGCTGATTGTATTGAGATGAGTACGCATGGCAATCATTTGTATGCTGTGCGATTTTCCAAAACAAAGTATAACGTAATAAATTTATCTGAACAACAACAACAACAACAACAACAACAACAACAACAACAACGGCGACGACGACGACAAAAACCACAACAAACTCTGTTGATGCTACAACAACAACAGCAACGAATCATTTCGCTTTGTGTATTGTGATTCGTAGATTCAACAACAACAACAACAACAACAACAACAACAACAACAACTACTACTACTACTACTACTACTACTACTACTACTACTACTACTACTACTGATGATGATGATGATGATGATGATGATGGTGATGATGATGATGATAATGATATCTCTTTCTCTATTCTTAGATTGTGTGGGCTAAAACAAGAAAAGTTGGTTGTGCCATAAAGAAATGTGATTGGTTGTATGTTGGTGGAAGACCCATTAAAAATTCCTGGTTCTTAGGATGCTGGTATGACCCCAAGTAAGCCTAATTGTCGTCAATAGATTATCTAAGTAAATACAACGCATACTTTTCATTACCGTTTTACTTCTATCAACGAATCATTTCGCTTTGTGTATTGTGATTCATAGTTTTGTTTGTTCTCTTATATTACATAGCTCACAAAGAAAATTTTGTATAGAAAAAAATCTCTTAGCATTTGTTTCGACCGTAAAAATGCAGATAAGTATATACAAATAGGCAAAATTATATTATCGTTCTATATAAAGCCGTTGGTAAAGAATGTTATCTGTCTGTATATTGTTGAACATCACGCCAGCATAGACCCTTTCACTGTTAGTGCGGGACTAACAGTTTGGTTGGCAGATGATAACATTTCCTGTAAAAGTTGTGACGTAATAATACAAAATTTTGCGAGAACAGCTATACGATCCTTGGGAGATAATCTTTTATACTTATTTAACCTCATTTTTATAATATCGGCAAACTGGGGAAGGTATCTCGGTTGATCATCATTATCATTAAAAGTGCCCCTACAGTTCAAACAACTATGCGTCTTTTGGGTGAGACAGTTGAAACCGAAGCTAAAAACCAAAACATACAAAATTAAGGTATACCTTAACCAATTGATTTTTCTATTATTTTCTATTAAAGAGGTAATGACATATCAGAATATCCATACCAAATGGGAAGTCCGTGTTCCAAGTGTCTAAAGAAACAGACGTGTAGTAATCAGCTTTGTGTAGGTACGTGTACATTTAGTAATCAGCGCCTCAAAGGTAGTAAACATTACATAACTCTCTCTCTCTCTTTCTATCTGTTAGTTACTATACTAATATATTATTTGTTATATATGCACAGGTTTTTGGAATGGAGATGTTTTGAAACAAAATGAAAGATGGATTTTCAATGGTGTGAAATAGGGTTTCTTGAGGGATTTTGTTACCTTGTGATTTCATTGAATCACAATGGAATGTTTCATTAAATGCATAAACGACTGTCGCACAATTACTGGGCGGACCACTTGGGAGTGGAGAGAAGTCCCCCCTCCTGTTAGTCCCCCTCCAAGATGCAGGAATGCAATCAATGTTTGCTATAAAAAGAAAAATGAAATATGTACTTTTAAGTATAATGTTCTTTTATTTGTATTTGATAGTACATGTCTAGTGTTACTAACTATGGTTGTTAAATATAGGATTTACCTTGGTTTGTGTAATAGTGTCTAAAGATTGTTAAAAAGATCTTTATCACATTTCATGGTTTCTTGTAGAACTTGGAAGACTAACCCTGATTTGTTTCAGAAATTTAAAAAGATCATATATTGGCGTAAACGCAAGCTCTCTTACAATTGTATATTGAAATGTTGTTTCATTTGTCCTATAGTTAAATTTAAAGATAAACTATATTGCAAAACATTGTGTTGCAAATGTAAATTATATATATTTTGTCAAATTTGGATTTAAATAATTTATGAATATATAATGAAAATCTTGACAGCAAACATTTTAAAAATGGAGTTTAAGATTTTTCATAAAAACAGTAATTTGAGTTTTGAAATTTTCGTCTAAATAAATTATTGATCAAATCACAATACACTCATATGTCTATATAAAACTTTATAGATGATTTTTAATAGTCCAGAATCCACAAGAGTTATCTCCTGTTGTCATCCATATAGTGAGTCAAATCCTAGTCATTAGATTGATTCTTTGGCTCTTTTTTCCCTTCACTTTGCTTTTATCTCTGCTCTTAAAATATTCATATATTATTAGAATTCCAATCATTCGGCCATGAGCGTCACCGAAGAGACATAAATTGTCGAAATGCGCATCTCGTACACAAAATTATAAAACGTATATATGTTCTAATATTGATTTTTCCTCCAGATTCTAACAATTTTCAAACAACTCAATTGAATCAGGCATTCGTGATATTATAATAATTTGGGTCAAACACATTTACAGTAAGAGAGGTAACTACAACTGTAATTGTTACTAAAGAACACAGATACCAATCTTTTTTTTAACTTGCGTCTTGGATGAATTTTAAAAACTATTTCTTCGTCCATTTGTATTTCACTTCTATGATAAAAACCTCCTCTGCTTTACCTACTGCGTAAGTTTTCCTGTTATACATCTCTTTTGTCTGCATTTTTCTTTTTCTTTTTTTTTATAAACTTTTGATGACCTCCCGTTGCTCCCGTTTATGTAATATTATTTTATCTAGGTGAAGGGGAAGAGGAGTGTGAAGACACAAAAAAACTGTGTGATTATTGGCAAACAATCGGAGAATGCAGACGTAATAAACCCTTCATGGAAAAGACATGTAGAAAGGCTTGTGGAATTTGTAAAGGTGATTCAGTTACACTGTGTATAAATCTCACGTCTCACGACTCTAGTATAGTCCACTTCAGTATTAATTATAACATAATCAACAAACTTAGACGGAATAATTTTAATGTAATTAAAAAAATACTGTAGATAAATGCTGCTGAAAAAAATACTGTAGATAAATGCTGCTGCTGCTGATGATGATGATAATGGCCACGACAACAATACCAATGCTACTACATCTTATATTTTCAGGTGCCCCGCAACCAGCGCCAAAACCAGGTGTGTACATTTCAATGATTTTTTTATGGATATCAGTATGTATTATTTCAGCTTCAAGTAAGTATATAGATATGAGAAAATAGAAGAATATCCAAAATAAATGGGTAAAAATTATCATGATCATATAAAACAAAGTAAACACGAAGAAGTACATCGGGGTTTATCTAATCTCGAAGTTTTAACTAAACAGACGATATCCTTGGTGGTTTAACTTGAGGGATCCAGACCCCAGTTTAAATATAGAGATGAGTACAGATGTCCGGGAGGACTGAGAATCTATTGCTTGCATGCAACTCCAGTCGATAAAGTCATGTGAAAACCAGTCCAATCCGGTAAAATATGTTGCCGAACCGGTATTATTAAAAAGATAGAGATGATCTGTTTATATGATTATGTCCAAAATGTTGGTTATTATTTTGGGAAAAAAAATATGAAGTCAGTCACTTTGGACAGAAATAGCAACTCTAGAAACGCATGAGCAATAATATCATTTGTTTCGTTTACTCTTGGGTCGCTAATTATACATAAAATATTTATTTTTATTTTGTAAAAGTGAAATTTGAGAAAATTTGGATGAGACACCTGCTCTTGGGCTGAAACATTCCTTAGTAATTCGACAGACCCGAAAAGATGACAATGAGAATATTAACTGTGTCATAAGTGACTCCATTCTGATTAAGAAAATATTCCAATGAAGCGTATAGAAAAAATGGATCTGATAAGAGAGAAAACAGAGAATATCTGACAAAACTGTATGACACAAATCACCAAGGACATGCATACAAAACATGATAATAGTAAAATATAAATGGAAAAACGACATTGCAAAAATATTCGATTGTGCTGCGGTTACGATACTGACTTAAAAGAAAATTAGTCCATAGTTGACAAACAATGATCTTATATGTATAATCATGACTCTGACTTCTTATGAAGAACTTTTCTACCGATTATGTATTAATTATTATGTATTATAGTGTGTAGAAAACAATGGTTTAACAATTATTTCTCCTTGGCCGTGACCTTGACATAAGATGCATGACCAAGACTGAGGGTAATACGTATTGACATAATCGAATGAAGCGTGTAGATATGGGTCTGACAAAGCGTAACTGATGGACGAACAGATTTGGTTGTACCTCAATACATTTAAGAAATGACTGTAAAAATTTTTTCTATCGATCGATGTATAGACAAAAACCGATGTACAAACTATATAATCCGCGAAGCGGGTAAGATAATTATGTATTAATCGAAGGGACAATGTCTAAACAGAAATAGACCAAATTTTGTTCCATGCGTTTTGATATGCATTTATACGGTCAATGTGGAAATAATTAAAATTATTCTATTACAGACAGGCGTTTAATAATGATAAATCAGCTATCAATATTTCAAAATGATACAATGGTCTGAATTTCTTGATAAGTAATTCAACTAAACCTAAACTACATCAGTGGCAGACACAAAATGAGCTCATCCTGTATATTTCAATACATTTCAGTATTCAAACGTAATACTTATATTTCCCAATTAAGCCATCTTTGATATGTATGCACGCAAATTTTTAAAATATGATAAAATCAAGAAAGAACGCCAACACTGCTTTTTGAAAAATATTTCATTCATTAATTTTTCTTTGAGCGATGTTCCACTTCGCTTACAATTGATGAAATAGAATGCAAGAGACAATGACCGTAATATTCGTTTTATTTTATTATATAAATCACCAGAAAATTCGTTAAATACTGTGATTTTTTTTCAGCGTGTAAAGATGTAATAAACAGTAAACAATGCCAAAGATGGAAGTATGACTGCAAAAACAATAGAGCTTATATGGAACCGAACTGCAAAAGTACGTGCGGATATTGTTAGAAAACCGGTCACTTTTCAAATATAGCGCAAAATAAACAACACTTCATCAGTGTTATGCTACATAAACGCCTTAAATAAAGTCTGCTAATTAGATTTGTTTAAATATTTTGTCTGTTTGATAATTGAAGATTAAACAAATGCTTTTCACACGAGTGTTTTGTTGGATTTTGTGTTAACACCTCTTTCAGTATTTTCACTTATATCTTCATTGCACTACTGGTCAGTGTATAAATTTCCAACCTGCCACTGAATGTTCTTTGAGTGGGCTTCTGGCTATTTCTATTACATTATGCTTATCAGTCATGCAAGCTGACGTGAGGGCCCTTTTTGCTTAAAACATGAATAATTTTTACCACTGAAAGTTTTTATCGCTGGTTAAAGGTTTTAACAAATGAGCTTGGATGTACACTGGGCATGGCTAAAGGATCGACGAGGTTGACTCCTCCCACCAGCACGACTAGCCTATTTCGAAAGAAACTAGTAATCAAGTAAATGAGTAATCAAGATTTATATCTCTCAAGTAACTCTCTTGAGTTGTCTTGTCTTCTGAAACGTACATGTATTATAATACAGTTACGCATGCATTGCAATGTCCTCAAAATGAAGAATAAGTATAAATAAAAAGATAACGAAGAACGAAGTGAATACATAAGAAGGATCAAATTATATGACTTTGTCGTATTATGACAGATGTAACATACTTTCACAAGGAAAAGTTTTTACGATAATCGAACGAAGTGCTGGTATAACTGACTAAAATAATAAAATGTGTGAAATGGAAAACGATGTTGAGATTAAGTACTCAGGAAAAACTAACGAAGAATAATTATCTTCTGTCTGTCAGCCAAGCTCTGTTAACAGTCAAAATTGTGTATAAAATTTGGAAATTTAGTAGCCTCACTCCATTCAAGTATATGAAAGAATCACAAAATTCCTAACCAAAATTATGCAAAGGTGAGAAAGGTGTAGAAGAGACCACGACAAAATAAGTAGGGACAAAAATTACAATAAGAAACGAACAGTATTCAGGAGTATGCTTGACTCGTGACTGAGAGTTCCCGGGTTCGAATCTCATCAAAGGTTCATCTGTTTCCTGTATTTCTGACAAGACAAAAAAACCGAGTCATCGTTATACGGTAAATGGTGCACCCGTGAAAACCCTTCACTGCTTCCAGTGTGTCCATTGTGTAGGTCGAAATTCCTGTGAGATGCCATTACCATGTTAGTAAAATCATATTGGTGACGTAAACTACAAACAAAATGTTACCGTAACGTTTCACCGTTAGTATTATTACTAAATATTAAGCCAATCTGCAAATTAAAACTAAAAGGTGATCAAGATTATTTGGGGAAAATTCTGGAATTTCCCAGCTAACGTTAATGAATTTCTGGGGATTAAAAATCCTAAAACTGAATATTTTCTTGTAGGCTGTAATATGATTTTAAATATTGTTCATTACATATCAAAATATTTAAATGTAAAATGTTTTCTAAAAGAAATAACACAAACACTCTTTGCCGCAAAATTTCGGCCTCCTGGCCTTTATCAAGCAATAGTACTGTACTATTCTAAATATTACTTGATATAATATTTAGAATAGTACAGTACTATTGCTTGATAAAGGCCAGGAGGCCGAAAATTTGCGGCAAAGAGTGTTTGTGTTATTTCATTTAGTATATTTTTTCCCTTTGGAGGACTACTTATTATATCTTAAAATGTTTTCATTATTTCTTGATAAGATTATTATAAAACTTGATTGAAATTTCTAAGAATGATTTTTCCTTCCTCCACGCCATTTTTCCATAGACGAAGTAACTACCATCTAATTTCAAACAATGTTCGGAACTTTCTGTTAATGTACTTTGCATCCATCCAATTAAGAATATGAGCAAGAAATCCGTTAGCGCCTCAGAAGGTTTGGTGTTGCCACACATCCTTAAAACACGCTTTTTCCAAGATCTTAAAAAAGCGGAACTTGACAACCAATCGCTACCATATTGTCTCATTATATTTTGCGGTCACGCTCTTAAATAACCCTTTGTCACCCTGTTAAGCAAAAGGACACATGTTAGAAAAGAATGGCAGAGCGAAAATCGAAGCAGCTAAGTGAGCATGAGCCCAGTACAAGTACCAAGCCACCGACGCCATCAAACCAGGAACTTGAACAAGATGATCCCATGGAAATTCAGCCGACCATCGCCGAAGCTGATGCTGGAACAAAGTCTCTCAGCTTAGTTGGTTATATTGCCAGCATGTCCACTGTAGAGGAAGCAGGTGAGAAATTCGACAATTTATGTCTTTTCCATGATGCTAATGGTCGAACAAAGACACTATAGTTCAAGTCAATGGCCAATTACAAACCGAAGAGAAAGAGACCAAACAAATCACAAATATTGAGAACTGGACTTATGTAGTTTTGATTTATGCAAGCATCTGCTTATCAGTCCACCCCTCAAAGATTTAGAGAATTAGATATACAAGGGATATCGATTTAGCTGCACTTAGGTCAAGCAAGGGAGTTGAGGAGCACGATCAACAATTTCATTTAATAATGGCTCAAAATCCCTCTAAATACTGGGCTAAGGTGGCTTTTGTATATATGACCTAACAATAAGCAACTGATTGCTGTAGAAAATAACCAAAGTCACATTAAGAAGTGCTTCTTCTATGTTTCAAATTATAATGCATAATTCTACACACTCGCTTTAGATGTAATAATAACTACCCTGAAATTTAATATCCTAGTAAACAGAGTAGATCAATTTTCGTTGACAATTAAGGGTATATCGGGGCCTATACTAAAGCACACGGAACAATAATTACAGAGGAAATCGAGTAGGATATTAATATTTGGCAATTGTGTAAATTAGAAAAAAAGACATCGCGGTTAAATTAGGCAAAATAGCAGGTCCTTTCAAGTTTATGCCAACCTCGAACCTTAAAATATCACCCATTAGTATAATTCCAAACCCAGAGCGTCTGTGGAGGTTACAAACCATTTATCCTATCCAGAAAATAACAGTGTAAATCAATTCATTGTCCCGGAAGAATGCTTAATAGCTTAAATTTTATTAGATGAAATATTGCAAAATTTGGTGAAAATAAATATAAATTCAGCATTTCGACTGATGATTATACATCCGGGAGATTTTGACCGGTTAGGTTTCAAATTTGATATCGACTATTACATAGATAAATGTTTACATATGGGATGTGCGATGTCATTCTAATTGTGGGAAAAAATAACTTATTTAGAATAGTATTTGAGAGAAAATGTGGAGATTAAAACAGTTTTTCGATTTTTAGTTGATTTCCTCTTAATTGGTAAAAACGATACTACTGAATGGACCGATGAAAAATTTGTAAATCTGTGTGCATTACTAAGGGTTCCAATATCACGCCAGAAAAGAGTAGGATTCAAAACAAAAGTAATATCTTTAGGAATTGAGATTGATACAATAGAAATATTGATTAAAATACAAATGAAAAAGGTAGAAAGTTAGAACTTCTACTTCATATAGTAATTAAAAAAAGTCTTTAACATTCAGTATTTAGTAGGGTCTTTGAATATTTTAGCTATAATATTGTTATTTACAAAATTTTCAATAAAATTAAAGAGAAATAATTGTTTTGTAATTAAAAATACTGTAGATCAATGATGATGATAATGATGAAAGTAAAAAAGGTAAAAGTAAAAACAACAACAATTAGAATAATATTAGTGGGTCGGATGCATGACAGCTAGGTTCGAGTCCTTGTCGGGGAACGAATATTAGTGAAATATAGGGTGCCTTGTTAGCTGTAGTGTCTTTGTACTTTATTTGTTTGTCTGATTTCTTTTCAATTCTACAGGTATTTCTTCGGAGATCCAAGGTCCATAGCACTCCCAGGTGTTTCACTGATTCTATTTGTATATATATATATATATATATATATATATAATATATATATATATATATATATATATATATATATATATATATATATATATATATATATATATATATATATGCAGTCAAACCTCGTTATCTCGAAGTCGGATAGACCGTGGAAAATACTTCGAGATATCCAAATTTCGAGTTTAGGATCACAAATCTTGCAGTTGTAAACGTACGCCGGTTCATTTGACATTTCTGATTATTATAGTAGATGGCTAGACATTGCACACTTACAGACAGGATCTGATTGACCCAGGCTATTCAAAACAAAATACTTGTCTGCCCCATTCAAGCCACCATTGATATGTATGCACGCAAACTTCTGACATATGATAAAATCAAGAAAGTGCCAACGCTACTTTTTCAAAATATTTCATGCAATTTGCCCTTTCAACATTGTTCCATTTCGCTTACCATTGATAAAATCGAGTGGAAGAGTCAAGGAATGTACTATTTATTTTATTGTATAATATTAGTTACGACTCTGAAACAATAGGGTTTATATGGAAACGAACTGCGAAAGCACATGTGGATAGTGTTAGAAAACCGATCACGATTCAAATGTAACGCAAAATAAACATTTTTACATTACTCATATAACTACATTAAAGTCTTAAATAATGTCCGCAGATGAGATTTGTTGTAAAATTCTGTCTGTTTCATAATTTGAGAGTAAATTAATGCTTTTTTCACACGAGTGTGTTGTTGGTTTTTGTGTTAACTCTTTCAGAATTTTCATTCCTATCCTCATTGCAGGTCAGTGCATGTATCGAATTCTGATCTGCTACTGAATGTTCGTTCAGTGGGCAGCCTACCATCTATGCATGCTGCAGTATGACTTCCTTAAATAATAAGGACCTTGCTTATTTTTGACCACTGATATGTTTGATCACTGGTTAAATTTTTGAACAACTGGGCTTCGTTGTACGCTGGGCATGTCTTAAGGACTAACGGGATTGCGCATCCCCCTTCCCCCCACATACATACACACAAACGACCTTGACTATTTCAAACAGAAATGAACAATCACGGTTTATATCTCATATAAAACTCCATGATGTTTTACTTGTCCTCTCATGTATTATGGAGAAATATCTTTACACAGATCTGCCTAAATAAGAATATAAGAAAGTGAATACATAATAAGGATCAAAGTATATATGTCACCTTGTCGTGCTATCACTAATGTAATATACTTTCTCATGGAATATTTTTGTACGATAGTCATACGAAGTATTGAAATCAATGACTGTTATATGTCTTAAGTGGCAAACGATGCTGAGATCAAGCACTCACGAAAATGTAAGGAAGAGTAAGTATCCCCTGACGGTCAGACACACTTTGTTAACAGTCAAATTAGCGTATAAAATAAATGAGAATTTAGATCCCTCCCCCCATTCAAGTATATGAAATAATAACAAGATTCTTAAAAAAAATATGTTAAGGTGAGAAAGTGTTAAAGGCAACATGTCAAAGTGAGAGAGGACAGAATTAGAATAAAACGCGTATGGTAGACTAATGTGTTTTACAATCATAGAGTTATAGAGAGTATTTTGAATAGTGTATACAGGGTAGCTCAGTCAAAAATTAAGTATACTGTTATATAGAGTAGCGTAAAGATTTATATATACTGTATTAGCTAATGTATACATTGTAAAAGTTTATGGGAACTGATGGGAACATGCAGTACTTCAGCAATACTCTCAGAATACTTGTTAAATGTACATAAAGTATGCGCATGAATATTTCATTTCAAAATTGCCATGGAGTTTATGTAATATACATGAATTTGTAAATGAATATTAACTCTTTGTATTTACAATTTCTGTAAGCACAGTTTCTACAGCAGCTTTTAAACAAAAATTTAAAGCGTATTTTCTGTACTATATCTTTGTGAAAATGTGAAGTAACATATTATGCAGTCAACATCATAAATGAAAGTCGATATGGACCCGTCTAAACAGTAATGATCCGTGACAGTCCGTCGTCAAAACTACTGTTTATACATAATATCTTCATCCCACAATAATGGATTTCTGTGCACTTTTGTGCACGTTTGAAATCTTACACATTATTTGCACTGATATTTTTATTGCTTATTTCCTTATTTAAGTAAGGATATCCGTTCTGTTTGTATGGAATGCTAGCTGTTACTTAAATCACGTGAGCATACTCCTAAATAATGCATCCATTGTAAAATCTGAACGCTTTGTGAATGTTGTATGTATATTTTTAAATGCAAGGTTGTAAAGTTCCCTATTGGGTAGGATAAGATAGGGCAGGAAAAGTGGATTTGTTTCCATTTTAATATAGCTTCTCAGCAATATTCTCTACTCATAACATGAGAGCAGGCGAAAGTCGGCCATCAAGCTCTTAACACGGCATATCTCAAGACCATAATTACATGAAATCGGTAGGTACAGTTCTTGTCACAAAGCTATATCATGATATGTCAGTCGTTAGTGTTTGACACAGGATCAAGATTGGTCTCGAATCCCACGTGACCTTTAAGACGTACATACACACACACATATATATTTTCTTTATTGCAAAGTCTTTATGCCCCCCCCCCCCCCTTTCGGAAAAATCAAATGGTTGCTGCATTACTGTACCTGTCAAATAACAATCGAAGAAGGATAGACTGTAAGATGTGTTACTGTTCTTGCGGCTGTCAAATTACAATGCCGGTCGATGTAGACAGAAGGATGTGTCAGTTTAGCTGTCGAGGAACGATCTCGGTCGGGATACATATCAGGGTGTGTTAGTGTTCTTGTCGAGGAACGATCCCAAACAGAAATTGAAGTGAAGATGTGTAATAGTGCCGGTCGAGATATAATCTTAACCGGAATACACAGGAAGAGGTATTAGTGTGCCTTTCGAGGTACTTTGATAGAAAGGTGTGTTGGTGTGCCTGTCTAAGTACGATGACAAGAAAATGTGTTAGTGTGCCTGTCGAGGTACGACGACAGAGGTGTGTTAGAGTGCCTGTCAATGTACGACGACAGAGGTGTGTTTGTGTGTCAGTCGATGTACGATCCCGGTGTTAATGGTTTTGTCAAAGGTCTGTGGCTTTCCCTGGATTTCTATGGGTATTCAGTCGGTGGCGTAACTGTGAAATAGGCTGTGCTGTATTTCTCTTGTTTCTTCAGGCATTTCATCTTGAGAGCATGAATAATAATAATAATAATCATAATCATAATAATAATAATAATAATAATAATAGTAAAAATAATAATAATAATAAAAATAAAAATAATAATAATAATAATAATAATAATAATAATAATAATAATAATGGTAATGATGATGCTGATGATGATGATGATGATGCTGATGATGATGATGATGATGATGATGATGATGATAATAATAATAATAATAATAATAATAATAATAATAATAATAATAATAATAATAATATATACAGACCAAGACCAGTTTGGTGCAAAAGATTAAGATTCTAGCATGCCGGTTACTAAACGTCAAGTTACGCCACAGCCAGTTTGTTCCCCTCTAATCACACTCTCTGTTTCACATATTGATTCGCTCGGCGCCATTTATCAAAAAGAAGACTTTCTTTTATTTTGTAAAATTTGTGCTACTTTGTGTGTCTATGAAAAAATCATCCATCCAAACACATCCAATACTATGCTTCATTGCCCTTAACAATTCACCTCGATTTGATGTGCTCATTATTTTGTGCGACATAAATACCCAGGATAGATTTAATAGATGAATCAATGGTAAAGCTTAATTCATCTTCCGACATAATAACCGACAACGCAACACATTCATTTTATTTATTCTATTTAATAAATGCATACATCCTATTTGGTTATCATATAGTATCTACGATAAACTGATATATATTTTTATAAATGTTTTAACAAAATGCACGGAATTTTTTTTCACTTCTTAAGAGGTGAGTGTAACTGGAATACCTAGAGAAATGCATCAGTTCTCGTCTAGTGGTACCATGATAGAATTACTACATACCAACCAGACTTGACAGCCGCCTGAATACATCGTGAGTCCCAACACAGCACTTTAATTTTCTAAGTCATCGAGAATTTCTGAATGTATAAATGAAATCTAAAATTAAATCGAACACAACTGTCGTCAAAGCTACATATTTTCAGAATAGAATCACTTGACATATATGTTAGGCATGTTCCAAATTGTGTGGTATACAATGGCGTAATTGTAAAGTCTTTACTTGACTTGGACTTGTTAAATCTCAAACAAATAACAAGGCACTAATGTATCGCAAAGATCATCTCTCTTTCGACTTTAAATTGGGAAACACGTTTTCAAAAGTATGAATCTCGCTATACGTCGTTGTCCTGTAGAAACCCCCTCATCCAACATTCATATAAAAGAAAGCAGGAAGAGGTGCTTTAATATAGACGGCATTCACTACTTATACATGATACTTCCTTGAATCAGATAATGTGTACTGAAATATATCAAGGAAACATCACTATATCCGTTTTAAAATAGCATCACTTCCTAGCTCATTTTTCTTAAAGAGAAGATTTATGTATCTAAGTAAACAACAAGAAGTACCGAAGGCCGGTTCACTATATCTCGTAGTCCATGGAACGAAAGGACAATATCGTGTATAGTGTCATATTCAGAAAAATGCGAACCCCAATTAAATCGGGGTGAGACCAGGTACCCGGGAGGAGTAAGCATCCCCTGGTTACATGAAACACCCGTCGCAAACGTCCTTCAACAACTTTTGAGATCGAGGAATTAAATACATAAATATACATATATGAGTAGCGATCTTTTCTGGTTATCTTTAACCTTTGCATGGTACACAGGGCGGAACGTTATGTTTTTATGAGATATGTATACTTAAACTGGGTGGTACAAAGGGCGAGACGGAATCTCATTATTACTGAATGCCCTGGAACAATAAATTATTTGTTTATTTGCTTTAATTTCTTTGTAGGGGTGGGGTTTTTGTTTGTTTTTGTTAAAGCCTTAGTAACTTAGTGGAATCAAACTCCGCGTTGGAATACAATGTTGTCATTCCTGTCAAGCTCGTTTCCGATCTCGGTCAAGGCCAGTGGTGGGAAGGTCAGGCAGTATATCTTCCAAACGTCGATACTTCTGTCCAGTTACTCCAGCTAACTCCACTTTATTATTGTTCGTCATCGCAATGTGAACGATCAGAATTTTGTAGTTTCTTTTATTTTTATATGTTATCCTAACTTTCATGGAATATAGGCCTTTAGAATGTTTTACTGGGGAATATATTCATGCATAATGCTGACATTTTGTGTTTTGTGAACATTATAATCCCTTTAGTTTAATTTTGTATATTTAATTGTTTGTTTTTGTTCATTCATATTTAAAACACAAAACGCAATCAAGAAAATATAGCAATGAATTCACTTTTGTTTCTTTGACGTGACTCATGTGGTCCTTTAATTGTAATTGTCATATTTACGTTATTTCTCTTTTTTTATATACACCTTTGCAATATTGTTTTCAATCTTTATTCATAAGGTTTTTATTCAAATTTACCGTGACAAAATAAGATATTCCAAGGCGTCAAGCAAGAAGGGAGATTAAATTTCGTGGACGGAAGTATGTAAGATCTTGTTAAATAATTGAAATTGGATATATATAATTGAAACATGAAGAGATAATGTCGCACATTTTGTAGTAGATTTGTTTCACTTTTGAACTGTAAACAAGGTATATACAATGCAGAGTATGTTAATGGTTTTTATAGATGTTGGCTGTGTAATACATGGCTCAAGAGGGCTGATTTACATTCACAAATTATTTCCCAACGTTCATATGACGTATAAGAAGGAAATTTTACTATGTATATAGATAAAATGTTTGATTCACATTTTTATAACAAAGGGTGCTTGTCTGATTATGTTGATACATTATAAAGTAGGTTAAACTCTGCGCCCTTCAACTGCTCTTTTAAGAAAAAGGCCTATGCAGGAATTCAAGAATAAAAAAGACGATTTAAACGAACGTTGATATAGAATTGTGAAATATATCGGACCTGAAAGGAAGATTTGAACCCGCCTCTCTCCTGTTAATCCGGTATTGCACATGTTGACAACAACAGTAACAGAAGAGAGGACCTCCATATGAAATGCATTTGTATAACATATACATACATACAACATCCCCAAATTTTATGAAAGTGGGAGCTATGATAAACAAAAACGTACCTCTTTTGAGAACTGTTGGGTAGGTGTTGTCACGTGATACTGAACCATCTTAGTTAAAATTGTGGGTCTTTAACACAGAGAGAATCCATTGCTAACAATTAATGCACACAGTTTATGTAATTCACTTGTGAATGCAGATGCCGTCACCATATACGTGAAATAATGAAATAACTGGAGTGACGTAAAACAATAATCAATCATACAAATAATTCTTAACTATATGACAAAACATCCGGCGATGAGGACATGAACAAGTTACATGTGTATTCAAAGGAAATGTATGCAGAAACTATACTACTCTATGTGTATTTAAGAGTCATTATGTCACAGAGAAAACAAGAAAACAAAAAACCAAAGGTGTCTTCAAGAAAAAATCAACTGTGTAAATAGAAAAAAGTTCTTTTTTTGTAAAATTTACAGGGAAGGTTTTCTTAGCGGAAAGTTCACTCTATAGCGGAATGAATGCCGTCACAATCCCCCCCCCCCCCCCCCATGATTCGATGTTTGAATGTTCTGCTACATAAATTAGCGAAAGATTTTTCCAGTGGTATCAGTTATTAGACGAACATCTATCAGATCCCCCTCCCCCTTCCTTTGAACGGCTGAAGAGCAAACATCCCCCTAATGTAAAGATGATCGATAAATCCAAACCACAAGTCCAAATATCATGAAACCATAGGACATACAAAATCAGTGAAAATGAAAAACAAATGGAAAATAACAAAATATGTCTACTTGAAGAGCATATGTGAACCCCTGTGATGGAGTGAGATCAGGTGCCCGGGGAGAGTGAGCATCTCCTGCTTGCAAGCAACACCCGTCACATATACCCCGTAGAAAGAGTCAAATCGTGTGAATTCCATGTATTTATATATGGAGAAGTCGAAGTAGGTAACCTTCTAGTATAGAAGGTGTCAAATCTGTGTAAAGTGATCGGAATCGGTCTCAGTCCAGAATATCATTTAAAAGTCTGGATAACGAGATATCATATGGAGTAATAAGAGTCTCGTAACGACCGTAGAACTTCCTCAGTGACGATGATAGTCTAGCACATATATAACCCTGGTTGAGCAGCTTAACTGAAAGTCGCCTAGCCCTCAGAACAAAGTCATTGTAATTTGAACATGCTCTGGAATAACATATTAACTGAGATATGAATACGCCGTATGCGGGCGATGATGGAATGTTGCTACTTATGAAAGGAAAGTTTGTGATAGCGAAATTGAAATCGTCACGTTTGTCACAGAGTGAGGTGTTCAATTGACCATTAATGTCGAAAGACAACATAATATCTAAATACGAAGTAGAATTACTAGTTTCTGTGGTTTCTTTGACCTCCAGTTCACTTGGATAGATGGTGCAAAGGTAATCCGCGAATGAAGGATTATTAATTGAAAGCAAGTATTCTATATATCTGTAAGTAAAATTGAAGCCAAGAGCCAATTGTTTTTTTCCTTGCGAAAGCAAAGACTGAATGAACTCAGCTTCGTATGAATAAAGGAATATGTCAGCCAGAAGCGGAGCACAGTTAGTGCTCATTGGAATGCCGACAATTTGTTGAAAAACCTTACCTCCAAACATCACAAAAATGTTATCGATAAGAAAGTTCAACATCTGGATGACAGCTGTTTCAGTGTATTTATTTTTGGAATCAGAATTTTCCCTAACAAAGTAAGTTTTATCGTGGCCTATTACTATATATTTGGTTTCTTTGACCTCCAGTTCACTTGGATAGATGATGCTAAGGTAATCCGCGAATGAAGGATTATTAATTGAAAGCAAGTCATCTATATATCTGTAAGTAAAATTGAAGCCAAGAGCCAATTGTTTTTTTCCTTGCGAAAGCAAAGACTGAATGAACTCAGCTTCGTGTGAATAAAGGAATATGTCAGCCAGAAGCGGAGCACAGTTAGTGCCCATTGGAATGCCGACAATTTGTTGAAAAACCTTACCTCCAAACATCACAAAAATGTTATCGATAAGAAAGTTCAACATCTGGATGACAGCTGTTTCAGTGTATTTATTTTTGGAATCAGAATTTTCCCCAACAAAGTAAGTTTTATCGTGGCCTATTACTATATATTTGAATTTGCGGCTTCCGTTTTTACTAGTAAATGCATTTTGAATAATTTCCGCTAATCTGTCTTTTAATTTCTGATGAGGGATCGTTGTGTAAAGAGTCGAAAAGTCAAAAGACTTGATGGAGTGAATTTTAGTAAAACTTTTTGATTTTAGATGTTCTAACAACTCTTTTGAATTTTTAAGGATCCACATTTGATTAATTCCACTTCTGGAAGGAATATGAAGGCCAGATTTAATTTCTGATAATATTTTTGTGAGTAGCATCGATACAGATTTTGTGGAACACTTCGAGGAACCAGCGATAAAGCGTTGTTTGTAAGGAGCTTTGTGCATTTTTGGAATGCAGTACAAATATGGAAGTTCTAAATTCAATTTATTTGAGTCAATACCAAACGTATTGAGGACAGATTTATGATTCTCGAGTACTTCCGAAACCGAAAAGTTCGTGAGAGTATAAGTAGGATTTCCTGGAGCTGAATTTAATCCTAATTCTTTCACTAGGCTGTCAAAGTAATATTTCTTACAAGTAAATGTATAATTATTAGATGCTTTATCTGCTGGTGTAATGATAAAATGTTCTTGGAGGAAGGTAAGTTCTCTGACAACATCAGGATCTTTAAAAATAGATTCGAATCTGGTGTTTACAGAACCTTGTAATTTTTTAATTTTTGATCTCTGCAGTACTGCAATAGATTTTATCCATTCCGAAAGAGTATCGACTTGTACTTCCTCTCTTTTTGCCCATCGTGTGGCATATTCCTCGCAGCAGTTCATAATATTCTCAAAATTTTGGCTCCATGTGAATGATCTGGGTTCTCTGTATTTTGGACCTTTAAGTAAAAGTTCTCTTAATTTGGTGTTTTTAACTATATCGAGATCACCAGTAATGACATGGCCACAAGGAGAATATACGAAATTAGATGAGGAACATGCACATGTTGACGATGGCATGCAGAGTTGCTAAGATCAAGACACTGTAGAAACCCTTTGTAATTATAAATTTTGGATGCAACTGATGGCGTGTAGCTAGAGGAAATACATGGCGGATCTTTGTTTTTGAAATATGGAGGTATTTTCTCTGAAACAGACTTATGATTTAAAATTTGGCCAAAATTTAAATAATCAATGCCTTTATTTGCAAATTTAATTTCGATGAAAGGGCGATTAGATTTTTCCATAGAAATATCTGACTTGACCGGACGAAAAAGTCTAGTGGTCGATATGTCCATAATAATGCCATCTAGTCTATACTCTGCAGAGCTTATATCAGTAAATATACGGTGTCTGGACGATACGTACAACTCGTGTAATTTTCTGAGTGAAATAGAATAAAGTTTTGTACGAATGTGATGAAGGCCCAAACATCGGACTTACCATATTTGACATAGTTTCCGACCAAATATAGCTCTTCATGTTTACACTATCAAGTTTCAATAATAAGATTTATCATTTGTTTCTTTGTAAAACTATTATTAAACTAGTGCGAATTTTTGAAAAAAAAACCAATTACCGTAATAACTGCGAAAAAGTAATAAGAAGATATGAAGGATAGTATTTCCTTGTATTTTGATTACAATAAAATATTATCGAGAAAATGTACTGAGCAGATGTGAATGCGACTAGACGTTAAAATGGAAAACAGAAGACATCTGACAAAACTATAATACACAAATCACCAAGGATATGCACACAAAACATGATAATAGTAAAATATACACGGAAAAACATTACAAATATATTCGAATATGCTGCGGTTACGATACCGACATAGGACGGTCAATTGAAATAACATATGTCACTCAATTTGGTGTGGTTAACCGATTTACGGGCGCCCACCTTCCCACTCACCGCAAAAACAGCACAATCAAAGGAGACACATTTAAAAGTTTATAAAAAATTATTCACATAGAGAACAAGGATCAAGAGTTTTCTCGAGAAAAGGTCATAAAAATTTAATAAACACGAAACCTCTAGTATGTTGCTATCAAAATATGTAAGGTGACATCAACATGACTAAACCGTGCTCTGCCCGTCTGTAATCAAGCCCAGATCCTTGATCAATAGGAGTCCCGACTAACAGTCAGAGGGAACGAGGACCAGGACCTGGTCTCCTCTGAAAAGGTTCGGACTTAGACTCTCCACAGGGCGGTGCAACGCCTGCAACGCTCAATAAAAGGTGTGCATTGGGTTGTAGACGGACCCAATACAAGACCTATGGTCTTAGCGATGATCTCGGGGTCATACTGTCGATTTCGAAGGCGTTTGATAATTTTAGAACCCGCCGATATGAAATTATCGAAACCTTTGACAGAATATTTTTCTTTCTGCGTAACCGTGAGAATTTTTTTTATAAATATGTAGTGTGTACCAAACAGCAGACGTTTATCATTATTAGTGTTTGTTTATAGTGTTATCATCATATGTTATGGGGAAAAATCTCCTGTTAACGTAGATATATTCGAACAGCTATTTCGTGTTGTCATGAACATTTTGTTCTTCATGCCCATAAAATACTTTCAAAATTTGTTTTCATTCCAGCATAATTGGACAGACATGCCGCCGTGATGTGTTGAAGGTTTTGGTTCAGAGTATATTTTCATAAAATGCAATTTGACAAAAAATCATTAGACATTTCTTATTACTTCATATCCAGAAAATTAACAAAGTTTTAATGCTTAATTATTTTGTGATATTTTATATTCGCACATGAAAATAAACGCAACGGATAGGGAAATAATAAGGTCATAATAAAATCCATTGCCTTGCTCTTTAGGATATGGCCGTGACCGGACCGAAAGACACGGATATTAGCTGTTTGTTTTTCACCTAAGTTTGTCATTTTCAAAGAAACAAAAAGCGCAATCAGTATCTTTTTTGAAAATTAAATTTTCCCCATTTTTGACTGTTCATGTCTCTTTAGGTGCTTATTTGTAGGTTTTTATGTTCCTGGCAACTTTTCTCACTAAGATGAGTCAGATATCTTTTCACTCTCATGCATGCTTTATATAATCACTGCAAATCAGCAATTCACTTCACACTCCTCCATAAAATGACTAAAGCGTATCGTGAGTGAATCGTTCAGCTCTGAAAAACTGCATGATCAATGACTTTCAAATACTTGTACATTTTCCACTAAACTGTGACGAGGTTATTACACGTACTTCAGTCTTTCACGGTAACAAGGTTCATTTAGCCTTTTTTAAGTACAAGCGGAAATGGGTAAAATGCTGGTGACACCAGGCGCACGTCCATACCAAATCATTGCAAGTAAGCGCATTCCCCAATCTTTTCATTAGATCACAGAGTTTTTGTTCATATGCACAGATGATTTCAACAATTATCAATGGTAATAAAATAGGAGACAAGACTTCTCACGAAACTGTATGGTACAAATCACTAGGGACACGCACTAACATAAAACATGATAATTGTCAAATAAACAGAAAACATTACAAAAATGTTCGATTATACTGCAGTTACGATTTACGGGCGCCCAACTTTCCACTCATCACACTAGCAGTGCAATCAAATGACATATTTAGAAATTTATAGATAATCATCCATATAGAGATCAAGGATCAACAGGTTTCGCAAGACGAGAGTCATAAACTTTTTTTCACACGATATATGATAGTATCAAAAATATGTTAGGCGACATTAACATAAGTAAAGCGGGCACTGTCCGTCTGTAAGCGAGCTCAGATCCTTGCTATGTACGGTTCCGACAAACAGTCAGAAGGGACGAGACTCAGTACATTGTCTCCTCCGAAAAGGTTTGGACAAAAACCAGCGACCTGTTAGTTATCGTGTAATGCTCAAGTCAAAGTCTGTATACAGCTGTAGAGGGACCCATCCAATACAACACCTATGGTGTTCGCGATGATCTCGGAGTCATACTTTCGATGTCAAAGGCGTTTAATTATATTAGAACCCGTCGATATAAAATAATCGGAAACTTTGATCCTCCTTAGTTTGTGCATTAGTGTACACCGTAGAAAGGGGGATGAGAAATTCGGTTGGATACATATTCTTGAAAAGTCACATTCCCGAATTTAGAAAAAATGCCTGAATAAGATTTGTATTTGTAAACTTCCCAAACGATTTGATCATATCTATTACACTGAATCAGAAGTTTGAAAGTCGTTAGAAATTCTTTAGCGTGAAAATCCAAAACGTTAATACAGACTATTATAAACCGAACCAATTGATTAATATAAATACCACATGATGGGAGTCTAGCGACATCACCATCTAAATCAGGGAAATTTACAAAGAGAAATCCAAAGTAGTCACGTTTACCATATATGGGCATTGTTGTTAATAATTTTAATATTTAAGTCCAAGAAAGATGTTACCTTATCAGAAGTATTGGTTTTGTTTACTTGAAGTTCAGGTGGATTAAAGTCAGTAATATATTTTTTAAACTCAGGGTTATCGATTACTAAACTATCATCAAGGTATGTAGACGTATTATTGAACTTAAAGTCCAAAAGTCCCTCTCATCGCAATATAAAGAAAAATCTGCTATAAGGGGAGTGCAGCTAGTGGCCATAGAAATCCCAACAATCCGTTGATGAATCTTGCCATTATTTGCCTACAAATATCATTCATCAAAAATGCGATGACATTACATAACTCAGTACAAATCCATTATTTATAATTATCATATTGCTTGAGAAACCTTAAGATGTAACTGAAATACAGAGGTATGATTTAGACTCTGTTATAACATCTGCGTATGAAAGTAAACAACTTAGTTTCGATTAAATCATGAGTTAACGAGGTATATAGTGTCGAAAAATCAAAAGTAGAAACTTGATTAGTCTTAAAATTTCTCAAACAGAATTTTTCAATGACTGACAATGATTGACCAAATGTAATTTGCGAAAATTGGCTAAAGAAATATTAAATTTCAATTTAACTTAAATATTAAGTAAATGAATATTAATTTTTTGTGTGAAATAAATACTTCTTGCCAGATTTGAAGTGGTAAATCATAGACTAGTGTATATTTTAAAATCTTATTGATGGCTTCGTGATTGGATCTGACACAAACCATCGTATTTTTTCATATATTTCTGTTGACTCTTAATTTTAAGGTTTTTCTTCTTTTTTTTTTAAATCTTAATATCATTTGTATGGCAATAGGGAAATCATGACTTCACAGACTCATTTTTAACCACTGGACTTGGATGTACTGTGGCACGACTAAAAGACCAACGAGGTTACCCATTTTCACACACACGACCGATATATCAATTAGTCATATTTTGAAAGTAAACAATGATGAGATAAGCGCACATGAAAAAGTAAGGAAGAGTAAGTATCTCCTGGCGATCAACCATAATTTGTTAACAGTTAAATTAGCGTATAAAATAAGAATTAAGATCCCTCACTTCATTCAAGTATCTGAAATAATCACAAAATTTTCCAAAGCCAAAGGTGAGAAAATTGTAAAAGACAGCATGACAAAATAAGCAGGACGAACGGTAGGCTAATGCATTTAGAATCACTTTATCGCCAATGCTTTACATAAATATTTTGAATAGTGTTAGTTCAGTCAGGAGTGTTCTTGACTTATGGCTGAGAGTTCGATTCCCACCGGGTACTCATCGGTTACACGGTAGAATTCTACATGTGAAAGATCAATCACTGATTCCGGTGTATTAATCTTATAGTAAAAATTTCTATACAGTGCATCCGATAGGTGCTATCCCCAATTTAATGGAATAATTTTGGTGACGTAAACAACAAACAACAAGGTTGGTACACTGTTCTAAAGAGCAGAGTTACAGTACAAGTTAGCATTTTTGACGGCGTTATTATTAGGTTATTGACTGAATACAACGAAATATGACCGCCCGAGGTCTTGAGCGGTCGAGGGCCGCATCCGCTCAAAGACCGAGGGCGGTCATATTTCGTCGTATTCAGTTAATAACCTTTTTATTACATATTTAACCGTCCATCTACATTAAATTAATTCTATAAATCGAAGTATTTTTGTTAATAGTACTGCCCGCCATGTTTGCTTGCGTACGCTATGACGTCAAATATAAGTATGACGTCACGTAATTGGAAATAGTCCCCGGGCTGATATGAAGTTTGCGGCTCTATATCAGCCCGGATACTTTCTATATAAACTATTGATAAAATTTTCAAACTATGTAATTCCGTTTATTGACTGCAAATCAATAAAAAATATCTTGTTTTTTTAGACTTTTTTTATACTCCGAGGTATGTGATTGAAGCTGAGTACACTGTTATTTCCGTTACGGCCCTTTATTGACTTATAGTCAATGAAAATCTGTTTTCCAGAATTTTGATGATATTTGGTACATTGTTATATATACATGTATGACATCAAAGATTTTAAATTATTTTTGAATAGTTTTGTTTTTTTTCCAATTGCTTCTACAATCAAAATCATGGAAACTGCAAGTCAACCTTCAATAAGGTTCATATCGTATCGTCGTGTCGTATATTTTCCGTGTTTTGTTGCCTTCTCTTTGTGATGTGTATATTTGTCACCTGGATCATAACTTTATAACCATTAGAGAAAGAGCTTTAACATTTCACATGTGCATTTTTTTGTGCCTTTCATTGGGTATTAACATTTTGACCTTGTGACATTGATCATGAAGTTTGATCTACATTTAAAAATCTTTAACCTTGGTGGTAACTTACATGTCAGAACAGTAAGATATAGGTCTTACATATTTCAAGTGTATATTCTATGTGGCGTTTCATTACGTATCAATTCTTTTTACGATTGACCTTGATCTTGAAGTTTGGCTTACTTACAAAAAAACTTTTGCTATTTAAATTTGGTTGTCACCGGCGAGCTCTATTGTATTCTGACAATTATTGTGATTATTCCCCATCTACATGTGGTAGGCTACTAGTACTTTCTTCATTGTTATTTGTCGATTTTAGTATGGTTCACTTATGCATTGTATAATCCCAGAAATATAATAACAGTATCAGCCTCTTATGAATACATGTATTGTAAAATTTATTGGGGCCGGTAGGGGACAGATTGCTTGTTAAGTGTGCATGAAGCATTTCATTTCAAAATTTCCATGACATTTATGAAACACACATAAATCCCAGATTGTAAATTAATATTAACTATTTCTATTTCTAATTTCCATAAACGCAGTTTCTACATCAGCTTCTCAACAAAACTTTGAAGCGTATTTTCTGTACTATTTCTCTTGTAAATTTTAAGGTAGATACTATCCGGTCAACAACTCAAGTAAAAAGCATGACAATAAGAAATGGGCCCGTCTCAAAAGCATTTCATTCCTGTGCGCTTTTGTGCACGTTTGAAATCTTTAACATTATATGCACTAACATTTCCTTATTTAGGTAAGGACACCCTTCACTTTGTATGGAATACTGCCGCGTACTTAAATCGAAAGGTCATACTCCTAAAAGGTAGAAATATGCGTCCATTGTCAAATTTGAACGCTTTGTGAATGCAGTATGTGTCATTTTAAAATGCATGGTTGTAAAGTTTCCCTCTGGGTCTTTGGTAAGGATAAAATAGGGTAGGAAAAGTGGAAATGTTGCCATTTCTATTTTATTATCGCTTCTCAGCAATTCTCTACAAATATCATGACATGAGGTATGGCGTAAGGCGGTCATCGACCTATTGACAGGGCCATATACTGACATGAGTTCGGTCGTAAGAATCCTTGTCACAAGATTATATCATAATTTGTAATATCTATTGTTAGAATCCTTGAAAAATGCCTTTCATGATAAGATTGGTCCATAGAGTGCTCCATACAGGACCAAGACCGTGTTCGAACCCCACGTCACTCGTCGGGGTCTCTTGGACGAGACAGTAGTAACACGGTAAGTATTGATACGTTAAAAAACCTCACTGTATCAGGAAAATTCGTTGCCTTCAATACCTTTAAGTAATATTCTTGTGACTCTATACATATATATATATATATATATATATATATATATATATATATATATATAAATATATATATATATATATATATATATATATATATATATATATATATATATATATATATGTATATACGTTTAGACAACATGCTGGCCATGTTCAATATTTATGCGTTGCGTTGTAAATTATTGGAGCCTCTAATCACGATCCAGGTCGGGATAAACAGTAAAATGCGTCAGTTTGCCTGTAAAGGTACGATACTGGCTGGGATAGACAGGAAGATAGTTAATGTGCTTGTAGAGGTACGATAACGGCTGGTATAGACAGGAAGATGCGTCAGTGTACCTGTAGAGGTACGATACCTGGTGGGATAGACAGGAAGATGCGTTAGTGTGCCTGTAGAGGTACTATACCGGCTGGGATAGACATGAAGATGCGTTAGTGTGCTTGTAGATGTACGATATCGGCCGGGATAGACAGGAAGATGGCTAATGTGCTTGTAGAGGTACGATGTCGGCCGGGATAGACAGGAAGATGCGTTAGCGCGTCTGTACAGGTACGATACCGGTTGGGTTAGGCAGGAAGATGTGTTTATGTGCCTGTACCTGTCAAGATTGACAAGATGTGCCAGTGTGCCGGACGATTTACGTTACAGATCAGGGCTCACAGGAGTGAGCCTGTCGAAAAACAATCCCGGTTTAAATAGACAGGAGAATGTATTAGTTTGCCTGTCGATGCACGATTCCGGTCGGGATAGACACGAAGAGATGCAGTTAAAGATGAAGTTGGTACAATTTTCCCTATATCCTTAGTGTATAGTGTACAATGAATTCTGGCATGCCGATTCCTCCACTCTAACCACACACTCTGTTTCGCATCTTAATTCGGTCGATGCCATTGATCAAAAGCCTTACTTTGTATTAGCATCAAATTGTCTTGCATATCTGGCGGGTGTGACTAGTCAAACAGGTGACGCTCCTCCTTCCGGGCAACTGGTCTCACTTCTGAATTTCAGGGGTCTTTGAATGTCCATTGTGGTACGTTGTTGTCAGTGCCAATGTCATGTGACACCAATTACTTTCGTATTTTGATTTAGAAAATCATCCATCCTGATAAGTCATACTAAATGATCATAACGTGCTTCATGGCCCTGACTTCTACTTGATGTGCTCATTATTTGTGAGAAAGTTTTCCAACAAAAATACCCAGGTTCTATTTTTTAAATGAAGGTAACGCTCAATTCATCATTTAACATAGTAACCGACCAACGCAACGAATTAATTCTATGCACTCTGTTTATAGAATAAAGATATATACCCAACTGGGTGATTGGAGAATGCATGAATTAAATCTAACACAAAGAAAGGGTCGTCAAAACTAGTAACATTTTTTCAACTACATGTATATTTATAGAAATACTTGGCATACATGTCAGACAAGTTCTAAACGATTTATTATACATTAGTGTAATTGTAAAGTTTTTACTTGACACGGATTTGCTGAATCTCAAAACAAGCAACAAAGCACTAATTTTATCGTCAAGATCAACTTTTGCGACTCTCAATTAGGCAACAAGTTTTCAAACCCCTCAAAGAATGAGTCTCGCTGTGCATCGTAGTCCGGTGTAACCCCTCCCAAATTATGTTAAAGAAAGCAGCAAGCGTTGCTTTAACGTCGACGGCCTTGACTACTGAATATGATACTTCCTCGATGAAGTCATATAATGCATCCTGAAATATATTAAAGAAGCATCATTTTTAAAAATAGTATCACTTCCTGTCTCCTTATTTTCGGAGAGTAGATCCATGTATCAAACGCGAAGAAGCTGTCATGTGTTGTCGTTATTTTCAACATGGTACTTTCGCATGGTACATAGGGGGGGGGGGGGACTGTAATGCGTTTATGAGATAATTATACCTAAACTGGGTGGGACACACAAGGCAAGACGGAATCTCATTATTGCCGGATGCACCAATGCATTGGATAAAAAAATTATTTGTTTATTTCCTTAAATTGTTTTTATTTGTTTGTTTGGTTTTTGTTAGAGCCTTGGTAACTTGATAGAATAAAACTCCTCATCGGTATACAATGTTATTGGATAAAAAAATTATTTGTTTATTTCCTTAAATTGTTTTTATTTGTTTGTTTGGTTTTTGTTAGAGCCTTGGTAACTTGATAGAATAAAACTCCTCATCGGTATACAATGTTATTTCTCAATCCCATCAAGCTCGTTTTCGATCCCGGTCAAGGCCAGTGGTGGTAAGGTCAGCCAGTATATCTTCCAAACGTCGATACTTCTGTCCAGGTACTCCAGCTAACTCCGCTTTATTATTGTTCGTCATCGTAAGGTGAACTTTCACACTTTCATAGAATATAGACCTTTAGAATTCCTCATTGGGGGATTTATTCATGTATCATGAATTGTGTAGTTGTTGTTATATTTGAACATTAAAATCGGTTTGGTTAATTTTGTATATTGTGTTGTCAATCAATTGTTGATCTTATTGTTCTTTCGTATTTAAGAAACAAAACACAAACAAGAAAAAACAGTGATGAATTCAGTACTGTTTCTTCGACATAACTTGATTAGCTTCAAAATTTCTCAGACGGAATATTACAAGATTTCTCCAGAATTTTTGATTGACCAAATGATATTGACAAAAAAATAAAGAGATATTAAATTTAAGTACGCTTAGATATTAAGTAAAGAAATATTAAATTCTTGTTGTGAATGAAATACTTTCTTGCCACATTTGGAGTAGATTGATGTAAATTTCAAAAGCGTATTGATGGCTTCATGATTCGGTTTAATACAAATCATCTTATTTTTCCGTATATTACCGTTAACTGATCTCAAGTTAATATCATTTTATGATTATTACGGCATATATGCATTTGTATACAATCAATGAATATGAGTTATTCAACGAATTCTCTATGGGTGGAAAAGACAAAAGAGGTTAATTGTTCGTTACTAATAATAGGCAACGGACATTTGATATATCTAAAAGGCGTGGTTTTCTTTTCGCTTTCAGATTACGAGTGGTAGGCTTGTACAGTGTATACGACTAGAAAATGTTACATAAGTTTATCTATGAATATGTATGGAAACACGTAAAACAAGACTTATTAATGGGGTCAATTAATGTACTGCTCATCAATCCTTTTCTTTAAAACTGTGGTTAAAATTGTATTTATTTTTAGCTCTCCTGAGCCGAAGACTCAAGTGTTCTATTGTCATAGCGCGCCGTGTGTCGTCCGTCGTAAATTATTCGCGTATTCGATTTCTACTCTACAACCGCTTTACAGAATTTCAACAAACCTCACAGAAAGTACGTACTCAAAGTCCTCTACCAATCTTAGTTTTTTTTCCACCCGGTCCAAGATGGCCGCCATGTGCTCTGATTGGATGAGATATCTTAAACTTTTCCATAACCGTTACACAGGATGTCACCATACCTTACAGGAAGTAAGTGTTCAAAGTCACCCTCAAAGTAGAGTAGTGATATAAGATGGCGGCCATATGCTCTAATTGGTTGATACATTTTCTACTTCTCTGCAACTGCTTTACAGAATTTCAGCAAAACCCACAGGAAGTAAGTACTCAAGGTCTTCTATCAATTTGTTGTTTTTCGACCGATCCGTAATCCAAGATGGCCGCCATTGACTTGGATTGGTTGACATATTTTCAACTTCTCCACAACTATTTCACAAAACTTCACCAGACCTTAAAAAAGAAGTATGTTATCAAGGTCCCCTACCATGTTTGTGTTTTTCGACCGGATCCGGACATGACAGCCGCCATGGACTCTGATTGGTTGACGCATATCGACTTCTCCTCTGCAACTGCTTTGCTTATCGAAGATGGCCGGAATGGGCTCCGATTGGTTGACATATTTTCGACTTCTCCTCTGTAACAGATACACAGAATGTCACTTAACCAGGAAATGAGTACTCAAGGTCCTCTACCAGAATTGTATCTTTAAACCTAATCCATCATCCAAGATGGCCGCCAAGGCCCTGATTGGCTGACATATTTTCGTGTTTTTAGTAAATAGTTTCATAGAATTTCACCAAATCTTACATAATATACGTACTCAAAATCCTCTGCCAAAATCCAAGACGGCTGCCAAGGGCTCTGATTGACTGAGCCATTTTTGACTTCTTTTCAGAAACTGCTACACATAGTATCAATTAACCAAACAGGAAACAAGATATCAAAGTTCCATACCAAAATTGTATCTTTTGACCCAATCTATCCTTCAAGATGACCGCCAAGAGCTATGGTTGGCTGACATATTTTTATAATTCTTTTGTCTAAACGCTTTACAGAAATTCACTGAATCTTGTAGGGAAGTAAGTACTCAAAGTCTCTTACCACAATTGAGCTGTTATTTGTTTGTCAATATACAAATTGTGCTCAGGTGAGCGATATAGGGTCACTTGATTAATGATTAACTTGATTCTTGATTAATTTTGGAGAATGGTTTATATTTATGGCGCGCTCATTCCTTCTAATGACATCATTTCCGGGGGCTTGTATTCGATTAAACGACTTCTCAAGCTCTGTTAATTAGTGTCGGTATAAAAATTCAAATCAGGGATATTTAATCATCATTATGTACCTCACATATAAAACAACATACCTCCCCTTATTTTGTCCTTAACTTCTTGTAAGAACATCAAAGTGACGTCCCTGCATAGTGTGATACCCACGACTTTTCACTCCTTCTCTCATGATGAACAAGAGAAGGATTGAAAAGCCGTGCGTATCACACGATGATGTCCCTGAGGAAGCTGAATTCTGTGTGTAGCCAGTTAATTTATATAATCCACAAGCTACAACACCAAATATTTATTTTAATAAAGAAAATTCAATTATAATCATGCTACATTTTAAGGTGAGAAACATAATATTACCCTAATCACCTTATTTTGACAGGAAATTGTCGAAAAACATGAAATGGCCGACTCTGAGAAATTAGAAATACGTGTTAAACTCAATTTTCTGTCAAAATAAGGGGGATAGAGTAATATTATTATATTTTGATTACTATGTATTACATATATATCCTGGATGTATACAAAAAAGTAGTACAGTGACCCCTTTTTTAAAATAAAACTATTGCAAAAAATTCATTGGGCAATTCTGATACACAGAAAGTGAAAGTACGTGTGTATGAGTAATGATCATTTTATTACATTCCTGTATCTATACAAAATATATTTATAATTGAACACAGACAGTATATATATATCTTTGATTTATTTCTCGAAACCCCCCTCCCCTCCAAATAGTAGTAACCCTCATCCCAACCCCTTAAGAAAACCAGAAATGGACGGAATATCTGTGACGTCACCCAAAGATTGATAATTCTAAACTTTCATGTATCAGGAAGAGATTCCTAACAGCAATGTGTATGGACGAAAATCCCTCCTCTCAATTTTCTATATAATGTAAATACGAGAGTAAATGGTATCACATGACTATGGCACTAACAACAATGTAGCACAGTGGACATTCACGGACCTCTGAAATTCAGAGGTGAGACCAGGTGACCGGGAGGAATGAGCGTCCCTGGTTTGGCTAGCCACACTCACCGTAGAATGTGTCACACCCACACAACATCAGAAAAAAAGGCTATACCACAGTCAAGAAGCAGATTTTGCATGCAGAAGTGCATAAGATTTTGCTCTTATTTTGGTTGAAAATGATATCGAACATTCTCAGAAAGTGTACTTTCGGGGACAGCATTGTAACCACCGGTAATTTTGATTTGGTTCATAATACTTATTGAACTGATCTTCAGGAATCTTTAAGAGTTCAAATGTGAATATATAAATTCCTCTGTTCATCAGAATAACCCTGCTTTTATGTTCTACTGTTCTCCACAAGTACTTGCCCACATTCGGCGGCAGAAATGAACATTTGCAAGTAGCACATATATTAGTTCGTACTTAAGTAGTTATGCGAGAGAACGATAAAAAAGAATCATCACTCATGATCATTTACTGACTTACTAACAGATTTTACTATTTTACTATTTTACTTAACTTACTGAGAGATCCTTGCTGGCCAAGGATAACAGGGTGTTCGAATAACCGTCCTCCAAACAAGTGAGTATTGATGGATAATCTCTCACTTTAATGTTAGTCTCGATTAACATAAAGTCAACGATATTTTCGCAAGAAATTAATGATACATTAACTCTAAATCCACGTTAAAACATGTAACGTTAACTTAATATTAAATCTATTAACGTTATATTGATGCTAACTTTTAACTTGAGCTTGTTAAAAGTAACATGAAATATATTTATAAGCATGTCTATACAGGTATAATGTCTGTCTGCCTGATGCTAATATTTAGATAAAAAAAAATATGTGTGAAATTTATTCTGGACTACTGATAGTCTCTCTCTCTCTCTCTCTCTCTCTCTCTCTCTCTCTCTCTCTCTCTCTCTCTCTCTCTCTCTATATATATATATATATATATATATATATATATATATATATATATATATATATATATATATATATATATATATATATATATATATTCAATAATACTTCAGATATGACTTGAGTTGTCGACCGGGTTCGTATTAACGACTTCCGATTTCGAACCTACTTCCCTCATCACAAGTATACGCCGAGCCTTGCTCCATCTGCGGTGAAACCTGGCATAGCGATCATCTTTATGAAGAGGTCATCTGCTCATAAATGTCACTTAAAATTCCCATTACCTGTGCTTTCTTACAAAACAAAAGTTTCATCTCTATACAAAGGTCACCTCTATATAACGGCCACTTAAAGTCTCACCGCAGATGACATTTATACACTGATTTGCTTGTGCATTAAACACATTTATTAATACCCTTTTTCGTGAAATGCAAACTACATGTGAAGTCCATCTTTAAAATTGTGATTATTGCGCTCCATAATTATGGGCGTGTAATGTCGTATACTTTCGAGTCGTGTGCAAAAGCATTGATACTTGTTTACTATATAAGAACTGTTCACATAGCCTAAGCAAACTGTTAAGGCTAGATTAAGATAACAAGTGTCAGGAACTGAAACAAAACCTGAAAGATGCCGAAGTGCCCAAAATGCAACAAGGAAGTGTATTTTGGTAAGTTACACTTCATATATATTAATGTCAAATATGAGTCGAATTCTTTCGATGATTTTTATATTTTCCAGTTAGTAACGTTGATATGTTTGGAATGTCAGAGGAATGTATTTGGTTGAGTACTTTGGCGCCACAGTTTTATTAAAAATGGATCCATTGTTTTGTCACAAGTTCATCATGCATATTATTGATCTGTCAGCTATCTGACCTCGATGTACAGGATGTATGGTTACATACAAACTCACAATCGATTTCCTTCCTTGTGAAATAAACATTGTGAAGTTGTTTCACATACATAGCATGCTACAGGTGATTCATACCTTGAGTAAAAATGCGACTGTCGCAGGCAAACGTAAATAACGTGTTTCTGTTACCTCTTCAGAATTACAATGACACCCATGATTGTTAATATTAAGCGATAAAATTTTATACAGACCTCTAGATATATATAAGTAGGAGGGCGGGGCTATTTCGGAAAATGTCCTTATTGCTTGTATTAAACACTTTTGTTTTCTTCATTCGTTAATGGAGGTTTTGTGAGTTCTGTAAATCTTACAAACACCACTATACAATGTCGGTTTAACAATTAACCAAGCCTTTCGCACACCCCTTTCCTGTATTAACTCACGACGCCATATCAGTGAAGTCACTCTTGCATGTACTGCCCGGCTAGTGCCAGTGTTATAAAGTAGTTTTTCCCCCAGCCATTCCCTCGGAAAAATGGCCATATAGCAGTTTTCCCCCCGGAAAAATGGCTATATAGTAGTCTTTTCCGCGAGGGAAATTTGGCTATATAGCCATTCCCCCCCCCCCCTCTCTCTCTCTTATAGCCATCCCCTCGGGAAAATCTACTATATAGTGAATTTTCTCCCCATTTTGAAATTCCGGATTTTCTTTTCACAGTAAATCCAGCTCGTTACTTTGCTTACAATTAAAAGAGATATTCCTATTTAAAATAGAGATGACTCAACTTTTGATGTGGAGATATTTCCATTGAATTCAGAGAAATATTAAATAGAAATGTCTTCAGTTTTAATCTCTTTTCCAAATACTGATGTATATATTTATGATAGAGATATATCTACTAGAATTTCAAGATATCTTTATTTAATCCGAGTAATATGTATATATACTTTCGGAAAAAAAACCCCCAGCAGTTCGTTTTATGTCCCCGGAATGAAATTCGGGGGCATCTAGTTTTTCACCTGTCTGTGTCTCTGACTCTGGGGGAAAACATTGACCATATCGTTTGCACCAAAAAAGGTAAGGCTTTGAAATTCACATTTAGATTCCTTGTGATGAGACCTTTCATTTGAGACCATGGCACTTAACCTAGTGACCTTGACCTTCGAGCTTGACTACTTTATCTTTTGTACTGAAAGGTGTAGAGCTTTGAAATTTCACACATAGATTCCTTGTGATAAGACCTATCACCTTTGCTATATCTTTTGTACTAAAAGGTGCCATATCCAACCGTTACAGGTACTGTAGGGCTTTCATATTTCACACACACACACACACACACACATATATATATATATATCTATATATATATATATATATATATATATATATTCCTTAAGATGAGCCCTTTCAGGTGATACCAAACTTTTTGACGTACAAATGTAATGACGTTCAACACGAACTTTGGCCAACATTTATGGAAATTTTAACATTGGCTAAAACTTTCCGACCGTTACAGGTAGGCTTTCATATTTCACATGCGTACTCCCAATGATGCGCCTAATCGGGTTTTTTTTTTTTTTTGCCCATTGGAGATGTGTTGTTCACTGACGAGTCTCACTTCACTCACTCACGAGCGATATTCTGACGCTTGCTTAGTGGACAGCAACATATTCGGGGGAGCGGGTCTGTGATGGTTTGGGCGGGGATATCTCACTACATGGAAACATTTCTTGTGGTTATCTATGGCAATCTTACAGCAATAAGATATCGGGATCAGGTCTTGGGACCACACGTCCTTCCTCTTATCCATCATTGTAACTTAACGTTGCAGCAGGACAACGCGAGGCCCCATGTTGCTGGGATTTGTCGTGACTTTCTGACTCACAATAATGTTCCACTTCTTGATTGGCCACCATATAGTCCAGACTTGTCGCCAATGATTCCATGCAGCGGATTCAAAAGAGAAGTCGAAAATGCATCAACCAAGTCCTTGGCGGTCATATTCGTTGAGGGATCGGATCGAAAATTACAAATCTGGTAGAATTAATGACATGTATACATACGCAAATAAACGACAATTTTTACAATGAAATAATAGTAGAAAATACCATATATGGTAAATATATAAAAAGTGAGATTTGTACACGTTTCCAACAAAACACTTAACAGTATATAAAAACCCCTTAACCTTAACACCATCGGTTTGATCCACAGACTATTACGGTACTATATTTGTATTTCAAATGTTATATCTAATTTATACAATGAGAACGAATGGGTATACTTTCCAAATCGTTACGTATAGGGGGAAAACTATTATGAGGGAAAGACTACTATACAACAGTTTTTCCGTCATGGGTTAAACTACTATATAGCCATTTTTCCGGGGGGGGGGGGGGGATCAACTATGGGGAAAAACTACTATATAACACCGGGCGAAGAGCTTCTAGGGGCTTAGACGACTCGGGTCTAACCCCAGGTCAGGCCATTTATAGCAAAGGTTGGTAACCTCCCCCAGCAACTCATGATATGATTAAAAAGTGTTGAAAGCGACAGTGCATGCTATGAGACTAATTTATATGAAAGAAGGATTAAGAAAATCATCAGTGACGACAAGGTGTCTCTTTCTAATATCAAACGATCCATTTATAAAACCTGTTATGTAGCTACTTATGTTGTGTCACTCGATGTTTTGGGTGATTAACGAACCTTATGAATTATTATGTCAAATTCTTTCCATTCAATAAGAAACATTTGTCATAAGTTATATAATACGTAGTTAAATTCCATCTCCTGTGAATAAAATGCGTCTCTGAATTACAGGTCGCAGATTTTTTCTACTATGCGAGTAAAGGCTTCTAAAGAAATTTCTCATTTATTTTGTATTTAGAAGTATTTGAGAATACAGGCCCATAGTGGGGAAGGGGGTACAGAGAAAGGTATTCTTTTTATTGACTTATTTCAGACGAAAAGCGTTGCGAGTTGATGGAAGGTGTTGGCCGTCAGTGGAGGGTGGTCCTTCCGATGGTAATGGGGTGTCCCCGAGAGGTTTTTTTTTTTGAGAGATTTAAATATTCTCTTTGATTTGTCTTCCAGAATTAGAAATCAAAGATGCCACCGATGCACATAAATCTGCTTCATACATAGACCTTTAGCTGGAGCACAACAATGACTAATACTTACTATCAGATTTTATGACAAAAGTGACACTTCATCTATCCCATTACTTTCCATTTCTCTGTAGTATTATACAATTCTCTAGACTGATCATGGACACATAGACAGTGTAACATAAAGGAGCGCCTTGGCAAACACATAGATCTGTAAGGAGAAGAAGTCTTAAACGTACGCCGATTGATTGGTTCTTGTTTTATGTCACTGCACGTTTATTTCACGTTTATGGTGATGGCATTTGTCTGATGCATTTCATAGAAATTTCGACCTACACAATGGACACACCGGAAGCAGGGAGGGATCCTTCACGTGCCAGACCTGCCGTGATACGATATTTCAGTTTTTACTGTCTTATCCGAAAGACAGAACACCTGTGTGCCCACGGCCGAAATCGAACCCGGGACTTTTTCGTCACGAGCCAAGCACCTCTTCCACCAGCAACACGGGCTTTAACATAAATTGTGTACATCACATTGGGATATATATATATATATATATATATATATATATATATTTATATATATTCTGACGGGCTTGGAATAACCATCTTGGAATAATTAGTACCATCTCCAAATTGAATATATTTTCTCTACGCTTGTTTGCATGTACACCTGTATAGTGATGACATCTCCAAAATTTAGAGCTAAGCAACATACCTACCTGATGCAGTAGAGGATCTTAAGTGCCAGGATATTTCATGATATGAGACACCGTAATTTACAATACAAAGCAGTTTCTCATCAGTCACTGGTTGGGCGAGAACCCCAAGATTTTCGGGCCGGAGTCAATCACGCTACCAACGGATTCGTACAGGAGATTAACTTCCAGCTTATCAATATATAACATCAACATACATATACGGTGTTATATAAATGGTACACAAGCTCATTCATTTACCTGGGAATTACACCTACACAGACTCAGTCGAAAAGCAAAGGAAAGTATCATAGCATGAAATTAAATGTAAGTTCAGTAGGTGTTCATTTTGGCGTGGGAGCGAGAGATATTTTGGTTGACAGTGACGCCCTACGTAAACATTACCTGGTCACATGATCAATATTCTCGTCATCTAGTCTTGTTTATTATATGAAAGTTTAACATCTCATGAATAAAGATTCACAAGTTGTAAAGATAGTGTACCGGTAAACTACGGAAATATGGCGGGGTCGTTCTCGCTATGGACATCCCTCTCATTCACAGAGGAACGAACGACAACTTCGGTCTTAATTTGTTTCTGGGGGTTTCATGTCGTTTTGTTTTCTTGTTTTGTTTTGTGTGTGTGGGGGGGGGGGGTATGTGTGTGTGTTTTAAATCAGTTATATTACGGCAGTGATTGAATGAAATTATTTGATCAATTCATAAATAAAGATTGATTCTGCTGTAAAATTATGAATTTTTATCTCATTTCATTATATTATTAAAGTGCCACTACACCAATTTTTTTCTCATACTTATTTAATAATTTGATGTAAATAAAACCCCTTGGTGCCAAAACATTTACAATCAGATGCTGCAATAAGTAGCTATTGCTGATTTAACTCCAGATGTTTACCTGTTTAACGCGGCCGCGCGTGCGAGAATATCAATAAATCTCTGTTGTCTGGAATCGAGATCGCTGACGTCACATTATGTGGTCACTTCATGGAAACAGGATATGTTATAGTAGAAATACGCCGCTTTTCATATGAAATTTAGTAAGCAAAGCAATGGGTACATAAGAGTGATGTTCATTTTTCTTGCAATACATCGTCATTCGAAGAAGGTGAACATCATAGTGACGAGAAAAAAAGGTGATGTAATCCAAGGTACTTTGCGTACGTCGGTAGAGCCGTACCAGTAATCCATTTTGATGTTGGTTGACATGATTTCCACCGTTTGTTCGGTTTTATTGAAAATTGTCAAGAAAAAGACTTCTTTGTTGGTTGGGGCAAATCTTCATTTTCCATGTTACTCTGTAACATTCATAAATGTAACATAATTTCAATAATATGTTTCTCACAGTATTTAGTATGTGCCTCCGCACGGGCCGTACGTATAATTTATCAATATATTGTAATGCAAAATGTAGTTCAGATATCTTATGTATATATTTATTTATGAAAATAATTAACCTTAAAGAATTGAGTTCTATGTGTGAACTATATAATGCTAGGGATTCCGGGTGAGTGAGGGGATGGAATTGCGCCCTCCCACTGACCTCCTGAATCCATCACTTATATTCTAGTTACCTCATCTACATCCATTGTATGTACATGGCAGTGGCGGATTTAGAGGGAGGGGGGCCGGGACCCACCCCTTTTTGCTCACAAATCCAGATTTTGCACCAAAACTGGCTGAGAAGTTTGACTAAAACCCATTTGTGCCCCTCCAGTTCGGAAGTCCTAGATCCGCCACTGCATGGGTATTTGATTCTGCCTGATCACTATCTTGTTCCTCTTGATCAGTGTCTCGGTATATTCTTATATAAAAAAGGTGATAATGCAATACTTACTCTTGATACTTCCCTCTTCTTTTATTATTTTATTATTTTTTTTTATTCATTTCTTTATTTATGTATTTATTTATTTATTTTTTGGAGCTGATGTTTGACTTGCCATTTTCTCATCCGGACTTAAAATTTTTAAATAAGGGTTACTTGCTCCTAAACTACTTAGAGACCCAGGTGAATCAAATGCGTTTACTCGTCGACATTGGACAGAAGGTATTGCAGCGGGAAGTGACAATTGTCCCGCTTTGTTGCATTTCAAAGCGAATGGGAAACTTCCTGGTGTAAAATGCAGAGAACATTAGGTCGAATATTTTGTAGGAATATTTTGCTCGCTTTTCTTTAACAAAATGAATCCACTGGCGTCGTTCATTGGGTGTCTTAGGAAAACCGTGCATTGACACACCATCGCATTGGTGTTTCCATAATTAGTAGCAACACAACGAACACCCCTCCCCAGACTTTGCTTTATCCGCCCTTGTCTTCACTTAGGAATTTTTTCCTCTTCAGTATTATTAAACAACTCTGCTCTTCGGACACTTCTGTAGTAAAGTCCAGCACTATATACAAAACATGACGTCAGCATCTCTTCGTCGCAGAATCTGGCATTTCTGTATATTTACCAGGTGTGGCTTAGCAGCGCGCATTAGCTTATCACAAATATCTCGTAATCTACAGTTGATATGAACTTCGGGTTTTCGGCAATTTATTTATTGTATGAACATGCACCAATTGAGTGGAAACAATTAAATTTTGAAAATTAAGTTGAAATGGCACTTTAAATGTAAAGATTTTATGACCTAAAAATTAAAGGAGTTGTTGTTTACATTTATTTTGGCAAATATTTGGAGGTGACCCCCTTCCAGCAGGACTTTCTCGAAACTAAGGTGGATAAACATTTTGATGTATGGATTATATATAGCGGAGATGTAGAAAGTTGTGTAAATCTTGCTGGAAGTTTGGTAATTTAACATGGGACCCTATGGGAAATGGAATTACTGTTCTTTGACCTTATAAAGACGTTAAGAAGCCACTATTTACAAAAATTTATCCGAGACACGATTAAAATAATTCAGACTTCCGGTGTATCGACGAATAATGACCCATGGGTAATTTTTTCTACGCACCAAGGTTTCTCCCAGCCGCAGAAAAATGTGTTTCGTGTGTAGAATAAGTAGCCCAGTGGTCAATTTTCTACGTGTGCCATTTGTTGAAAAACGACCCCCGTTGAAAACTGACTCTCACCATGTATGAATTTTAAAATAATTTGAGTGGGGGAGATGATACCAGGTTTTACGAATGTCGTGGTTACGCATGATTGCAGCCTTAAATAACATAATATCCCTATTCTGTTTGAAATAAAGGTTGAGTACTCAGCGAGAATTTCGGTTTGCTTTGTTTTCATTAATTGGATAATTATGGTATGATATGAAGAAGCGTCTAGCATTTGGATCGTTCGTCTGTCCGTTTGTCCGTAATTCCATCCCACTTTTGAAAATAACAGTAACTTGTTTTGCAGTAACACAAGACCTGACAATATTCAATAGTAAATGCATCTCAGGCAATCTTATTAAAACGCGACTTGTACTCCGTTCCTCTACGATACTCTTCGTGTACAAGATCTTACAACTGCCGATTTGAGGTCATCTCAGGATGACCTTTTAGTACAGCCAGTCAGAATTTGAGTTAGAGATCTTTCGGTATTGTTTGTATGTAATATAACACCGAAAGATCTCTAACTCCAATTCTGATTGGCTGTTCTGAAAGGTCATCCTGAGATGACATCGAATCGGCAGTTGTAAGATCTTGTACACGGAGAGTATCGTAGAGGAACGGAGTACAAGTCGCGTTTTAATAAGATTGCATCTCAGGTTAATCGCTCTTCGGTGTCGTTTTTTTTCAATTTGCGACTTCTCCTCCCTTTGACAAGAAAAGGGATGTAAATAGCAATATATTGAAAAAAATTATTAAAAAATAGTATTGAAAACTGAACAGTATAATGCATACATCATTCTAGTTTCAAAGTTGTTAAAGGGTAGGCTACTACAACACTTATGCCTCCGTAAATAGGAGACATAATTTGAAAATACGTTTGATCAGTTTGGTTTATTGTGGTTTAACGGCACGTTCAGCGATATTTCAGCTATAGCACAGCCTATACAGTGACGGGACATAGTCGCTCCGACTGCAGTAATTGATCCTGCTGTCGGGCACCTACTTTGATGTTTGAAGATGCCTTTAACCTCCTTGATGAACGACAACGGGATTCGAACTCACGACCTACTGATGAAGAGTCCAACTAGCTACACGTTCGGCCACGGCTGCCTTCTGAATATTAGTAAAATCAACAACCAATGTTTGTGTTGAATTATTATTCTTCCTTTTTTTTTTTTTTTTTTGGTTATTTATGAAATAATTCATTATTTTAATTACACAAGTGAAGAGAACCGGGGATGATACAAATTTCAAATATGTAACGGACAAGTGAAAGCGAATGATATTTGGTGTGAAAAATAAATTTTGTAATGGAACACAATTAATTACACCCACCCCAACCCGCGTTCTTAATCTATTAATACGACGCTTTGTATATCAGTAATGTAATGAATATAATTTAACATCTTTTTACAATTTAGGTTGTTACAATAAAGGAACAGGGTGTCCTTCCCATCCTTCTCTCTCTCTCTCTCTCTCTCTCTCTGCTCACATTTTACATGTTTATGATCCTTGATTGGATCATTCTCTGTTGATTTTAACAAGGTAATAAGTACAAAACATAATAGATACCTCTCCAACCACCGAAACTGCAAAATTTGATGAAGTTTTACTGTATGGGGGTGATTATTCTACAGGAGTCACTTTTCTTCGTGTGGGTTGTACATATTTGAAGGATTATGGCACGTTTTCTACAGACAAAAATAAAGACCCTTCAGACCATAGAAAATTGATCCACGTTCATTATTGTACATCGAAAAATGACCCACAGTCAACATTCTACGGGGGTCATTATTTGCCGTTTCACCAGACTTAAAATGAAAGTTGGTATGTGGCTTAGTTACGGAAATGTACAAATTCAGTGCAAGTTCTATCACGCTTTATCAGTTTTTGGTTCGAAATGCCTGCTTTTTAATGTCAAGGATTATTTCATCTTTATCTCACCCGCCTAGTGAATGACAGCATTTTGATCAGTGCAACGATACCAACAATGTTTTACTATGTCTTACTGATCAGTTCAATCAGAAATGGAATAGTGTTGTTTTGTGTATATAGGACAAATAACCACAAACTGCCAATAGATATTGGCGGATGGGATAATATTTCAGAAGAAAATAAAATTTGTAATCTCTGCCTTTGGCCAATAGGAGATGAGTTTCGTTGTTTAATTGTAATGACAGTTCTTAAGTAATTACAGAAATAGATTCTACCAAGATACTACTATGTGAGAGCTAACGTTTATAAATTTGATGCCTAATCGAACACAATTAATAGAAAACTACTCCATAATAATATCAAATGTATTGATACTGTTAATAAGAGAGTCAATTCTCCAGGTTAATTTATAATTAATTATGATTATTTATACTCTGCACATACACATATATTCAAGTTGTATGGACCATATTGTATTTGTCCAGATATGCTTTGTCCATGCATAGTTATAAGAATCCATTTATTCACGAAGCATGAAGCAATGAGCGATCTGGTCTATACCGCGGCGGAAGCATGGAGCCACGTAAGCAATGAGCGATCTTGTCTATACCGCGACGAGAGAATAATCTTTATAGCTTATTATCTTTTTGATTCTCGTTTCGTACCTTTTTTCATTCCGATCTCATAGCTTTTACTTTATTAAGGAATTTTTTTGTCATGAAAAAGAGATATTTTACAATAACATTTATTTCTAACACATTTTTAATTTTACAGCTGAGAAGGTAACATCCTTAGGCAAGGACTGGCATAGACCATGTTTGAGGTGTGAAAAATGTGGAAAGACTCTTTCGTCCGGAAGCCACGCAGAGGTAACACTTTACATCTTTTGAATAAAATTCTAATGGATTTTGTTTGTAACACGCGATCTCATTGCCTGGTTGTCTGATTAAAAAAAGAAAACAAAACTGCAAAGGTATTCACGATACCATGCAGTTTTTGAGATGACGTCATGATTCCTGCAGTTTTTGATTTGTGACGTCAGGATACCCTGCAATTTTAATATAACGTCTCTGTGATTAGCAATTTGGTTTAGAAAACCGTAACGCTGCGCTTCTAGTTGTTATTATTTTTGTGAAATGCATTAGAATTGGATTACCATGCTTGTGTTTTACAAAAACTGACCTGGTATCAGCGAATACCCTCTCAGAAATTTCCGCTTCACAGCTCGGCTAACACCTCGCAGTGAAACGCAATTTCTGACAGGGTATTCGCCGATACCCTGTCATTTTTTTTTGTAAAACACAAGCATGGTAACCCCTACATGAGGTCATAATGAATGTAGAACATATATACCTTTATAATTTAGTGCACCATATGCGCATTTCGACAACTTATGTCTCTTCAGTGATGCTCGTGGCCAAATGATTGGAATTCTCAAAATATATAAATATTTGAAGAACAGTGTTGAAACCAAAATGACCGAAAAGTGAACCAAAGAATCTGTCTAAGGACAGAGCTATGCATGAGGGAGATACTCCTTAGTTTTAGAGTCATTTACTTCATTTGATGACTGAAAATTTGAAGTATATATCTGAAGTCAGTACAAAAGCACTGAAAATTAGACTTATGATGCCCTCGGGAACTATCAGTCCACCAGCAGTGACACCGGCCTAGTGGTTATAATGAATATAGAACATATATACCTCATAATTTAGTGCACCATATGCGCATTTCGACAAATTATGTCTCTACAGTGATGCTCGTGGCCAAATGATTGGAATTCTCAAAATATATAAATATGCCACGCGACTTAAATTACAGAAAATATTATCATTTGTTATCGCGGAAAAATATTTTGTTTTTGTAACGGGTTGTTTATAGATAGATTTAGTTTGCATTTAAACCACTTTAAAAGGGCCAGTTGGCCGAAAATGTGTGAATATTGAGTGCTTCTGGCAATCGATGAAACATGCTTTAATCATCCAATACCCTCATTTAAAAGTAACTATCTCTGTTTTTCTTCCAGCACGAAGGGAAACCATACTGTCATAAGCCATGTTATGCGGCAATGTTTGGACCAGGAGGTATATCACTTCTTTATCGCCCTTTTGTTAGTTCAGTTGAGGGAAATGCTCAAGTGAACTAAAGTAATGGTGGATTTTCCGTCGTCCGTCATCGTTAAACTTTAACCTTTTCATTTCTGAAAAATCGCAGAATATCAATACATTTTTAGATATATGCTCCTCAAGGAAAAAAGATGTAATTATGTTCGAATAATGGTTATGGCTCATCAATAGGGACAAATAAAGGCCAGATATAAGGAAATAAACTTGAGCTTTTGATTCTTCATCCTATGATTTTATGTCTAGTAAACAACATTCTATGAAATAAAGTATCAAGGTTTGGTTTTTTTGCTTTACAAATAAAGGCCCTGCAACTTAATCGATCCTAGGGCCAGCAAGTTCTAATTTTTGATATATAGGAAACTTCTTTAAAATCATCTCAAGAAATATAAACTACATTTTCCTTATGACATGAATTATCACATTAATTAGAAAAAAGTCTTGTTGAAATATTCAAAACAAAGTGAAACAATGAAAACCTACGGAAAAATGACCATGTAAAAATTATTAAACTTGACAACCATCAATGATGGAGGCCTGGGGCCCTCGACGGTAGGAGAAAGGAAACCGCATCTTACTTGAGCATTGACCTTGTGCATAAAATTATCCATTTATTGAAAACTATGCCTGATAGAGACAAGGGGTCCTTAAGAATGATGATTGGAGACCAGACCAAACTGACAAAGCATGATCCTTGCTCTATGGAGCTTGCAGATTGCTGATAAGGTCAATTTCCCAGATGGCAATGAATTTCAGCTTCTGCAAAGGGTAATCAAAACTTGAAAATTGAGACTGATAGATAAGGTTTCAAGGAAAATGATTCTGAGGTCTAATTTCGTTAACAGAATTTGCAACAGGCATATTCTGATTATATGTTGTTTTACAAAGACATATACAGTAAAGGGATATGTATATATGATCTGATTCTATCAGTTACTTTTGTATTTTACATTATGAAGTATAACTCAGATTTCTTTCAAATTCGATATACGGAATATTCATAAGATACGAAAACAATATAATAAAAAGGGCTTGTTGTGATATTTGGCATTCTCACAGATGGAAGAAGTGCAAGAAAAAAGAAATATATAGAATTGATGAAACTAAACTATTTCTTACGGTGTGTTAATGTGTTCCAGGGTCTGAATATCAAGGTATTCAGTGTTTATCAATATGCATATAACCTTTTGTAAAGATCATGCTGGGTAGGAATTTGTTAATAGTATTTTGCATTTTTTTCCTGTCGGTATATTTCGGTCTTTTATGAATAACACACATTACAGTATTACTGGAGAGATTGTCTCTTCTTTGTCAACGATAGAGAGATTTGGAACTCATTTTTATGAACACGAAAGGAAGTAGCATAAAGTATGTATTTCAGTCTCTTTGTCTGTGTGTCTGTAGGTCTGTCAACCATAGCAACCGCTTCGCATATTTCATTTTTGTATATCCATATTTGTTTAAAGGATGCATCTTAACGCAATCAAAACATCTCCTATTTTCAGGTTTCGGCCGTGGCGGAACAGAGAGCTACAAATATTAGCCATTTTATTTATGAAGTTATTTTGTCATTTTATATTAAACATGGCATTCATTGAGTTCCTTTCTAAAATAAAGTCATTGTCGCTGACCTCTCTTTATTTTGATTTATGTCCATAATATTATAAAATATAAGGTAATAATAAATATTAAAACATATATATTTACGTTTTAATTTTGTGGTCAGATGCGCATTTTCATAATTTATGTCTATTCAGTGATGGTTTTGGCCGAATGATTGGAATTCTCATAATATAATTAATATTTGAAGAGCAGCGTTAAAACCAAATTAGTCGAAAGAGCGAACCAAAGAATCTATCTAAGGACAGAGCTTTGCACGAGGGAGATGCTCCTTAGTTTTAAAGCGATTTACAGAATTTCATAAGTGAAATTTTTGAAAGGGAAAGAGGAAGACATCTGACCTAGCGGTAAGGCAGAAGTCACCAAGGAGATGTACAATAAAAGATGTACAATGATATACCAAAAAGTATATAATTAACGTCAGTACAAAACCACTGAAAACTAGACCGTCAATACAAAAACACTGAAAACTAGACTTACGATGCCTTCGGGAACCAACAGTCCACTAGCAGTGACATCGGCCGAGTGGTTGTAATAAGTATTAGAACATATATATGCTATAATTTTGTGCACAAGATAAAAGATTACATAGCTCATCTCAACGGCAGTATTTGACCTTCAGTTACAGGTAGCTGATTTTGCATTTATATAGCATACAATATTACTTCAAAAATGTAGTAAAATAGTCAGTTCAAATTCGGATTTGCTAATGGGATGTCTGGAGTTTTATACGCCCGTCTATTATGTTTATGGCGTTGTCCGTCTGTCCGTGCGTCTGTCCGTCCGAGGTCATGTTTTGAGGACCTTTTTTCTTCAGTCTTTAAAGGTATTGAATTAAAACTTAGTACATAACTTCATATCAATTAGGGTCAGTACCAGTTCGCATTTGGGTATGATTGCTTTGGTAATGCCAGAGTTACCGCCCTAAAACTCGGACATTTTCAAGGATTTTAGAGTTTTCGGAACTTTTTCTGCAGTCTTTAAAGGTATTGGACTAAAACTTGGTATATAATTTATATCAATAAGGGTCAGTTCCAGTTCGCATTTGGGTATGATTGCTTTTGATTTGACAGAGTTACGGCCCTTGAATTTAGAACATTTCAAGAATTTTACAGTTTCCGGACTCTTTTCTGCAGTCTTTAAAGGTATTGGATTAAAACTTGGTATAATACTTTATATCAATGAGGGTTAGTACCAATTCGCAATTGAGTATGGTTGCTGCCCCTTGAACTTAAGAAGAAATTTTTTCCTGATTTCTCCAGATTTCCTTATGCAGTGTTTCAAGGCATTAAATTGACACTTGGTATATATATTTATATCAATGACGGCCAGTACCGCTTTGCATTTCGGTATAATTGCTTTGGAATTGCCAGTGGTAAAGCCCCTCTTTATTTATTTATTTTTATTATTATTATTATTATTATTATTATTATTATTATTATTGTTTTTATTTTACCAAAATATATCACAGTAAATTTTGAATGTTTTTTGTGTCAGTATCAAAATACTGTGAAGTAGTTGCCGATTTCTTTTCATACGCCCGTCAATGACTGGACGCATTATGGTATGGCGTTGTCCGTCTGTAGGCAGGATACAGACCAAATCGTCGGGGTTAAGACTGTCAAACTTAATACATTTATTCCTCATGCCAAGACAAAGACGCCTATTGTTTATCAAGGTCAAAGGTAAAGGTCGTAGTACTACTTGGTAGGAAGCCCTTGTAGGCAGGATACAGATCAAACCGTTGAAGTTAGGAAAGTCAAACTTATAACATTTACTTCTCATGCTAAGACAAAGACGCCTATTGTTTTTCAAGACCAGAGGTCAAAGGTCAAGGTCGGAGTACTACTTAGTGGGAAGCCCTTGTAGACAGGATACAGCCCAAACCGTTAGGGCTAGGATTCTCAAACTTGGTACACCTACTCCTTATGCCACGACTTAGACCTGGTACACTTACTCCTCATGCCAAAAGAAAGACGCTTATTGTTTTTCAAGGTCAAAGGTGAAGTTCGTAGTACTACTTGGTTGGAAAACCTTGTAGGCAGGATACAGAATGAAGTATTAAGGATGGAACAATTAAACAAGTTAAGGGTGGAATGTTTGCATACTTTCAAAATCCTCCCCTTCAAACTAAAGCGACGGGCGTTTTATGCCACGCTAGGCGTTGCTCTTGTTTCCAATTCTGTGCTACCCCAAACTTGTTAACCCAGTCACTGAGGTCGAAAAAGTATATTAGATGCAGATCTGATGCAAGGGTCAATCTTGTTGTCTTAAAATGAACCACTGATGCAGTTTGGACCTTGTGTCATAAGTACTATGTCGAATACTGAGCTATCATAATATTTTTAATAGGACGTGGACGGGGGTCGGGTACGCCCGGGTTTATAGCATAAGCTCATCTCAACTTCGCTGAGGTCAGCTCAAATGTGTATTAAGTGCTTATCGTATTCCTTACACAGAGCCTTAGAATTATCATTATTCTTTTATTTTCAGATTTCAGATACGAAAATATTCTTAGGTGAATTATATCACGAAATTCATAACGTGATACTCAGAGAAATTATGTAATACGTCGAAATAAATGACTGAGTCAGTCTGTGTGTGCAGCGAATGAAGTAAGCTTTGAGTTAAAACAAGCTCTGATCACCGTGTGTCTTTCGTTATTGACTAATTTGTTGATAAATCCTTAGATTGTCCATATTTTCCATTTGTTAAGAAAGTTTGGGCGAAACATAAGCGAATATTTAGCTTGGAAAAGGAATACCGATTTGTTCAAATTGAAACTTAGAACATCTTAAACATAAAAGATGGAGAAAAAAAAGAAGGACGAAAAGAACAAGGAAATGAACAAGATGTTTTTTCTTCGTTCTTTGTTTGATTTCAACTAAAGCGCACAAAAAGCGCTTTTATCTATAATCTACTGTTTAGAAATGTCAACATCTTGTGAAGGTAAATACATATTCGTGTTGTTTACGGTAATAACAAAAGCAGAAATTGTTGAAAAATCTTCTTTTCTCCAAATTATGAAAAACATGTATTTCTTGTTTTATTTTCGGAAGAAAACGTTTATTTTTCTAGAGTCATTTAAATAAAATCATACAATTGATTCTTCAGTTTTGCAGATCTACAGTTCAGTAATAATATGAGTCTTTGGTTCATGATACTTACGTTTAGTTAGTTATTAACATCTCTAGCGGAGTAGCCGAGTGAGAACAACATTTCAAGTTGTTGAATAATAGATACATTTATTTCTTTTGTGAACATAACATCAGTGATTAAGTATGGACATCATTTTATACGAACTTGGTATTATTTCACAACTTAATATATATTAACAGGCCATTACTATTATATTACATCTTAATGTATATTAACAGGCCATTACTATTATATCACATCTTAGTATATATTAACAAGCCATTACTATTATATCACATCTTAATATATATTAACAGGCCATTAAAATTATATCACATCTTAGTATATATTAACAAGCCGTTACTATTATATCACATCTTAATATATATTAACAGGCCATTACTATTATATCACATCTTAATATATATTAACAGGCCATTACTATTATATCACATCTTAATATATATTAACAGGCCATTACTATTATATCACATCTTAATATATATTAACAGGCCATTACTATTATATCACATCTTAGTATATATTAACAAGCCATTACTATTATATCACATCTTAGTATGTATTAACAAGCCATTACTATTATATCATCTTAATATATATTAACAGACCATTACTATTATATCACATCTTGATATATATTAACAAGCCATTACTTTTATATCACATCTTAATATATATTAACAGGCCATTACTATTATATCACATCTTAATATATATTAACAGGCCATTACTATTATATCACATCTTGATATATATTAACAGGCCATACAATTTTTATAACTTAAATTAAAAAAGCAGGAGAATCTTTTAGGATCATATGTGTAATTTTATAACGATAGATAAACTGTTGTACAGGAGCTCTACCTTGATGTTATCTGAATCAACGATCAGAATAGAAGTATGTATCATAGAGATACTAAACTAGTGATCTCACTCCATCAAGGGGGTTCACATATGCTCTTCAAGTAGATATTTTTCGTTGTTTTCTATTTCGTTTTCATTTTTACTGATTTTGTATGTCATTTGGTTTCATGATTTTCGGACTTACGGTTTGGATTTATCCATCATGTTTACATTGATTACATTAACTACCCCTTTAATGTATTTTTTAGAATTGAAGTACACATGTATATTGTCAACAAATAAAATAGGGAATTTCAAGCAAAAAACCTCAAAAACAAACAAACAAACAAACAAACAAAAATAAAAAAGGAGGGGGCGAAGAGGGCCTTTATCCTATATCGGTGACCTGACTGCCATGGATGCTTTAATTAGGATTAAGTATATCAGTAAATTGAACAAGAGTGGTTTCTTTGATTAAATCTTTAGATGTGGTCAGTGGAAATTCAAAGCATTGGAACAAAATATCGGAAAAACACACATTTTCAAAGCTTAAAACGTAGTCAATATAAATGTTGTGTTATTGAGCCTAAGAAATAACAAATTTCTGTGTATTTCTATGTGATCATGTCATCATACGTCTCTGCTGTTAATAGATAATAACTGTATAATTTCGATCTCCACTTAAAAAAAATTCAACGGAAATGAAAAACCAAAAACCCAATATTTACAATTTCAAAAATATTAATTGAAATAATTGTTTTGCAAAAACATTTAGAAGATTGTCAAAGGAATGTCTATTGTCCATGGCATTTTAATGCTATAAGCCTAAATGTATCATCACAACCAGCCTTTAAAAGTAGTTCATCAACCATGCAGAACGAAGAGAAAGAAAAAATTTAAATATGAAAATTTCAGCAAAATTCTTTCACAGTGACATTTCTTTTCTTAATTCTGATTTAATTGACCAAAACAGTGCGTCATAATCAATCACGGATTCTTGCATTAAAATGACAGTCCACAAAAATGTTGAAAACTTGCAAATACTTGATGTCGTACTGGAATAAAAAACAGCAAAAATTCTTCACATACCCTTCTAGATGATTTTGATGTATCTGGTTTGTCTCAGTAAGCTGTTTTTAGGAAGAAGGAGTGTAACTGTCAAATGACGATGGCCTTTAGTGACCTACATTTGGCACAGGTGGCGCGACTTGTTAAGAGGTCTGGACAAATACAACAACATTAGTAGAGAATCGTAAGTACTTTAATATTCCTATTGAGTTTAATCTAAATCCTTCAAAGGATTCTGGAGAAAAGGCTGAAAAGGTGTAAAAATATAACCACCCCCTTATTTGGGAAGTCTTCAAAATTCATAGGCGTTTCGCAGGAGAAATCGAAAATGTAAAAATGTTTATGACGGACTGATGCTGGACGCCGGAGGACAGAGGGTGCTATTGCAATAGCTCACTTGAAACAAAACAAACCAAAACAAAAGCAAACACAAAAACAAAAACAGTCCCGAAAATAACCCCTCCCCAATAAAAAAAAAAAGAAAAAAGAAAATCAAACGAACAAAAATCAAACAAACAGACAGAAAAAAGCCCTGATGTTATGCCACACGATGTACTACCGGTATGTTAAGGATACATAGACCCCATAACAACAGGTGGGATCAGTTGGACGTAGAAATGTATCTCCTGTGTCTAGCATGCCAAAAACATCACAGAAATGCTGCAATGCTGCACATATGAATGAGGTGCTAATATTACCACTCATAAGCATAGGAGACGTATGGTAGCATTTTATACAGCTCCATTTTCGGTTTATAACATGATGCTTTGCTATATGTTTAGACTGAGGTAACTAAGCAATTCTTAAAGGTTTAGCAATATGCAAGATGTTAAAGATAAGTGTGGTACATCGCATAGAAGATACCACCCGAACACGTTATACTGTACGAAGGATAACTCTTGCGAATAATTTTACTTCATGTAAATATACAGTAGATGTATATTATGTATACATAAGAAGGAAATTGCTGTTAACATGATACGGTGGCAATGGCAACACGAGAGCTATTTCGACATCATCCGTCAATGCATCATAAGAGTGTGTTGGGAGACCATGCTAAGCCCTGCTCAAATACTGAAACTACATGTATATATTCTGTTTATATGCTCAAAAATGAATACAACTTTATTGATATATTGATAATATTAACATATCGCCACATACCGAAAGTTCTGGCAGTTGAACGCACCACAACTATTGAAACACACACATTTCTCAAAAAAAAAAAAAAATAAATAAATAAAAAAAATAAAAAATAAAAATGAAAAATGTGCATAAATATATGAATAGATAAATAAATAAATAAATAAATAAATAAATGAATGAATGATTAAAAAAGGGAAGATAAGAAAAAAATATAAATAAATAATTAATTAAAAAAGGAAAGATATTTCAATCATAAAAACGAGTAGTTTATAAGAAAGGTAATGATGAGATAACACAAAGATTTTCGACGATTAATCTGATTGATTGATTGATTGATTGAATGATTGATTGATTATTGTTTCACGTCACTCCACGATTATTTCACGTATATGGTGACGGCATCTGCCTGATGCGGGGCATAGAAATGTATAAATATGCAACGGACCCACAGTGAGGGATCTTTTACGTGCCACGCTTACCGTGACACGGGACCTCGGGTTTTACTGTCTCATCCGAAAAACAGAACACCGTTGCGACAAAGGCGGGAGTCGAACCCGGACCTCTCGATCACGAGCCGAGCACCTTATCCACCAGGCCACACTGACTTACGATTAATCTGTAATATATGACGCACACTTCGGTGTATTTATCGGTGAATTGGGATTCTACGCCGTTTTCAACAATTATACGATAAAGGAAATCAACTCTTAATCGTGGTGGCGCAATCATTTACCTTTTGCGATATTGCGTATTTTAGGGTTAAATAATCTTAAATATCAATCATTTTTTAAATGATAAAGCTTACTGAGTATTCAGTTGGATCATACCGTGGGTGTCATCTTTGCATTAGATTCTTTATAATGATACCAAAAATATTTGATATTGCGTGATAAAGCGTTGACATCTGCTGAGAACGTGTTGTATGTAATCTAAAACCAGCTTATAACTGACAGGATAATAATAAACAGATTATGAAAAATTTCTCAATCTTTATTGATACAAACGTCACCATAAATAGAATGGAAACTTTATTGAGGAGTTTTGTGAAGTAAGACTGAAATTAGATCGTGATAAGTTTAATTTGAAATTTTTATGAGCACGTTCCACATGTTTTCTTGCAGTATTTTTCCATAAATCCAGCATTTGATGTACAGCTCCACTTCCACCCGAGACATCGTGATGCATATTGTACACTATCGATGCATGCTAAACAGAAATTACGCAAGTTAAACATCATATTGTTTCTCTTTCAATTGAAAATGAATTTCTTTCTTTTTTTATATTATTTTCTCAAAACCGAATATCGAAAATCGAATGTGCCAGAGTAGTATGGAATTACAATAAATACAATTCGTGGCATTTTCGTTCATGCCACATCTAATATATCAAACAATTTTGATTATATCAATTTGTAAATTTAGGAATATTTTTGGGAAAATTGGTAATAATAATACATTTCGTTTATGTTGAGAAAACGAATGCTAAAGTTGACAACAAACAAACAGACCAACACGTCAAAAACAATATGCCTCCGATGTATCAATCCAGGGGCATAAAAAGCAGGGGAAGGGTATGAATATGAGTGAAATACACGACAGAATCTACAAAATACAAGATGAAAATATGACAGGAACAAACTCGCAAAGGATCAAAATGAATTGCAAGAAATTTCTGTAGCGAAATGTGACTGTAATTGACAAGGAAATGATCAATGATTGATGATTGATGAGGTTAACAGATTTACGAGTCCTTCCTCCGCATTTATTCTAAAAGCAGTGTATTTGAATTGACAACACATAGTAATAGGGAATATATATATAACTCCTTATGTAGAACACGCTCAAGGAGGAAATCAACACAGAGACAGTCTAATAAGCCTATACTGAAAAAAATTGACAAGAAATTGTATACTAACTTGTCGAAACAGTTGCTTTTATGCCTCCACTTCCTGTTTCAAATTGAGACGTATATTGTTTATATATAAAATGAAATAATATATATATGTAACCATTTGCGTTTCTTGATTAACACCTTACTATTAAATCTTATCCTCATTTATTTATTCTTCTTTTATTGTAGTTCACTGGTTACCAATATTCTAATTCAACAAATTTTCTAGTAATACAGATAAGATAATAAAATTTGTAAGATTTACATCGGTTATACCTGTAGTACCAGAAGCTGATCCGTCTGTACAAAAACCACACGCTTTTGGACAATTTAGTTCCATAAAGCCTCTGTTTGACTGGCAGCTCCACTTCCATCCTTCGCATCTTGAGTCGTATACAGCTTTGTTAGCACACACTTCTAAGTATGTAACGAATAAATAAAAGAGCAAAGTGTAAATAATTGTATGGAACCAGTTAGTATATCTTCACTTTATAATAATTATTATAAATGTTATGATTAATCAAAGGCAATTGGATTCATGATATATCAGAGGAGCGAGTGGAGATCATGTGAAGACTTACTTGATGTTGAAGCAGATCCAGTCACACTTCCACTTACTGTTCAAATAATACAATGATAAATGATCTTAATACAAATGATACACTTTAGAAAGATATCTACACAGATGGTGTAATCAATATACGTTTTTGTGTAGTCGGCAATGAACGAAAAGAGAGATACGGGTGATTATCAATACATTTCAACTATTGTATCTGGAGTTCTCCGTTTCATATAACGACGAACAAATGAAACCAAAAGACTACATTTCGTGGTGTAACAATATAAATATTTAGTTTTACATTCAATGTTTAACATCACAAAGACATACTCAATTAATTGAAGGCGGCACCTATCTGGTGCATGGTTTCATAATTTCAGGCGTTAACAACGTCTTTTACATGCCAATGGTGACACGCTGCCTTGGATTATACTGTCACATGTTTGAATGTCTTTACCACATCTGAGTCCGATGCTTCTAACTTTCTTGTAAACATAGCTTGATTAACCTGTATTATATCAAGAATATGACATACTGTATATACAAGTACTAAAATAAGTATTAAATTATTGTACCACATGCCCATTTCGATAACTTATGTCTCGCTACCAAATTGACCTTATTGAAAAAAGTTGATACTATCGAAGGAAAGAGCAATTGATGAAAGAGATTTTTTACATTTAAATTCTAACCTGTTTCCGATCCATCCGTACAGAAGCCACATGTTTTGGGACAATTATGTTCCATAAAACTATTTGCATGGCAGCTCCATTTCCATCCCTCACACCTCGAGTCGTACACCGCACTGTTTTTACATGGTTCTATGTTGCGAGATAAAAACATGAACCGTTTTTCACTCCGTATTTTGGAGTTGTACTTTATTTCATTTAATGAGAATTATAAGATAAATCACCGTATACATATACAAAAGTACCATATACATAGCAATCCCCACATCCGAGGGATATGATAAAATGAAATCTTATAATAGGAAACAACGCATAGTGACAACACATTGGACAGCAATGTGAGTTAAACGCTAGGTGGAATCATGATGCCAACATTGCTTGTAGGAAATATTGCTTCTTACTAACTGACTGTAAAATTAACACAATCAAATAAAATGAAAACATAAGACGTACTTACTCGTTGATGTTGTTTTCGTTATTGATGTTGCAGCAACAGACCCAGTATTATTCCCAGTTCCTGTTAAGATGATAATGATGCTTTTAATGTTAGTTACTAGGCTAGAGTATATCATGAGAAATAAAACAAAGAAGAAAATAACATATGTGAAAGATGAAATAGAGTTATTTACAATATTTGCAATTTATAGCTAAAATGGTAAAAATAAGAATAAGATAACATACCCGTTGTGGGGTTAGATGAACAGAATCCACACGTCTTAGGGCAATGAGTTTCCATGAACTGTCTATTAGATTGACAGCTGAACTTCCAGCCCGGACATCTGGATGCCTTGTGGGGATCATCTACGCAGTCTGTTACATATCATCGCATAAACATAAAACTGAAGTGCTTTATCAATTAAATTTGTTGTTTGCATTTTTGAATAATTTCTTAATTTGATTCCTTTTGTGTAAATTTGCATGAGATACTATTTGATTATTTTGAAATATTAATTTCTTACCGCCATGAGGTCCTGTGCCTGAAGAAAGGTAAATTGGTAGCTATTTAAATATCACTGAAGATACTTATATACTTGCGATCGATAATATATAATGAATACGGATAGGAATAGAAGAGAATATATACTGACAGAAGTATAAGAGAATACCAGGTCAATACTATTACTTGCTTTTGAATAAAGTTGGTGTTTGAACTTGAATTTACATTTGAATTACGTAGTCTACTTTATATGAATAATAATAACTTTGTCAGAAAATGAATGTCATGCAAAAACAAAAATAATAATAATGATAATAAAAATAAATAAATAAAAAATAAATTAATAAATAAAAATTAACCTAAACAGAAAAAAAAACCCAAAACAAAACAAAACAAAAAACAAAACAAAACAAAAAAAAAAACAAAAAACAAACAAACAAACAAACAAAAACGCCAACATCCCCCCTAACACAAATACCTCAAGATAGATAAACAAAAATGAAAAATTAACTAAAACAAACTGGTCCAAACTTATAACTAGGCTCAACTTTAATTCTGTTGATCATACTGTACAGCCACTTTTCTTGTGAAAATGAAGATTAATATGTAACCAGATCGACATCAATATATAATCAAAACCTTATCATCCTCCATCCCCCAAATAATAATAATAGAATAATTAAATAAATGTATTTGTGTGGAGGTGTGAGAATAAGCTAAATAATATATTTTGCCTTAAAGTGAAACTTAAACAGATTCTTAAGAACTTTTACTTCGAAGTCTGAAACCAAATTGTTGTCGTATAGCTGCTTTCAAATTGCAAAAATAAATTCGAAAACTTTGAAATTTTGCAAGCCGTTGTCATTCTTTTCTCAGAGCATAAAATATTTTGGATACGTAATGGTATAAAAATGATTTGCCGTGTTCAAGTGTACCATAGTCAAATTGAAGTTACCAAAAATATAGTCAAAACATAATGAAAAGAAATGCTTATTAATAAATAAATCCCTCACTTAAAAAATCTCATTTGTATGACAAAATCATGAATAGGAATTAATATATAACATGTTCATGTTTACAAATTTCCGGCATGTAATAGTTTACGTGTCGTCCAAAACCGGGATATTTGTGACATGGAAATCGTATTTTACAGATGAAATTAAGAAACAGGAACATATTATCCTCATTCTTATGCAAATCATGTCTACATTGCTTTTTTGAAATCTCCAGACGAAATTGCCGACACCTTTTTAACAGTTTTATGCAGTGGTTGCAGTACTGATTTACAAATCAGTTGAATAGACAATAATTCATATTTAATAATCACATATGAATTATGAAACAAAGAAATTAAGAAGGAAGGAAAATTACCTGTAGATAAAATGGATGTCGATACACCTGGATAAGAAACATAAAAGGCATAAATGCTTAAATACCAGAGACGCATGTGTAGTGATTTATACTGAAATTTAATGGAATCAACTGATTAATTTCAGTCAATATATAATGATATGTATAATTTAATATTCATCATAGGCGTAATGCATACAACATTTTCTCCTACCTCTACATAATTTATTATCACAGTGCTGGCCAGGGTTACATCTAGAACAAGCAGCACCGCCTGTTAGATACGGGTACTCACCAATCCAGTTTCCTCTGAATAAAAATAATAATAATAATAATAATAATAATAATAATAATAATAATAATAATAATAATAAAAATAATAATAATAATAATACTTATTATTATTTCGCATATTTCGATATCCTTGATGATTATTTGAAATATACCTATATGTATAATTTGACTGACACTTTACATTCTTTCTAGAAATGTTATAGAGGACAGAATGATTTAAAATATGCAATAACTAAATCTTTCTTTGAAACTGGATATGACAGTCAACTTTTTCGGAAAGAATTTGACTCTGTTACTCTCCTGATATAGTTTGCAATTTCTAATGGTTGGTGCTTGTTTTATGGTAGCGTGTTAGTGCCACATAAAAAAAGTTGGAAATTATATAAAAACATAATAAAACATAACACAAAAAAGTTGGATTTACCAAGATTAAAGTTTGAATTTCTGACTCTAATGTTGGAAAAAAAACCCCCAAAATTAAAAATGTTTCAATACTTCCCGTGGTTTCGAATACACATACTTAAATTAATTCAAAAGTGTATTGCGGAATCATGCATGACTAGCGTGGCCGTTGTGTAGGAGAATCTTGATAACTCCGAGTGTTTGTTTTGATTTTGATTATTTGTGTTTCCACTTCTATAATTTCTCCTCTCTTTGTGTGGTTCTAGCATTATCCATATGATATACAGGAGTGTCAAGTCAGTTGGAGGCTCCTATTTTGAGTATGTTGTATATCCGGTAAATTATGACAAATGTTAGACAGTTATGTATATACCTACACTGGTTTGTAAAAGCATACTGTATAGAAACCCAAATAATTGCTACATCTCTCCAAGCCACATCCAACTTTGGTTGTTTTCGCCCAGACCAGCTAGAAAAAAGAGATTGATTCATATCTCTCGATGTTGTATATGGTTTGGGAATTGCAAGAAAAATTAATTACATCATCATGAATAATATCTACCAAGCTGTATCAAACATTTCCACAATTTTATATTCAGAAAATATCTACTAGAGCTGTATTGGGCATGCCATCAATTTATGTTCAGAAAATTATTAGCGTTAGGATAATTAATAAATATGGAAATTTCCAATTGATGCACAGTGAATTAATAAACCAAACACCCAAATTGGAAATAAAGTTATGTTACCATGAATTAGATCATAACAGAAAATGTTAATCTATACTAAAGATATGATAATTAAATCTCGAATAGAAATTAATACAAGAAAAATTATACCAGAATATAATCTATCATTAAATATTTATTTTATTTTCAATTAATGAGAGTGTATCAATATTATACAGTATTATATTCCTTTATAATACCAAAGACATACATTAGTATAATGTGAGCATACACCGCTGCACGACAAGTCGCTATATCGATAATCTTGTTTCTCGTCATACCAGGACTTCAAAGCTTCTCTCACGTGCTTTGCATCGGTCATATTCCATGAATTGTACGCCAAATTTTCTCCTTGCCCATTTTTATGATGGAATTGGCATCTGCTAGCCCAGTCTTCAGATTCGGCCTGAAGTGTATCGTCCCATTCCTAGAAGATGTCAAACATCAAGTGTATTATAAACTAATTTCATTCTACATTCAAAGACTCAGATGAATATATTACATATAATTAGAGGCTTATACAATCAATATATGTTATCTCCTATCTTTCAAACATTATAAACACAGTTACAGTATTCAATTTTAAGTTAGAATATGAGGAAAAGCCATTGGTATTTGCGTATACGCGATATTGATAGTGGTGTGTATTTGTACAAATACTGATGATATACGTACAAGGTATTGCATGTTTGTTGAACCAAGTTCTCGTCGGTAGCCATTATGCAAATCAAGGATCAGTTGCTTGAAAGGTTCAACTGCCACCCGAGTGCAGACAGCGTTACTTGCCAGGAAAACCAACGTCATCAATAGACACAACATCGTTGTTGGAAGCTAAAATATTAACTTGATCAATTTTTTATATATAGTGCATTTAATGACATCTTGGTTCTATCATTTAAGCATAGAGGCATAACAGATAACTTGATCTAGAAAAGATAAATATGCAGTCAAAACTTTGTCCTGGTTACTCTAATAAATTGCATATCGGAGAAGAGAAATCAATGTACTGGAAATTTGATATTAATTCTAGAATCTCATTTCAGTAAATATTTTTGAAAAATTTCTGTGATATCTTTTTATGTGCTTATCATTGTTTGCTCCGAATGTCGGTGGCGACATTTTTCACACAGGCGAGTCCGATGACTAGTCTCTTTCTTCAAGATTTCTTGGTACCATGCTTATGGAGTAATTGAACAATTTGTTAAATTTTATATACAATTATGTGTTTATTCCTTTCTTGCACTTGTTTGGTCAACTGTGTTTGACTTCTCATAAAATTAAGGGTTATTTTTTTAAACTAACCCATAAATAATTATTCCTTCTACTACAAGTTTTATAGATTTTTATCCTTCTATCACATATACATACTATTAATGAAATCATCACGCCACCTACACGGCCCTTTATATCTTAAAATTAGAATGAACTCCTCTCAAAATAAAACAACGATTTCAAACGAAATGGAAATGCAATTCTTTGGAACACAAAGTTCAATATTTCATGTTTAACCCAGTATTATAAAGGTTATCATCCGTCATATGTCTTCATCTCCGCATGTTCTTGGTAAGTTTTGGCTTACCACTCTCAAATGTCTTGTTTCTCATGAAACACAGGTTTGAAAAATAATAATTACTATACAAAGTTGGAACAAGAACTCTATAGAATATAGATAAGGTCTGTCATTAACATGGTGGTTCAGAGATGTAAGGCAAATAAATGTACGTGAGAACACTCTAAATGGAGTGTTCGATTAATAACATGATTTTGAATGAAAGCAAATCCACGTTAAACTTGAAAATAAATAAGAAATGATATGCTCTTATCCACTGAATATTACTATCTATTTATTTACATATTTGTTCTCATCACTTTACTCTTTCTTGTTACGGCTTCACCTACCCAATGACCTATTAGAGAATGGCCGGGTGAAAGCAAATCCTAATGAGAGTCGCCACTAATTCATTGACTTCAGTTTTACCCATTTCTCACAAAATTGCTCATACCTGACCGAATTTACAACACGGCTAATATTAATGATTCACATTTTGATAAAAAAAATTAAGATTTGATGTAATATATACATTTGTATGAAGTTGTTGTTTCACATGGCAGACAAAATGATTAAACTTTTAGGATTTTTGTCTGCTTTGAAATGTCTGTTCACACTCTGACACAATAAAACACCAATTCATCGCTAAGTGTTTTTATCAATTATGTAACCAGATTTACTATTCATTAAATTCAAATTCCACAAATGAAATATGAATATTTAAATTACCGTGTTCCAGATGAAGATTCCTAACAACACCAGTAGTAACAGCAATAACAACAAAGGCGATCGACTAAATAAGTTTTACGATATAAACGAATCGATTAATTAGTTAAATAGTTATTTTACAACGATATTCCTACCTTCCTCTTGGCACAAATCTAAGACAGAGAATATTAACCTATTTTAAGAATATCTTATCTAAATCGTTCACTCATAGAGCCTTGTCCATAACCAAATAACATGAACGTACAAATGTGAAAACCTTATGAGCTGATTGAATTATACAAAGAAACCCACTATTTGATTCAGTTTCAATGAATTAGGAACTATATGAAATGCAAAGTTCAATTGCCGGTGCATTGCAAAACATGAATTTAGAAAATCCCAAATATGACCCGTGAATATTTATTCTTAGATCTCTTAACGATAGTTTAACCAGTGCGGATGTACTGTCACTTCCTGACTTAATCACCTGCCCAGTTTCCAGTACTTCGATGTTTACAGATAAATCCTAAGGAGTATTTGGAATATTTATAGATCCACATTTATTAATACTATTTAAGAGCACACTCGTTTTAGTTTAAACATATTTATTCATGGATATTATACAATACATAAATGAATTAGATCTAAATACATTTCATATCATAGGATTATCAAGGGGTCACTAGGTTTAATAATTTGATAAAGTATAAACTTGGAAAAAAGTAAAGAAATAGAACAATGTAATAATTAAAAATATAATAACAGACATTCATTATAGAAAAAGTTAGTGTGATAATAATTGAGTTGCGGAATTCCTCAATAGAGTAACATCATAAATGGTTTGAAAGTGCTGACGACCAGCTTTAGTTGATGCTAGCCTACCATCTTCAGGCAACCTCACTAGCGGATAACTTCGCGATAACTGTAGCTTCGCCAAAACTCTAACAGCGCTGTGGCCAGCCGCAAGTCGTGGCCCTAGCTAGCCACTGCAAACATCTTTACATTCGCCTGTTAGGGTCATGACCAGCAGCTACATCATCATAATAGCCTGTTAGGGCAATGACCAGCGGCAACACCATCACAATAGCCTGTTAGGGTCACGACCAGCGGCTACATCATCACAATAGCCTGTTAGGGCAATGACCAGCGGATACATCATCACAATAGCCTGTTAAGGCAATGACCAGGGGCCACATCATCACAATAGCCTGTTAGGGCCACGACCAGCGGCTACATCATCACAATAGTCTGTTAGGGCCATGACAGCGGCAACATCATCACAATAGCCTGTCAGGGCCACAACCAGCGGCTACATCATCACAATAGCCTGTTAGAGCCACAACCAGCGGCTACATCATCACAATAGCCTGTTAGGGCCACGACCAGCGGCTACATCATCACAATAGCCTGTTAGGGCCACGACCAGCGACTACATCATCACAATAGTCTATTAGAGACACAACCGGCGGCTACATTATCACAATAGCCTGTTAGGGCCACGAAGCTACATCATCATAATAGCCTGTTAGGGCCATGCTCAGCGGTACATTATCACAATAGCCTGTTAGGGCCATGACCAGCGGCTACATCATCATAATAGCCTGTTAAGGCAATGACCAGCGGCCACATCATCACAATAGCCTGTTAGGGCCACGACCAGCGGCCACATCATCACAATAGCCTGATAGGTCCATGACCAGCGGATACATCATCACAATAGCCTATTAGGGCCATGCTCAGCGGCTACATCATCACAATGGGCCTGTTAGGGCCACGACCAGCGGCTACATCATCACAATAGCCTGTTAGGGCCATGACAGCGGCTACATCATCACAATAGCCTGTCAGGGCCACGACCAGCGGCTACATCATCACAATAGCCTGTTAGAGCCACAACCAGCGGCTACATCATCACAATAGCCTGTTAGGGCCACGACCAGCGGCTACATCATCACAATAGCCTGTAAGGGCCACGACCAGCGACTACATCATCACAATAGTCTATTAGAGACACAACCGGCGGCTACATTATCACAATAGCCTGTTAGGGCCACGAAGCTACATCATCATAATAGCCTGTTAGGGCCATGCTCAGCGGTACATTATCACAATAGCCTGTTAGGGCCATGACCAGCGGCTACATCATCATAATAGCCTGTTAAGGCAAAGACCAGCGGCCACATCATCACAATAGCCTGTTAGGGCCACGACCAGCGGCCACATCATCACAATAGCCTGATAGGTCCATGACCAGCGGATACATCATCACAATAGCCTATTAGGGCCATGCTCAGCGGCTACATCATCACAATGGGCCTGTTAGGGCCACGACCAGCGACTACATCATCACAATAGCCTGTTAGGGCCATGACCAGCGGCTACATCATCACAATGGCCTGTTAGGGTAACGACCAGCGGCTACATCATCACAATAGCCTGTTAGGGCCACGACCAGCGGCTACATCATCACAATGGGCCTGTTAGGGCCACGACCAGCGGCTACATCATCACAATAGCCTGTTAGAGCCACGAGCAGCGGCTACATTATCACAATAGCCTGTCAGGGCCACGACCAGCGGCTACATCATCACAATAGCCTGTTAGAGCCACAACCAGCGGCTACATCATCACAATAGCCTGTTAGGGCCACGAAGCTACATCATCACAATAGCCTGTTAGGGCCATGCTCAGCGGCTACATCATCATAATAGCCTGCAACCACCGGCTTAAAAATCCAACACGCGAATAAACCGTTCTCAAGTAAACGAATTTGTAATAAGATCCGGATATATTACAAGTATATATATATATGGTACTGGAACAATTGACTCAGAACATGTAATATTTCAGACTATATATATATATACATAAAGCAAAACTTGTAGCAATGATCTAAATTACAAGTTTCAGATACCGCGTATATAAGTAGTTCCGAGATATATATGAATGATAAATTGTAACGAGGAAATGTAATAAAGGATTATATGATATCTGCCTAACTTACTAGTAGCTACGATACATGTATGCAAACATAATCCGACCGTATCATTACCAGTCATACACATGAGGACTTGCTGAGCCCGAATGAGGAGCTTTTCTCGTTGTGTTAATCGGCCCCCTCATCAGACTCTTCCTATCCCAGCGCAAGTGATTAATAAATAAACAAATACAAAAAATAGAAATGAATGTAAAACGGCATCATATCCTGTTATATTAAGATAAAGCGTATATAAATATATACAAAAATCTTCGTCACAATATAAGTATACAATAACCTTGGTCTTCATTCCAATGGGCACTAACTGTGCTCCGCTTCTGGCTGACATATTCCTTTACTCATACGAAGCTGAATTCATAGAGTCTTTGCTTTGGCAAGGAAAAAACAATTAGCTCTTGGCTTCAATTTTACTTACAGATATATAGATGACTTGTTTTCAATTAATAATCCTTCATTCGCGGATTACCTTAGCATCATCTATCCAAATGAACTGGAGGTCAAAGAAACCACAGAAAGTAGTAATTCTACTTCGTATTTAGATATTATGTTGTCTTTCGACATTAATGGTCAATTGAACACCTGACTCTATGACAAACGTGACGATTTCAATTTCGCTATCACAAACTTTTCTTTCATAAGTAGCAACAATCCATCATCGCCCGCATACGGCGTATTCATATCTCAGTTAATACGTTATTCCAGAGCATGTTTAAATTACAATGACTTTGTTCTGAGGGCTAGGCGACTTTCAGTTAAGCTGCTCAACCAGGGTTTTATATGTGCTAGACTACCAACGTTACTGAGACTGTTATTACTCCATATGATATCTTGTTATCCAGACTTTTAAATGATATTCTGGACTGAGACCGATTCCGATCATTTTACACAGATTTGACACCTATACCAGAAGGTTACCTAGTTTGACTTCTCCATATATAAATACATATGGAATTTACACGATTTGACTCTTTCTACTGGGTATATGTGACGGGTGTTGCTAGAAAGCAGGAGATGCTCACTCTCCCCGGGCACCTGATCTCACTCCATCACAGGGGTTCACACTTCAAGTAGACATATTTTATTTTCCATTTGTTTTTCATTTTCACTGATTTTGTAGGTCCTCTGGTTTCATGATTTTTGGACTTGTGGTTTGGATTTATCCATCATCATTGGTCTCACAATATTCAGTTAGTGTACAATGAATATACAAAGTATGTACATTGTAATTAGAATGCATGTCACACAACGGGTGAAACTACAGATTTATATATCATTATTATTATCTATAATACTGATATTAATATTATAATACTAATGTTATAAAACACATGATAATAATAATGTTTTCAATAACACATGCTACGTGAAGCGTTTTGTACTCGTATGGGTAAACATTACAAGTCAATAAGTAATAAGTAGTGAGCAGATGTTTTTTATTTCTCGGCAAGTACAAAAAGGATCAGATTCTATATTTTTACATAAAGGTGATGTTTGAGACTACTGCATGACAAGCTGGTTTCAACTTGGTAATATTTTGGGATTTTGTTGGGAGCACAGTGTTTATCAATGTTATATTTAAATGAAGCCATAGTGTTTAATTCTTTGATGTGATAAGGAAGTCTGTTCAAAAGGAAAATTTTAGAAGCGATAAAGCTATTTAGATAATAAGTGGTTCTGCATTGACGCCGTCAAAAACATGGTCTAAAAATGGATAGTTTCCTTTAACCCTACAAAAACAGATGTTTTTATCATCAGTAACAGAAACACGAATGAACTTGACCTTCGATTTGGTAACAACCCACTTAATGCTACGCAGAGTCACAGGCACCTAGGTGTCATATTCAATTCTGATGGTAAATGATCTAATCATATCAGTAATATATGTATGACAGCTCAAAATCAAATAAATGTTCTTCGAAACCTTAGTCGGTGTGCTCTAAACAAAATCTATTTGACCTTCATTCTTCCTCTTCACGAATACGCGTGTGAACTATGGGATGGGTGTAACGAATCTGAATGTGAACAATTGGAAAAAATACAACATCAAGCAGCTATAATTGTTACAGGTCTACCCCTCTTTTCCAGTATCGAATCTTTATTTAAAAAAACAGGGTGGGTATCTTTGAATTCGCAACGGGGAAAAAAGAAAGTTATCTTTGCTTTGTAAAATGAAAAATAATCAAACACCACAGTATCTAAAAATCTTCTACTAGTTCAGGTTCAAAAGACAACTTCTTGTAATCCAAGATATAATGAAAATTATCGAGTCCCTTATTTTCGTCTTCATAGTTCTTTGATTTCATATATTCTCTCCATTTCGAATCTCTGGAATAACTTAAATGATGAAATTCGAAACAAAGCTAATTTAGCACAAAGTAAAGCAGCTCTAAATGACATTAACGGTGGTTACATAGTACCGAAGCATTTTACTGTAGGGGTACAGAAAAGCTAATATATTAGCTACTAGATTAAGAAATTATTGTAGCAATTTCAATGCGGACCTTCTAAAAGTAAATCTGATTTCCTCGCCTAGCTGCCCTTGTCGATTCCCATATGAAGATGTCTCACACTATATACTTACCTGTTCATTATACTTGAACCAACGTGTACACATTAGACGCTACTTCATAAATTTTTACCCTTAAACATCGTGGAAATTCTGTCTGGCAATGAAAATTTAACTTTTGAAGAAAATACACATATTCAGTTAGCAGTACAAAACTATGTCATCTCATCAGGAAGATTCTAATTTTAAAAATCATTATTACGCATATTAAGGTCATTATCATTGTATGTATATGTAATTGTATTTATATGTATGTATGTATGTATGTATGTATGTATGTATGTATGTATGTATGTATGTATGTATGTATGTATGTATGTGAATATGTATGTGTATATGTATGTGTATATGTATGTGCATGTATGTATATGTATATTTATACAAATAGTATACATTAGTCATATCTCCCACCTCCCCCTACTTTCACATTTTTTCACACATCAGCACGCCCCTTTACCTTCATGTCTCCCTTGCACAATATTATATAAATCTAGATATCTTTATGCTATACTTTGTATCGTCACTTACCAGATTAACATATCATGTATCTTGTATATGCTAAAGGAGAGGGTATTATCTAATGTTGCCAGACTTGTAGCCCAATCCTTTTCCATGTATTCGTATATTGAATAAAATATGTTTAATCTAACAAAATTTGAGAATTTCTATTACTTTATGCATGTTGTTGCTAGTGTTGCAGGGGCAATAGCTCTTGTAAATATGGAATAGTTAATGCATGGATGATTTTGTAAAGTTCAATTAATATATGTTTTCCTTGCATTTTATAAGACGTTCCCACCCTGATACGTCGTTTCCGTGATCCGGAATGGTTCATAAAAATACAGCGCGCTGATCATGTGACTTTAAAAAAAATTCTAGGCACTTTCTCCGCGGGAAGTTTGAACTTGTAAACAAACATGCATGTATAAGAAAGGCACAAAAGAAAAGTCGAAAAGCAAGTATTGGTTCGTGGTCCCTGGATGCAAGTCTGATTCTAGGAAAAAATGTAAACCAGACAATTAACCCTGGATGCGAAATATTTCGTTTGATCCCTTTCCAACGAGGAGAAAGCAACTAAACTTGATCGAGAACGAAATGCCTTCAAATGGATTGCAGTGTTAGTGTACGGCGTCCACTAAGTTACGATCCCTTTCCCAATCAACGAGTGTGCAGTAGTCATTTTATTGATGACTGTGGTTCTGGTAGCTACCCTATACCGGAACCTTTCTCTTGGAAATATCATAAACGTGGATCATCATCACAAAGTAGTCAATCTGTCAGGAAACTCGTGAGAACAAAGTTGGCAGGTGTCAGTGGGCCCAAACCAACACAGGAACAAAGTGACACACGATTCCTGCAATCCCAAGAGTTTGGTAAGTTTGATTTTAATATTATTAATTATTCGTTTTATGGTACTTTGTGCTGAGTAAATATTATAAAAAAGGGAGGGGGAAAGGGGAGTTAGAACTATATAAAACAGTGGAACAGTATCATATTTATAGACGTACTTATATACATATAACATGTGTATCTATCGTGACAGTAGGTACTAACCATTCATAAGAAGATAGTTTTAATGTAAATACTATTGTAATAAGTCATTTTCACACAGATAACCAGGTTTGAAACTTAAAAAAACTAAACAATTGATGTAGATTATACTTTTATATGTGTGATCCAATTACTAAAAATGTAAATCTATAGATGCATATGCCATATATCTGTGTAATTTTTTTTATACAAGTAGATTTAACTTCAGACATTTTAAAGTTTACAATAGTTATCTTTTAATATTTCTCATTTTACAGAATGATCAAATGCAGGGACAGATCAGATCAGTTATAGCCGGGCTTCCTGTATATTCAAAAGATGTACACAAAGCATCCTGTTTTACACAGGCTGACTTGACTCTTTCTGTTGGGTCTATGTGACGGGTGTTGCTAGCAAGCAGGAGATGCTCACTCTCCCCGGGCACCTGATCTTACTTCATCATAGGGGTTCACATATGCTCTTCAAGTAGACATATTTTGTTATTTTCCACTGTGTTTTCATTTTCACTGATTTTGTATGTCCTATGATTTCATGATTATCGGAGTTATGATTTGGATTTATCCATCATTTTTACATTTGGTGACATACAAAATACTAGAAGAACAAGGTATATTGCTAAACTACTAGAAAGAAAGAGCAATCCAGTATATAAAGACATTTCTAAATGAAGGTTTATCTCACAAACCATCCCACAGAGCATGAAATCCTTGATCCACCCCATGGTTGTTGTTGCTGCATTTTTCTGCAAATTGCTGAAACTTCTTGCTAAGAAAAATTAAGTTTTAGTACTATGCAAGTGGATTTATGATTTCCCATTGCGATATTTGAATATCAGTTTTGGTATCCCTCTTAAAGTTTACATAAAATGTTACAATTTACATTATCTATTTAGAAATATAATAAAATATGCATAAAATCACTTTCATCTTGGTAACATTATCAAATATTATACATTGATCTACATGTATATTGTGACTTATTATAAAACATGCTTTATGATACTTGGTAGAATTTAGTGACATAATTGTACTTCCACAGTAGAGAGTGGCTATATCGCCAATCCTGTATGAATGAATGACCTGGTGTTTGACTTCTGATATCTAAGTGAACATGTTCATGACATTCATCTGCAAATGTTGATACATGTTTAGAAATAAATTGAGGAGATGAGTAGATTCATGCTATTGTGGCCGATATACATTGAACAGTCAACAAATGTATCTGCATCAGAATAGAGTTGAGGTGATTATGATTTAACATTAAGTTCACATGTAGTATTTCAGTCATGTAATGCATTTACATTTACAGCATTTAAGCATTTACAGCATATAGTGACACAGGCAAGTGCCATAACTTTTCCGAAAGGTACAACTGGTGCATACAACATCAACACCTAAAGCTTGTAAGCAGTCATGAGGAGTTGAACGTGTAACCTTGTGATCAAGAGTTCATATGTGATATTAAAGACTAAACAATCACATTTCTCCATATTTGAAAATGCTTGAAATATATCCTGTCATAGATCCATCCTTGCTCAGCAACACTCATATCTGGTACAGTTTTTCACTTTGTTTTGTCTTGTGAAGGCAGGTTGACATTACATATGTATATTCATTCACTAGAGTTTCCTACATTAACATTGTCTACATGTTTATAGCATGTTTATTTTAAACAACAAGAGTTATCATTTTTGTAGGAAAAAACCACAAGCTGTCATGAGATATAATATTAAATATACCATTTCAATGTTGGGTAAATAAGTGAGGTCAAATTGCCACTCTGTAATGTTCCTTACATCAAGGAGAAGTGTTATTTTCCCGGCCTGGCCCTTTCGACAAAAGACAAAACTACTGTTCGTCGTTGGTGGTCACGTTTGCGTTTCTCTCAAATGGATGATTCCCAAGTTATAAACTTATATCATTTGCTGTCCTCGCTAACGCAAGGACTTATAAACGTTTATAAGTCTTTGGCTAACGTAATAAGTTTGTTCTGTTATAAATTGAAGTTTTGATTCCTATTTCCGTTAGACATTCTTTCAATTCTACAACACTTCTTGAATCGCGATGTTCGTCCGCCATTTTGTTTAAAATGTGTCTAGAATTTGATCACGTGGTAATGAAAGTCACATGCCTCAGTAGACAAATTTCGATATTCAAGAAACGACGTATTCTTTATACAGCTGAGTTCAACTGACAAGTAAAGTGGCACTTGTAACTATTCGTGAAGCTTCAATGTTAATGTTTTCTTTTTTGTCTTTATAATAGCCAGGACAATTATCAAATAATATATCTCCGTATTCCAAATTGGGCATATAAATGTATAATACATTTAACGGAGTGTTAGTCTACCCAGAACAAAATTAAAACTACGTAATATATACAATTTCACACATTTTGTACAACATAATAAATGTGTTCACCCCAATAGCATTTGTTGTTCAGAATAAAGCCTAAATATTTATGTTTTGAAACTTCAAGGACGGGTATCTGATTGAAGAGAAGAGGTGGATGGGGTAAGGTTGTGTTTTCTGGAGATTAGTAAACTCTCAGTTTTGTTAGGATTAAATATGACAAGCGATGTGACCCATTTATTTACTTTTACAAGATTTTCATTAAGATGTAGAGATGCATTTTGGCGGTCTTCAGTAATTATATATAAAGAGGTATCATCAGCAAATAATTTTATTTTGCAGTATATCATTAATAAATATTAAAAAAAAAAAAAAATAGAGGCCCTATAATAGACCATTGGTTACCCCCGCATTTATTTTGACCAAATCAGACTCTTTTCCGTTTAAAACCATTCTCTCTTTGCAGTTCGAAGATAATTTTTAATTCATTCTAATAGATTTCCTGTAATTCCAAACTGTTTTATTTTATGCTAATAGTCCTTTGTGCCAAACTCTGTCGAAAATTGTGCTAATATCGAAAAAGTCAACTCAGAGTTCTTTACCATCGTCAAGGGCTTCGGAAAATTCATGTGTTATATAGAATAGTTGATTAATCGTACAATCACCTTCCAGAAACCCAGACTGATGTTTAGATAGAAGTTTTTTTCATGGATAAAATTATGTATGTATTTGTAGAAACGTTTTTCAAATATTTTGCTAATAACGGAAAAGAGAGAGATTGGTCTATAATTTTTAACTTTGAATGGATAATCTATTTTTGAATTTTGGAACTACATGTACATTAGCATGTTTCCATTGTGATGGATATATATTTTTGTGCTAGTGATGCATTAGATAATTTATACAACGGTGCAGCTAACTCTTTAGACACTCCCTAAGGAGTCTAGGTCTGATAAAATCAGGGTCCGCAGCTTTTGATATATTTTATATTTTAATGATATCACACACTTCAGACTCAGTAATCACTATATTTTCTAAAACATTTTGATTTTGACTACGGTTTTCAATCTAAGGGAGGTCAACATTATTATTATCATCAATAATAGTTTGTGATGCAACAAAAACCTATTTAGTAGTTCAGCTTTCTCTTTATCATCAGATTTAACTTTGTCTTCATCAATCACAAGGGTTTTATATCGCCTGATTGAATATTGAATTTAGAAATTTTCTTTACTAGATTCCACCAGTCTTTACCGAAGAACTTGTTTTGTATTTTATTACAGAGTGTTTTGTGGTACTTTTGTTATGCAGTTCTCAGTAGGTCAACAACTTTATTTCTTAAGGTTTTGAATTTATGCCAATGGTATGTGGAGTTACTTTTCTTGGCCTTCGACCTCATTCTGTTTCTGTTTCACATGACTCTACGTATTTCATTTGTTAGCCAGGGTAGGTTTCGTTGCCTGATGGTAACAAAACGATTTGGTATATATGTTTATTTGCAACTACGATCAGTTTTGATGTAAACCTATTGACACTCTGATCTTAATGGTCAGTGGGCGTTATAATTAATCCCCAATCTATTTGATATAATTCTCATCTGTACTCGTTGAAGTTGCATAAAGCCATATTTTTCTTTTAAACACGTTGTTTTTACATTTGTCTTGTTGAATAATTGCTATTATTTGACAGTGATAGCGTTTATTAATGTAAAGGAAAGGTTCAACAAATTCAATTTGGTATATAATTCCCTTGTTACTAGTTAACAGGAGAGCAATAAAAGTAGATGAATTTTCAGAATATGATGTAGAAGTTGGTAAAAATTGAGGGCATTACAAAAATAATTCACTTAAATATCATACTGAGTATTCTGATTTTCATTGAAATCCACTGTTACAAAAATGTTTTAATTCCTGTGCTAATTCAAATGAGTGTTCAATTTGGTTCCACAAATAATGTCACTGTTAGGGGGTCTATAATAGGTTCTGATTAAGTATTTAACTCTATTAGAAATAATTTCTATCCAGACACATTCTAGGTTTCTATGTTTTAGATCTAACCTACGTTTAGTGTATAAATTATTTTACAATATATAATGACTCCCCCATCTTTGCGATTAGTTCTATCTTTACTGAAAGGCGAGCTGAAATTATCTAGTGAAATGTCTGGTTGCAATATTTCAGTTCAACCAACTTTCAGTAAAACCCAAGATATCAAAGTCTTGAAGATTACCAACAAATTTTGGTTTTAAACATTGAATGTTAAGGTTCATTAAGGATAAATACATTTTAAGTTTTAAATTCAAATTGCAAGTGTTTTCATTTATGTTTGAATCTGCAAGAAGTGAGGTGGTGTATTGGATATAACGGGTCCTGGGTTGAGTTTAATATCACCACATAACAGTAAAATCACAAATAGTATTGTAAAATATGCAATATTACATGCTAGGCTTACAGTATGACTTAAGTCTATACACACAGAATGTTTGATACAGTGACATCTATTATTAAATGTATCTATCCGGACTCTGTATTCCATTATTGTTATACCCATTATGTAATAGTACTATCTTTGATGTCAAAATTCAGAGTCCGGAAAGAATTCAGTAATTGGTAGTCGTTGAAATTGCATGGGATTAAAACATGATTATTTGAGACATTATGGTAAAATTGATGGATAAGCGCAACTCTAGGATGTTGTATACAGTATGAAATAACACAAAGATATTATCGTGCAAAAATAATAACATAAACATGTATACAAAGTAATGAGTGCTAACAAAGACTCATTGAGTGATGGTTCAACCAATGACATACATGTAGTTGAAAATAAAGAGTAAATATAAACTCTTTATTAGTGGAAGTAGTTATTATGTTTAGTCATTCATAAGCGGTAATCTACTTTGTTTATACACTGATGAAACTAGTTTATACAAACCAAGCACATTCTTTTCAGCAATAGTAACGCCAATTAAGTTTGGTCTATCAAAAGTCCTAACGAAGTCATTGAAAAATTCCGTTTGAGAAATTTTGAGGCAAATAACGTTTCTACCTTTGATTTTTCGACACTGTATATCTTTCTACCTCAAGTAAAATACGAAAATAAATGGTATCACATGACCATGGCATTAACAATAATGTACCACAGTGAACATTCACGGACCCCTGAAATTCAGAGGTGAGACCAGGTGCCCGGGAGGAAAACCAAATTGTTGTCTCTCATACGTTGGTGTTTCAACAGAGAGTCTAAATCACACATCAGTACTTCAGTTACATTTGGTCTTTTCTCTAACAAACAATATCTTAATTATAAATATTGGACTTGTACTGAGTTGTGTAATGCCCTCACATTTTTGATGGATAACAATTATGTACAATTTAATAGCAAGACTTATCAACAGATTATTGGGACTCCTATGGGCAAAAATTGCGCTCCTCTTATAGCAGATTCATTTTATACTGTTATGAGAGATACTTCAGGCATTCTATTCAAACCTCTTAACGTTTTGACCATATTGATAAGTTCAATGACACCCCCAGATATCTTGATAATATTTTAGTTATCGATAATTCTGAGTTTGAAAACTGTATTACTGAAATTTATCTTTCTGAACTTCAATTAAACAAAGCCAATACCTACGACCAGGAAACAGCTTTTTTGAACTTAAATATTAAAATTATTAACAACAATATTCATACCAACATTTATGATAAACGTGACGACTTTGGATTTCCTATTGTAAATTTCCCATATCTAGATGGTGATGTCCCCAGACTCCCATCATATGGTATTTATATTAGTCAATTGGTTCGGTTCACTAGAGCCTGCACTAACGTTTGACGCAAAAAAATATCGCAAATTACTTTTAAACTTCTTACTCAGGGTAATAGACATCATAAACTTCGAAAAACTTGTGGTAAGTTTTACAGATCTTATTCAGACATTTTATCTAATTCGGAAATGTGACTTTTCAACAATACGTATCCAGCAGGACATACCATCCCAATTTCTACGGTGAACTAGTGTACAAACTAAGAAGGGTCAAAGTCCCGATAATTTCATATCAACGGGTTCTAAAATTATCAAACGCCTTCAACATTTACAGTATGACCCCGAGATCATCGCTAGGACCATAGGTCTTGTATTGGGTCCCTCTATAGCCCAATGCAGACTTTTGCTTGGGCGTTGCACGCTTACTAACAGGGCGTTGGGGACTCTATAACGGGCTTTGTCCATACCTATTCAGAGGAGACAAGGTCCTGATCCTCGTCCCCTCTGACTGAGTCGGGACTCCTATAGATGAAGGATCTGAGCTCGCTTACAGACGGGCAGGACACGGTTTATTTATGTTGATATCACCTTACATATTTTGATAGTAACGTATTATTCTTTCACGGTCGGTGTGGCTAGTCAGACAGGAGACGCTCAGTCCTACCGGGCACCTGGTCTCACCCCTGAATTTCAGGGGTTCCTGAATGTCCATTGTAGTACATTGTTGTTAGTGCCATAGTCATGTGACACCAGTTAATTTCGTATTTTTATTTTAACGTTTCGTGTGTAATAAAATTTTTATCACCTCTCTTCTTGAGAAACTTGTTGATTTGTGTTCTCTATATGGAGGATTATTAATAAATTTTTTTAAATGTGTGTATTTGATCGTGCTGCTTTTGCGGTGAGTGGGAAGGTGGGCGCCCATAAACCGGTTAACCACACTAATTGAGTGACGTTTGTTACTTCAATTGACGTCCTAAGTCGTTATCGTAACCGCAGCACAATCGAATATTTTTGTAATGTCGTTTTCCATGTAGATTCTGCTATTATCATGTTTTGTGTGCATGTGTTATACAGATGTCTACTGTTTTCTCTTTTGAATGCATTATCAATTTCTGATATAATTATGTAAGATTAAGACTGATTTTGTGAAGACGAAAAACAATTAAAGTTGTTTGTATGATCTTTGCACAATTCAAGAATACGATCCAAGTAAAGCAAGTTTATTCTAATTTAATTATATTAATACCAAAGGTAGTGAAAAAGAATTTATCATTTGTTTGGTCACTATATATTTGACAGTCCGATGTTTCGATATCATCGGTACCGAAGACCAAGAAACGATGGTATTGTTAAAAGTGCAATAATAGAACAACCAAAATGTTGCTATGTATGTTGTTCTTGTTATGTCCAAATTCCGAATCCAATTAAACTAGCTTGCATGTCTTAATCAAGTCAGACAATTAGTCTCTCTTGATACCAGGAGAGACGACACATTTCTCAGTGTTCAGGCGATTACTCGTTCTTTAACAAATACGGCATATTCTGATGAATTCTTAATTTACTTCTTTTTTTTTCTTCACGCAGCATAGGGAAACATCGGCACCGTTTCACTATAATAATTAATTATATCTCAATATTATATTGAGATCATCAAAAAGACTATAGGTCTTGTATTTGGCCCCTCTACGGCCTTATGCAGACTTTTACTTTGCACGCTGACTAACAGGGCGGTGGGGACTATATGACGGGCCTTGTCCAAACCTCTTTCAGAGGAGACATGGTCCTGAACCTCGTCCCCTCTGACTGTTAGTCGGGACTCCTACAGATCTAGGGTCTTAGCTCGCTTTCTACTGGCAGAGCACGGTTTATCATGTTGATGTCGCATATATTTTTATATCATTATGTGTTTTACAATACCTTACGTGTTTATATTTTTATGACCTCTCAATATTCTATACCTGTTGACCCTTGTTCTTTACATGGAGGATTATTTATAAATTTTTAAATGTACGTCTTTTGATTGTTCTGCTGTTACGGTGAGTGGGAAGGTGGGCCCGTAAACCGGTTAACCACACCATTTGTTTGGCTTTTGTCAAATTAAATGACCGTCCTAAGTCGGTATCGTAATTGCACTACAATCAAATATTTTTGTAATGTGTTAAATGTTCTATTATATTATTTATATTCATGTATTGTATAGCTCCATGGTGACTTCTGCCACATAACTGAGCCGGTAACTCCTCTTTTTTCTTTAATTAGGATCATTCATTAGGTTAACTTCACTGACAGTATACATTACATAATACAGTATCAAAACTCATGACTTATCCTAATTGTTATATTAATACAATTATATATATAATCTATATAATTTTAATGATATTGGAATTATACTACACTAAAGTTTTTGTGAAAGAAAATTACTAGCTTCTCAATTCCCCTTGTGTACTTCACAAATGAAAACAAAATAAATAATGGTTAAATTTCAATATTTTACTTACTATATGCGACTGTTCATGTTCATCTGTATCTAAATATGTTACCGACCCTCGACATTATTTATCGTAAAGTTCACATTTCATATATGTATGAAGCCCGGATTATCTTGTGGTGAAACATATTTTTTGTTGTCTTAACAGTATCTGGACTATTTTCATAATCTTGATTGACGACCATGGGGATTAAGGACATTGAGTACACTTAAAGTACACTTAAGGGACGCAACTCTGATAAAAAAGTTATAATTATCACATCAAAGACCTCTACGTAGAACTAACGCAACAAGATGAAATCCGGAAAACTATTCTCATCGATCGGAAAGGAAATGGAAAAAAATAAAAATAATGCATGTATAAAAAGAAGAAGAAGAAGAAGAAGAAGAAGAAGAAAACCAAGCAAACACCTGCTTCCCCCCCCCCCCCCCCCAAAGAGAAAAAAAATCCAAACAAACATCCTCTTCCCTAAATAAAAAGAAACAAAGGGAGTTATATCTACATGTATTATATTTATATATCCAGGATCTTCTGCCTATCATGTTGACCCTTTGGGCTACTTGGTTCATCTTACAGTTACCAGTCCAGAATTTGCCCTGCGACGAACGTCGGAAGAAATTATTGGACAAGACACTGGATATCCTTCTGTACTGAAGCTATATATATTTGACGATCAATATCTAAAAATGGCACAGCCTATTTTAGGAAAGACAGATGACGTATTTTCTTAACCAAAGTTTTGTAAAAATGTTCTTACTCTCAGGGCACTTCTGTTAGATCTCTGAAAAAATTATTTGAGTCAAGGTTGTTCCAGGGACGGCTCGACAGCGTAATATTCCCATAGAGGCACATATATTATATAAATTTATCAAGACCTTTAATTTCGTCGACTACTTTTTTCAGAGGTATTGCAACGGCACTTTCAAGGCAAGTGTGCACTTCGCTTCTTTTGAGAAAACATACAACAGAGACCGTAGAAGTAATATCAGAAACAATATATAAAAAACTAAAGATTAATAAGATAGATATATGTTGATTCATACATATGTTTACTTATGTTGATGTCGCCTAACACATTTTTGATACTAGCATATTATTCCATAAAATGTTTCGTGTGTTAGAATCTTATGACCTCTCCTTTAAAAAAAACCTGTTGATCCTTGATCTCTGCATGGAGGATCATTTATAAATTTTTAATGTGTCCTTTGATTGCGCTGCTTTATCGGTTAGTGTGAAGGTGGACTCCCGTAAATCGGTAAACCACACCAATTGAGTGACATTTTTAAATTTAATTGACCGTCCTAAGTCGGTATCGTAACTGCAGTACAATCGAGATTTGTAATATCGTTTTCTATGTTTATTTCATTATTATCATGTTTCATGTACATGTCATTGGTGATGTGTGTCATACAGCTGGGTGAGATGTCTCCTGTGTTCTTTTACAACTTACAAAATCTACAATTGAATGATACCAATTTCCACTCAAGATCTTGATTGATAAGGAAGCGAATGCCATATAACATTGTATCAAATCAATTCAGTGTTGCGCTGTTATATAATGCAACGCCTCCAGACCATGACGTCATTTCTTACGCTGACAGAAAAATGTTTTTAAAAAAGGAATTGCATTTACATCTTCCATTAAAACTTCTCTTTTGATGTATTTTATTTGACAGATAAATAGTGCACCGTGTCATCTACATGCCAATTTAATCTCATCTGATATTTGCGAAATAGTGAAAAATGTGGAAAAGATGGAAACATTTTATTGGATGGTTTAATTTTCACACTCCACATCCTAAAAAAATAATATGTGGAAAAGCATGGAAGACTAATAGATCATTTAAAAGTGAACTTGATTACATGCACAGAAAAAGTTTCGACTTATCAATGACTTTATATTGTAATTTTCAAATATACCATTAATTATTAGAGATCTATTCATAAACCAAAATTAAGTGTGGATCAGAAATTTTCGTAATAATCAATCGACACGTTGGCACCAGAGTGCCTTTAATGTGGAAAAAAAAAAGAAAAATCATGATCAACTTTTTAGTCATTTTAATTAAGAGACTACGTTGTTTTGATTTGAAAGTCACGAGTCCTCAATTCAAAGAAAGATTTGTCTTTCAGTTTTTGAGAAATGTGCAAAAATGCAAAGATTTGAGAATATTACATAGATAGTTCAAAAGACTAATTTCACGTGTTTCATATTCTATTGTGATGATATTGGTCATTGTTCAACGTCAATTTTCATGAAGCAAGATATAAACATTTATTAACACATTCTGTCTTGTTTGTATATTTCATATATATATTATAACGTTTTAACTGTGCTGAAAAAATTGTACTAATTTAAAGACTGAGGGCTGGGCATCGTAATATTACTTCAAATTTACTTTTTAAATGTACGTCCTTTGATTGTTCTGCTGTTACGGTGAGTGGGAAGGTGGGCCCGTAAACCGATTAACCACACCATTTGTTTGGCTTTTGTCAAATTAAATGACCGTCCTAAGTCGGTATCGTAATTACATTACAATAAAATATTTTTGTTATGTGTTATATGTGCTAGTATATTCATGTATTGTATAGCTCCATGGTGACTTCTGCCACATAACTGAGCCAGTAACTCATATTTTCTTTCAAAAATCTTTGTTTCAAAGCTTAGTAAAAGGGGACATTTCAATAACAAATTGAAATTCGTCTTCTATTTCTGATGGAGATTTACATAATGATCATGACAACCATGCTTAATGAATATTAAAAAAAAAAAACAATATCAGCTACAAGATTATGTTAGTAAAGAGAAACACTCAATGTCCACAAATTTTCGGCCACTTCGCCTTTTTAAGTGGAAACAAAAATAACAAAATCGCTAGGTGAAATCCATATTTGCTGGTTAAATCAGCTCAGTGCAAAGTGACCATTAGATAGAGACCAAATGGAAGAAAGTTTGTGGACATCTAGTGTTTCTTGTTACTTATCTGATTCATACGTCCATTCGGAGGACTTCTTATCATTTCTTACAAGATTTAGAATTTTATATCTTTTACAATGAAAACAATGCCGTTAATTAAGCAATTATTGGATAATTGTGATTAGAACATACATGAGTTTAATTTCTTCACTAATTATCCATAAATGATTGATAGATCATAACATTGTGCGTTCGTAAAATGTTCACAAAAATCAAGAGATTCAGATAGCTTTAGAATAGTAGTTTCCTGTAGTAAAGGTTAAAATGACGATTACGATTTATTCATTTTATGTACTGTAGTTAATAGTAGTAAAATCGATCAAGCTGTTTAGGGAAGAAAAAATCGTGATTATAACTGTATGAAATTAAAACTGGTAGGTGATTCAACCCGGATATTTATTTTCCGATGTCAGCAAAACCCCGTAAATTTACAGACAAGTGACTAAACCTCTGAACAATGTGAACCATATAAGTGTCAAGCTATCTGGGTTATGTGGAGCATGTCGGTATCAAAGATCTATTCTGAATTGTAGATCAACGGGAATCTTACCTGTTGATGCATGAGTAATCAGAACTATATTTAGACATTTTGGGATTTTTTACGTTATTTTGTAGGTTTTTAATACATTAGATATTTTTATAATTCAAATTGCACAAGGATGATTCTTGATAAAATGTGTGCAACATTGATTACTATGATCTCGTTATGCTTTCATAAAATTGAATAAAATATAAACATATTCCTTGACATATAAATGTCATGAGAAATTATCATCTTATCAAATTAGCGAGATGTTTGTGATATAATTATATTTTATGCGGGTGATGTTTACTTATGTACACTTTGATGAACGTATATCAGTACTCGAACACTCATCATGTATATCATCAGAACTCACATAAGTAAAATACAAGTAAACGACACGTACTTGGGAAAAACTTCATTAATAGCTTAATTACTCACCGCTATACACTGATATCTACAATACGTGAATAATTGTATTGTTTGTCGCTTAATGTTCTTCTAAAATAATGTACATTTTGCACATTTATTTATATATTGTATAGTCGACGTAGCTCAGTAGGTCCGGTGCTTGTCTTGTGACCATGTGATAACGGGTTCAAGTACCCCCGTCGCTTGTCTCTCGGACGAGGAAGTAAAACCAGACGTCTCGTTTCACTTAAAAATTCCCAGTTGCTTTAGATAAGATGTTTAAATTTCTGTACATGGCACGCGGATGCTTTTTCCATATAACTTTAAAAAGCTTTTGTGAATCAAACATACACACACCTACACACAGTGAGGGAGCAGATATATATATATATATATATATATATATATATATATATATATATATATATATATATATATATATATATATATATATATATATATATATATATATATATATATATATATATATATATGTAACACCGGAATCCACCTCTAAAATTCATAGTTTTATACAGATAGATATAAAACTATGAATTTGAGAAGTGGATGGCTGTGTTATATATATATATATATATATATATATATATATATATATATATATATATATATATATATATATATATATATATATATATATATATATATATATATATATATATATATATATATATATATATATATATATATATATATATATTTATATTTATATATTTATATCTATATTTCACCGGAATCCACCTCTCAAAATCATAGTTTTATATGTATCTGTATGTACTGTATTGCCGAAAAGCGTGTTTAAAATTTAAATCGAAATTCAAAAGTTCTTCTCGTATGTTATTGATAATCGTCAAGTGGGTCAGAGCGCTGCGCTGGAAAGCACGGTGGTTCCCTACGACTGTCAAGTTTAAATTCGAGTCCGCGTAGAGGTGAGACCGAATGGTCATCCATTTTACCTTCCAGAGGTCACCTGGGATTGTTTCATAAATGACTAAACACTGCTACCACAATAGTAAAACCATCCTAGTGTGATAGAAAACAATAAACAAACATAATATAAATCAAATAAATGTCATGTTAAATTGCTGCTTTGAACCAGAATAATCTCCTTTCTGTGACATTCTACCTTAGTAAATAAAGAACACTATTTTCAAATATTTAAAATTCATTTTAATGTATTCTGCAAGACTTCCTTGTGGAAGACTGTACTTGATTTGTATTTCAATTTTTAAGATGCGAGTAGAAGACTATACAGAGGCTTATCCATCAAAGAAAACCGGGATCCACCTCTTATAATGACTCAAAATCCTAGTTTTCTATTCAATAAGTAATCGAGCCACGGTCTACTTTAAAATCATAAAAAGAGAAGAAAACTTACGAAAGCGTCACATTACCTTCACTTTTATGTTTACAGTTACGTCTAAGTACTTCATTAAGCTACTGATTTTTATTTGTGTGTAAGGATATAAATTCTAGATAAAATCTTCATTCAGTAAAGACTTGCTTTATCAAGCAAGATTATTATCATCACAATTTGACTGCATTTAAGATTTTCTGACTAAACGATCTATAGAATTTACAAGAGTTGCCTTTTGACCCAAATCGTTTACTGACGTAAGAAATTTCATTTGTGGTGTATATAATGATTGTAGTTGTAGATTTTATCAAACTTATAATCGGAGAAGAAAATACACTCATTGACTTGAAAATTTTGGTAGGTTTAACTTTAATGACCTTGATCATGATACTGTTTTGTATAAACAGAGCAAACTTTGCCTGAAATTCTTATAAAGATCTTTTATAGAAACGAGAACATACAAGTATAATGCATAGCTTCATGATTGTATGGTTATGCTTGATCATTGATCAGTGTAAAGATAATAAAATTCAGTTTTTGACGCAGATTCAAATATTATGAGAAGATAAATTACATTTATCAGATAAATAGTTGAACAACGATAGAAGTTACGATTCATAAATCGTCATAACTCACCTCTGCCTATTTTATTTTTTACATTTGTTTATATCGTGTACTATATGGCAGTTTTTACGTAATTCAGTCAAGATGAATATTATGAATGAAAGAAATGTAAACCTACACTGCCACTGTAACACTATCCCTTCAAGGTCTGCCGGTATTTACGTGCATCAACGCATACACGCTTAGAATATTCAACCGAAGAAAAAGAATTCAACAACACAGTTTACCAGTGTAAACAGCGAGGATTACAAATGCCTTCGTATACACAAATTAACTACCTAGCAAAGACGACAGACCTTGTATCTAACAATTCACATTTTATCCGGTCAATGATTTCATAGTGCTTCAGGCATTCGTGTAGGCACTCCTACTCTGATACAAGAATTATACAGGTTTTCCCCTTATGTGTCCCTTCAGCCTTGCCAGCATATGAGTAATAATAGATAGGAGATTTACTTTATTCTGGATTTCCCCCATTCTAATGTGTTAATGCTGACATACAGCTAATTTCTGAGCTGCAACACATGTTTATAAATAGATATCAGTATTGGGAATTTCCCTTTTTTATTGTATCAACAATGACAAAAATGTTCTTAAGTTATTAAAAGCACATGGTACCGGGAAATTTAATTTATTCATAAAATGTGAAAAGTATTTACATAATAAATTATTATTATTGCAATATATTATGCAAATGTATAATTTTATCGTTGTAAAGATAAACAAAGCTGAGAATCACAATTCGTACTAAAAGAATACATTGACATGAATAAATAAACAAGTAAAAAAAATAAGTAATAGATAAATAATAAATAAATTTATATATACACAAATAAATAAATTAGTCAATAAGCATATAGACAGAAAAATGAGTGTGAAGTCTGGTGACAACTGGATAAAAAGATTAGGTCTGTATGGTGTCACACACACACACACGCTTACACACACAAACACACAGGTGTACATACACACAAACGGCAGATATTCACAATTCACTCAAAGGAAGGTGGCTTAAATACATGTACAACCCTTTTTTCAACAATGGATCGAGGAAGTTATAAATATCAGAGATTTCAAAACATAAAATGTTGAAAAGAAAAATATGAACAATGGAATATATATTGTATACAGCATGTAAATATTTATCTAAAATAAGATATAAAAATATAAATAGACATAAATTTGTGATTATCAAAAATGATTACCGCTATCAAGTTGAATAAAAGCTCAGAAACGCACATACATATTCGTATTCTGGTGATGTGTGTATTGTGCAGAACTTTGCCTCAATCTGAAAGATATTAAAATGATAGACCATATAACAACAAACAACAATATACATTATCATATTTCTATATAACGCTTTTAAAATAAACTGCGAACAGACCTCAATGAAACAGAAAACCCCTTTAACCAACAAACAAAAGAAAGAAAGAAAGAAAAAAGAAAGCTTTTAATTTCTGAAAATATTATACTAACCTGTATTAGCATAAAGCTTTAGATGTTTATTTCCCGGAGTTCTTTTGTCATTGTTTCTTTTTCTTTTTTTTTTTTTCTGTTTTTTCTTATCCTGCATTTAGTGGACATTATATTAATCAGTTTTTCCAAATAAAGTAAGAACACGTCTGTGAAGCTGTACGTCAAACTGTGGTTTGTTGATTCTAATTGGCTCTCCGTCGCAATTTATATAGTGATCCTCTAATAAGCAGTTGTCGCCATTTTTATCTATCTTCATGGGTGTATTCAGAAGTCGAACTCGATACCGCTGACAGCGAATTTCCTTAACAAATTCAGCCTTATACTGCAAAATAATGTGTTAATGTATTATTATGTTATTACTACTTTCTTTGGCTAAAATATTTCAATTTAATTAGGAGCAAATCAGCATTAAACACAGAACCGGACAGAGAATGTTTACAGTATGGGCGGTATCAGGAACGTAAGTAAGAAACAGAATATAATTCCTTGTAAATCCTGACTTGCAATTAGTTTTAGTGGAAGAATAATATTCCATCCTACCCCTTATGTCACTATGGGATCACTATGTAATCTTTAAAATGACTATTATAAATCCGTAGAGCTTAAAAACTTATAAGTGACGTATCATTTCATCGTTAATGATTATATATATCATACACACACACGAACACATGTGTGTGTGTGTGTGTGTGTGTGTGTGTGTGTGATATCGCTAAGTAATATAATATGCTTACACAGTCTTCTTGGCATTGTTTGACTTTGGTAAGTTGTTGAATATGCTCTACCAGGCTGCACTTCTCTGTGACATATACACTGAGATGATCCTCGCCAAAGGAAGGTACCATTCGTCCGTTTGTTGGCTTCATTTTGATAGGATGAGTATCCACCGCAAACACACTGCTCTTATAGGTTTTCCATTGTGCATCTATAAAATCATACGGACTGTTATATAATTTTTAAAAACAAACAAACAACATGTAACTTGACAGCTCACTACCGACTATTAGCGTGTACATCTGTGTGGCTAGTCATACCTGCTTTAACTGTATACGTAAATGATGTATATGGAAATACATACACATATCAATTATCAATTAAAGACACAAGCGCTAAAAGTGAAAAACTCATACCACTATTCAAGATTTTTTCAATCCATACTTTATTCATGAATATTTATACGCGTATGAATTTAGTGCACCATATGCATATTACATCTAATTATTTCACTTACTGTTATGACGCTGTAGAACGTCTGACGTGGACTTCGTTCTTTTGAAAGCTCTCCTCATGTTTACATCAACACATGGACATGAAAACTGTCGTTGCGCAAGAACCTTTTGACCAGGTGCGGCTAGGTATGATATTTCCACGTCTACGGGGCGTCTCTTCATCAAACTCAAAATGGGAATGACTGCAGTAAAGAAAATTGAATTTAGGTTGATTATCATAAGGTTATGTGGACATAGATATGTAACCATAACTCTTACATACAATTTCATTATAAATGGTTTTAAATGTATGTATACTAAAATTACATGTTTATATCATTTTATTTAGAAACAGAGAGAGATTATGTGTGTGTGTGTGTGTGTGTGTAGGTGTGTGTGTGTAGGTGTATTCAATATATCTTACTTTTAATTCTAGACGGACCCATCCTTCTAAATTTTTCGCAGTCTTTCATCATTTCTCCAAACAAACCAAATCCGAGAATAAGTGACGATACCCCTTTCAATGATTTGCCTGTATGTATTGTGGCAATATTTGCTTTTGTCGTGCAGCCATTTAAAATTTTGGCAACTGCTGTGGTTGGACATTTTGTTCCGTGCAGGTATTGAGCGGTGACGTTTCCGGAACCTGTATGTACATACATTGCATGTATTAAAAACAAGGATTGGAAAAGAACTTTTATTCACAATACACGTGAGGATCACATTTCAACATCTGGCATAGAATAGTGCATTTTCATTTCTCTTAAGAATTATAACGTCACAATATGTCATCTGAGAAATCGTTAATTGATCATTTAATTCTGTTTTGGATATTTAGGTGCGTAATTTGAGAGAAAACTTGTAGAAATAGCCGTACTTGTTTATATGGGTAAATCCATTATCAAATAAATAAATAATCAATGAACAATACAATACAATAATCATCATCATCATCTTCATCATCACTAATTATTATCTAATACAATTGTTAATTTCTTCACTATCAATATCATTCTTACTACTAGTAATATTTGAATTTCTTGGGAAAGTTGTGGTATTGGGAAATACCTGCTGGAATAACGCCAACTGGGATAGTAGCCGCAGTAACTTCCTCGTCAGCATCGTCATAATCTTTGCCGCTCTCAGTCTGAGTTCTCCGAAACAGGCCGCTAATGACATCGTTCAACGTCCCATCACCTCCAACCGCAACAACGCTACAAAGGTGTGGGAAAGAAATTAATTACTTTACTTTGTCGTATTACAATATAGGTAAATATTCAGCTGACACTTTACTGAATTACTCAGGCATTGTGTGCTATTCGGTAATATAAAGGCAAAAGATAATAAATAAATAAATAAATAAATAAATAAATAAATAAATATATATATATATATATATATATATATATATATATATATATATAATATATATATATATATATATATATATATATATATATATATATATATATATATATATATATATATATATATATATATATATATATATATATATATATATATATATATATATATATATATATATATATATATATATATATATATATATATATATATATATATATATATATATATTAAAAATCAATTAAGTTAGATGAGTATATATACATGTATATTCATTAGTAGGCGGTTAGTAAATTGTTACCCTTACCCGTCAATATTATGCAAAGTGCACGTCTCCAATACTTCATTCACATGCTTAGAATGTGTTGTTTCTGAAAAAGTAACAAGAAAAAACTTCAACTCGGCAGTTATACTATATGATTGAGACTGCGAAAAATATTCTCTCATCTTTATGATTTATGAAGACAAAACGTTGACATTTTCATATATGTTTATAATAAAAAGTGTCCTATTGAAGTTTTAAAAGATATATATTACCTATTACGTGAGTTTCAACGCCACATAGCTTGAAGATGGGATCTGCATGTTTCCTGTAGATGTATTTGGCCTTTCTGAGACCACTTGTAGGATTAATAAATATCAATAACTTCTTTGGTCTTCCACTTTCTATGAGAGATTTTTAAAATAGAAATGTTAAAGATGGTGTTGTTTTAGATTTATCACCTTTTTAATCTTTCATATGTGTATCAAGTATAAAGAAAACGAACAGACAAATTATTCAGTGAAAATGAGAATTATTAGATTTTGCAAAAACTCCTTTGGATGATTCTTTTTTCAATAGAAATACGCTAATGATAAATAGTTCTTTTCAGTATATCAAAAGCTCAAAAAGAAAGCAGTGTAGACTTAACGGTAAACTCTATATGACGTTTATCATATCAAAAACAATATTTTATCATTAAAATACATGCACATAAAATACGAAGAAAATTCGTCAATCCATGTATCTTAAACATTTTGCAAGCACCATATCAAAACTTTTTCATAATTTGTTTAATGTTTCATTTATAATGGCAAAACTATGCTAGTAATATTAATTTTAAATCGGAAAAAATATCGCTGCATCATCTCATTATAAAACTGCGCTTTTTCAGCGGCTGTTAAAAACAAATTTTCATATGCTAAGGTTTATGTATAGTTAAATAAAACATGATACAATTAAATAATACCATGAAATGTATAAATAATTACTTGATATAAATGTGAATCATTTTAAAATTATTGTATTGTACTTGGACTCAATCCGCCTACCTGATAAGTGAGACTGAATGGATGTATTCAGTTGTTTGCATTCCTGTAAAGTTCCTGTGAATGATACTTTGGTTCTCTTTGCCTTGTTCAGATTACGTCGGTCAATGTAATGTATGTCCAAAATACTGGTATCATTTTCTGTGTCCACGTGACGTAGGACTGATGTTAGGATATCTTCTGTTGGTATGCAATCTTCAATTACAAATTATTATATTGTCAGCATCGTTAGAATCAAACTTAGTATGAAATAAAGAGGTTCGTACAATGTTTTTTTTAGATACAAGAGAAACTGCATCATGGACTTTTTTCTTATTTTCAGAATGTCTTAAGCATTGTATTATAATTCTCTCATTTAGATTCCATGGTTTTTAAATCCACGATTTTCAAACAGTAATGAAAAAACAGATAAATTACTGAATCTATAATCTTAAACCTAGATAATATAAAATAATTTTAAATTAATAATTAGTACCTGGCTCTGATTTATCATCAACTTGATATTGCAATCCTCTAGAGTTGAATTCAAGTATTGTCATTTTTCGTTTCAAAAGTAACATCATGCTTTCAACGTTCTTATTACCAATGTGTTGAAATAAGAAGTAATCTTCCACTTTATATAGTATTGTGGAAATTCTCTTTGCCTAAATATAGCTCATTTATTAGCCGGACATTAACTCTACAGGTAGGAGGAGGGTTTTAAGTTGCGCGTAAACTGATACTTAAGTTACCTGTTAACATGCGACGAATTTACGTCTACACTTCTGCTGAATGAAAGAAATACTACAGTCGTCTGCTGACATGGTTTACGACTTCTTTGGGTCACGGTCTTCAGAATTTACTACATGTTTTTACTATTTGCGAACTACCCACATGAATGATTTTTTCCATGCTTTACTTTTCCTTTCAAGAGTGAATTCGGTATTGTTTAATAACATTTCTTCTGATGAGTTACGTTTTAACTAACATGTTTGTCATAAGATTGATTTTGTTTGCTGACGTTTACTTCTTTTAGACAAGAGTAACATATTGGGAATAGAAGATGAAGAAGATGATAATTATTGCATTAACACGCACGTGGAGATGTTAAGCCGGGGAAGCATTCAATAGAAAATAGGATTAACAAAAGAATTTAAAACATCTTTATTGCACATACTTTTACATGTGTGCAATTTATTTGGCATTGAACACTTCTGAAGATAAAGTCACCCATGTAGAGCCAGAAAACAAATTTGTTGAATTTATAAATAAAAAATGTCAAAATTATCTGTTTGTACAACAGGTTTACTTTATTTTTAAATTATTCAAAATGCATTCTAAAGGCTGTATTTAGTGGTGACATGGTCGTCGTTTAAAAAAAATCCTCCTCCAAAACCTAAAACGCCACTTAAGTTGACATTTCCTTTGATCAAAACACCCGATAATAGTCAGGTTAAAAATAAGTTGCCCCTGGGTTTAAAAGTTCAAGAGAAGGATGAGTTGAGTTATTTGGGGGAATTCCCCCTTTACGAGCTTCGTCCATGATAATTGATAACCAGTGTCAAGCATTGATGCATTACGTAAAATACTTTAAAATAGCACATGATAAAAATGACGCAAAGACAGATTAAAATGAATTTATATGAACCATTAGTATATACAAAATGAATAGATTAATTCATTTATAAATGAGCAAATGAACGAAGACAATTACATTTACTCCTGCAGATATTTCGTTACAATTCAAAACATCATTAAACTTTTTATTAAAAGGTAAAAAAGGTTTAAAGTAATACATGTTTTAAACTTTAAATGTAAGAAAGGGATGGATTAAGGGCCTTTTTTTTATAAATCATTAAGTTGACGGAGATAGGTATCCAAGATAACGATCCATGTGTTTATATGAATCATACAACAAATTAACGAAAATATTATATAATATGTGGGTACTTAAGAGGGAACCCGTATGACCAACACCCCTTTTTCACATACGCGACATACCACAGTTTTATTAGTAAATAATCCAGTCTTGATCATGTGAA